>OX465590.1:2902706-3511024 GCA_950022655.1 Alentia gelatinosa
TTCTACCACAGAGACTAGAATAAATCTCTATTAATGCCACTAAACTAGTAAACACCAACTATGAATAGAACAACATAACAAGCGTATAAGGCCCGGCGTCCACCTACTACGATAGAAATCTAGACCTACCGATATGGCACCGATACAAAAAGCAAATATCGGAGACATATCGGGAGGGTGAAAAATCATAGACATATGTCGAGACAACCCACCTCACCATGCATTGTATGGGGTTTTTATCGGTGTCTAATCGCAGAAACGTAGTCAACTGCCCCGATATTAGGGGACCTTCCGACGCGATTTCGATTTTTGTATCGGGAGGTGCATCGTAGACCATATGTGGAGTGGACGGGCATGTCTGAAAAAGACATGCCTCAGGGGAATAGGACCCTACAATTTAGACTAGATGATTGGGTTCGAGTACAAAATCTCAGCAGGATTTGTCTCAAAAAACACCCTGTCAGGTACATGAATCCCATCGTATGAATCCCATTTAATCGGTTGGTGGTGCAAAATGCCATAATCATCTGTCATAATCGGTAGTTGGAAACGAGGCCTATTTCTCCAAGGTCTCCAGCGTCTAGCGGCCGCAGGTATTACCATGTATATAGACTGTCACAGCCAGAGACTGTGGGTATTACCATGTATGTATATAGACTGTCCCAGCCAGACCTGCCCATGGCAAACGGCGGCCACTCTCAGGGGTCGTTAGCCACGTGAAAGAACCACGTGATAATGACAGCCAATCAGGGCTCAGCTCACTAGGTACGACACGGAGGTGACCTCATGTAATATTCAACTGCTGTCCGTATTGCCCGCAGAGACCTTTAGGCGAATGTCTCACTTTACTGACCAGTTGTACAAATTCCGTTCGGCACTGAGTGACGAAAGAATATTTATTCGTCCCTCTGTACCACGTGACCACTCATTCTGCTATTTAGTGAGTTGTAGAATGGCATTTTTTAATGATTTCTAGGTATATGATGATATAGAGACACAGTGAGTGTGACTGAATTCCGTCTGTTCCTCAATATTTTGGTCAGAAATACCCACCTTGATCTTCGAACTGGGTGAGTATTTTGGATCAAAATATCTCTGAACAGATTCCATTCAGTCACACTAACTATGTCTCTATATATCAACGAATAGGGCATTGTATGTTATACGGTCATTTAGTGTTCTTACAGCTGTATCTTATTGTTGTTGTTGATAACACTGCACGAAAACCACCATTTATTTCATATATACGCCACCGTTAGAGTGATCACATACACTTTCAGCGTGCTGAGAAAAATCTATCCCTTCACTATCTGCGTGCTATTCGCTGTGCTATTGGATAAGGAGCAGGGTGCCAGTGTCTGAGGGCCTTAGAGGCATGCCCAGCTGACTACGACCAATCGCTTAAGACCCCATTGACCTACTGGTGTTTGATATGTTTGGATCCTATAGATAGAATCAGGCAATTACAGAAATAGCGAGTTTACTTGGTGGAAGTGGCTACAAAAAATGATCCATACACTAAATGTAACCCAAAACTTTTAGTTGTTATTTATCTAGAATTGCACGCTCATTCATCAATGATGAACATTCCTTTTGCTCCTAGTTTTTTGGTGCCGAAGCCTTGAACAATATAAAAGGACAGGTTTAATTTATTAACAACTCACTGACTATCAAATTCTACTATGGAAAGAACCGGTTTGTTCAAATGATACCATGCATTAATTAAATGAAGCATGTCATTTTTCAAATAAATTAGAGAAAGGTTGTATACATGAAACTTAATCATGAAGCACTTCTTCTAAATTCCATTTCCCATACTACGTGTGCAAGACAGGACTATTGAAGTTCTAAGAATAACAGAATTAAACATACGAAAGTCTGTATGTTACTGCCCATGCAAAGATCTTCAGAATCGTCTTTGAAATTCCATAATGCATGCGAAATATGATAGAAATACGATACCCTCTCGTCATGACTCAACCAACAACGCGACTCAGATGACACGCAACATGATATGTCTAAGACGAAGCCCACTGTTAATGTCAAAAACTACAAAATACATCTTTACCCTGCTATGCCATGGATATTCCTTTAGACAGGACCCAAAGAACTACCCTCTTAAAGGCATACCGGACAATTAGGACTGAAAATTAAAATGTCAAATTCCTGAAAATTTAATATGATGATCTCCAAGTGTTGTGGAGCACATATCTAACTTAAACATTGGGGGTCACTGTGCTAGTTTTTTTATTTATAGATCAATATTATGATAATTTCATATGAGACTATATTGAAATTCTGAAAAATATTTGTTCACATTGTAAAACCCATGTCATTTTCCTCAAACTTTCACAGAATATAGTACATATATATGGTACTACTTATTTAGGTATTAAAAATCATAAGTCACCGTCCTTGATTTGAAAGAATGGAAGAAAACCATGTTTTTCAGTAGATTTCCTATGTAAATCAAGCAAATGGAAATTCGACTATTTTACCTTTTGTAATTGGATAAACTGGATTAAATGTTTAATTTACTCATGTAGAATTAGAATAGATCCCAAGAAACCATTTTCGACTAACAATTGACATCATTCCCAAATCACCAGGTGGTGCCACTGTCAATTGTAGGATATGCCTTTGACTACAAAATAAATCTTACCCTGCTATGCCACGGATATTCCTTTAGATAAAACCAAAGAACTACCCTCTTGAAGGTATAATGGACGATTTACCTTGAAATTTTAAATCCATGTCATTTTCCTAAAGATTTATCATGACGATCTCCAAGTGATTGAGAATTGGGGTCATCCCGCTAGGTTTTGATCTAGAGATTGATATCATGTAAAACCTATGTGATTTTCTTCAAACTTCATCGGAATGTAATAAATATGTAGTAATTTTTATTCAAGTTTTG
This sequence comes from Alentia gelatinosa, assembly GCA_950022655.1. Classification (NCBI taxonomy): domain Eukaryota; kingdom Metazoa; phylum Annelida; class Polychaeta; order Phyllodocida; family Polynoidae; genus Alentia; species Alentia gelatinosa. Next base: position 2,905,624 of record OX465590.1, read on the forward strand.
AAATTCGGAAATCACTGTACTTGTCCTTTTTTTCAGTACACATCCTATATAAACAAATCAAATGTAAGGACGCCTATTCAACTATTTTGATATATAAAATTCGAAAAATATGGTACATTTAAACTGTTTGATATCAAAATAAGTCAAAGGAACCAGTTTGATTTGATAATCATCAGAATCGAAAAATCACCAGGTGGCGCCACTACGAAACGTAGGCTATGCCTTTAACCTATTGGGAAAGGTAACCATGGATGGATTAGCTTCAACTCCGCAGCAGTCTCCTTTGATTTCCGCGGAGGACTTTTTTTCGCCACTGGTTTACCTTGGTAGAGTAACAGAGACTCCGTTTAGAGGAGGCCAGGACAGGCTGCTCTAATTAAAAGTGCATTAAAGAATTAGAGATCATGGCATGGCTTCTCAGGTGATGTTGCATGTGGTTAGAGGTGCAGGTAACAGGTAGGCAGGGCGCTGATTGGTTGAGGAGTGGGGGAGGGGCGGGTCGTCGCTCACTGTGATTGACAGGTGCTGTAAAGTCTACCTTATAGGGCCCGTTTCCATTGGCTGACAAAAACGGTGTAGATTGTTTGTGTTCTTCTAATGTCCCTTTTGCGTCAGCAGTGCTAAGGTCCGTCGGTGGTTCCTGACTGTATATTGCTGAGGGCCAGCGGGAATAGGCTATTAAGAGAACACAAAAAATGTATACCATGTTTGTCAGCCAATGGAAAGGGGCCTTAATATTTACCGTATAAGCCTGTTTTCATTGGTTTACCCTATAGGCCCGTTTTCAGTGATGTTGCATGTGATTAGAGGTGCAGGTAACAGGTAGGCAGGGCACTGATTGGTTGAGGAGTGGGGGAGGGGGCGGTTCATCGCTCACTGTGATTGACAGGTGCTGTAAAGTATACCTTATAAGGCCCATTTCCATTGGCCAACAAACACGGTGTAGATCTTTTTGTGTTCTCCTAATTTCCATTTTGCGTCAGCAGTGCTAAGGTCCGTTGGAGGTTCCTGACTGCATATCGGTGATGGCCAACGGAAATAGGATATTAGGGAGTACACAAAAATCTACACCATGTTTGTAGGCCAATGGAAAAGGGCCTTAAGATTTACTGTATAAGCCTGTTTTCATTGGTTTACCCTATAGGCCCGTTTTCAGTGATGTTGCATGTGGTTAGAGGTGCAGGTAAAAAGTAGGCAGGGCCTGGATTGGTTGAGGAGTGGGGGAGGGGCGGGTCGTCGCTCACTGTGATTGACAGGTGCTGTAAAGTCTACCTTATAAGGCCCATTTCCATTGGCCAACAAACACGGTGTAGATCTTTTTGTGCTCTCCTAATTTCCATTTTGCGTCAGCAGTGCTAAGGTCCGTCGGTGGTTTCTGACACTATATCAGAAATGGCCAGCGGAATAGTCTATTCCATTAGACATTTATTGAAATTTCGAAAAATTATGCCTCAAGTCTTCATAGCATACCAAGCCGGGGAATGCCTTAAGGCATCATAGTACAACAAGCCCGGGAATACCTTAAGGCTCCATAGTACAACAAGCCCGGGTATACCTTAAGGCTCCATAGTGTACCAAGCCCAGGAATGGCTCAAGGCTTCATAGTGTACCAAGCCTAGGAATGCCTTGGGGCTCTATAGCGTACCAAGCCATGGAATGCCCCAAGGCTTCATAGCATACCAATGCCAGGAATGCCTCAAGTCTTTATAGCGTACCAAGCCATGGAATACCTACAAGCATTAAGCCCAATGCCCATCTACCAATTTCGGAACATTCATGTACCTTTGTCAGCGACAAACGGACGGTAATTTGTCTCACCGAAGGCATCCTAAAGGAGTCGGTCGTAGTCGGTAGTTGTAGGACAGCTAGGCAAGGGTGAGCCACCGATTAGTAGACCGATTTGCTTAGGACTAATATCCAGCACCCCATCTCCTCAATGTCCGCCGGTCGAGCGAAGGGTTACGTAATTTGCCTACGACCAGTTGACCGACTCCTATACGATTTGGGAACTAATCGCTCAACCCTGAATCGGTAGATGGGCATCAGTCTTTACAGCGTAGTAATGGGTTAACCACTCCTCTGCCCTCCCCCCCGCTGGGGGTCCAGGCTCGGTGTGGGCGTATTTTCTTCACTCAGGTGGGAATCGCGTCTGTTACCTGGACGCACGACAGGTAACTCACAGGCCTTTAGCCCAGTTCCCACCTGCACGCCGACCCAGACGATCAGCCGCGCACTGCGCCAAGGTCAGCAGATGGTGTCCTTCAGAATCCGGCCAAACTATCAATGTCGGTAAAGGAAATGCTCTCTTTCTTTACGGGATACTGATGTGGTCGCTGGACTATGAGGGTGGTTTTGGCCCCTAAGATTCGAGGTCAACTCTCGACTGCAGAGCCGTCCCAAGGCGCGAGAAAATATTATGTAAGGAGGTCAGGGTGAAGGTCGGGGTTTGCTGCAAATGCAGTCATTGGCTACTCGGTCTACTGTATTCCTTATATGGAATTAAGGTAATGGAACAACTCCATGGTGCTATAGTTGGGTTAAAATCTCTTTCAACCGATGATTATTTCAACCAAGATTTATTTTTAAGTAGTCCAGATAGTCAGTAGGTACTGAAATGTATAATATTGGAGACAAAACTTTGTGACATTTAGCCTTGTATCCCCCTTTTCTCTCGCCGGTCTTTTTCCAATTGCAAAATACAATAATCAGTGGCAATAATGAACCACAACAAAGCAAATGTCCGACAAAAAGGTTGAGGCGACGGGGTCAGAATGGGAACAGTTCATTGCGGGTGCCTCAAAGTCAATGAACACACTTGAAAAGCCGTAATAAAACAAGTGGAGACTTGATATTCTAATTCTTTCAAATTGTGTGTAGCTATATCATGATCTATTTAGGACGTCCTACAGAATTCAGGAGAAGATAACCCTCAGTTGTTTGCAAGGTCTTAGGACGAGTAAACAAGTATAAGTCAGCGAGGGCGCGGCGGCAAATACGGGAGTAACACGCGTGGCGCCACCTCTCGGCGCGACCGGGACTCAACATCTATGACGTGTGGCCCTGACGTCACGCTGGCACACACACCGCAGGACTTGAAAGCTTCTTTGACCCGCCCACCCACACCAAAAATTCTTCATTGACTTTCGTTCCTCTAGTAGGCTAAAATCGGGACATGTGTTTCACTATACGTCCCGTATTACTCGACTGTTAAAGTATACCCTGTTATACTACATGTCAAGTTTTCACACTTGATAGATTGTCTAAACTGCTGTCGCGCCTCTCGTCTTATTTAGTTACACACTGTCCTACTGAGTTCTACTGAGAGACGATTGCGTTTCCCAGCCCTTTCACTCCGCTGTATGGCACCAAATACACACCCTGAAATACGCTGCTGTAGTACCATTTTCACCCCTGTAGTACGCTGGCACTTTTCACAATATCCACAGAGACGTTATTATATCACACCTCCATGGTAATCCAAAATAATTAGGATGTTATATGATAGTAATGATATTAACTATGATATAGTTTAACAACGGTTGGAAATTTTTATCAAAATATTCCCATTATTTCATTTAAAAAGAGCAATACCTTAGATTTCGGAAACAATACCTCAAGGTACCATAGCGTACTATGCCTGGGAATGTCTCCAGGCATCATTGCGCACTACGCCTTGGAATGCCTCCAGGCATCATAGAGTACTACACCCAGGAATGCCTCCAGGCATTATAGCAAGTCAAGCCACTTTTATATGATATCATATTATGTAACATATTTAAGATGTCTGCATACTAGAGAAACGAGTGGTCTAATGTGATTCATTGAACAATAAACCACAACCTAAGTAGAAGGAGGAACTTCTTGGTTCTAGTTTTTCTAGACAGAACTGGGCCTGAATGAACCAGTAATTGTTTTAAGAGACTCGAAAAAGAAGTAGCGGTAGTAAACAATTTTTCGATGCTACCCCAAGAAACTTCTTCATATACCTTTTCTAAGAAAAGGAATAGGAATAATCATAATTGTTAGTGTCTACTCTACAGGGGTGGCAGCCATGTAATTAGTACAGGACACTCATGAGATGAAGGTTTAGTTCCAGAATAGCCTAAATGATGTTCATGTAGAAACCGATTCATATTTTCAACATCTCAATCTCCCCGTGACTCAAGTCAAGTAAATGTCATTGTCAGTCAAACAGGGTACCACCATAAGGCGGACATTGTAGAGTCCCTGTCTTAGATGTTTCCGCTTCACTGTCGCACGCTCACGGGATCAAAGATGGTGATCTAACGACATGCAAAGGGCGGGACTCCACACAAGAAAATCACACAGTTTCCCCCGGTTTTAAGTGAATAAATGGCGTGATACAAACCCTCCTGGCGTGTGCGGGACTTGGATTAATGCTAGAGAAGGAGCAGAAGAACTCCCCCAGTCCCAGGTGTTGGTCGCACTGCGGCTCGGATCGCTGCATTTCTTTGCCAGGCCTTCTTTTGGGACCCAGCACGAAATGCAAGTGCAATTTTTGCAAATTTTGAAGTATGATATAAAAAAGTAGTCCCGGTATAAATCGATCACATCCGGTGGCAGGGCTTGTATCCTTGCGCGGGGTTTTATTGCACCAGTCACGAGGACGGAGCTTAATGCAGCACCGGCAAACCACTACGGCGATATTGGTTTAAAAACAAGCGAGGGGAAATGATAAAAGAAAAATGAATAAAAGAGGAATAGAAGAGGATTCACTGGAAAAATATTTGCATTGCAGAAATGACATTGCAAAAATCCAATCCACTTTTAAAACTGCTTGCAATGCTGGTTTCGGTTTTCGCTTAACTGCACCACGACAGTGACTACGCCCCCCCCCCCCCCCCACACTCTGAGCTCCCCCAAGCCCCCCTCCCCCCCCCCTACACACACACACACACCACAGCCCCACCCTAGACTTGCTCAAGTCTTTGATTATGAACATTCATTAAATGATTAATCACAATAAGAATAAAGTTCATTAAAGTATGTATCCTTCTCTGACTGGCCCATGAATCAAAGACTTGTCCACTGTGAACCAAATCTCCTGTTTATGACCCAAAGCCACTCCCTGTAAGCCTATACTTCCTCCCACCCCTCCCCCTCCCCTCCTCCAGTTCCCTGACAGCCTCTGTTGTCATAGCAATGAATTTAGTCTACTCTTGACTGTGACCCGATTAAGATCAAAGTGAAAGGGTATCAATCTCCCAGCAGATATCTGACCAGTAGCCATGATATCTGTATGGAGAGTGTTGGAAATACTGGCGCTATACAGCGCCAGAAATCCAACACCATTACCGATTGTACCAGTCACTGTATCCCAATGAGGAGGGTAGCCATAGGATGGAGGGACTGGGGCCAGTCCTGTATCCCAGCGAGGAGAGTAGATATAGGATGCAGGGACTGGGGCCAGTCCTGTATCCCAGCGAGGAGAGTAGATATAGGATGCAGGGACTGGGGCCAGTCCTGCATCCGAGCGAGGAGAGTAGATATAGGATGCAGGGACTGGGGCCAGTCCTGTATCCCAGCGAGGAGAGTAGATATAGGATGCAGGGACTGGGGCCAGTCCTGTATCCCAGCGAGGAGAGTAGATATAGGATGCAGGGACTGGCGCCAGTCCTGTATCCCAGCGAGGAGGGTAGCCATAGGATGCAGGGACTGGAGCCAGTCCTGTATCCCAGCGAGGAGGGTAGATATAGGATGCAGGGACTGGAGCCAGGCCTGTATCCCAGCGAGGAGGGTAGATATAGGATGCAGGGACTGGCGCCAGTCTACCCCACCCCCAACACACACCAAGCTGAACCAGGCACAACAATGGTAGCTCCACCAGAGAAAATGTCGTATTTCTCTTTCATGCTAGTCACATTGAGATGCAAAAAGGAACCCCCACCCCCCATTCATTTTCCTTCCAGCCTCGACCAAAAAGAAGAAAAAAAGATGAACTGTCCAAATTTAAATCCATCCCAATTAAGAATGACAGTGTCTTTGGAATTTCAATGAGGTGGCAGTGTAGGGTTTCGGGGCAAGGCACCGCTGGGACAAAAGCGGAGACAGGGTGGGGCTGTTTCAATGTGACGCTGTCAATTACACAAGATAAATGGTCTTCTACTGTGAAACCCCCATCAGGACCTCTCAGAAACACCGGCGTTAAAACCCACACCCCGCCCCCCCTCCCCCGCCCCCCAGAGCATCTTGAGAGATCATAATTAATTTAAAGTTCGATTTTTAAGGCGGGATTTTAATGCGTTGGAAGATTGATAGTAGCAGTAGCGTGGATCCCCCAGGACGGGAGGGAGGGGACTGGAGATGGGAGGATGAAGGGTAAGGAGGGGGAACGGGAGGAGTTAGTGTAAATAGAGGGCTGGGGCCAGGTTGGGTAAGGAGCAGGCTGGGAGGTGGTTTGGGAGTAAATATAGAGGTTTTGGAGGGGATTAGGGGTAAATATGGGGATTTGGAAAGGGTGAATGTAGATAAGGGGTTAGGAGGGAGAGGAGTTGAGGCAGGTAAGGGGGAAGGGTTTTAAGGTAAAGGGAAGGTTTTGGTAGGGTTGGTGGAGTAAAGAGGGGTTGTACCCCTTTAATCACGCCATGGTGCCTAAAAATTTAAAGGAATTCCCAGGTGTAGCACGCTATGATGCCTGGAGGAATTCCCGGGTGTAGTACGCTATGATGCCGGGAGGCATTCCGGGGCGTAGTACGCTATGATGCCTGGAGGAATTCCCGGCGTAGTACGCTATGATGCCGGGAGGCATTCCCGGGCGTAGTACGCTATGATGCCGGGAGGCATTCCGGGGCGTAGTACGCTATGATGCCGGGAGGCATTCCGGGGCGTAGTACGCTATGATGCCTGGAGGCATTCCCGGGTGTAGTACGCTATGATGCCAGGAGGCATTCCCAGGTGTAGTACGCTATGATGCCTGGAGGTATTCCCGGGCGTAGTACGCTATGATGCCTGGAGGGTAAAAATTGTGTTGTAAGGTAAAGACAAGGTTTTGGAGGGTTGATGCTGTAAATACGCCTAAGATATTAAAGGCATTCCTGGGCGTAGTATGCGATGATGCCTGGAGGCATTCCCGGGCGTAGTACGCTATGATGCCTTGAGGCATTATTTCAAAAATTTAAGTAATTGCTATTTTTTAAATCATCAAAATGAATATTTTGATAATATTTTTCCAATCAATGTAAATCTATTTCATAGTTAATACCGATACTATTAGATAACATCCTAGTTGTTTTGGATTACCATGGAGGTGTGATATAAGGACGACCCTCTGGATAAAGTGAAAAGTGCCAGCGTACTACAGGGGTGAAAATGGTACCACGGTGGCGCATTTCAGGGTGTGCACTTAGTGCTATGCACCATAGTGAAAGGGTTAGAGAGAGTTTTGGAGGGGTGTGTTCGGTAAAGAGGGTATAGAGAGAGTTTTGGAGGGGTGTGTTCGGTAAAGAGGGTATAGAGAGAGTTTTGGAGGGGTGTGTTTGGTAAAGAGGGTGTTTTAAGGTTTTGGAGGGTTTTGGTATAGTTAAATGGGGTTATAAGGCATAGAGAGAGTTTTGGAGGGGTGTGTTCGGTAAAGAGCGGGGTTTTAAGGTAAAGAGAGTTTTGGAGGGGTGTGTTCGTTAAAGGGGGTGTTTTTTTGGTTTAAATTTCTTTAACCAACAATTTCTCCAGAGTTTATAGAATATACATTTGGTACAATGAGAACAACAAGAAAAACATACTTAACGCTTGTCCACGTATTGTAGAAAAATTAACTACAATAATACTGCTGATAATAATGGACGGGAAAAAGAGGCAATTCGTGCCTAGAATTACAAATCCCATACCCTGCTTCTGAGAGTAGACCTAGTTAAAGACAAATGCGGGTAGGTATCGAAACGCCCCCCTGGTTTAACACTGGTGCTGCCATCTGGGGCCATGAAAATATAGCGGTTTCTCATAGACCCCAATAGATAAGCACTTACCTTCTTCAGATGGCCTTCCCATAGAAATTAGCATGGTGACATAGTATTCATTTCTCATTTGTACGTGTTCCCTATTATCATAATCCAGAATTATTTGAAGATAACAATAGAACATCAGTGTCAATTAGCAACAAAGTAAAAATATAGCATTTTCCCATAGACACCAATAGTTAAGCACTTACATTTTCAGATGGCCCTCCCATAGAAGTTAGCATGGTGACATGCAATTTTTTTAGGATTTTCTATTTGCTGATATATAGAACTTATATTATCCTGAGTTATTTGCAAATCCAACTACCAGCATTTGTCTTTAAAGATAGTGTTGTAAGGTAAAGAAAAGGTTTTGGAGGGTTGTGTTCAGTAAAGAGGGGGTTGTGAGTTAAAGATGTGGTCGGGATGACGATCCAGGGTATGGCGGCTCTCCGAGGTCCCGCTGGGAGAGTGAGCTACTGTCAGCATGCTGGGAGAGTGCGACAAAAGAGCCTCGTGGGGAGGAGGGTACGGGGGAGGGCGGGGGCTGTGTCGGGTTGAATTTGAGTGAGCAGGTCCTCGGGACCTCGGCATGTCAACATCCGTGTGGTCAGACTGTCTGCGCAGCCGCAGTCACCGAGAAGTGCTGTCTGCTCACAGGCATAGCACACAATTTACATCTGCAACCAACCACCATTACGCGGCGTTTACACTAGGCGATTCTGGCCAGCGATTCTGGCATTTTCAGCTCCTGACAACTTTCAGCAGTAAAGTGATAGAAATTGTCTAATGTAAACGCCAAGTGTGTGGCGACTGCAGATCGTCTGATTATATCACATCGCACAATTCAGCACCACCTGACGACTATTGGACACACTCAGACGCTGGCGACTATTTCAAGCCAGTTTGAATTAGTCATCTTCATGGGCGGCGACCCTATGTCATCAGTGTAAATGCTCAGGTACATTCTGAGACTGACGACTTTTGCGGTGGGCATTGCCACTACCGGCTTAACAATCTACAGTCGCCACGTATTTAATCGTCTAATGTAAACGCCGGGTAACAGGCATAGCACAGAATTTATATCGACAACCCACTACATTTACCCGGCATTCACACAAGGTGATTCTGGTCGGCGATTTTGGCATTTTGTACCTCCTGACGACTTTCAGCAGTAAAATGATAGATATCGTCTAATGTAAGTGTGTGGCGACTGCTGATCGTCTGATTACGTCAGATTACGCAATTTGGTTCCACCTCACGACTATTGAACCCGCTCTGACACCGGCGACCATTTCAAGATGCCGTAAATTAGTCGTCTGGATGGGCGGCGACTTTGTGTCGTCAGTGTAAACGCTCAAGGAAATTCTGAGCTCGACGACTTTTGCTGTGGACATTGCCACTGCCTGACGACTTTTGGCTGATGATCTACAGTCGCCATGTATTAGGTCGTCTCGTGTAAACGCTGGGTGAGTTTCCTTGACGTTGAATATGTTGGATTCCCAATATTGTAAAGTACAAATCTAATTTGAAATTGGGAGCTCGCCTTGCTAGTTTTTGATCCATGAATTGATATTCAAACAACAGTGAAATGGTATTTGCAGAATTTTGCAGAAATTCTAAAATTCAGATTTCATTTAATACAATTCCTGTTATTTTCTTGAGACTTTCACAAAATATAGTAGCTTTATAGTCCTAGACATCTACTATAGGTCACCAAAATTGTTTTCGAGATAATTGCTCCAGCACATTTCCTAAATAGATCAAATATATTTAAATGGGATATTCTTTTCCACTGGATTAGGACGAAGAGCAACAAACCCTATGATATGTTACTCATTCGGTATTTTTCAAAAGGACTAAGTCTAAACTGATAATTTGCAACTAGGCTTAGAGCCTTGAGAATCCACTGGCCTGCCTCCCATGCTAAAAACGTACATCAATATAACCCAAAGATTCCTATAATCTCAATGATGCCACCTAGCGGGAATACTGTGTGTTAGTGGATTCTCAAGGCTCTAAGCCTAGTTCGTTAAGAATTCTTCTCCCATAGAGCAGTGTGAGAACCTTGTACAGGATTCCACTTAGAGAGTGTGTGAGATGAGAGGGTTCACCCATCTGCTGTAACATAAAACACGTATTGTTTTTCTCGCACCATGGATTTTATTGCACCATGGAACTCGCACCACTTTGGGTTCTAACGGCTCCAAATGGCGTTCTACTGTAGCACTGAGGACTTTGCCGGTGGTCCCTATAGCTCTGCCGGCCTCAAGTGTCCCCGCCTTATAGTTTTTAGTAATGTGCAGTATATTAATTTCTGAAGCTGTATTTCGATCTATCATGGGATGAGTAACAGGCTTCGGCACTAAGCATTTGAGCAAATCAGTACAGTCATCCATCAGAATATTTGCTTTTTTGAAGATTTTTTTTCATTAATTTCCTTTCAAATCTGACCATTATTATATTTCACAATTCACCAATTTTCTCATAGATTAACAATATTTCCTTTCCCATCTGACCATTATTATATTTCACAATTTACCAATATTCTCTTATATTTTCTACTATTATCTATTGGCTACAATTCAAAATTTATTATAGAGATCTTCTAGTTTCTCACTCCGCTACCGTGGTTCAGGAACTTAGTCTTCATATTCATGAAAGCTTTATTTAAGGCCATATCTAGTTTTGATCTTGCTGAGTTTTCATAGCATCAAGTGTTTACACTTTATTTCCTTTGCATTTTATTGTGGATCCTCGATCAGTGAATACATATTACTATAAATAAACCTGTTTTAGATTGTTTTAATTATTACGTAATCCTCTTAGCTAGGAAGTCAATTGTGATTTACGTATTGTCTAGATTTACTGTTGGGAATAGGCTCATAAAAACACAATATTAGTGAAGAATGATAAACATATCCTGCCATGTTACTGATAATAAATAACCATCGGCTAGTAAGAACGAGTGACAGAAAGACCTATTTTTGCCATTTGGATGGATTAAATGTAGGTTGATCTATCATGGTAAATTCTCAAAGCGTCTTTCTGCAAAAGCAGGGTAAATTGTGACACATAGTACATCGATATATCCTTATCCCCAAAGCATCTTGATTCAAGATATATACACGAACGATACGAAATGATAATTTGTTATTGCACTTCACCATCATAGCCAGGGAATGCATATTATTGTCAAAAGAAAAATAATTTTCTTGCAATTAAATTCATTTACGTCCTGCTATCCAAGATGGTTTCTCAAGAAACCTATGATAAGGATTATTTATACTATTCATTACGGTTTGTCAGTATCCCATTACATAAAAAGGTATTGTATACATAGACAATAACCGACGGTTTTGTGGATAGGCGGCCGTAAACCACGAAAGGTTGGCGCGTAATAATATACGAACGCTAGCGAGTGTATTACGACGTCACACAAAAACCATCGATTATTGTCTATTTATTATCCATTGTATACAAAGCCCCCATTGAAAATGTATGGGGACTCAGTAAACCACGACCCATTATAAAAAACCTGTCAGATACCATAACTGTGGTATACGGATTCAAACCTGTGGTATATACGGCCTCAAAACCATGGTATACGGGAAAAATAGTACCTTTTGCTATAGAGCAACGATATAGTCCCTATTGTTATACCCTTCAATATGGTAATTACTGGGTTTAATTCAATCGAAAAGATGGATAATAAATGCAACAAACGATGGTTTTGTGGACAGGCAGCTCTGTAAACTCGAGATTGACGTCGTAATACACTCGCTAGCGTTCGTGTATTACTACGCGCCAACCTCTCGTGGTTTACGGCCGCCAATCCACAAAACCATCGATTATTGTCTATATATTCCCTCATGATTTAAAAGATCAACTCTATATAAGGTGGTCGTCATTGTAGACTGGAAACCCGAATACATGGGTCAGGTCACCAATATCAGTGCATTTCAGTGGAGAGCTTTATCACCAACATGAGAGGCGGAACCTTCAGTTAACAGGGACTGCAAAGTGGATCACAGATTTAAAAAAAAATAGATCTCCCACGAAGTAGATCAGAGGAGAATAAAATTCCATGCCTTGTAAAGAGTAGGAGCCCCCGCGGAGTAGACACCTATTTCGCTGATAAAGAAACACTGATGGCGCCTGCAATTAGGCCTCTCTTAGGCCTGTCAGATGAGGCACAGTGCCTAGTTTTTGTGAGGGGGAAAAAGTGGAACATTGCAGATAGGAGGATAGAGGGCTTAGACGAAGGAGGGATTCCATGTCATCACAGACGCGGTAGATATATGGACAAACGACGAGGAGATCTACGGAAGCTTTCCGCTGCCGTTTTTTTTCTGGTGCTTGTCCCTGCACAATGTATATTTGTAGTCCGTATCTGTTTTCGAGGCTTTGAAATGGAGAACTGGTAGACAATCCCCCCTAAGGAATAAAGCTGGATTAAGAGAAGCCCCCCACCCCGCTCCCCTCCCTCCCCCCGGGGGGGGGGTTTGGGGGTGGTCTCATCTAATGTGGCGGAAGTACATTAGTGGGCAGGGCCTGCGCGTTCGTTCGTTCTTCAATAAATATTTCCCAGGCTAAAACACGCAATCTAGGAGGCCAGAAACAATGGCGCTATGTTTGCGCACCATTCCCCTGACAAAGGAATTTGAAGGGTAACAAAAGAGACTTGCACCCCCTCCCCCCCCCCCCTCCCCCGGCCATCTACTCTGCCTGCATTGTGACGGAGGCGAACCCACTCATCCTCCGGTCGACCGGGACGCCCGCGCGACCGGATGTCACATGACTATTGTCCCACTGCGCATGCCTCATTTGCATACTAATGAGGGTAGTCCGGGAGACGCACGGCAGATGTCTCTGACCTCACCTGGTGTTTCCGGTCTGCATTGGAGATACTTCCGGTTGGACAGGTATCATTGACAGGTTTAGATAGAGGTATTTGCAGACTTGTGTGGGATAAACATAGCGGTATGCATCCACCGATAAACATGTCAATCTTAATGACGGAAATAATCATTTGATGATTATTGAATATATTAAATCGGAATTAAGGTATACTGGTATAAGAAATATAAAACCATCTTAGCAAATCAGGTGCTATTGCCTGTCCTGTCATGTGTAATGTAATAATGTTTAGCATTGACGAACAATTAAGACTCCTATCACGTGATATTACTGTAAAGGCACTCTTTAAGTGTATTTTGTTATTTAAATGTCACTAAAACTACATTTAAAAACGCCCAAAGAGGGTGAACTGTATGTTTTTCTTTCCGCTATAAAGAAAAGGTGCAGCTAGGTCCTCGAGACTATTTGACATGGGCGATAATAAGGGAATTCTCCAAACATAATTAAAATGTGCTATTTGCGGTAATGCACAGGACGAGAGCCTCATTTTAGACCTGGCGTCCACCTACTACGATAGAAATTTAGACCTCCCAATATGGCACCGATACAAAAAACAAATATCGGAGACATATCGGGAAGTTGCAAAATCGTAGACATATGTCTAGACATGCATTGTATAGGGTTTTTCTCGGTGTCTAATCAGAGAAACATGGTCAACTGCCCCGATGTTAGGTGACCTTCCAACACGATTTTGATTTTATATTGGGAGGTGCATCGCAGACCATATTGGAGCCATATCATAGTAGACATTTGATATAATTTGTATTTGACTGCCGTTGAATTATATCTGGCAGTTCATATTACGGTTTCATTTTCAGTGTGGGGATCTCATTTCTCTGAAAATGATTCAGGCAACTGAAATTAAATTCACATTTCCATATTAGTATTCAACATTCAATCAAGCTATTAAAACTCCTCATTGCGTACTTGTGGCAAGAGAAATAGTCACCTTGCTGCTCGATATTACATCCTCCTCTTATTTCACATTAATAAGGTACAGCTCATCTCTGTTAGTAATGAGTTTCCATATCCTCAATGAGCTCAGTGGCTAAGTGGTAGGGGTGTTCGCCTCAAGCATGGGAGGTCGTGGGTTCAAACCCTGGTCGGGTCATACCAAAGACTTACACAAAAATGGTACCCACTGCCCATTCGGTTTAACACCCGCCATTAGAATGAGGAGTTGGGGCAAGGGCCCGAATGGAAGAATGGCTCTATAGCCAAATTTGGTGATTGTGAACACAAATATTCCGTAATAAAAATTGCCAAATAGACTTTGGAGCAGGATGATTATATATAAGATGCTGGATGCTAGAGATACCGCATGCTCATTGCCGGGCCAAAATATTTAGAATCATTGACGCAACATTTAAGGCGTAATTTCACTGAGCACCCAAAACTTGCCGAAATGAAAATCGGGAAATTTTGTATAAGCATAGCTGGTGGTGGAAGCGCACATTTTGTTCTGGTAATTTCGGGGGCTAATACGATTTATCGTGCAAGAAAATCCACCATATAAGATATTCTTTGATACATTCCAAGGACTTCAGAAACTTTTTGATAAAGCTTCTAATCTGGTGGAATCACCCCTTTAATCTAACATGTTCAGTTCCCATGGTGGGAAAAGTAAGAAGACGAAGATATGTTAACATTGCAGGTGGCCTGTCAATGCGTTGACCTACAGTTGGGGTTGCCCTGTATAACCCTGATGACTTTTCAGAAGTAGTTCGGGCTGGACCTCGTGTACCTTATTGACTGTAATTGATTACCCTTAAATTCATGTGCTTCAAACAACCAAGGATTCTGCACTCTCGATTACATCTATCATTCCTCATCAAGTTCTAAACCCTGACTAATAGGTCTCCCATAATCTCGCATGAACCCTCTGCCTTTGACCCGATACTGGCCATGCAGCATTAAAATGATAAATGTGGAGACAGATACCGTTAACCAACAGTATATGGGTAACTAATAGGAGAAGAAAGTGACCTGCATTTGTGTACTAATTATTACCGTTAACCAACAGTATATGGGTAACTGATAGGAGAAGAAAGTGACCTGCATTTGTGTACTAATTATTACCGTTAACCAACAGTATATGGGTAACTGATAGGAGAAGAAAGTGACCTGCATTTGTGTACTAATTATTACCGTTAACCAACAGTATATGGGTAACTAATAGGAGAAGAAAGTGACCTGCATTTGTGTACAAATTATTACCGTTAACCAACAGTATATGGGTAACTGATAGGAGAAGAAAGTGACCTGGATTTGCATACTAATTATTACCGTTAACCAACAGCATATGGGTAACTGATAGGAGAAGAAAGAGACCTGGATTTACGTACTAATTATTGCGATTACGAAAAAAATCGGATTATTTCATGTTGCTATCTGTATCGTGCGTCGCGATAGCATGCTTTGGTTGAGCGCAAACGCCTGATGGATCTCTATTGGCTTAAACGTAAAAGGCGTTTTTAGGATTGCTATTAATGATATAACTTTAGAAACGATTATATAAATGTATACGTATATGGACAGACATTGCACATAACAGACTATGGTGTTGGAAAAAGCCCAAACGGATGAAAACTCTGTTTAGTCAATGAAATTGATGTCGTTTATTTAAAACCGTAAGTTAGCTCTTTTTATTTTGATTATACTCTGATAATTTCTCTTGACGTATGAATATCCCACACCCTACATATGTATGTGACCATCCCATTTTGATTTAAAACTTAAAGGTATATTGGACAATTTGGCGTGAAAATTAAAACCCATGTTATTTTTCTGAAAGTTGTATACAATGATCTCTATGTATTGTAGAGCACATATCTGACATAAAAATCAGGGGTCACCATGCTAGATTTTTGATTTAGAGATCAATATTAAGATCATTTTATATAAGAATATAGAAAGATTCTAAACACTTGTTTTTCCTCAAACTTTCACAGAATATAGTACAGGTATAGTACTACCTATTTAGGTTTTAAAAACCAAAGGTCACCGTCCTTGTTTTTGAACGAATTGAAGAAAACCATATTTTTCAGTACATTTCCTATATAATTCAGGCAAAAAAGGGCCTATTTTACCTATTGGGTTAGGTCAAACTAGACAAAACTCAAATCTTGCTCTTATGAGTTTCGAATATGCCACAAATTACCAATTTCAATATATGAATGGAAAAATTGGAAAATCACCAGGTGGCGCCACCGTGAATTGTAGGATATGCCTTTAAAATTTGATTCACATATGATAGTCCTAATACACATACCGGTGATATTCCGCTTCTGTTCGGCAAACAATCATAAAGTCAGAGATTAATTTTTCATATCTACCTTTCCACCTTGTCAATCAGCATTATGAAATCGATCGTTTGTGCTCTTCAGAATAGAGGGAAACTATGTTCCGGTGGGAATAAGTCAAAGTTACTCGGTAAGGCTTGGAAAAATTACTGCCCGCGGCTACGCCTTGGGCAGTAATTTTTCCAAGCCTTACCTCGTAACTTTGACTTATTTCCACTGGTACTTGGTTTCCCTATTCCTATATACCTTCAATTGTCGGCTAATATCGATAAAAACTGAATGTATCTGAACGTCAACCTGGGCATTAAACGTCAACCTGGGCAGTAAATGTCAACCTGGGCAGTAACTTCAACCTGGGCAGTATAGTAGTATACAGACAATTTTTTTATAATTTTTTTATTAGACTTAGGTTCGCATATAGAAGAGCATCGCGGTCTACCACCTTTTCCGATAATATATATATATATATATATATATGTATATATATATATATATATATATATATATATATATATATATATATATATATATATAAGAAACATAATAATAGCTAAATAATACATTTGAAAATAAGGCCTGGCGTCCACTTACTACAATAGAAATTTAGACCTCCCGATATGGCACCGATACAAAAAGCAAATATCTGAGACATAGCGGGAAGGTGCAAAATCGTAGACATATGTCTAGACATGCCAACCCACCACGCATCCTAATGGGGATTTTCTGTGCCTCATCGTAGAAACGTGGTCAACTGCCCCGGATTTTCTGAGTAAAGGCGGGCGTCCACCAACCACGACAAGGCTACGACAAGTGTCAACAGGAAAGTTCCAATCGGCACCTTGTCGCAGCCTTGTCGTAAGAAGGGGGGGGGGGGGGTTTGCGACAGCGTTGTCGGGGCGTGTCGTAGCCGATGTTGTCGATGTTGTCGAAATCTAATACCCTCTCCGATTTTTCGGTACCGCGGCACAGTCGGTGACACCCCAGACAGACTTTCTGGGTACCTAAAAAAATCGCCGTTTTTGTCAGCCAATCAAAACAGGCCTTTAGGAGTACACAAAATATCTGCACCTTTTCGTCGGCCGATGGAAATAGGCCTTATAGGCCCATGTAGAGGGTGTAGATTCTTTGAGTTAGCCAGAGAGCCTGTCAGTGGTACCACTGACTGTGTGTCGGTACAGTAGGGTAGTAGATTTCACTCAGTAACCAAGTTTTCACTCAGTGGTGGGTGGTGCCACATTGCATTATCTAAGCAGAAAAAGTCATAGCCTGGCAGCCTGGCCTAGTTAGACTATAGGCCAGTTAACGGGTTGCAGTTTCGTGGTGCATTATTGGTAACGCCTCACTTTTTGTGTTGCATTGTGGGATTGGCAGACCACCAGATACACTGGTTCCCGGGGTATCCACTAGGGGGCTCGGCGGAGATATATGCGGAACCCAGCCAAACCACTAGTCCACTAGTGCCCTGGCCCTAGCGACAACGGGACGTACTACAGTCTAGTTGAAGGTCATACGAACCCGTTACCTGTCCCTTATTTCATTAGGGCAGGGAACCAGTCCAAAAAACTCATGGGTCATTCCACTAGCTGGGTCGTTTCCATTGACCGATTTTGGATCATGAGTGCCAAAAGTCTGTCGGTGTTTGCCGACTGTAGATCGGTGACGGCGAATCGGCCGATGGAAACGGGCAGAGCTGTGACACGTACACCGCCACTGGCCGCTAATTGCCTTTAACTGATGGAGTCCTGTTTACTTCGTTAGCTGCTAATTTCCGCCATCTGAGATTGGTCGCTCGTGTTGCGTCTATCGCCGCTCGCAATTTAAATGAGAAACTTCCATTGTTCAAAACTTTAATTGTCTCACTATTAAGCGGCCTGAGTCAGGGAAGAGAGCCGCGAGAGCTGGGAAGTCCGACTGGGACTCCACCTCTTTCTGCCCGAGAAATAATGTACTTTTTTCTGGGCGCCAAATAAATATTTATGAGATTTTGATGAGTTTTTTTGCGATTAAATCGATGCAACTAATCAAAATTCTACCGGGGGTTGCGTTAGGCCCGGTATGCATTAAAAGTGGACGCGACGCAGGATTTGATTGGCGTGACCTTGACCTTGTTTGGACGAGGGAAAAGGGCTTAATGGTTGTTCCGAGAATAACATGATCAGCATGGGATGTATCAAATATTTATCTGGAATGATCATCAAGGCTGGTGGAAAACGGTAATCTGTGTTATTGTGTGACAAAGCTTTCTCGTGAAATAACCTCAGAATCCGGAAATGTAGGTAAAATGCACTTGTAGAGTTTCAAGAATAAGATTACACTCAATTCATATTCTGTATAAATCTGGATATTTATATCTTCAATAGTTCAGAAAATGAATCCCTAAGTAGAAATATCCATGTATCCAATATGAGATCTTAACTATGAAGGATAAATAAATTTATGTCATAGCCAGTCAAAGAGGGCAATGCTAGGAGTGTAAAAGCCTGCCCCCACCTACCACGATTCTGGTCCCGATTGGCCTTACGACGGCCTTCCCAACACCATTCCGATTGTAGCGTGAGGTCTGGCAAAATCGTGGTAGCTGGAACAGGTTTCTGCGATTCCGTCTACGACAGCTCACGATAGGCTGCGATGGAAACGCCAATCGTAGAGGTCCCGATTATTTCCAACATGTTGGAAATTCCGTAGCCTGTCGTAGGGTATCGTAGCAGCCGCTGGTTTCGTCGTGGAGCTAGCGTGACCACAGTTTATGTTAATGGTCCTCCCAAGGCGTTGCCACGCTCTACGATTTCAAACTGTTGTACCTATCAGGGACCTCCCGATAGGTCACGATTTCCCCATTTCAAATCGTAGCGATCGGGAAGCATGTCGTGGCCTATCGTGGTAGGTCCCCTCTTAAGGCGAGTGTCCAACTACTGCAATTCAGGTTCCCTTCATATTTATGCTACGGATGAGCGTGTGATGCAGCTGCTAGGGTGCAGGATCGCTTGAGTTAAATGCTTCGGCAAGTCACACAAACATTGCTGTAGGACATTGTGAGGGAATGTCGCATTATAAAAGCAAACATAGAGGATCGGACTGACTTCACGCCGTGTGCTATAAATACCCCACCCTGAGTGTCGGAGTACGGGCCATGGGTAAACGGGGTCATGGATTACCTCCAGAATGCTCAGAGTCAACGACAAAAGCCGCCTCCATTAACCTGAGAGGCGCGCTGCTTCAGCCGGCTTCTTGTAGGGCCCCACTCCTCCTGACCACGCCGTGGAGAGGCCGCCGTGCCCGGCGCAGATAAGACCTGCTCCCGGGCGCAGAGGCTCCCTCCCGGGCGGCGGGTCACGGGGGGGGGCGGGCCCGTGAAAGCACTCTCCCAGCAGATCTTTCGCGGCGCTAGCGCTTACTTAACTCTGCCTCAACCCAATGCTGGTTCCCTGGTGTCTAAATAAGGACGGTGGAACCAGCTAAGATTTCAGATTCAAAACAAGACAACTGTCAAAGGTTTAAAAACTCAAACAACTCATATGTTATGAGTTTTGAAGTGTGGGAATTGTTAAATGAGCTTCATAGACAATCTAGCTATTTCTTTTTCAGATTCAAACCATTTTATAATGTAAATCCATAGTTGATAAAATGACCCTTTCAAAAGAGCACATGGGTATTGTTTACGAAACAAAACCCAACAACACATGAGGTGCTATCCACTGTAGAAAGTAATCCCAGAGATTCTACCTGGTTTTACATACATTATAACAGAAATAAGTGTATGTTATTTACCAAATAGATATGTTCATCTCTATTTACAATTCGAACACAAAATAACCCAAAAATTCCTAAGAATCTAGGATATTTGAAAAAAAAACTGGCGGATAGGACAGATTCTGTCCCAAACAGGCAGGTCGGTACAGAGATACAAGCGGCCCCGGAAGTCGAGCGCCGAATCTCTGCTAGGAGAGTGCGGTGAAAGACGGGGCCACCACTCTCCAAGCTGAGATCCTGCGCCCAGCTTGTATCTCTGCGCCAGGTAAAAATATTTGCCCCATACCCGGCGTTTATATCATCTCAGCCCTGGTATTTTTTCCCCATAGGCTTAACATTGATGTGCCTCCTTATCACCCAATAGTCAACGGTAGGAGCCCCAGGAGTTTTATAAGAGTCACTAGCGAGTGGACGCTAGTATGCAAAGCCAAAGCAGAGTTAGACCCAGCGTCCACCTACTACGATATGGCTCCGATATGGTCTGGGATGCACCTCCCGATAAAAAAAATCAAAATTGTGTCGGAAGGTCACCTAATATCGGGGCAGTTGACCACGTTTCTGCGATTATATACCGATAAAATCCCCATACAATGCGTGGTGGATTGGCATGTCTAGACATATGTCTACGATTTTGCACCTTTCCAATATGTCTCTGATATTCACTTTTTGTATCGGAGCTATATCGGTAGGTCTTAATTTCTATCGTAGTAGGTGGACGCCGGGCCTAAAGAGTAGTGCTTTATCTCAACCCTGGTATTTTTGCCCATAGGCTTAACATTAAGAATCGCTGTACCTTGGCCAACATTGTGAGGTACACTCAAAACGGTCAGTATGAATACATTATTAAGAAAAAAACTAACTCATTCTTCATGCCCCTACGTGTTTTGCGGTCCGTGCTCCATGGTCTATATCCTGTGTGTTGTCCATTCTTTTAGTATGTACAGGGGGAGATAAATACAGAAACCAACTCGTTTTGGTCAA
The DNA here is from genome assembly GCA_950022655.1 of Alentia gelatinosa. NCBI lineage: Eukaryota > Metazoa > Annelida > Polychaeta > Phyllodocida > Polynoidae > Alentia > Alentia gelatinosa. The sequence continues at coordinate 2,926,529 of OX465590.1, forward strand.
AGTTGTTGTTCTCCAACTCGTTTGAATGCTACATGATATCCACTTGGTTGTCACCTCGTTCCTATCACTGCACATCATAATCGTGCAGAACGATAACTTTGACCAAAACTTGTTGGTTTAGTACCACCTCCTGACTTTCAGCCGCAAATGGCTGGAAAAAAAGTGATCTAGTGTTAACGATTTAGGAAATTTGTGGGTGGAGGTTGAAGGAGAGATTAGAAACCCGCAACAGCACTGATGCTGATGGAAGAGTGTGGGGCACTGTGATTGACGCATGCGGAATGTTATCACAGTGGACACTCTCCACCCACAGTCCACGATCTCCAGCCACACTCTCTAAGTGGTATTCTGTATTCCAGTCCAAATAAAGCCACTAGGGCGCCAAGTACACAGTATTCCCGCTAAGTGGCATCATTGAGATTATAGGAATCTTTGGGTTGCATTGATGTATGTCTTTAGCACGGGAGGCAGGCCAGTGGATTCTCAAGGCTCTAAGCCTAGTTCGTTAAGAATTCTTCTCCCATAGAGCGTAGGGAGAACCTTGTACAGAATACCACTTAGAGAGGGTGAGATCTTATGAGAGGGGTGCATAGTGAGAACCTTGTACAGAATACCACTTAGAGAGTGTGAGATATTATGAGAGGGGTGCGTAGTGAGAACCTTGTACAGAATACCACTTAGAGAGTGTGAGATCTTATGAGAGGGGTGCGTAGTGAGAACCTTGTACAGAATACCACTTAGAGAGTGTGAGATCTTATGAGAGGGGTGCTCAACGATGGTATGAGACACGGGCACCCGCACACTCTCCAGTGACCCGGGTCATCTCACCTGCTCCTGAATGTAACGCCCTCCGTTGACGACACACTGGGGGGAAACATTCAGGTGCCTGTGAAGCTGCACCGAGAGCGTGGCGCACTGAAGCCCCGGCAGCAGATAGCTTCTCATGGATTAAAGAAGCACGACTGGTGCTGGAGCTGGGCTGGATACTGCATTATTTCATACAGATGCTGGTGTCCTGCAGGAGTGGCCGCTGTAAACAAAGCTGAGGATGCGACACACTGCCCAGGCGGGGCGCTGCTCCACATTTTGTGGATCGCAGAATAGTGACCTGAGGTCAAAATCGCTGCTCCAGATTCTTTGCAGAACGCATCATCACTATGTCGCCATCTAGATTCAATTAAAAATCTAATGAACCTTTCACCTGTCACAAAAAATGTGGTGTTGTAAAGAGGAGTGGTACGGCATAAAAGTAACGATACCACGCAACACAATCTGATTTATATAGAACTGCATCGAGAATCATACAAATAGGCAATGATAGTTTGCGATCATCATCGAGGTAAAGTCAAGTGACAATTATGGCCCATTCAAACGAGTGGAGTTTTGTGTATTTAAATAATCGAGTGTAGTTCTGGATTTATCTTACCACTTTTTATGATATTAAATATCATCAAAAATTTCACAATAATTAGAATAGACTTGTTGAGTATTTTTTTCTAATGTTAATCCTATGGCTAAACTTGTACCAGGGGTGAGATAAATAACTGGAGCAACACCTTTCCCACAGTCCTTTTCAACATTTCTAGGTGCAACGAAAAAAGATCCTGCGCATATAAACATGGGACAGTGATGTAAATCAGGCATATTTATCAAACTCTCAATCACAAGTGAAGGGAGGACATAACTTATATCTTTATATATATTAATGGAAAATTAGACATTTAACAGCTAGACAGTCCATACTCGATATTACAACACTACTGCAGCTTGGAATAAACAAAAGCCTTGCGATCACATCCACCGTTCACACTCCAGGGGTGATAGCATTGTATCACATAGTCGAAAGGCTAGACTGAGCAGTGTTTGACCGAGCAACAGCCTTAAAGACAATGCGGGTAGGTATCGCAATGCCCTCTATATCTATACTCAGAACTAAATTTCAAACAGGTGCTGCCATCTGATTTCCTGACATTGAAATTGGTAATTTGTGGCATATTCGAAACTCAAAAGAGCAAAATTTGAGTTTTGTCTAGTTTGACCTAACCCAATAGGTAAAATAGGCCCTTTTTATTTGCTTGAATTATATAGGAAATGTACTGAGAAATATGGTTTTCTTCAATTCGTTCAAAAACAACGACGGTGACCTTCGGGTTTAAAAACCTAAATAGGTAGTGCTATACCTGTACTATATTCTGTGACAGTTTGAGGAAAATGACATGGGTTTTACTATTTGAAAAACAAGTGCTTAGAATCTCTATATATATTCTTATATAAGATGATCTTAATATTGATCTCTAAATCAAAATCTAACACGGTGACCCCGGATTTTTAAGTCAAATATGTGCTCTACAATACATAGAGATCATTGTATTCAACTTTCAGAAAAATGACATGGGTTTTAATTTTCATGCCAAATTGTCCGATATACCTTTAAGCAATTAGCTTCTCCAGATGGCCTTAGCATGTTAGCATGGTGACATGGTATTCTTTTAGCATTACTCATTTGTATATATTCCCAACTACCAGAATCCAGAATTAATTGACGATAGCAACAGAATATTAGTGTCATCTAGCCACGAAGTTAAAATATTGCAGTTTCCCATCGACACCAATAGTTAAGCACTTATCTTTTCAAATGGCCTTCCCCTAGAAGTTAGCATGGTGACATACCTTTTTTATTGTATTTTCTATTTTCTGATATATGAACTTATATTACCCAGAGTTATTTGCAAAAATCAATAGAATTTAGAAATCACCCAACTACCAGCATTTGTCTTTAACAGCCAATGCACCGCTGAAAGGAAACTCATGTGATGGGAAACAGCTTTGGATATCACGCGGATAAATTCAGAATTAGTTTGACAATGATCACCATATTACACATCAAAATGTATAAATAGTAAAGACCTGGATTGACATAACATCTAAATCCAAATCCCCTTTTTCCCGGCGACATCCATGTCGCAATCCATTCACCACTCTACTCCAACACCTCCACGAATCGAGGCAATAGACATTCTGTTGTGATCGCTCGTGTACTCCCAGGCCCCCGCTTATTAAACTACTTTCTCATAATTGCCCTCTTCCGTTGAGTCACGTGCATGGGTTTTATGTTTCTGAAACTACTGCAAAAACAAAAACAGATTTTGGGGCTTTTTTGTTGTTGAAATCTCGAGGCTTTAGTTGCCGGGCCTTTCCTAGGCTATGAGTGGCGTGAGAGAGTGACAATAAAAGCTGTAGTATTTTTCTTATAATTTCGTCACTGTCAGTTGCTTCAACTCGGTGATATAGTAGTGTCTGAAATGTTGAACGGAGAAACAGTAGACTCATTACCATTACTGTCACATTCCTATTTAGAAATTATAACAACGACTGATGCACCTCCCACTGCTAAACATCATTACTCACTCTAAAACAGGCGGCAAAAAGAAATCACCCGCAGGCAAACAGAACTACACAACGGAATTACCGCCGCTACACACAGTGAGCGATAATAGGAGAACTTCGCGAGTAAAAGGCAGGGCGATAATAGGGACATCTGGCTGACGTATTGTAGGCGCAAAACATGCACGCTGGTGCTTGGCTTGTGTCGGTGTTATCAGTCTGCGGATGTCATATTCCTCAGCCTGTATCTGGCGCATGCGTGTGGGAGGTGATTTGTCATGGCCGCAGGGACGCTCATCCCGACAAGCGGGGCAGTGCGCGCATAAATCGCTATCCTCGAGGCATGCAGCCCGCGACAGGGCGGTGAGATGTCTGCACTCACGGGGAGTGGTAGACTTGCTCAAGTCTTTGGTTATGAACATTCATTAAATGATTAAACTTAATAAGAATAAAGTTCATATAAGTATGCATCTTTCTCTGACTTCCCCATGAATCTTGAAAGACTTGTCCACTATGAGCCAAGTCTCCTGTTTATGGCCCCAAGCCGCTCCCTATAACCCTATACTTTACCTCTTACCCCTCCCCCTCCTCCAGTTCCCTGGCTGCCTGTGTTGTCATAGCAATCAATTTTGCCTGCTCCTGACTGTAACTCGATTGAGATCAAAGTGAAAGGGCATCAATCTCCCAGCAGATATCCTGACCAGTAGCCAGGATATCTGTATGGAGAGTGTTGGGAATGCTGGAGCTAAACAATTCAACACCATTACCGATTGTACCAGTCTATGTATCCCAGCGAGGAGGGTACCCATGGGATGCAGGGACTGGAGCCGGTCTCCTGTATCCCAGTGAGGAGGGTGGGCATTGGATGCAGGGACTGGAGCCTGTCCTGTATCCCAGTGAGGAGGGTTACCATAGGATGCAGGGACTGGAGCCAGTCCTGTATCTCAGCGAGGAGGGTAGCCATAGGATGCAGGGACTGGAGCCAGTCTAGTGCGGAGTGGGTGTATGTGTATGGATGAGGGAATAAGCCGCCCCGTGTGAGGCCCAGACACGGCAATATGACGATGTATACATGGATACTGTCACCAAGCCAGTCATATAATCACTGTCCATCTACAGGCTGGTTGACAGCGTTGACACGTATGATTCTGCTCAATTACATATACCCTGATTGGTTGGTGCCATAGCGTGTATGTTGCGAAGGAAAATTACCATCTATCTGGAAAACAGGAAACTAGTCTTGGCAGTAGCTGAGTGTGATATTTGCCCCAAAAGGTTGAGGTCAGAGACATAATTTCACACAAAGTGGGGCCGCAAATATGATAAAGGTTAAGTTAGGAGTAACAGTTGTGTTATGTATTATATATCAACTTTTTACTCTGAATGGCAACAATACTAACTAACTCCCAGCAAACTTCCAGCAAACTCCCAGCAAACTCCCAGCAAACTCAAAGAAAACTCACAGCAAATTCACAACATAGTAAAGAAGAAGCCACCAAGTTGTGGTCAAAGTCGTCCTTTGTTCTTCACAAGTTTGACGCGGAGCAAAATGAACAAGACGAAGCCGAGTAAATATTTGGAGAACAATGACTTTGACCAAAATGAGTTGCTTTCTGTATTTTTCTCAACCCTGTAAACACAAAAGAAAACGGATGACACACTAGCTAAATGACGTCACAGACCATAGGGAATGGCCTGTAATACGTGTAGGGGTATGGAGAACAAGTAAGCAATGTTATTCCTGTGGGTCAAAAATACCAGGGGGGTGAAACTAAGCGCTACTCTCTACTCTGCTATGGTTTTACTAGTAGAAACCGAATGAGAGTTAGACTTGCCAGTGTTTATGCCACGACAGGAAGGTTGTGTATTACTACGCAAAGCGTTAGCTGAGCATAGTGAGGAACAGACCTGACCAGAGTGGCATAGACACTGACAAGTCTAACTTGAGTTTTCTTTTTTATCCTACCCCTCATATAAAATCCCACAGGCTTAACATTGAGTTTCCGTATGCCACGCTGACTGGCATACGGAATTTTATATGCCACTAGCGGCATACAGAATTATCATCCTGTAATATTACAAAATCGAGGAGACAGGGAAGGATAAAAATCAAAACCTGATTCGTTTAAATCTTAGCCATCGCATTCCACTCCTGGACTTTTGGCTCCGGGCTTCACTCGGCTTCGCCTCGTGAAATCACTATGCCAAACCCCAGTCGTGGCATACGGTGGCCAAGATTAAAACACATCCAGTTTTACCATAGTATTTATCCTACCCCGTCTCCACGACTTTATGACGTAAGGAAAGTCCGACTCGATTCCATCCATGTTTGACAGCTGTCTGAATTTCTGCTCTGAAGCCAGAACTATTTACACAGGTGAACAATACCTAATCGCTGATTGATCCTATTTTATTATTTCTCTAGGTACATGAATTTTACTTTATGGCATGGCAAGCCACATAAAATTTGCCCATGTTAAATCAATAACTATTTTTTATTAGGAGTAGGATAATAGCGTCGACTGGCCAGTGACTTTTACAAAACTCCAGGAGCTTCTACTGTCGACTAATTTAAGAAAGCATATTTTTCGAGGTCTGCATCTACAAACACACTGTACCTGTTTTAAAGGTTGACACCAAAAACAGAGGAAGACATGGCCTCGCCATCTCCTTGAAATTAGCTCTGTAGTTAAATCTAACCTTATAGCTGAAGTACAAGTACATGTAGATCTCCTGGACAGTCTCCCCGCGTACTACACTGAAGAAAAGCTTCATAATCGAAAAAGCTTCATGAATAGAAATATATAATTAATTTGCATTTGCAAAAGTGTATGGTCGTTATGCGCAAATTATATTGGATCTTTATCTGTCGAGTTGAAGAGAGGACTTGATTTATAGGCCAGGGACCAGTATCACACATCAAAGACAATTTCACAAATTAAAGGCATATCCTACAATTCACGGTGGCGCCTCCTGGTGATTTTTCAAATATTCCCATTCATACTTTGAAATTGGTAATTTGTGTCATATTTAAAACTTAAAAGAGCAAAATTTGAGTTTTGCCTAGTTTGACCTAACCTAATAGGTAAAATAGGCCCTTTTTCATTTGCTTGAATTATATAGGAAATATACTGAAAAATATGGTATTCCTCAATTCGTTCAACAAACAAGGATGGTGACCTTTGATCTTTAAAACCTAAATAGGTAGTACAATACCTGTACTATATTCTGTGAAAGTTTGAGGAAAATTACATGGGTTTAATATGTGAAAAACAACCTTTTAGAATCTCTATATATTCTAATATAAAATGATCATAATATTGATCTCTAAATCAAAATCTAGCACGGTGACCCCCGATTTTTAAGTCAGATATGTGCTCTACAATACTTAGTGATCATTGTATTAAACTTTCAGAAAAATGACATGTGTTTTAATTTTCACGCCAAATTGCCGATATGCCTTTAAGGATTGCTTTTTGTTCCTCATCTGCCAGACATTCTGATCAGATTACATCGAGAGAACAGGGCGGATCCGGTTTAAGAGACGATACAGGAGAAGAGCATGCATGTTGAAGTTCTCCACTTCGCCAAGTTAACAAAGTTAGGTCACGTTGAATAAATAAAGCGCGCTAATTCTCAATAATAATTGTTTATGTCAACCGCAACGTATTAGTTTTATTACTGGTGAAACATGAAAATCCTTCTTTATAATGACCCAAGACTGCAGATTGATTAAAAAAACAGCAGGGAAAAACTGTCCATAACCGAGGCCAGCCTCGATGCGTCGAGGATGCCTTTTATCGCTACCTTAGTCACCTCTGAGTTGACGCCTGTGAACTAGACAGGCCGCAGTCCAACCTCATTAGAATCTAGCATCGATGCTAGATCAGAAAAAAAAAGTTGGCGTAGATATTCTTTTTTGTGGGCTCACCATCATCTCTCCGTTCTCCATGCACGTGACCAGTCACGTGGTGTGCAGGCACGTGATCCTGAATATCCGACGCTGAATTTGCTGAGTCAGCCATTCGAGCACGGGTTTGACCCTAGGCTGCAACTGGTTGACATATAGAAACCACGGCTACCAACTCCAAGGTACCTGAAAACTGGGTCCCGAGCGTCTGGTCCAGGATTATTAACAGCACTCTCCTAGGCACCTAGGAACTGTTGAATAAAGCTTTGGTGTAATTTTTTCGGTTCCAACGGACTCGATGGTTGTCCATGGTCGGAATTTTTTTTTTGACGTGGCATTAATGGGGAACGGTTTAGGTAGCAAATGTGTCAGTTTATCCGTACCTGTTGTCGAGGGTGTTGAGTCCATTTGGAGTATGTGTCTTGAGTCGATGTATCCAGTTAAATTCTTTTTTTTTTGTACAAGCAGCTTTATTTCTACCTAAGCATTGGTACATTAATATATGCGTTCAGGAATCGATTACAACAGTATTTTAGCCTAAAAAACATTGCCCAACGTCCGTTGATCAGATCCATTTTCCTTAGTACTGCTTGCTCTTCCTTTTTTTTGGTGGGGGAAGCACGATGCCCCTTCTAGTGTATTAAAACTGAGAGGGACTACCTCTTCCTGGAGTAAGTCACTTCTCCTATTTTGAGCAAATTCAGTCCTTTTGAGTTTTTCTTAAATTCTATGGAGCCTTTCCAAAGGCCTGATCATCACTCCAGGAGGCGTCCTCAAGAGACAAGACAGTTCAAACTTATTGACTGAAATCCACTTGGCTATCCGGACACACATTAAATTCTATCTTGTTTCGTAGTCTTGCTGCTTCTTTGGATCCAGGGTGTCGGTATATATGGTCTAGTACATACACTTTTACGTCCTTGGTTACTTTGTGGTCGATTTCGTTGAAGTGGTGGGCAGCAGTGGTGGGCAGTTGGTTTCTCAAATCGTTACGCCACGTCAACAAACATATCCTGTTGAATAAAGTTCGTTCGTTTCTGGTGCTGGTGCTGGACGATACGATCACTCCAACGATAAACGACATCCTGGACGATATTTTCCATTCAGTATTTTATGACAACAGAGAAGATATCTCATGAGGAAATGTATTTGTATTCAACATCTTTGAAGAGCTTTAGGTAACTCTTATGGTCGAAAGATCTTTTGCTTACAACACATTATTTTATACAACACTATGGCCCCAAGGATGATTCTAAGATAAATGTTTGTCGTTCGTAGTTTATTCAACGGCACCCTAGGCCCGTGGAATATGCCTGTACGCCAAGGAGACCCAGGGACGATGTGGGTCAACTTTAGTCAACACTTACGGACGACCTTGTGGACGGTTAAGACTGTCTTATCAAACAAACTTAGATATTACTATATACCCATGCAGTATATGTTGTAAATATGCACCGTTTTGGCATATGACGTAAAAATACAGTACGGACCACTGGTCCGTACACTAAAATACGGACCACCTAGCGATATACATTTATTAAAATTTTGGTTGTTAAAAAAAATGAAATTGATTTTTGTTTTTAAATTTTGGGTATATAGTAAATATATAACGTCCAACCATGCTTGTACAATTCACAGAACTCGATGATAATTTACCGTTTGTACGGAACTCGGCATAAATGCCTCGGTCCGTACAAACGGTAAATTAGCATCTCGTTCTGTGACTTGTACAGCATGGTCAAGACGTTCTATATAATTACGAAACGATGACCTTTTGTGCGAGTTACAGAAAAGGGTCTTCATGTAGGAGCCTACATTGTTCAAAAGGCCTTCTCCGAATGAAGTGTGAAGGGTTAATAAGGAACTGCATCAAGATCCAAAGCCACGAGTTTTGGTTGAGGAGTAATCTCACAAGGCAAACCAAAATGAATGGCATATCATCAGTGCCTATGGATCGAGTTCGGTTCAGATTTTATCTCACTAATTGGCTCAAATGTGTGACATCATCCCACATTGAGTATTTTGCAACAATACTCCACCGGCGTTGAGTACGAGTTTCCAATGTTAAATCTATGGGGAAAAATACCAAGGGTGAGATAAGAACGAAAACGGGAAGTCTGGCAACATCAACACCGGCACAAGATCCCTGTTCTAGATATCCAAACGGGGATAATCTTGTCCTTGATGAAGTGAGTTTCAGGTAACAGATGTCAAGGAAGCCACCTCTCTCATAAGATCTCACACTATCTCAATGTAGATATATATATATGAATCGGTTATGATATAGAAACCCAGTACTGTAGATAATATATTAATGTACCAATATATCAGAACAAAGAATAAGTTAGGTTCATGAGAAAACTCTAAAATTCTGGATGGTATCTGTAAAATTATAGGGATACCATTAGAAAACCAGTTATAAGCGATTGCAAAGCTGATATGGTACCCCCCCCCCCTGGAAATTACTTATATTTGGATGACAAATGATCAAATGTTACCTATGGAAACATTTGTAAATTATGAGGAACCCAATAAGAGATTAAAAAAATAAAAAAGCTGGGGTGATTTGCATCCAACATCGATTTCTAGCAACAAAGGGGTCATCCATAAATTACGGAAGCACTGGGGGTGGGTGCGGAGTGGGGGGTGGGGGGGGGGGGATGGAGTGAATCTATTTAAGGGGAAATTTTGAGTATGCCCCTTGTTTGTTGGAATACAAAAATTATGTAAAACCTCTGATATTACAGATAACATCTTTCGCGTTCTTCCTTTTTTGGCTAATTTAGATGTACATTAAAAAAGGAAGATCGGATTCAAGGAAAGATTTTTTTTTTTTTTTTTTTTTTTTTCAAAAAGCAGTTTATTGGCACTTCTCAAACATACATGGAATTAATATTCAAAACAACAGAAAATTATCCATGTACAACATAAAAAGAAATTTCATAGCTGCTTGTTTTCTTTTGGAGGAAAAGTAAAAGACATACATAGATTACGGGATGGTTTTATCATTGGTATGAAAATCCCACCCGATTATCTAACTTGTGTGAAAAAGACGGTTCATCGCGGCCCTAATCTGATAGAAATAGAAATGCTCACAGATGGAGTCGACATAGATCACAAAACAAGGCCACCGCCGACGGATTTTCTCAGATACTGACGGAATCAAAAGGCCTCGATTTCGTCGGCGATTCTCAAGATGTGAAGAGTAAATTGGTGTTTCTTCTGGGCTTTTTCAAGAATTTCTTTATCGACTGAGAGAGTTCTTCTTCATAGTTCATAGTTCTTGGATTACATTTCAACAGTTGTTCTTGTCACCTATATACCTGGAATGCATACAGTGCACCCTCACTGATCAAAGAATAAACCAACAAGTTTTGGTCTAAGTCGTCGTTCTCCACGAGTTTGATGCGGTGTGATATGAACGAGGCGACAGCCGAGTGAATACCACATAGCATTCAAACGAGTTGGAGAATGATTTCTTTGACCAAAACGAGTTGCTTTCTGTATAGATCTATCTCACCTTTGTGCACACTAAAAGAATGGGCAACATACAGGATATAGACCATGGGGTACGGACTGCAGTATTTGTAGTGGCATGGAGAACGAGTTGCCAATGTTAAACCTCTGGACATTTCTTACAGGGGTGAGATAAAGATTGATACCGACATACAGCCGGTGCCAATTTTTAAGGGGATCTCACATGATCGGTACAATTTTCGTCGGCCAATGGAAACAGGCTTTTTTTTATTTTTTATTTGGAGTACTGTAAAAGGGTACATATAATCGACCTCTGCATGGCAGATTTTCAGGCCAATTTAAGGCTTTAAGGCTTTAAGTTTGATATTCTCAGAAGTCAGAACCACGGGTGGCTGGTTTTGCTGTGTGGATCGATAACACCATATACTTACATCTCAGCTCAAAACAACCACTGGCTCTTTTTAAAGTCCCAGAGACAATGGAGACGCCACAAGAGAAACTATGTCTGACGTTCTTCTAAGCTTCATTATGACTTAACCTAATTAGTCGACAATTAGTGACTGATGAACCGAATTACCAGTCAATCTACGTCCAATCACCGTCCTTCTAATCTCCCTAATGATTTATGCCCGTTAATTATATTAAATAAAAGCAATTTCCGCCAGTTTCCCTCTCACTCCCAGCCCCAGCCTCCTTCCCGGTCAGTCGTACAAGTATCGTTCGTTCTCGCGTCTGGGCGAGATCTCGCGAGACGAGAACACGTCTCGCGAGACCGACCGGGCTTATTTGAGACTTGAATCTAAGACGACCTATTTGATGACGTCAGCACTGCGTTCCTGCGGCCTGATTAGGTCTCGTTAAAAACAGAGTCGAGATTCGGCGAGAAAACTTTTCGGAGAAGGCCAATTCCGAGTTATTCTCTGAACATGATTGTTCGTTTTCAGCGGCCGTGGATTGGTGACCACAAACAGGATTAATTGGCTCAATTTGCGGTTGTTTGGGGGCTAACTGCCGACATGATACGAACAGCTCACACCACTAAGACGCCACTCACCCCCGTCACCACACACGTGACCTCGAGAAGCGTCCCATTGTGATCACGTGATGGCCGCCATCTTTATTTTGCATTTTGCGTGTAGTTTCTTAAACTGGTCGTATCTGGCTGGATGAGCTCTCTTGTTGTGACGGTCGATGTTGATAGTAGCCCCTCATTTGTGACATCCTGAAACTTCGTTTTATGAGCAAATTAGATATTTTTAAAATGCGGCATGGTTTCTGACAATAACAAACTGACCAAAGCAGATACGAAAGCAGGGGAATCTCGTCCGGGTAAATTTTATTCAGCTTGCCAATTTAAGCGTTCAAGAATAGAATAGAATACATGGATGCATCCTGCTGCAGTAGTCACAGGAATACATGGATGCATCATGCTGCAGTAGTCACAGGAATACATGGATGCATCATGCTGCAGTAGTCACAGGAATACATGGATGCATCATGCTGCAGTAGTCACAGGAATACATGGATGCATCATGCGCAGTAGTCACAGGAATACATGGATGCATCATGCTGCAGTATCACAGGAATACATGGATGCATCATGCTGCAGTAGTCACAGGAATACATGGATGCATCATGCTGCAGTAGTCACAGGAATACATGGATGCATCATGCTGCAGTATCACAGGAATACATGGATGCATCATGCTGCAGTAGTCACAGGAATACATGGATGCATCATGCTGCAGTATCACAGGAATGCCTTGCGTTCTACCCTGTTGCTGTATTGAAGGAGTTCCGATGATGCAGGTAGAATGTCGCCGGTCACGTCGGGCGCCCTCTAAGTGCACCGGGTTCTTCCGTCTGCTGATGATGGGTGTCACAGACCTGATAGATGTCCGGCAAGTGGTAGCCATAAAATTCCTCCTCCCAAATTGGACACTGCTCTGCCTCTCTGACTCATGAAGCCTAGACTGGCCTCAGTCTTACCCGCCACCACCCCATCTGTGGTGAGGCCACACAAATAGCTGCACGGGTGAAGTGAGGAATAGCCATTTAGTCATGTATTTTATCTTACTTAGCCTGGAATAAATGTCCATACGCTTAACATTAGGAACTCATTCTCAACAGGCTTGCGAGTAGGGGTAAGTCGTTCTCAACGGGAGATAGACAGATAAATATTTCCAGGCTAAGATAAAGTGAGAAACATTTTCGTGCTTGGTCTGTCTATCTCGTTTGGAGTACTTCAGAATATTCACACGGATATAGCCTCATTCTTATTACTGCGCACTCCAAACTCGATGGCGAACGAGGACACTAGTCCCTAGAATATTTACTTATTGACTTAACACTTTTTTGTTTTTTTGTAGACTTTTATTTTATCTGGCAGCGCTCAGCTGAGTACAAGCTGGTTTCCTTGCACCACTGGGATCACGTACTCAACGTCCATGGAGTATTGTAGAAAAGTACTCAATAGGGGATGATGTCACAAATGTTAGCCATCTAGTCAGTGATATGGGTAAGATAAAACCTGAACCCCACTCAATCCATAGGCACTGGAAATATGCTACACAACCTCACTCGGCTTTGCCTCGTGAGATTACTCCGCCACCAGAATTCATGACACATTTTTAGTATCTATGGATCTCGATGCAGTTCCTTCTTATTACTCCGCAATCATTGATGCACGGCGAATGCCTCGTGTACACTCTCCCAGCTGATGTTAGGTGGGCACAAGCCTGCAGAATACGATAGATCACAGTGATTGTGACTCTTAGCCTGATGCTATTAGCTTAGCAAGTGCTTCCAGCTGGCTCACTAGAATGATGTCCCCGCATTACAATAATAGTAGCAACTAATCAGCTGCAGGTACAGAAATACTGGCCCGGTTGACAGCTCTTAATGGTAATTAGCTAAGCTACTTACTGACGGGTGCTTACGGGAAGATGTTGTTCAGGAAAATGTCCTGATTGCTGAATATGCACATTAGTACTACTAGAATAGAAACATTACTGCCATTGTGTTCTGCACGGTACTGTTATATACCTGTGACCGTGTGTCCTTTTTATTATATACCCATGCAGTATATTTGATGATTATGTACTGCTGCTTCCCAGGCAGTATAAACTGTATACTGAACCCTGTCCAGTACACTGTTATACTGCACACGTTGAAATATCAGCAGTGTGTGGGCATTCACGCAGACATTTCTTCTATGCCAATATATATGGACAGATTTGATAAATTTTGGGTATGTAAGAAATATAGAACGACCCATCATGCTTGTACATACTACAAAACTCGATGGTAATTGATGTTAATTGCGGAACTCGGCCAATGGCCTCGTTCAAAAAAAAACAACGATTCCCCATCTCTTTTTGTAGGATTTACTATATACCCATGCCATATTTACTATAAATAAGTACCGTTTTGACATAAAACGTAAAAATACTGGGGTATATATATATGTATATTTTTTGGGGTATATAGTAAATATATGACGTCCAACCATGCTTGTACAAGTCACAGAACTTGATGATAATTTACGGTTTGTACGGAACTCGGAATAAATGCCTCGTTCCGTTCAAACCGTAAATTACCATCTCGTTCTGTGACTTGTACAGCATGGTCAGGACGTTCTATATAAATACAGCATGGTCAAGTCGTCCTATATATAAGCACCCGTGGCGTACGGCTGTGAATGGCGGCAACAAATCGTCCAAAAGCCAATGTAAGACCTAGTTGGTAAAAGGTATGTAATTATACGAAAACAGGCATACTGTGTCCGCACGTGATAAATACTTAGTAAAATTGACGTTTAGATGCCCCTCTGCCTTATTTGTGTAAGTTAGTAGGACTAGGCTGTTTACATTAGCATCACTGGATTGTGTGTATCAGTACCACTACCTTTAGTATATAGTAGAACCCCGCGTAAGCGGCAACCCTCCGTTCCGGGGCAAAGTGGCCGCTTACGCAGGGTGACCGCTTACACGGGGTTGAAATAAACATCTAATAGAAGGAACCGTTCCGAGCAGAAGTGTCCGTTAACGCGGGATGTTCGCTTACGCGGGGTGTCCGTTAGGCGGAGTTCTACTGTATTAGTACCTGACTGTGAGCAGATTAGTCTCATCGGGTTGTATATTAGTGCCACTGAGTTGCTCTCGAGAATTAGTCACATGGGAACCTTAATGTCACATATGAATGTCAAATGTGATGACTTGCGCAAGATGTCTGCAAATATCACTGTTTTTCATATTGCTTATACAGTACAAGGCCATGTTTACACAATGCGACCCGATCAGGCGTTGCAGACGTTTACCTTGTACAGTGAACCATAGTTGTATACTCAGCCTGGAGGGTTGTTTTCATGATACAACACAACTAGTCGTCACAGATCGTTGGTCCTCCACGATATTTGATAGAAATGAAAACTTCTATCAACGCCAGGGACCTGTTTCACTAGTTTTGTGACAAAAGTGTTAGACAGACATGAAAAGCGGCACCAACAGTGCAAGCAAGAACGGACAAAATGAAATCACGTTTCATAGCGCATGTCACATCTATTGTCGCATGTTGTGTCACAATGTCGGTGTTGCAAACAGTGACACTACAGCGCCACTTGTGCCAGAGCTACTTGTGTTGTCACGAAACAAGTCAACCCCAATCTGTCTGCATTGTGTCAGACGCCATCTAAACATGTCACAAAACAAGGATTAAAAGTAGGCATGGCATTGCCATAATTTCGGTTTCAACAAGTAATGTATACAGGGAGGGAGGGAGGGAGGGAGATGGAAGCCTGTTGCAATATATAAAAATACACTACTGTCACCGGGTGCGGACCACATCTGACCAGAGTGGGCCCCACCCGCTAGTAGGCATTCATTGAACCGTAACGGGTGCCTGCGCAATATATAAAAATACACTACTGTCGCCAGGTGCGGACCACATCTGACCAGAGCGGGCCCCACCCGCTAGTAGGTATTCATTGAACCGTAACGGTTGCCTGCGCGATATGTAAAAATACACTACTGTCGCCGGGTGCGGACCACATCTGACCAGTTCACCACAAGGTATCGTGGGTATCGAGGGTC
The DNA here is from genome assembly GCA_950022655.1 of Alentia gelatinosa. Taxonomy (NCBI): domain Eukaryota; kingdom Metazoa; phylum Annelida; class Polychaeta; order Phyllodocida; family Polynoidae; genus Alentia; species Alentia gelatinosa. The sequence goes on from OX465590.1 coordinate 2,942,390, forward strand.
TAATCATTCAGGATTCATTCAGAATATATTAATGTAATGTATTATAATATAAGCCGCAAAAACCGTTCCCCATCTCCCCTTATATATTTCGGTCTTGACCTATAGGTCAAACCGAAATAGCTAGTGAAACCGGTCCCAGGTGTATTCAGTGATGCACACAGACGGGAACTAAAAACTGTATTATTTTCTATTAGGCACAACTGTTCTTACTTATGTAAGATCTTCCACAAAGGAAGGGTTCGCAAAGAAATCACAGTAACAGTACCCATCCTTTAACATTTCTTCAGTTTAGAGAATAAATAAAAAATAGAAAGGATGAAAAGGATGATATGGATGAATATTTTCCTAGCTATACAAACAGGTTCTTACTTCCAGTCAAATACCGAATAACTTGTTTTAATAACCCTTCTAAACTCCTTATAACTATTCAATTTCTAGATCATTGTGTCATAAGAAAGGTTCCAATGCACATCATCTTATCAAATAATGCTAATTAATCTTGCTAGGAATCTAGATTTTCCACAATTGTTGTTCTCTCAGTAGTATAAAAGCATCCGATCTGATCGTAATCATGCAGTATTTCTTTTACAAGCATTCCAATTTATGACGCTTTTACTAGTCTGAAAGCATTTGATGATGATGGATTCGTCCCTGATTTAATTCCCGACACCTGACTAAATTAGAAAAGCACTCAGTTGTGCATCCACATGACAGTAAAGTTAATAACCAGTATTAACTGAAAACATTCAAACCATTTTACCAAAGCGTATTTTGTTTCTCTGCCTCTGACCTTACTGCAATCTATATGCAAATTAAAGACACACCTAACCCATTTCTAATTGGTTATTGATAAACGCTGACATGTGTCACATTTCAACTGGATTCAATTCCTCGGGACGTCGCGGCCGTTTGCCAAGTGGTTTCCTTTTTCTCTGAGAACAATTACACCGTAAAACAGGAATCGTGTCAGCTGCTTTTTCCACGTTTGCTTTTCTAAAAGGGACATTTCGCACGTTGGCTGTGAACACACCTTTTGATTGACAGCTCCACGTGACAGGAATAGAATGGTCACGTGGTACCTAAAGGTCGTTTTGACCTTCGTCCAGATAATAAACACTCGAAATACCCACAATCCATCAATATTTCCAAATTTGGCAAACTGATTTATTTTGATATTTCAAGATTTAAACCGATCCAGGTAAACTTGTTGTTTGTGCAGAAGGTAGTAAACAATTTAATATTAATTCTGGTCTGAGGAGGGAGAAAGTGGAGCATTGCAGCATAATTGATGTTCACATTTCTATTTCTTTGAAAAAAGGGCAATTCCCCCCTTGACACTCCAAAATCATCGTCTTCGAGCCGCTTACAGGAAATCAAGTTTCATTAAGTGACAACTCTCGTTCAACTCTCGTCCAGTTCTCGTTAAAAAACACCCAGAAACAGCGACAATTCTCCGAGTTACCAAAGAGGAAGTGACGTCACCGCCCGGGGCAGCGTTCGCCCCTCGATCATGCGCAGAGAAGGGTTGGAGCGGAAGAACAACATGAGCGTTGTGTGGAGTGTAAACAAGTAGACTTTAGAGGGATCGGCGCGGGTACTGCCAGAGATAGAGCGGTATTGTTCTAGGCAGGTCGTCCAATGGTAAGATAACATGACCAGGACTTTCCTTCCAGGGCAGAAAAAAAAGCTGGCTCCTTGGCGCCCTGTCAGTGTCAGTATATATAAGGCCCGTTTCCATTGGCCGAACTCCAGTCACCGATCTACAGTCAGGAACCACAGACGGACTTTTGGCACTGCTGACCCAAAATCGGTCAATGGAAAGGACCCAGCTCGTGAAATGACCCATGACTTTTTCTGTTTAGATTGTGCAATATGGCACCACCCACCACTGAGTGAAAGGTTGGTCGCTGAGTAAAATCTCCTACCCTTCTATATAGACACACAGTGAGTGGCACCACCGACAGACTTTATGGGTAAAAGCAGGCGTCCACCAAACATGACAAGGCTACGACAATGAGTTCCTGACAAGGTTCACGACAGGCCTATGATTGGAAGGCCTGTCGTAGTCTTGTCGTGGTTGGTGGACCCTAGTTCCCGACAAGAGGCTACGACAAGGCCACGACAGGCTGCGACATGAAGCTTGTCAGGGGCCTGCCATGGGGGCTTCCGACAAGGTTACGACAATATCAAACATGTTCGATTTTTGCCACGACTGGAGCCTTGTCGTGGAGTGTTGTGGTTTCCTCGATATCACTGTCATAGTGTGTCAGGACCATGGACGCCTTTTTTACGGGAACCAGCAATGTCTACAACACGCCCCGATACCGCTGTCGTAAAGCCCCTCTTCTCACAACAAGGCTGCGACAAGGCGCCGATAGGAACTTTCTTGTCGGCTCTTGTTGTAGCCTTGTCGTCGTTGGTGGACGCCCGCCTTTACTCAGAAAATCTACATCATTTTCGTCGGCCAATGGAAATAGGCCCTATGTGTGCTGCATTGTGCTGGGCAGCACCGACGTCCGTGCTCCCCTGAGGCTTTTTCCATGAGCGTATGATGAGGTAAACTGACCAGTCTGTGTGTACAGCCCCTCTCAGGACCAGCTTGCATTGTTGTCACTGTTTTCATCCACTGGTGCTGGCTCCTACGTTCCCGGTCTAGTTATGTATCCCGCTTGCCTGGTTGCAGATTAAAGACAAATCACTGTCCTGTAGGATTGCGACACGTTGTGTTATTCCTGGATGGCACAGCGCCGGGATTATGGAGTAGACCATGGCTGCCTCGACTCGGCCCGGAGGGTGCCTGACTCAGCAGGGCTCTACTCTAATAAGGCCAGGACACACTGTACGATTCTGGAACATGAATTAGTAGAAACCGAACAAGATTTAGACTTGTCACCATGGAGTTGTCCCATTACCTTAATTCCATATAAGGAATACAGCAGACCGAGTAGCCAATGACTGCATTCGCAGCAAACCCCAACCTTCACCCTGACCCCTCCTTACATAATATTTTCTCGCGCCTTGGGACGGCTCTGCAGTCGAGAGTTGACCTCGAATCTTAGGGGCCACAACCACCTTCTTATGCAACGACGGGAAGGTCGTGTATTACTACACGAAGTGTTAGCTGAGCATAGTAAGGAACAGACCTGACCAGACACTGACAGGTCTAACTCGAGTTTGTTTTCGTATTCATCCAACCCCGTCTCAACAATACCTGATTGCTGATTGGTCAATTTTTTTTATTTCTCTAGGTACATAAATCTTACTTTATGTCATGGCACGCGATATAAATTTCGCCTATGTTAAATCAATGACGGTTTTTTATTAGGGGTAGGATAATGTTCCTTTCTCGACGATAAAAGCTTGGTCACTAAGGGAAAACTACCACCGAATTTGTTTATACCGACACACTGTCGGTGGCACCACAGTCAGACATTCTGGGTAATTCAAAGAATCTCCGCCGTTTTGACCGGCCAATGGAAACGGGCATATAGCGAGGACGCCATCTGACACTGTGCCCTTTTTACCCGAAAAGACACTCTCAGTCCAGATACATCCAATTGTATCTTCAGTATAACGTAGTTATCACTACAGAATTAATTAATATCAATTTATTATCTTAATAAAACACAATGTTTGGTTGTTTTTTTTTTTATCTTGAAATAGCGCGAGCAGCTCCTGTGTTTTTTTGTGTGTTTTTTTTAGGGTTTTTATTAGCATGGCTGTCTTTTATTATGCTTTCTTTGAAATGGAGGTTAGATGTGTTCATCCGACATTGTCATGTATGTGATCATTAACCAACAGTTCACATATGTGTCAAAGTCCAATACTGACTTACCATTGTTCATCCATCTTAGTAATTTGTTCAAATACCAATGATCATATTTCAGTAATGTATACCCGTTTGACTTTTAATTACACAAAAAAAATGGCAGACTTTTATAGCAAATATACACATTCGTTTCCCTCGGTCCCCCGTCTGGGCTGATATTTCATAGCTCTATCTGGAGCACGGTGAACGTCTTGTAGATAAACCTGTCGATCCATAACGCCTCCCAATACAAAGAAACACTGATAGACGCTAACGACATGCAAACAAACACTTAGCTAATGACAGCCAGCACCATTCAACATGCTGCACAAAACGGACACAGATTAAGAGGATTTGCTTCTGTACTCCCTGAGATTAACTCCACAGATGCTCCAAGCCTTTCATGCTACCAATTAGACAGCTGGTAGCTTCCCCGGCAATAGGCCCCGTGTTCAACAAGGAGAAGTTCAGGAGAAAAACACACAGGAAAGAAGGTTGTACTTAGGGGGATAATCTATATCGACAGTCTACGGACTGTGTGCGAAAAAAAGGCACAGGATTCCCGACATCATAGACGGCGGCTCGGGACGAGGGAATAATTATTTTTGCTCTTTCATCTCATTTGGTGAGTGAGTGGTTTTTGTTTCTGTAATGGCTATGGGGAGGGAAGGGAGGGGGGTGTTTCTGGTGGGTGCTTTGTCGGGGAAGGACGTTAATGTGGGACAGAACAGAACTGTAGTGTATTAACGCCATGCAGAATTCTCTAATCCCTTAAAGAGATGCGCTTCTCTAGAGATGGCACATTAGGTACTTAGCAATAAAGTGCAAAGCTCGCGTTGCAAAGGTGCAAAAACACTACATTGTGTAGGCATTTTGCTGCTAGTTTTGTGGAGGACCTTTTAGTACGTCCTGGATATACCTGTTGTTATAGTTGCAGTCTGGGAATGGACTGAGTTGATTCCCAATGTCTGTACCCATGATGTGATTGCAGTTATTTGATTTTGTACCAAAATTACAATTACAATAATGCTGAGTAAAGCATCACATCAGGGAAGTTATTTAAGGCTAATGCCCATCTACCAATTTCGCAACACTTATGTACCTTTGTCAGCGACAAACGGACGGTAATTTGCCACATTTATATCAAAATTACAATTACAAGCATGCTGAGTAAAGCATCACATCAGGGAAGTTATTTAAGGCCAATGCCCATCTACCGATTTCGCAACATTTATGTACCTTTGTCAGCGACAAACGGACGGTAATTTGTCACAGCCAAGCCATCCTAACGGAGTCGGCCGTAGTCGGTAAATATAGGACAGATAGGCTAGGTGAGAGTGAGCCACCGATTAGTGAACCACCTCCTTCAGACGTCCTTTTGTTGCTGACAAGTTGTGGTTTCTATATTCCAAAATCTGTGATGAAAAGATTATCAACATGTTGATAAATCTAGTAGCCGACAATGGAACGTTCGTAAATGGCCTTTGATTGGATGGCTGACAAGGGGCGAGGTGTTACGTAATTTGCCTGAGACAAATTCACCGACTCCTATACGATTTGCGAACTAATCGTTCAACCCTTGATTTGTAGATTGGCATTGGGCTTTAAATATACTAGCAGCAAAAGCGAAGTTCATTTTCTACTAATGTGGCGTTTCTACCTGCCAATTATGACAACGATTATGATATTTAGCATCGCCGACTTATTGCGTGATTCTTTTTTGTGCAATAATCGTCAGGTGGAAACAAAAAGGTTTAACGATTTATATAATATAGTATTATGAATATTACTTGTACACGCTGACTGTCCCACTAACATACTTTAACAGATCAACGGATATAATGGCTGAATCTGATTAAAGCATTTTACAAAAAATGGTAATGGCGGAATTCTTTTCGAAAGTAATATAAATGTGAAAAAATCCAATCAAGCTCATTGTTGACACAGACTTTATGAATAAGGGATCCCTAATATATCTCTTATTGCTGGACATGGATCTATATCAAGTAACATAGGGTCACATTTAAAATCCCGGTAGCCTTTAACAAAAACAAAATGATTGCTTATCTTACGTTTATTATTCCTAGAGCTCAACTTGAAGTCGGCAGGAATTGTCTCCTTCAGCCAACATAATGCAAGATTTGCTTTGAAAGGGTGAAGAGATGATAATGTACAGACTATAAGTAAAGGTATGGTTTTAAGTTTTTCGTTCACATAGTTTTCCTGGTAGTATATTCCGTTGTTGGGAAAAAATTAGCGTAATAATAATGTAAAAGTAATCCATGGAAACGGACGAAATCAGATAGAAAACTTCATATGATGAAGGCAATATTCAGAAAATAATTAATAATAAATTAGTAATAAAAGAGAAATAGGACCGTGAATAGGTTATTGTCAGGATTTACTTTGCTTGAATACTGGTTAAAGATACATGTAGATGTGTGGTAATACAGAGAGGTTTCTAAGTACAGATTGTTGTCGTGAGTAGTGTAGGATCATGTTAGGTGCGCAGTGGACGTGTTCTCACCTGTCTGCGCAGGTCTCAGGTCACGTGACTAGCACCCCCTGGCGGCTTCTTTAGTCAACGACCAACGCCGCAAGTTTTTCAGCTTCCACTTAAGTGCGGAGCGACAAAAACTAAAACAATAACACAACTTCTCCATTACCTACACTAAAAAGAAGCCGAGTGACAAACAAGGTCTCCCCCCGCTCATAGTGCAGGGGTGAAGATATCTCAGTGATGATTCTAAAAGCAGTACAAGTTGAAACCACTTCAATAGAACTAGTAGCTGCTTAAAAGAGTATTGTTTCAGAATTGTCTTTGTCTTAATGTGAAACAAACACCACTTATAGAACAAGAAAAGGTATTGTATGCCATAAGATATAGAAACCACATACTCCCCCGGATGAATACACAACATTCCACTTTAATTAAGTGGCATTCTTTCCATTTGTGCTTTGAAATCTGAACTCCTGTAAACTGCATTTCTATATGAGAATCTCGAGGTAGGCTTACTTCTACCTACACAGAGGGGTAGACTGGCTCCATTCCCTGCGTCCTATGGCTACCCTCATCGTTGGGATACAGGGACTGGTACAGTCGATAATGGTGTTGGATTCCTGGCGCTGTTTAGCTCCAGTATTCCAAACACTCTCCATACAGATATCCTGGCTACTAGTTAGGATATCTGCTGGGAGATTGATACCCTCTCACTTTGATCTTAATCGAGAATGTGTCAGGAGCAGGCGAAATTTATTGCTATGACAACACAGGCGGCCAGGAAACTGGAGGGGGGGAGGGGAAGGGATAGGAGGAAGTATAGTTTTAAAGGGAGTGGCTTTGGGCCATAAACAGGAGATTTAGTTCATAGTGGACAAGTCTTTGATTCATGGGCCAGTCAGAGAATGATACATGCTTTGATGAACTTTATTCTTATTGTGCTTAATCATTTATCCTCCCATAATAAAAAACACCATGGGATTAACATTTCCTGACTGTATTCGGGCGAGTATGCAAAAAAATGAAATTTATCGCTCTAGTGGGATACATTTGTGAAATGACCAATGAGCGAGCAAGACAAGAACGATATCGAGAGTATCAAAAAGCACACATTATGGAGTGTTATGCAATTTTCACTGGATCTCGGTGAATTTTATGTTATTTTTTAAGATTCTGAAGTAATATAGACGGGGTAGGATAAATTCTAAACCAAACTCGAGTTAGTCGAGTCTTGTTTATCACACTCTAGCAAGGTCTGCTCCTCACTGCACTCGGCTTTGCCTGGTGTAGTAATACGCAACCTTGCCGTCGTGCGATAAACAACAACTCGACTAACTCTGGTTTGGTTTCTCCTAATTAATGAATAATTAAAGACTTGAGCAAGTCTAACAGAGGGGGTGAGTATAATGAATGTGGGTGCTTATTGACGCCATGCTGAGTGGTGTGACCTGTCACAGACACAGGGGCTGGTGACAGACGTCTGACCTTACACCACCCGCCTTCACTCTCAATCCAGGATCTCATTTCAAGAAGCACTGACGGCCTTCTGATGTAGGCGCCTTACAAAGTGACAAAAGATGTTCTCCATGATCTGAGGAGCTGAAAGACCGCATACCTGGCCTCAGTGAGGATGTCTTTTTTGCTTTCTTTTTTCGTTATCATTTCCTAATTTTATATAGCGGGTTTTCGCGGGTTTTTGCATGATTTAAGGTTGGAATCTCCTAATTACTGATAAATATCACTGTTTATTTTGGTCTTGATTTTGTACGCATGATGAAGGGTAGTTATTTTGTTGTTAATCTCCCATATGTTATATGTGTAGGCAGGAGAATGCTATTGCGGTGAAGCCAGTTAAAAACGTACATGGTTCCCATGTCATCTATATCATATATACCTGTAGGCGACTGTCTCAAATGTATGAGTGAGCTTCAGACAGAACACAGCAGGTAAACTACGACGAGGGCAGGACTCTCATCGCCCACTTGAAGACTAAGAAAGAAACTGGGACCCCGGGTTCTCCACCAAGTTGTGACCTAGCTATATGTAATGTTCCCGGTTACAGGAATAACTAGAAGATGGAGCTTTTAGATGTTTAATGTAGAGCATAAGATAAGATCCAATGAACAATATAAACTGGGGAGATATTGATATAATCCATATCAAGGTACAATATCCAGTGATACAGTAACTATGAATATCCCGCACACATACACAGCAGTCCTTTGTTAATCCTACATGGCACAATATTTAACACTGACTGTAGTTCACAGTATTGCACACACAAGTCCCATTGGTTGCAGCAGTTCCAGCATAGAGGATGTCCCGTCACATGGCTGCTTGTAGCGTGGTCCCAATTATTATCCAAGCTCTATGGCAATAATAGCTGACTTCACGGCTGGTCTTACTCTGATGGTCGCGGCTGGTCTTCTCCTCTTCATCTCAAGACTGTCCTCCCTTATATACTGGGTACATTTAATATTCAGAGAGCACTGTAATGTTTCTAAAAATAGATTACAACATCACCTTCAAGATGGGTTTCCCCTACAAGTGACTCCCGGTAAAGCTGTCTCACCATGAATCACACACTGGCTCATGGATGCTTCCACTGCCCTTTTCCCAGAACAGTGCTTGTCACTGCAGGATGAGTTTATGTAGAACAGCTCAAAATCCATCAATTATTTGATTATGGGTTTGCACCAGGATGTTACAGAACACTACATTTAAATACAGGAGTAAAGTCTTATGTATAGAACTAGAAGCTAAAACACTATTACACCTGTTTCACTAGTTTCGTGACATGTCTGTGACACCATACAGACATTGGGGTTGTCTAGTTTCTTGACAACACAAGTAGCTGCCCTCAGGTAAAGACAAACCCCAAACATAAGAATTAGACAAATCTACACGTCATGGACCTGTTTCGCTAGTTTCGTGACAAAAGTGTTAGACAGACATGAATAGCGGCACCAACAGTGCAAGCAAGAACGGACAAAATGAAGTATAATGTCTAGTTCTTATGAAACAGGACAAACCATCTAGACGCCATCTAGACATGTCACGAAACTAGTGAAACAGGTCCCAGATGTGTGTTTGGTCTTTGTCCTCATTCGCCATCGATTTAGGATTGCGCAGTTATATGAACGGGGCAATAGCCGAATGAATATTCTGAAGCACTCCAAACGAGATGGTGAACAGCAACTCAGACCAAGCACACAAATGTTTGTTTTTTTCTTAGCCTGAAAATATCAATCTGTTAATCACCCGTTGAGAATGAGTTACCGTACTCGCAAGCCTGTTGAGAACGAATTCCTAATGTTAAGCCTATGGACGTTTATTCCAGGTTAAGATAAAGGAACAGTTCTCGAGTACTCGCATTAAGGAGTTCCACGACGTTACCTCCCACGCACACACACGCCCAAGGAGACTTCTCGTGGAGGTTAATCTCACCCCTGGAATAATTGTCCATAGGCATAACATTGGGAACTCATTCTCCATGCCCATATGAGTATCGCAGGCCGTTCTCAATGTCTATATCCCCAGCAACATCCATTCTTTTAGTGTGTTCAGTGGTGAGATAAATATCGAAAACAACTCGTTTTCATCAAAGATATTGTTGCCTTACTTGTTTGAATGCAACGTTATACTTAGCTGTCGCCTCGTTAATATCACTCTGCATTGAACTTGTAATGATCTGATTGGTGTACTTTTTCGTTCCGTCGACATTATGTCTTGGTCATCGAAAATAGAGAGAACGATAACAACTATTTTTTCCAAGTGAGAAAATAAAGGGACTGCATAATCCTCTTCCGAAATGAAATTTCGGGGGGAAGACCACAGAAGATTTACCTACCGCACCTTGCCTGATGAGACTGGACTACAGTCTAAACCACGAGAATAAAATATCCTCGCTACGAGCAAGGATACTCTGGTCTGCATGAAATGCAAGAACAGTGACACAAATCAGATATACATGGCTACTAAAAACAGGGGGCTTACTGTGGAGAGAATCCTTCACGGTATTATAAGAACATTTGAATATCTGTTCTTTTCCCATGTGTGAAACACATGGATCCCCATAGAACCAACCAGCGACGGACTGGTCGAAGACCAGGACACCGCACGGTTCTATTCACCGACGTGAGACCTGAAAACATAACACAGTTCTCTAAGCCAATGAAATCAGCCGAACAGGGTATGCAGATGAGGTCACGCCTTCTTCCGCCGGCGGCCTCCCCTACTCTCTCTATTCCGTGGTCGCAAGCGGTGGGTGTAGGAGTGTTTGATACAAGCTAAGCCCCGTCAATCTACCAGAACTTGTAATGATCACTCAGCTTTGCCTCGATGACGATTGCAGAGCATCCAAACTCTTGGGGTATTGACTATTTATCTCACCCCGGTATTTTTCTCCATGGGCTTAACATTAGGAGCTCGTACTCCACGGTCGTGAAGTTCGTGTACCCAATACTCAATGGCTAATTGGGTTATTCATTTTATCAATAAATAATGTTATACGGGGTGAGATAAAATCAGAAACCGACTCCATGAAAATAGCTTGGTCTGCTCTCCACCTCGTTTGAAGGCAGAGTAATTCACTCAGCTTCGCTTCGTGAATTACTCTGAGGTCAAATTCGCTATTTTCATCTAGTGGGTGTCCTTCTAAATATACTATTCTCGATGCAGTTCTTTATAAAAAATACAAAGACAATCAAGTTACAACTGCCTGCAGCCCACAGGGGCAGCTTCCTATTACACTATGAAAAAATGAAAAAATGCCCCCTCACAGAGAAAACCACCCCGCCACCTGGCGGAAAGAATAAAGCAGCTCAACAGAGTGCATTATGGGTCAGCACGTATACGCATGCGCATAAGTCGATTTCTCTGTGCCCGGAAACCACGTGGTCGCCGACAGTGTCACGTGCCATGACAGCTCGGCGAGCGATAAAAGGGAAGGAGCAAAGGTGGGCCGGATGTGAGAGGAGGGTGGCGAGGTGTGGCAAAGGGCCGGGCGTGGACCGGCTTCAGTCCCGGCACCCCTCCCCCGACCTCACCCCTCCTTACCGCGATACATTCATGGGCCGGTCAGGGAAGGTTTATACGGAAACTGGCTTACTGTCTTCGTACTTCAAAAATACACGGTGAAATTATTGATCACATGCATCCCGATGCCGTAGGCAGAGGAATGTATGTGGTTACGCAGTGTTGAAGTCCACGATTGGAGAGTGAACAATTCGCCGAAATCAAGCATATTACGACATATCACGACATGTAATTTTCATGGTGAAATACTATTCTTTTCATTTGTTTACATTAAAATCACATCAAAATAGTAGTACGTCCATTAGTCCGTGATATCTGAACGCATGCGCGTATAGAGTGGGCGATAAAACAAGTTTTTCGCAGGGTAATCAATTTTCGCATAACACCGGTCTGTCTGTGTCTGTGCGGGGGACGGGGCTGCTTCTCGGTCTGGAGGCGGCTCTTTGCCGTGAGAACCCGCCAAGGAGGAAGGAGGAAGGAAGGGAGGGAGAGAAGGAGTGGAGGAGTGAGGGAGGGAGGAATGAAGGGAGGAATGGAGGAAGGTAGGGAGGGAAGGAGGAGGAAAGGGAGGGAGGGAAGGAGGAGGAAAGGAGGGACGGAGGAAAGGAGGAAGGAAGGGAGGAATGGAGTGAGGGCGTGAGGGAGGGATGGGAGGGAAGGAGGGAAGGACAGATGGAAGGATGGAAGGAGGGAGGGAGGAGTGGAGAGGAAGGAGCTGGTGGAGGGTGGTGGGGGCAGGTGTGGTGGTGGGATCTTGGGGGGTGTGTGTGTGTGTGCGGGGGGCGGGTGGTTACCTTGGTCGGGCTGGGAGTGCGGGCGGTCTGTGTGTATGTGCGGGGGGCGGGTGGTTACCTTGGTCGGGCTGGGAGTGGGGCGGTCTGTGTGTATGTCTGTGTATGTGCGGGGGGGCGGGTGGTTACCTTGGTCGGGCTCGGAGTGTGGGCGGTCTATCTGTCTGTGGGTGTGTGTGTGTGTGTGGGGGGGGGGGGTGGTTACCTTGGTCGGGCTCGGAGTGTGGGCGGTCTATCTGTCTGTGGGTGTGTGTGTGTGTGTGTGGGGGGGGGTGGTTACCTTGGTCGGGCTCGGAGTGTGGGCGGTCTATCTGTCTGTGGGTGTGTGTGTGTGTGTGTGGGGGGGGGTGGTTACCTTGGTCGGGCTCGGAGTGTGGGCGGTCTATCTGTCTGTGGGTGTGTGTGTGTGTGTGTGGGGGGGGGTGGTTACCTTGGTCGGGCTCGGAGTGTGGGCGGTCTATCTGTCTGTGGGTGTGTGTGTGTGTGTGTGGGGGGGGGTGGTTACCTTGGTCGGGCTCGGAGTGTGGGCGGTCTATCTGTCTGTGGGTGTGTGTGTGTGTGTGTGGGGGCGGGTGGTTACCTTGGTCGGGCTCGGAGTGTGGGCGGTCTATCTGTCTGTGGGTGTGTGTGTGTGTGTGTGGGGGGGGGTGGTTACCTTGGTCGGGCTCGGAGTGTGGGCGGTCTATCTGTCTGTGGGTGTGTGTGTGTGTGTGTGGGGGGGGGGTGGTTACCTTGGTCGGGCTCGGAGTGTGGGCGGTCTATCTGTCTGTGGGTGTGTGTGTGTGTGTGTGGGGGGGGGGTGGTTACCTTGGTCGGGCTCGGAGTGTGGGCGGTCTATCTGTCTGTGGGTGTGTGTGTGTGTGTGTGGGGGGGGGTGGTTACCTTGGTCGGGCTCGGAGTGTGGGCGGTCTATCTGTCTGTGGGTGTGTGTGTGTGTGTGTGGGGGGGGGGTGGTTACCTTGGTCGGGCTCGGAGTGTGGGCGGTCTATCTGTCTGTGGGTGTGTGTGTGTGTGTGTGGGGGGGGGGTGGTTACCTTGGTCGGGCTCGGAGTGTGGGCGGTCTATCTGTCTGTGGGTGTGTGTGTGTGTGTGTGGGGGGGGGTGGTTACCTTGGTCGGGCTCGGAGTGTGGGCGGTCTATCTGTCTGTGGGTGTGTGTGTGTGTGTGTGGGGGGGGGTGGTTACCTTGGTCGGGCTCGGAGTGTGGGCGGTCTATCTGTCTGTGGGTGTGTGTGTGTGTGTGTGGGGGGGGGGTGGTTACCTTGGTCGGGCTCGGAGTGTGGGCGGTCTATCTGTCTGTGGGTGTGTGTGTGTGTGTGTGGGGGGGGGTGGTTACCTTGGTCGGGCTCGGAGTGTGGGCGGTCTATCTGTCTGTGGGTGTGTGTGTGTGTGTGTGGGGGGGGGTGGTTACCTTGGTCGGGCTCGGAGTGTGGGCGGTCTATCTGTCTGTGGGTGTGTGTGTGTGTGTGTGGGGGGGGGTGGTTACCTTGGTCGGGCTCGGAGTGTGGGCGGTCTATCTGTCTGTGGGTGTGTGTGTGTGTGTGTGGGGGGGGGGTGGTTACCTTGGTCGGGCTCGGAGTGTGGGCGGTCTATCTGTCTGTGGGTGTGTGTGTGTGTGTGTGGGGGGGGGGTGGTTACCTTGGTCGGGCTCGGAGTGTGGGCGGTCTATCTGTCTGTGGGTGTGTGTGTGTGTGTGTGGGGGGGGGTGGTTACCTTGGTCGGGCTCGGAGTGTGGGCGGTCTATCTGTCTGTGGGTGTGTGTGTGTGTGTGTGGGGGGGGGTGGTTACCTTGGTCGGGCTCGGAGTGTGGGCGGTCTATCTGTCTGTGGGTGTGTGTGTGTGTGTGTGGGGGGGGGTGGTTACCTTGGTCGGGCTCGGAGTGTGGGCGGTCTATCTGTCTGTGGGTGTGTGTGTGTGTGTGTGGGGGGGGGTGGTTACCTTGGTCGGGCTCGGAGTGTGGGCGGTCTATCTGTCTGTGGGTGTGTGTGTGTGTGTGTGGGGGGGGGGGTGGTTACCTTGGTCGGGCTCGGAGTGTGGGCGGTCTATCTGTCTGTGGGTGTGTGTGTGTGTGTGTGGGGGGGGGGTGGTTACCTTGGTCGGGCTCGGAGTGTGGGCGGTCTATCTGTCTGTGGGTGTGTGTGTGTGTGTGTGGGGGGGGGGTGGTTACCTTGGTCGGGCTCGGAGTGTGGGCGGTCTATCTGTCTGTGGGTGTGTGTGTGTGTGTGTGGGGGGGGGTGGTTACCTTGGTCGGGCTCGGAGTGTGGGCGGTCTATCTGTCTGTGGGTGTGTGTGTGTGTGTGTGGGGGGGGGGTGGTTACCTTGGTCGGGCTCGGAGTGTGGGCGGTCTATCTGTCTGTGGGTGTGTGTGTGTGTGTGTGGGGGGGGGTGGTTACCTTGGTCGGGCTCGGAGTGTGGGCGGTCTATCTGTCTGTGGGTGTGTGTGTGTGGGGGGGGGGGGGGGGGGGGTTACCTTGCTCGGGCTGGGAGTGGGGGCGGTCTGTGTGTATGTGCAGGGGGGGGCGGACGGTTACCTTGTGTGTGTGGGTGGCGGGTGGTTACCTTGCTCGGACTGGGAGTGCGGGCGGTCTCTGTGTGTGTGGGGGGGGGGGGGGGGTGGTTTCCTTGCTCGGGCTGGGAGTGCGGGCGGTCTGTGTGTATGTGCGGGGGGGGGGGGCGGGTGGTTACCTTGTGTGTGTGGGTGGCGGGTGGTTACCTTGCTCTGGCTGGGAGTGCGGGCGGTCTGTGTGTATGTGCAGGGGGGGGCGGACGGTTACCTTGTGTGTGTGGGTGGCGGGTGGTTACCTTGCTCGGACTGGGAGTGCGGGCGGTCTGTGTGTGTGTGTGGGGGGGGGGGGTGGTTTCCTTGCTCGGGCTGGGAGTGCGGGCGGTCTGTGTGTATGTGCGGGGGGGGGGGGGGGGGCGGACGGTTACCTTGTGTGTGTGGGTGGCGGGTGGTTACCTTGCTCGGGCTGGGAGTGCGGGCGGTCTGTATGTATGTGCGGGGGGGGGGGGGCGGGTTGTTACCTTGCTCGGTCTGGGAGTGGGGCGGTCTGTGTGTATGTGCGGGGGGGGGGGGGGTGGTTACCTTGTGTGTGTGGGTGGCGGGTGGTTACCTTGCTCTGGCTGGGAGTGCGGGCGGTCTGTGTGTATGTGCGGGGGGGGGGGGGCGGGTGGTTACCTTGTGTGTGTGGGTGGCGGGTGGTTACCTTGTGTGTGTGGGTGGCGGGTGGTTACCTTGTGTGTGTGGGTGGCGGGTGGTTACCTTGTGTGTGTGGGTGGCGGGTGGTTACCTTGCTCGGGCTGGGAGTGCGGGCGGTCTATCTGTCTGTGTGTGTGTGGGGGGGGGGGGGGACGCTTCGCGGTCTGGGGGCGCCTCTTTACCGTGAGAACCCGCCACGTGCGGCGCCCCGTCCCCATGGCAACTGATGAGTCGCACGCTCAGGTGTGGCGCGGCCGCCATTGGCACCTGGCTGTCGGGGTGGCGGAGACAGGGGTGGAGAGGGAACACCAGCCCCACACCTGAGAGTGTGGCAGTCTCCGTGTGAGGAATATCCCGCTACCGTCATGTGGCAGTGACAGGAACTCTAATGATCGGGTCTTATGATGGGCAAGTTCATCGTAGACCATATCGGAGCCATATCGTAGTAGGTAAATGGAGAACATGGGTGGGGGATCGTATTTTTCAAAGTTCCGCGTACATAATTTGTTGTTGACCCCTAATGGAAAGGTAACTCCATTATTACATAGTTTAAATGTTAAAGGTATTTCCACGAGATCGAGCCTGAATTATATTCAAAAATGCACAAACTTAAGGCACGAGGATGTAGATACGTATTCGTGATAAACTGTCAGCGATTACAGAACTGTTGTCAGCGATTTCTTAAATCCCCAGTTCCCGGAACATGACATTTACTTCAGAAAAACCAGGATAAGTTCATGATGTGGCATCCCCGACAGATCACACGGTATTTAGATCCCAGAAGTTTGTCAGATATGTTTACATGGTGAAGAGTTGATGACTAAATAATCTCACCAACTGGGAATGGCAGAGTTTGGTCATGAAGTTGGGCTGACACGAAATAACACATTTTTTATCGCCTCTCAAAGACATAATGACCAATTGTGTTCGCCAGTTTGTCTGGAGATGATGGCATTTAAAGGTGAGGTCAGTACTTGATGAAGACAAACGTGTCGTTATTAACGATTTGTAGTGGCGGATTTCCGACCAACTCCACGCTGACTCAGGCCCATGAATGAGTACACACTCTATTCGAAAATATTCATCTGTTTTAATATCGTCACAAGGATCAGGCTTCGAAACTTGCTAGATTGAGTGATGAAAAACATATTATAGAGAAACAGGCTTACTGTCTCCGTACAGATAAAATACGCGGTAAAATCGGCGATCAGATGAACCGATGCCGGAGGCAGAGGTTCATCTGATCGCCGATTTTACCAAGCATTTTATCCGTATGGAGACAGTCAGCCTGTTTCTCTATTATTATATACCTTAAAATATCCAATTTTTAACCTTGCTTCTGGGGGAGTTTTTTGATTTTGCCGCCGTACATGCCCCGTACGCCACATACATACCCCGTACGTCACCTAGGTGTCGCACAGATATAAATATGACATGGGTAGGAACGGGCCGTATGTGTAGGATATACTACCACAGGTATATAATAATATCTCTTCCCTGGTACAAGATTAGTCATAGAAATAACATTAGGAACAAATACTCAACGATCACCCACATAAAGTGACAATACTACGCCATGGCCGTGGCGTAGTGAATTTGAGATGACGTCATATGGATTTGCTAGGTATATTCGTACTATTCTGATATTCTGATGCTATCTAATGTTGTAGAATGAGTTGAGATAAATCCAGAACCGCTCTCAAATAGTAAAATAGACAATATTCCACTCGTTTGGATTTGCCTTAATCATCACTCAGCTTCGCCTCGATGACGAATTGGCCACATCCAAACTCCTGGAATATTTTCTATTGCTATGATTCTCGATGCAGTTCTATATAAAACCTCGTCTACATTAAATCTTGTTTCGATTGGCCGACTATTTGGGAGAGTCTGGAACCGCCGACAGATGCACTGATGCAAGATTGGTGAATGGAAACGAGACCTGTAGAGAAAGCTCATAGCTTGATTTTGGATACAAAACAATACAAGTTAAATCTGTTTTACCCAGAAATACAGCAGAAACAGTGCACACGCTGCACCCTCACTGACATTTTTATACCGACATACAACCTGAGGCACAACCAACAGAATTTATGGGGAACTTAATAAATCTACGCCATTTTCATCGGCCAATGAAAACAGGCTTTTAGGCGATGAAAATGGCACCCTAAAAGTCTGTCATTGGTAGTATAATCTAATCGAAGAAACGTGGTTAACTGCCCCGATATTAGGTGACCTTCCAACGCGATTTTTTATTTTTTATCGGGAGGTGCATCATAGACCGTATCGGAGCCGTATCGTAGTAGGTGGACGCTAGGCCTAAGTGAACAGTGTTATTAGGGACGCAATTTAGAAGCATATTTGTGAATTTCTACATCATTTCCCACTGCCTCTAAAGTATGGAGTATTCCCCGGGAAACCATGATGATCGTGATAATGTTACGGTAATAAGGATAACGTCACTTGCTGATGGAAAGGTCTTATAGGTGATATGAAAGAAAACTTGTGAATATAAGCGATGATGAAGAAATCCCTGCAATTTAAACCTCAAACTGATTGATAAAACGAAAAGGCAATGGAAGAAAGGAAATGTCAAAGGAGACATATCGCGATGAATCAGGAAAGGCTCATGAAAAGAAGATGTTTTGAAGAGGCCATACGTATAAGTATAAAACACATGAAGCACAGACGGGCACAGCGTACAGAAAGCACATGCACAGATACCTGTATCAACTTTCTAGGAAATTAGGAAACCTTTTTATTTGTATGTCTCCATTCCCTGTCCATCAAAGCTTCCAAAGAAATCCAAGAAAGTCGATACATAATAATCTCTTCCGTCCCAGACAGTATCCTGGAAAGGTCAAATGCTGTGTTCTCTGTCTCCTCTCTGGATACGGATTAGTTTATCTTCAAAGGGCACTTGGAGAGACAACATGTGGGGGAGGAAGCTGCACAGAGTTAAAACCAGTCTCAATTGGAGGGGTCAGATAATTTAATATTACCAGGGTTGAGTTTGGAAAGAAAGAGGGATTACAATTTTATCTTATCTTATGGTGTATGGTGTTCTAGTTATATTAGAAGTCAGACTTACAATACGGTCATGGATTATCGTAAAACTGGATGAGTTTTAATCTTAGCCACCGTATTCCACGACTGGAGTTTGGCAAAGTGACTTCATGAGGCGAAGCTGAGTGAAGTCCGGAGCCATACTCCAGGAGTGGCATGTGGTGGCCAAAATTAAAACAAATCAGGTTTTGATTTTATCCTACCCTGTCTCCTCGATTTTGTAATATTAGGTGATAATAATTCCGTATGCCACTAGTGACATAAAAAACTCCGTATGCCAGTCAGCGTGGCATACGAAATCTCAATGTTAAGCCTATGGGTTTTTATATTAGGGGTGGGATAAAGATCGCTATACAGGTGTACATTTTATTCAATATATGTATTGAGTGGTACTATATGTCGTCGTTACCCACCCAAAACGGAGTCTCCATACTAAGCCTATGGAGCCTCCAGATCGCTACTGAGTAGAATACGGCAAAGCTGTAATCTCCTCGGAGAATACAGCTTTTACGGCCACCTGACGGGCATTATAGGAACTGTTTATATAATCAATGCACGGCACTTGCGTCGAATTTCTAATCATTTACAAGATTGTTTTCCTAATAATTAGTCCAAAGGTGAGTAATAAATACAACATTACCATGATTTCGACCTGTGTGGCCGTATTCTCCTTGTAGCTGACGCTACGCAATACTCCTCGCTATCGCTTTGAGTTTTACTTCGCGTCAACTACGCGGAGAATACGACCACTCAGATAAAAATCATGGTAATATTGTGTATTTCTCACCCCTGGTATTTTTCCCCATAGACTTGTTTTTATTGGTTATTGCAGTAAAATTCACCAAGGATGTTAGTCTTCCAGTTAAGCAAAGGGCTACATCTTGGCATTTTACAATTCAAGTCTTGTTGCCACTCAGTCGCAAAGGTAATATTGGGAACTCATACTCGACGCCCATAGAGAATCGTGCAAATATAGGACACAGAGTGATTGCTAGTTCTGTCATCATCCGCCAGAAAATGGTAAGATAGCGCCACTGTAGTCGGGGGGGGGGGGGGCAACCACTGTAGGCAATATTGAGACAAGGCTAAAGTTCCTCCATGGCAAGTCCCAAAAAATGTTTCTGATAAAATTCATAGATAATTGATCCCGCTACCTGGCGTTTTAAATGGCGTTGGGGAGCAAGATGGCCGCCTCCATAGCACAATAGCTCGGTGGCCAAGTGGTCAGGGTGTTCGCCTCGAGCATGGGAGGTCATGGGTTCAAACCCCGGTCGGGTCATTCCAAAGACTTACACAAAAATGGTACCCACTGCCCATTTGGCTTAACACCCGCCATTAGAATGAGGAGTAGGGGTCTAGGGCCCGAGTGGAAGAACGGCCGTATAGCCGAATTCGGTAATCGGTACAATATCCCCTTAAAAATTGCAAAAAAAAATAGCTATGTGCCCTATGGAAATGATGTCATGAATGTTAGCCAATTAGTCAGTAATAGGGGTGGGATAAATTCTGAACCACACTTGATCTATATCCACTGAAGATATGCCAGGAGTCTAAGTTGCAGAGTTGCTAAGCCTAGTGAAATTACCTGTCAACCAAAACTCATGGTATATTTTTATTGGCTACGGATCTCGATGCAGTTTCTTCTTAGTGCCGTTTTAACTATATAATCGAATGGCCATCCCTTCGGGCTCAGTGACCACGTTTTCTCTTAGTACCGTTTTTACTATATAATCGAATGGCCATCCCTTCGGGCTCAGTGACCACGTTTTCTCTTAGTACCGTTTTTACTATATAATCGAATGGCCATCCCTTCGGGCTCAGTGACCACGTTTTCTCTTAGTACCGTTTTTACTATATAATCGAATGGCCATCCCTTCGGGCTCAGTGACCACGTTTTCTCTTGGTACCGTTTTTACTATATAATCGAATGGCCATCCCTTCGGGCTCAGTGACCACGTTTTCTCTTAGTACCGTTTTTACTATATAATCGAATGGCCATCCCTTCGGGCTCAGTGACCACGTTTTCTCTTAGTACCGTTTTTACTATATAATCGAATGGCCATCCCTTCGGGCTCAGTGACCACGTTTTCTCTTGGTACCGTTTTTACTATATAATCGAATGGCCATCCCTTCGGGCTCAGTGACCACGTTTTCTCTTAGTACCGTTTTTACTATATAATCGAATGGCCATCCCTTCGGGCTCAGTGACCACGTTTTCTCTTAGTACCGTTTTTACTATATAATCGAATGGCCATCCCTTCGGGCTCAGTGACCACGTTTTCTCTTGGTACCGTTTTTACTATATAATCCTATAATCTCATAATCGGTTACTATTTAGTCGTCGGGTGGAGACACCGAACGATACAACTGCAAGGCGATCGTAGCCAGGGGGCTGTTGAATGAAGTTCGTTCGTTTCTGGTGCTGGTCTGAACGATACGATGACTCCAACGATAAACGACATCCTGGACGTTTTTCTTCCATTCAGTGTTATCTGACAAGACAGATGATGTTATCTAAGTGAACGTATTTGTATAACAACACCTTGTTAAGGCTTTAGATTACTTTTATCAGCAAAACATCTAAATGCTTACAACACATTATTTCAAACAACACAATGGCCCAAAGACAATTCTATGAGACATTTTTGTCGTTCTTAGTTTATTCAACGGCCCCCTATCGCCCGTGTAAATTTACACGGCTTTCATAATCGAAATTGTGGTACTATTCCTACCAGTTACTGTTCATATTCAAGAAATTCCAAAATCCTTAGTCTTTTAGGGGTATCGGACGTAACATTTAAAGTGTGGTTTACTTTAACTTCCTATAAAATCGTTGCAGCTGGCTAGATTTCATTGAAATGATGTGCCTGTGATTGCCAAATATATAAAGTCAATAAAAAAATATGAATGGAATATACGTTCTTCGTCTAAATTGTAGGGTTCCATTTTTCTGAGACAGGTCTTTTCCCCCTGTATTCGTTCGCGACCCCTAAAAAGGAACAGAATCTCATGAGATTTTGATCCCTGTGAGGTACATGGATCCTACCCTGTGAATTCCAACCCAGGTTATTCAACGGGCCAATGATACAGACCAATCTATTACCCACCAAATACGGAGGTTCCATAGGAAATGTATAGAGCACCTGGAATCGGCTACCGGGAGATTCCGGAAAAAAAAGTCCCATCCATACTGAGGTCAAATTTTCATGTTTTTCAAAATATGTTTCTTGAATGTTAATTCAATATTAATTATTCATAATCAGTCATGATAATCTCATTTACCATCAGAAATCACAGTCATAACATGCTTTGCATGCTAAAATCATGGTGAAATGGCGAACTACAATTTTTGGTGGAAGTCTACGACCAATTACTGCCACGTTTGACAGTGCTGTGGTGTCTGGGACTAAATGGCTTAAGAAACATCTTTATTGCAATCGATTTGTAGTAATCATGTAGGTGGGTAAAAAATACAATAACGACTGGTTTTGTATACGAGTGACCGTAATCTCTAATCGCTCGGATATTACTACGCGTCAACTACTCGGAGATTACGGCCACTCGTACACAAAACCAGTCATTATTGTGTATATAAATTTCCATTTTTCTGTGACATGCCTTTTTCCCTTGTAGTTGTTCGCGACATTTACCCATAAAAAGAGAACAGAATCTCATGAGATTTTGATCCCTGTGAGGTACATGAATCCTACCCTGTGAATTCCACTCAAGATTATTCAATGATACAGACTACTGTAAACACTGCAGAGGTTGAATTTGAGTTGGTGTTTCGTGCCGTGTATGGTGAGACTTGAAGGTAAATATGGTACCGGGGGGCCTGGCGTATCGTGTACCTACACGATGAACACACACATGTATCCCCCTCTCCACTCTACCCCAGTCTCCTGTATTGATTTCAAGGCGCCGCGGGGACTCGTACGATGCGGTTTCTGAAGACCCCGTCGGCAAAGACGAAGATGTAGCTTCCTTTGGTTTCCTAGTTTTCACATTGATTTCTGGTTTCATGTTGGATGCAAGAATGTCCAATCTAACTATAAACTGAGCGAGATGCTAGCTCCACTAGATGGCGCGGCGGTGCACCCCTCTCTCTCTCACACTCTCTAAGTCGTATTCTGTACAAGGTTCTCACTATGCTCTGTATGAGAAGGATTCTTAACGAACTAGGCTTAGAGCCTTGAGAATCCACTGGCCTGCATCCCGTTCTAAAGACGTACATCAATGCAACTCAAAGATTCCTATAATCTCAATGATGCCACCTTGCGGGAATACTGTGTGCCAATGGATTCTCAAGGCTCTTAGCCTAGTTCGTTAAAAATTCTTCTCCCATAGAGCACAGTGAGAACCTGGTACAGAATGAGAATGTGAGATCTTATGAGAGGTGTGCACCAAGAACGTCCAATCTAACTATAAACTGAGCGAGACGCTAGCTCCACTAGATGGCGCGGCAGTTTCATATTTACCAGCACGCTGGGGCCCGTTTGATAATCTAGGATCGTTCATGAAGACCCTTTTTCTGTACCTCGTACAAGGTTAATTGTTTAATAATATTTAAGTCCATTGACTAAGACAGTCTTAGCTGCCCATATGGTCGTCCATATGTGTTGAATAAAGTTGATCCATATCGTCCCTGGGTCTCTATGGCATACAGAAAAGGGTCTTCATGTACGAGCCTTGATTATTAAACGGGCCCCTGGTTGCTTCGCCTCTCCCGTCCCATTCGATTGATGCGGGGGAGTTGTAAGGGACTTCGAGGGGTATTGTTAGGCCCGGCATCCACTGAGCGCCCCATGCGATCCGATATGGTCTACGATGCACCTCCCAATAAAAAATAAAAATCGCGTCGGAAGGTCAACTTTAATCGGGGCAGTTGAACGCCTCGCTGTGATTCGGGCCTGATGCAAAAAGGGTGTCTTCGATTTGGTCCAAATGTAAAAGCTGTATCGCAGGGTGTCTACGATGTTTAATCAAAACAAAGTGGTTTATCGAGACATTTGTCTACGATATGGACCTTCCAGATTAGTCTACGATTTTTACTTTTTGTATCAGAGCCATATCGGCATAATGGCGCTGTTTTTCAGAATCGGTCGGTGGTGTTCAATGGCACAATCGGTGGTAATAATCGGTACTCTCCACGCAGAGATTCTGCGCTCTACTTCCTGAGGCCGCTTATATCTCTGCACCGACCTGCCTGTTTGGGACAGAATCCGCCAGTTTTTTCAAATATCCTAAATTTTAAAACTGGTTTGGGCAGTATTTTCTATTCTACTTGAACATAGAGATACACATATTTATATGGTTAATGATTTTCACTCATTTCTTTTATTTGTTATTTCAAACTAGACACAGTCTCTGGGATTACTTTCTTCAGTGTTGCAGGGCTTTGTTTTGACAGTCGAAGGGACAGTCCAATCAACCTTGGATACACATTATAAAGTGGTTTAAAGCTGAAAAGCAACAGCTTTAATTTCTGTAAAGTTCATTTAACAATTCCCATATTTCACAACTCATAATATATGAGTTGTTTGAGTTTCATAACTTTTGACAGTAACCCTGTTTTGAATGCTGGTTCCCCCTGTCCTTAGTGGATACCCAGGGAACCAGCGTTGGGTTGAGGCAGAGATTAGCAAGCGCTAGCGCCACGGAAGATCTGCTGGGAGAGTGGATAATCGGCAGGTGGGAACGCCACGTATATCACTCACTCATCAGTCTTCATATTGACGCCTCTACAGCTCACCGAACCCTCACCACATGGGCGTGGCCAAACACAGCCCACAGTGCCAAAAAGTTCAGTCGCCATTTAGCCCTGTCAGATCGACTCACCTCCCAGGCCCACCCATCAACCTAATCACACCCTCCCACCCAGTCACTTCCGCCGCTCCCAGAATACACCGCGCGCGCCTGCGCACTGAGGGGGTGACACCAATTAGCTGCGAGGGTAAGGATCGAAGGTCACGTGGTCCCTGATCAAAGAGGGCCAGACGGGTGGGCGATATTAAAGTAGTATTACCCCTTATCACCCCCCTAGAGACTACAAAGGGGAGACTCCCTGAAGCACGCTGGTGGGTTTTTGCACCTGACAGTTATGGGAATATGTAATATTTCTTTTGATAGGCTTTGATGAGTTTTGTACCTGCCGAGGTGAAGTGGGGAAGAGTGACCCCCGAGTTGGTGTCACTGCTTTCTTGTCATCGCCTTTTAGAGTTTTTTAGGATGTCGCTCGGGCTGCTAGCTGTGGTGAAATATTCATTTTCATTTTTTATTTGTACTCAGAATACGTACATTATGTTCTGCTGAACCAGAAAGTATTCTTGGCATTCTGATACCTTGATACGATAAGACTGCCATCGACATATATAAATACCTATACAGAAGCATGATCGGAAATAATGGAGATTAGATGTGATTTTTACTAAAACGAATACTAAGGCCACTCAAAAAAAAAAAACTTGTTTCTCATCACCGCGCGCATCTGCAAAAACGATTTTAGAAGTTTTTTTTTGTTTTCTTTTGGTTAAAATAAGATGAACCTCGATAGAAATTATGAAAAGTATGTGTATTTGGTATCAAATTAAAGCTCCTCATGCCAGGGATGCTTTCAATCTATAAGCAGTATAAATCTGAAAACCCTGCGTATGCAGACACCCTGCATAAGCGGACATTTTGGCCCGGAACGGAGGGTGACTGCTTACGCAGGGTTTTACTGTATGTCTAAAGCCCATTTTATGACACTTTAAAGCCATCTTTGATCCAGCAAAAAAAAAAAAAAGCAAAAAAAAAAGCGCCCTCATCATATTTTTCATGGTCTGGTGATGAGAAACAAGTTGATTTTTTTAGTAGCCTAATGCCTCCTCATAGGTGCACCACTCTCATAAGATCTCACTCTCTCTAAGTGGTATTCTGTACAAGGTTCTCACTACACACCACTCTCATAAGATCTCACACTCTCTAAGTGGTATTCTGCATTCCAGTCCAAATAAAGCCACTAGGGCGCCAAGCACACAGTGTTCCCGAGTTGGCATCATTTGGATTATAGGAATCTTTGGGTTGCATTAGTGTACCTGTTTACCACGCGAGATAGGCCAGTGGATTCTCAAGGCTCTAAGCCTAGTTCGTTAAGAATTCTTCTCACATAGAGTGTAGTGAGAACCTTGTATAGAATACCACTTGGAGAGTGTGAGATATTGTGAGAGGGGTGCACCCGAATTACTTTTCACTGAATAAACAACTTATTTCGTATAGTCTTTTAAGCCTTTTATCGTACTTAGATAGGTCTTTCTAAATTATATTAGTCATTACAGAACTTTGTTCTTCTAAAAACAGGACTTGTTTGAAAAAAGATTGACATGGGCGCAAATGATGCATGGTGCATTTTGTTCATTAAAAGCGTCATTTTCCATTCCCAGCACATTAAGGTATTACACCATTAAAAAGCTCATAATATCGTCACTTTTTTCTAATTTCAGTTTGTTTAATCTGGCCCTCTGTATATAATATGGGAGTGTATTTTAGTTGAATAGTACTGGTTTTTACAGGTCATACTTGCACTATGATAGAACTTGTACTGCTAAGAGTCAGTCCAGTAAAGTAGAGTCCATCCTAGATTATTAAACGGGCCCCAGATTCCACAATTTGCTGCTCTCTTCATTTCATAATGAGTTAATACAGTTTGCTGTAGGTATATAAGACAGAAGCTAATAGAATAGGTATACAAATGTCAAGAGGTACAACATACTGCAATAATTGCCCTTTATCTTTTTGGAATGTCCTCATTTCAGGGAATATATTGTCCTTTATTTCATCTTTATGTCTTTCTTTTACAGAGAATATGAAATCTCTTCTTCTTGACAACTGTCTGTCGGTATATTGCTTGTCTGCACCTACATTAACAAAATTCCTTCATATCATATTGAAATTGTTACAAAATATTGATGCCGATGTTGTTTGTATATCTTTCAGGTACGTACAGAGTAACTGCTGTGAGATTACGAGTTTGCTCTTGGTAAGTGAGTTCTTTGTCTTCAACTAAGTGTACGTTCAGAGGCTTTATCTTAGCCAGGAATAGACGTCCATAGGCTTAACATTAGGATCTCGTTCTCAACAGGCTTGTGAGTACGGTAACTCATTCTCAATGGGTGATAAACAGATAGATATTTCCAGGCTTAGATAAAATCAGAAACATATTCATGCATGGTCTCCATTCGCCATTTCATTTGGAGAGCTTCAGAAAATTCACTCGGCTATCGCCTCATTCATATTACTGCGCACTCCAAACTCGAATGCGAACGAGGACACAGACCAAACACTCATCAGTTTCTTTTGTATTATTATATACCTGTGTCCGAATGTCTATGAAATACTGCCCGCTGCTAGGGGTGCAGTAATAATAATGTTCGTGCCCGCTGTGAAAGTGACTTAATAAGTCATTAAAATGGTGTTTTTCCATCGATTTAAGGTATATAATAATAAGCAAACGTCCTCACTGTGGGCGAAACGATTCTAGTTCTCGGTCAGTCTTTGATTTCATACTGCCTGACGCCATAGGCTGACCTCGAACAGGAACCGTTTCGTCCACAGTAAGGACGTTTCCTAATATCACTTACCCTCCAGCGCCATAGAGATCCCTATTACATGTGGGCAGAAGATGGACTACTCTTTATCTTAGCCTGGTGTAAACGTTCATTGGCTTCGCATTAGTGTATTTTTTTCGTGCCGTTGACTTTCGTCGTGGTAGGAAAAAAATTAAGGAGCGTTTGAATATTCGCTACTTTTCCATGTGTGAAACATATGGCCTCCCATAAAACCGAACAGTGACGGGCAGGTCGAAGACCGGCACGCCACAAGGTTTAATTCACCGAAGTGAGACCTGAAAATCTAACACAGATCTCTAGACCAATCAGATCCGCCGAAACTCGGGGTATGCAGATTAGGCCACGCAGTCATTCGCGTGCCTTCTCCCCAGCTCTCTCTATTCCGTGGTCGCAACAGCGGTGGGTGCAGGAGTGTTTTACAGAATTGCTAAGCCCCGTCTACATACATAGTTCATTGGCTTTGCATTACGAACTCTTTCTCAACGGGCTTGTGAGAACAGTTACTCGTTCTCAATGGGTGATAAAAAAAATCAATATTTCCAGGCTAAGATAAAATCAGAAACATATTTGTGCTTGGTCACTATCTCATTTGGAGGGCTTCAGAATATTCCCTCGTCTATCGCCTCGTTCATACTGCGCACTCAAAACTCGATGGTGAACGAGGACACAAACCAAACACTCATCAATTTCTTTCTTGGTCCGTATTTACCCAGCCTGTGTTCTGGGTGACCTTGAGCAAAAGTTACAGTTTTTTTTAAGTTGTTCTTTATTCTGGAGACTCTACTATAGGGTAAAGGTACCCTTTTTCAGTAGGCTCCAGGGCCATAATTGATCATTTCCGACTATATTGGTAGTTGAGCAACATATATACAATATAAGAGTGCTAAGCACATCCTACATTATACAGGTAAGCTAGGTATGCAGTAAAGGATTTTACAAGATGATATATATACAGTGGGATGTCAGTGGGGTTATCATGTGTCTCGATTTTACCAATGTGGATGGTGTTTGGGTGGAGAATCCCTCTTAAGAGCATTGAGGTTAGAGTATACAGTAAAATGAACAAGGTGATACCCGAGTGAATATTCAGAAGCACTCCAAACGAAAATGTTTCTGATTTTATCTTAGCCTGGAAATATTCAACTGTTTATCACCCGTTGAGTATGAGTTACCGTACTCGCAAACCTGTTGAGAACGAGATCCAAATGTTAAGCCTATGGACGTTTATACCAGTCTAAGATAAATCATGCATACGAAACACCTTAGTTATATTCCGTACCGAAATACCTGTCCGCTTACGCTGGGTGTCCGCTATGGCGGGCTTCGTCCTTAAGCGGGGTTGAAACAAACATTTGATTGAGAGAAGGATTTCCGTTCTGAGCAAATTGTCCGCTAACGCAGGGTGTCCTGAGAGCGGGGTTCTACTGTATATCATATTGAACCTTGTCATTGAATGTAATTAGATAAGTATATTTTTATCATACGCTGTACTTTAGTTATAATGTTGTATTCTGAAGACCTTTGCCAGCGGCAGATCATATTCTTCACAGCCTACACTTTAGTACTAACTCGCGAGGCGCTGAAATCCACTAAACTCCCCTGTAAGATATTACCATTGCTTCATACACAATCGTCTGTGCTTTCGTGCAAGGAAAATGGATTTGTGCCTGTAGCATACTAAATTATTCACTTGCGACTTCGCATCCGATAAAAAACTAAAAAGCAGTAACTTGCATTAGTTCAATCATATTCTTTGTCATAGAACGGCAGTTTCCAAGGAAATATGTTTTAACAGCAGAATGATGTCTTTGTTTAAATGTGTCCATCAATGTCTAAAGAAAGCATATAACTGGCATGTTTTAGAATATAGGTGTCGTTCAAATGTCACCGCGCTGTTACATGGTGTTTCAATAACGATCGTGTCTACCTCCACGTCCAAATACTGCATTGACGACTTATACAAAAGACGGAATTCTTTTGCAAACCTTTAGAGAAGTAAAACTGTTATCTCACACAAATAACTTTTAGACCTACTTTATGGTCAGACAGCGAGGACGTAGCTGTGCTAAACTCATTTTCCATTTTTAGAAAAATATCTCACTCATTTTGCATTCTTAGAAAAATGTCTAACTCATTTTCCATTCTTAGAAAAATGTCTCACTCATTTTCCATTCTTAGAAAAATATCTCACTCATTTTCCATTCTTAGAAAAATGTCTCACTCATTTTCCATTCTTAGAAAAATGTCTCACTCATTTTCCATTCTTAGAAAAATATCTCACTCATTTTCCATTCTTAGAAAAATGTCTCACTCATTTTCCATTTTTAGAAAAATATCTCACTCAGTTTCCATTCTTAGGAAAATGTCTAACTCATTTTCCATTCTTAGAAAAATGTCTCACTCATTTTCCATTCTTAGGAAAATGTCTACGTTCCAAGAAGTACACATTTTGCATTGAATAACTTCTCAAAATAAGTCTTCCGGACAGCTTGTCACATAAGTAATAACAGGTGTCAAAATACACCTTAACAGTTGGCCAATCTTCTCTGCCAGTGACGTGGCATTCAGGTGGCATTCACACCTGCTTATTAATCCTTTGTTAGACTGGCTCCAGTACAATCGGTAATGGTGTTGGATTTCTGGCACTGTTTAGCTCAAGTATTCCCAACACTCTTCATACAGATATCCTGGCTACTTGTCAGATATCTGCTTGGAGATTGACACCCTCTCACTTTGATCTTGATCGGGTCACAGTCAGGAGTAGGCGAAATTTATTGCTATGATAACACAGGCGGCCAGAGAACTATAGGAGGGGGAGAGGGAGGGTAGGAGGAGGTGTAGGGTTACTGGGAGCAACTGGGGGGAGGGCGTATACAGGAGGTTCTGTTCATACTGGACAAGTCTTTGATTCAAAGGCCAGTTAGAGAAGGATATATATACTATAATGAACTTTATTCTGATTGTGTATAATCCTTCTATGTAAGTTCATTTGCTCAATTCTTTGATTATAATCAAAGACTTGTTCCGATAGAAAATCAAAATTGCGTCGGAAGGTCACCTTATATCAGGGCAGTTGTCCACGCTTCTACAATTAGGCACCGAAAAAAAAACCCATTGAGATGCATGGTATATTGGCATGTCTAGACCTATGTCTACGATTTTGCACCTTCCCGATATGTCTCCCGATATTTGCTTTTTGTGTCAGTGCCATATCGGTAGGTCTTGATTTCTATCGTAGTAAGTGAACGCCAGGCCTAAATCACTGTGACATGGCAAAATAAATGACATAGATACAATTAGGTATACGAGTCCTTACTAAGGGAACTATTGAAATATGTGATATAGTTACAACTAGATATACGAGTCCTTCTTAGAAAAATGGTAAACTACATGACGGCTCGGCTTGTCAAAATACTCCGATATTTGCTTTTTGTATCGGTGCCATATCGGTTGATCTTAATTTCTATCGTAGTAGGTGGACGCCAGGCCTTAATGTGCACTTACCGAGTGATAATTCAACCTTGAATCGTAGATGCGAAGTATCCAACATTATGGTCTTAAGAAATGGATGACATTTAGTTGCGATATGATCCTACTTTCAGACTAATTACGGTTACTTGACTGTCCGTGAGATCGTCATTCGATAATTTAAGGGGGGCGTCCACCAACCAGTACAAGTCTACGACAATGGGTTCCCCACAAGGTATGCTTTTAAATGCTGCAAGAATAGCCAGAATGAGATCTAGATACGCAGACTGATTGCATGTAACAAACACCCTGCTGGTGTTTTGCACACGACATATCGTATTGATCTCTTGTTGTATCTGCTACCAGATTCTGCACCATTCAAAGACAGCACAGTTTTTACAGACTGTTGGGCCTCCTTACGCCGCGAACCGATACTTGAGAGCAGACTAATGCACATACCATTGATCGGATAAAAAAGTTATTGACCAGCTCACCTCCATAGAGATGTATCGAGTACCCTTGTATACCTGGTATTGCTTTGTTCATGTATTTGTTTGCAGGTAAGGTGTAGTTTCTACTGGTTGACAAAAGCCTTTCTCTTCTCTTTCTGTAAGAAATCGGTCGGTGATGGGGCCCCAAAATGTGGGTCCGGTTTTGGGCGATGGTCAGTTTCCTCTCATTAGCTTTTTGTCTCCCAACTGATGTGTGGGGCCATGACCCATTTTCTTAAATAAAGAGTCAAGGCCGGCGTCCACCAACCACGACAAGGCTATGACAAGCACCGACAAGAAAGTTCCAATCAGCCCCTTGTTGCAGCCTTGTCGTAAAAAGGGGGGGGGGGGGCGCGACAGCATTGTTGGGGCGTGTTGTAGACGTCGCTGGTTCCCGTAAAAAAGTCGCCCATGGTACCGGCACACTACGACAGTGATATCGCGTAAACCATGACACTCTATGACAAGTGTCCAATGTTGCCGTAGCCTTGTCGGAAGGCTCCCGACAAGCTTCCAATCGCAGCCAAATTGTGGCCTTGTCATAGACTCTTGTCAGGAACTGGGGTCCACCAACCACGACAAGGCCTCCAATCGTAGGCCAGTTGTGGACCTTGTGGGGAACCCATTGTCGTAGCCTTGTCCTGGTTGGTGGACACCCCCCCCCCCCCCCTGCTTAAATTACCGAATGCTGATCCACGGACAGCCAAGTAACCGTAATTAGTCTGAAAGTAGGATCATATCGCAACTTAATGTCATCCATTTCTTAAGATCATAATGTTGGATACTTCGCATCTACGATTTAAGGTTGAATTATCACTCGGTAAGTGCACATTAAGGCCTGGCGTCCGCCTACTATGATAGAAATTTAGACCTACCAATATAGCACCGATACAAAAAGCAAATATCGAAGACCTATGGGAAGGTGAAAAATCGTAGGCATATGTCTAGACATGCCAATCCACCTCGCATTGTATGGGGCTTTTATCGGTGTCTAATCGCAGTAACGTGGTCAACTGCCCCGATATTAGGTGACCTTCCAATGCGATTTTGATTTTGTATCGGGAGGTGCATCGTAGACCATATCGGAGCCATATCGTAGTAGGTGGACGCCGGGCCTAACAGTAATCAGTCTGAAAGTAGGATCATATCGCAACTAAATGTCATCCATTTCTTAAGACCATAATGTTGGATACTTCGCATCTAAGATTCAAGGTTGAATTAGTCAATCGGCAAGTGCACATTAAGACCGAGAACTACATAATAAAAACGTAGATTGGTAGCTGCAACATTACTGCAAGATTACTGCAAGGTAATATAAATCTATACCACTAGACAACTGACACTGTAGTGTACGGATGAGGTGTAATTTCATATTTTATTCAGCTGACTTTATTGGGAATTGGCGTGCCTCGGGATATTGAACTTTAAAAGAGCTGGACAAAGACAAATCACCGCCTAGCTTTAATTACCACTAAAACCTACATTAATTCTCAATTGAAGGATCTAATTTACCTTTTTAATGTTTATTTTGTTAACAGGATTAAGCCGGTGTCTAAAAAATAGAATTATATACATTTCCTTGATAGGGTTCTGTTTAAGTTCTAGATTTTGCTTTCGTTTGTTAAGCTAAAATGTACAAACCATATACATCTATGTAACATGGGAAACGTAGAATGTACAAAGCGTGGCCGTACACAAGTGTTGGATCCTTTCATAATTAAAATCCATTTTCCCCTTTTCCCCTCAAAGACTGCGCTTATAGTTTAGCCAACGTTTGACCGCAGAATCGTAGCCCATAATCGTCCCCTCCAGCATGGAGTTGTCCCATTACCTTAAGTCCATATAAGGAATAGAGTAGACCGAGTAGCCAAAGACTGCATTCGCAGCAAACCCCGACCTTCACCCTGACCTCCTTACATGATATTTTCTAGCGCCTTGGTAGGGCTATACAGTCGAGAGTTGACCTCGAATCTTAGGGGCCACAACCACCCTCAGTGTAAACACTTTTGGAAGGAAACCAACGAGATGAAAATAGCTTGGTCGTACTACACCGAGTTTTACTTCGCTTCGAGAATTACTCTGCGGTCAAATGAGGTGGAATACGGACCAGGTTATTTTCATCGAGTGGGTTTCTGATTTTATCTCACCCCGTATAACATTATTTATTGATACAATAAATCACCCAATTAGGCATTAAGTATCGGGTACACGAACTTCACCGCTGTGGAGTACGAGTTCCTAATGTTAAGTCTTTGGAGAAAAATACTGGGGTCAGATAAAAAACATTTCTTGCGCCAATGATTCTTGGTAACGATTCTTTATCGGATGGCACCACTGTCAATTTTTTCCCAGACGACCTACAATCGTATTTTCAGTCGTCTAGTGTAAACGCCGGGTATCGTGACTTTGTAGTCTTAAGCCTGATGCCCATCTACTGATTCAGGGTTGAGCGATTAGTTTGCAAACCGTATAGGAGTCGGTCGACTTGTCGCAGGCAAATTACGGAACTCTTCGCTCGATCTGCGGACATTGAGGGAATGGGGTGGTGGATATTAGTCCTAAGCAAATCTGTCTACTAATCGGTGGCTCACCCTTGCCTAGCTGTCCTACATCTACCGACTACGGCCGACTCCGTTAGGATGCCTTGGCTGAGACAAATTACTGTCCGTTTGTCGCCGACAAAGGTACATGAATGTTCCGAAATCGGTAGATGGGCATTGGGATTTACACCAACCTTATACAGAGGCGAAGTTGGTTTAGGGTGTCCTAGGTAGATGTCAATGGGTCAATGCTCAGATTATGTTCGGTCAGGAATAACTATAGACAACGTTTTCTCAAGCCAGAAAAGTCTCCGAAATTAAAGGCATACCCGGTATCGGACAATATGGCTTTAAAAATAAAACCCATGTCAATTTCCTGAAAAATTAATATGGTGATCTCCAAGTGTCGTGGAAGACATATCTAACCTAAAAATCGGGGGGTTACTGTGCTAGTTTTTGATTTATAGATCAATATGATGATAATTTTAAGATTAGATGATATAGAATATATAAAAATTCTAAAAAGTATCTTTTTCACATAATAAAACCTATGTTATTTCCTAAAGTTTCCACAGATTATAGTACATATATAGTACTACTAATCTATATTTTAGAAATCATAGGTCCTTGCCTTGTTTTTGAAAGAATTGAAGAAAACCATATTTTTTTGTAGATTTCCTATGTAAATCAAGCAAATGCAAATTGGCCTATTTTACCTCTCGAGATTGGATAAACTGGACAAAATGTTAAATTTACTCGTGTAGAATTAGAATAAATCCCAATAAACCAGTTTTGACTAAAAATTGACATTATTTAAAAATCACCAGGTGGCGCCACTGTGAATTGTAGGATTCCTTTAAGTTTCCCATTCCTAGAATCCATGAAAATAAATGGTGTTTCTTCTAGTCCATAGGATGATCTCACCTGGCGCTCTATGCCTCTGATCTAGTGTTCGAAAGGAATGCTAGATCATAATTGGTGCTAAAATAAAAAAAAACTGATCGGGGACATTAATCAGATTTACTTCCAGAGATCCGATGCCTAATCAACATTCCATTTTAACAATTCAAGAAGATCACGCGCGAGTTTAAGGATTGAGTTGGAAATCGAGGTTTCTTTTGGGGCCTGGATTAATTTCTTATCAACCCGGGAGTCACTTTCCTGCTAGGAGTGAATGAATCATCGCCGGGTCTGCAATCTGATCGGCCCTTTAATTAAGACAACAGTGGGCTGTATAGGTCTGATACCACCCCAGAGAGAGTCCCGACTACCTGCGCCATTACAGGGCCCGCAAACCGAGGCACTCCTAGCCCGGCCTTCCTCAAACACCCGCCGAGCCTTACAACCGCAGCCACCACTCTCCCAGCAGAGATCCTACACTCTACTTCCTGCGGTCGCTTGTATCTCTGCCTGTTTGGGCTCAGGTCTGGCCCCTACGCCAGTTTTTGAAATATCCTAAATACTGAGGGCTTTATTATGTGTTCTACTTGGAAATAGATATGAACATATTTATATTGTAAATAAAATACTCTCATTTCTGTTATTATTAATTTCAAACCAGGCACAGTCTCTGGGATTACTTTCTACAGTGGAAAGCACCTCATGTGTTGCAAGGCTTTGTTTTGTCAACAATGCCCATTTGCTCCTCTGAAGGGGCAGTCTAATCATCTGTGGATTCCCATAATAAAATGGTTTAAGTATGAGAAAGAAACAACCGGATTGTCTGTGAAGCTCCTTTAACAATTCCCATATTTCCATACCCATGATATGTGAGTTGTTGGACTTGTATAACTTTAGACGGTTGCCTTGTTTTGAATCTGAAAAGTTCGCTGGTCTCCCCTGTCTTATAGTGGATACCCAAGGTAGACTCTAGTACAGCCCGTTGTCGCCAGGGCCAGGGCGCACAGGCTCTCATACTGGGACTGTTTTGCGCTGCCATTTTAAGGTGGGAATTCCTACCTTCTTCCCAACATGCACCTGGAAAATGGCGGATTGCTGGTTCTGACCTTGTGTGCATTGCGATCCAGTAACCAGCAATATGATACAGTATCCCTCTTGTCAAACTGATGCTATAAAAAAAACAGCCAACCCTGCAATTCCTCTGACTAAAGGTGGCTGGCCAGTCAGAGCCATGCTCTGTTAGACCTTCAGTACCGTAACCCGGAGGCGGCGCGGTGCGTGAACGGACTATACCCAAGGAACAGGCTGGGTTGGGGCAGAGACTAAGCCAGCACTAGCACCGCGAAAGATCTGGGGGGAGAGTGCGCAGCCACCGGCAGCCGAGCCAAGGGCAAAGGTCAGCGGCCAATTAGAGACCAATCAGCTAATTAGGAGTTAATTGGAAGGGCAGATCTTATCTGGAACCAATCACAGGCGCATTGCGTGCTGGTGGGCACCAAGCAGAGGCTTGGTTTCAATCTGGACAAGGTGTGTCGGGAGAGCACTCCGAGCTCATTTCTATCGGCCGACTATTTGGCACCGATCTGCAGTCGGGAACCACCGATAGATTTTTGGTACACTGACGCCAGATTGGTGATTGAAAATGAGACCTGCAGAAAATGCACACAGATAATTTCTTTCATGGATTATGTAACAATACCGATTAAATCTGTTTGTACCTAGAAAGTACAGTAGAAACAGTGCATACAATACACCTTCACTGGTTTTTTTATACCGATGAACAGACAGAGTTTTGGGGAAACTCAAAAAATCTCCCCTGCTTTGGTCGGCCAATGGAAAAGGGCCTTATTCCTCACCTGTTTCCATTTGCGGATTACTCCGCACCGATCTGTAGTCGGGAACCAACGATGCAAGATCAGTGAATAGAAACGGCCTGGAATTTGAAATGGCCGCCGATATTTTTGGCGAAGATTATGCAATAACGCCATCAGCAAGTGACAAATCAAAACTATTGATTTTATCGATGATCCCCAAGGTTTTCAAATAGGTGTGGACCCTGAAACTGCCGTCCAAATGCATACACTGCACCCTCCCCGATTCTTTGATACTAACACACAGTCGGCGGCACAACCGGCAGATTTTAAATAAAGGCGGGCGTCCACCTACCACGACAAGGCAATGACAATGGCTTTCCGACAAGGTCCACGACAGGCCTATGATTGGAAGGATTGGCCTAGCCTTGTCGTGGTTGGTGGACCCCAGTTCCCGACAAGAGTCTACGACAACGCAACGACAGGCTGCGACTTGAAGCTTGTCTGGGGCCTTCCGACAAGGTTACGACAAAATCGAACATGTTCAATTTTTCCTACAACTGGAACTTTGTTGTAGAGTGTCATGGCGTGTCGGGAGCGTCTCGCAGAGGTTTACGATAGTAAATTTTGGTGGAGCGTGCACTTTCCGAGACGCCCCGACAACACTGTCGTAAAGCCCCCCTTCTTATGACAGGGCTGTGACAAGCGCTGATTGGAACTTTCTTGTACCCGCTTGTCGTAGCCTTGTCGTGGTTGGTGGATGCCCCCCTTTAGGTTAACTCAAAAAGTCGGTGCCGTGTTTGTCGGCCAATGGATACGAGCTTTTGTCTAATCAAGTTCATGTTTTCAATGCCATTTTGACTTCTCCCCCAGTTTTTTTACCTCTCATTCCGGCCACACTTTGCATTTATTTCGGTGCATTTATATTTTATTTGTCACAGCAGTAAAAAGTTAATCTCAGAGGTAAGTAGGAGGGAGGGTCAGTGTTTTTTTGCCTTGCCCGTGTTAGTGATTGTAATGATGGTGTGGTTTTATTTCAGTTTATGTCCTGACATGCAACCTTCACTAGTGAGGTAATTAAATTGAGGTTGGCTTGTGTTCTCATTAATTATTCATGCCTGTTCTCAAAGCGAGGCTCCTTCCCTCACGGCGCCTCCTGGTGTATGATACGGAAATCACAGAAATCCACTGATATGATCTGTTCTATGATCAACTATTTAGGATTATTGTTTTTATAGATCTGGATTTGGTCTCAATGTTGACTACGTTGGTC
This sequence comes from Alentia gelatinosa, assembly GCA_950022655.1. Classification (NCBI taxonomy): domain Eukaryota; kingdom Metazoa; phylum Annelida; class Polychaeta; order Phyllodocida; family Polynoidae; genus Alentia; species Alentia gelatinosa. Next base: position 2,979,879 of record OX465590.1, read on the forward strand.
TTCCCGGTAAGAACATGAAGAATTAGAGAATTGTTACAGGGAGTAATGATTTCATAATTATAGAATATGATATACAATAACATTTACTTAAGTAACCTCTCAATGACCATTCCGACACACTCGTTCCGCCACCGATAAATTCAACATCTAGACATTTCACCGGTGGTATAAAAAGTCGGTCGGCGGCAGTGTTAGATTGTATAATATTGGAGACAAAAATCTTTAACGATTTTTGTTTCTACCTGGCAATCATTGCACTACAGTGTAACATAATCGGCCATAACCGGTTCTAAATGCCATAACAGTGGTCATAATCAGTTATGTGGAAACACCACAGAAAACTCTGTCAATGGAAACGGGAAATCCTGACCGGTTTCTCTCCCGACAACAATACGATTTTACTCCATCAACAGACAAAGAATCTGACCGAAATGTTTAAGTTTACCACAAAGTTTAGTTTAAGGTGTGTATGTAGGGGAGGGGGGGGGGGTGTCCACTGCATTCCCAACACACTCTGACACCCTCCGACAAGCCCTCCCGACACAGAATCGAACGTTTTGAGTTTTTGTCTTGTCAGTGGACACGGCGTTCTGACACGGCCTTCCAAGACGTGCCCAGTCGGCGACCACCACCGACAGACCTTTAAGGGGGTGTTCCACTGGACCCACGGTAGCCGATTCCGTAGCCAGACAATCGCCGATTATTATCGGATGCCCTAGAATTTCTCAAATATTTGAAAATGGTCATTTATTAAACTATTATTATCAGAATTAAATAGATTACAATACGTGAGCTTCCTCTTAAGGGCACAGGAACAATTTGTCGGGTGAGAAATCGGCCTGGTGGATTTTGCCCTTCAGGCCAGGCATCCACCTACTACGATATGGCTCCCATATGGTCTTTGACGCACCTTCCCGATAAAAAATCAAAATCGTGTCGGAAGGTCACCTCATATCGGGATCGTTGACCACATTTCTGCGGTTAGACACCGATAAAAAACCCATACAATGCATGGTGGATTGACATATGTCTATAATTTTGCACCTTCCCGATGTGTCTCCAATATTTGCTTTTTGCTTCGGTGCCATATCTGTAGGTCTAAATTTCTATCGTAGTAGGTGGACGCCAGGCCTTAGGAGAACTCAATAAATCGGTGCCATTTCAGTCGGCCAATGGAATCGGGCCTATGCACAGATCCGTCCAGTTCAGACAACTCTTCCCGTGACCATAGACACAGGACAAGGGTATTCCAGGCCACATCCACAGGCCTATGGAATAGCAGTAAATCTTTTCTAAAGTGGGATTCACACGGTCGGACAAATGGACCTGAGACTGGTGTTCTTCACACCTTTGCACCAGTCGGCTACTCTTTCCAGCTGGGTACAGAGTTTCACAGATTGAGGTGTTCTACAGTCTCAGGGTAACATGGCAGATTCAATTCACACGGGAAGACTCACCAGGTACATAGTCTCACCCCTACACCCCTGGAGAAGGTACACAGGGTACACAGGGTACACATTCCCTGACTCAGGCTACTTCCCCATGTGAATGGGAGAAATTTGCTCTATAATACCTTGTCTTAGCAAAATGTAACCATACAATTCAGACAAGGAGATTGTGTTCGAGTACTGAATCTCAGCAAGATTTGTCTCAGACAAAGACGCTGTGAGGTACATGAATCCCATGTGTGAATCCCGCTTAACCCTTTAAGGACGGCCACCTTTGGCAAAACTACATGCTTGGGGACGACTACTTGTGTCTGGGTATACTTCTAGAGGACGGGGGCCTCATTCTCTGAACTCGGAATTTGAAGGTTCATCATGTAATAAGATACGTCATCCATAATATTCTTATCTCTACTATTTAGAAATAGAAAACATGATATTAGACCTACATTCTGTGCAAGTTTCATGTTTATTGATAGATTTTTTCCAATTTAAAACAACTTTATGAATATTCAGCAAATAATGCCTCAAGGCATCATCCGCCCTTAGAGGGTTAATAGCTCCCGCTCCGTTCCTCCAACTGGGGATTCATGAAGACGACTGCAGCTGGGGTATTGTTATTCAGATTAATATTTGATGACGGCTGTGTTGTGATATCGCCCTCTCTGCAGTTTCCTCGGGCGGTTGCTTCGTTTGTCAGGTAGAAAGACGTTATCGCGATGTCATAAAACATGCAGTCTCAAATTAGACACGGGGACAAGCCAGATATAAAACGTGAATTAATCCATGAATTTTGATCAAGACTTAAATATTACAAAAAAAAAGAAATATATACCTACTATAGTGCGCATGGTTATCGCTTTGAAGTATCTGACGCCTGCGAAAGGTTTGACACAGAAAGGTGAGAATGACCTCTATTTTCACCCACCCAATATACGGAGTCTCCATACTAAGCCTATGGAGCCTGCAGATCGCTACTGAGTAGAATACGGAAAGCCGTATATTCTCCTAGGAGAATAGGGCTTTTTCGGCCACCTGGCGGGCATTATAGGAACTATTTATATAAACAATGTACGGCACTTGCGTCGAATTTCTGATTATTTACAAGATTTTTTTTCTTATAATTGGTCGAAAGGTGAATAATAAGTACAACATTACCATGATTTCGATCTGTATGGCTGTATTCTCCGCCTATTTGACGCGAAGTTAAACTCTGAACGATAGCGAGGAGTATTGCGTATCGTCAACTACAAGATCGAAACTACAAGATCTAAAACAAAATCATGGTGATATTGTGTATTTATTCGTCAACAAAAGAGTGGTCTGCAGGAGAATTGTAAAAGAGGCCCCAATATTCCAGGTGACATCCTAAAGGGATCCTACAGTGTAAGGTGGAAACAGGTTTAAAACAGCTAGGCTTGAATTACCATCGCCAACACTCCAATAACTCACCGTGAAATGGAGTTTCCAAATGATTCCGTAGGAAAACCGAGCAATAATATGAAAAAAACATAATCTTCTCTAATATAAGTATTGCATCCAACAATTTGGGAATAATGAAGTTGTATATATAGGATTATGTTTTCTAAATAATGTAGTGTATATTTTAGAGGATCATTAAACCTGATCGCCCCTTTTTCCATTCATTTCATTCATTTAATTTAAATGATAGCTTAATATGATGATATTGGAATTTGCCACGATTCATATTGCAATAAATGATGGCATTTCGGCCAATAGCTCATGGGAACTAACAAGAAAAACCTTTGTCTGAAATGGCGTAGAGGGATGTAGGTGAGCAATAGACTGTTAAGATGGGGGTTGGGGTGAGTGGGTGTATAGGTCAGGACATTGAGATGTGGGTTGGGGTGAGTGGGTGTATAGGTCAGGACATTGAGATGGGGGTTGGGGTGAGTGGGTGTATAGGTCAGGACATTGAGATGTGGGTTGGGGTGAGTGGGTGTGTAGGTCAGGACATTGAGATGTGGGTTGGGTGAGTGGGTGTATAGGTGTGGGTGTAGATTGTTGAGATGTGGGTTGGGGTGAGTGGGTGTGTAGGTCAGGACATTGAGATGTGGGTTGGGGTGAGTGGGTGTGTAGGTCAGGACATTGAGATGTGGGTTGGGGAGAGTGGGTGTGTAGGTCAGGACATTGAGATGGGGGTTGGGGTGAGTGGGTGTATAGGTCAGGACATTGAGATGGGGGTTGGGGTGAGTGGGTGTATAGGTCAGGACATTGAGATGTGGGTTGGAGTGAGTGTGTGTGTAGGTCAGGACATTGAGATGTGGGTTGGGGAGAGTGGGTGTATAGGTCAGGACATTGAGATGTGGGTTGGGGAGAGTGGGTGTATAGGTCAGGACATTGAGATGTGGGTTGGGGTGAGTGGGTGTATAGGTGTGGGTGTAGATTGTTGAGATGTGGGTTGGGGTGAGTGGGTGTGTAGGTCAGGACATTGAGATGTGGGTTGGGGTGAGTGGGTGTGTAGGTCAGGACATTGAGATGTGGGTTGGGTGAGTGGGTGTATAGGTGTGGGTGTAGATTGTTGAGATGTGGGTTGGGGTGAGTGGGTGTATAGGTCAGGACATTGAGATGTGGGTTGGGGTGAGTGGGTGTGTAGGTCAGGACATTGAGATGTGGGTTGGGGAGAGTGGGTATGTAGGTCAGGACATTGAGATGGGGGTTGGGGAGAGTGGGTGTGTAGGTCAGGACATTGAGATGTGGGTTGGGGTGAGTGGATGTGTAGGTCAGGACATTGAGATGTGGGTTGGGGAGAGTGGGTGTGTAGGTCAGGACATTGAGATGGGGGTTGGGGTGAGTGGGTGTATAGGTCAGGACATTGAGATGGGGGTTGGGTGAGTGAGTGTGTGTGTAGGTCAGGACATTGAGATGGGGGTTGGGGTGAGTGGGTGTGTAGGTTAGGACATTGAGATGGGGGTTGGGGTGAGTGTGTGTATCGGTCAGGACATTGAGATGTGGGCTGGGGTGAGTGAGTGTATAGGTCAGGACATTGAGATGTGGGTTGGGGTGAGTGGGTGTGTAGGTCAGGACATTGAGATGTGGGTTGGGTGAGTGGGTGTGTAGGTTAGGACATTGAGATGGGGGTTGGGTGAGTGAGTGTGTGTGTAGGTCAGGACATTGAGATGGGCGTTGGGGTGAGTGGGTGTATAGGTGGGGAGAGATGTAGGTGGGGTTATAAGGTAAGGCTCCAGGGCGGGTTGGGGGACACACAGAGGGTCGTTGACGCGGGCCATCATTCCCCTTGGCGCACACCCCGCCTCCCCTGGCAGCGCGCCCGGCCGCCGATCGCTGCTCGCCTCCCGCCTCCCGCCTCCCGCCCGCCGCCCGCCCGCCGCCCGCCCGCCTCCCGCCCGCCGCCCGCCTCCCGCCCGCCGCCCGCCCGCCTCCCGCCCGCCGCCCGCCCGCCGCCCGCCCGCCGCCCGCCCGCCGCCCGCCCGCCGCCCGCCCGCCGCCCGCCCGCCGCCCGCCCGCCGCCCGCCCGCCGCCCGCCCGCCGCCCGCCCGCCGCCCGCCCGCCGCCCGCCCGCTGCCCGCCTCCCGCCTCCCGCCCGCCGCCCGCCTCCCTCCCGCCGCCCGCTGCCCGCCTCCCGCCCGCCGATAGATACAAAAAAGAATATCCAGTTTAAGTTTATCACTATACGAGAATCCCACTCTTATGGCTCTTCAGTCTCCAGGAATCCTAAGGATAGAAGTAGACTTGAGTAGATAGATACAAAAAAGAATATCCAGTTTAAGTTTATCATTTTAAGTTTTTATTTCCTAGTTCACTCTGCCCCTATGTGCGGGAGCAACTCCAAGCGGATCCGACCACAATGTACACGTTTTATATGTGGTAGGTAATAATCCTATAAACACACACTAGATACTCCATCTCCGTCTAGGCTCGTCATTTATCAATAGAGACCACGTGTAAGACGCCCGTCAGCGGTGCGCTGTTCAGATATGTCTACATCAATCAGGAGTTCAGTAGAAATTAATCTGCAGCGACTGCGCCGGTTGTTTGGCGTCAGTAATTTGTGAACCTCATCCTTCACGTTCAAGCTTGTATCATATTATCTAACTTCTAATTCGATAGAGAGAGTCAACATTTTCAATCATTGTAAGAGGGAAAGTTCTACAAAACAATAATTAGGTTTTCTTTTTAGATTTGCCAGCATGGTGATAAATGACTTACCTCAAAAAGGGAAATGACTTTGGAGCAAATATATGTGTATGTCGCACTTGTAAATCATCAAATAATCTACTTATGTAGATATACATCATTTTGTGATCTTTCCAAATAATAGAATCTTATTTATATGGTCAATTTCAATTGGGATATTCTAATCGCATATTTGAAAATATCATATACAGAAATTACAAATTGCAATTTTCCCAATGCGATTTTCGTGTGAAATGGATGCGGTTAGAAAACGGGACACAGATTTTCTGTGTATACTTCCGGTAGTCAGGTAACCTTGTCATGTTCTCCCATGATGCATCTGGTCACTCTGCCCGCACCCCATCTAGCGGTGACCTTTGGATGTACGACCACAAACAGGTCATGCCTCTTCGGACCACGTGACCAGACCGGTGTGGCCTGGGATATTTGCCCCCATGAATATTTTACCCGCCAATTTGGGAGTGGACCAGTGGCGCCGTGCTGCGGGGGCGGGGGAGATTGGGATATGTGTTCTTAGGGAAGACGAAGCACCTACTCAAAGCCATCTGTAATAATAGGCTGCCTCTTCGATAATTTATCGCCACGGGAAATGCTTTTTACAGACAAATGAGCTCTTCCCTGGTCCCATCGTGGGTGTTTTATTTTTGTTCCACAGGAATGGTGTTTTTGCCGTCTTGCAGATGAGACCACGTGATTTATTTTCCGGGTTCACGTGATGGTTGTGCTGCAAGGTCCTGTTTTATACAACATCTTTAATCTGTTATTGGATTTAATCTCTTTACTTTACAGATCACACTGTGACATATCACAGCCACGTTAAATACCGCTTCGTAGAATTAATCCGTCCCGTCAAGATAAAGTAAGGAGACGGGCGGTTCTTATTTGATAATACACTAATTTAAAGACACATGGCCGCGGAGAACAGATGGGGGTTTCTTCTATCTACTACAAATAAGATGACTTGTGTTGTTTGCTGTCACATGCACAGACAAAGGATCTCCCTCTTCAAATTGGCAGAACTAAAACCAGACCCCCATACAACTATGGAACAGATTTTATCATAGGTTTGTATTTATATAATAGTCAACAATAAAAACAACTAAGTCCTATCCATATAACGTCGTAGGCTGTTTGTGTGCGGTGCTTAAAGGGGGCGTCCACCAACCACGACAAGGCTATGACAATGGCTTCCCAACAAGGTCCACGATTGGCCTACGATTGGAGGCCTTGTCGTGGTTGGGGGACCCCAGTTCCCCAGATAAGAGTCTACGACAAGGCCACGGCAAGGCCACGATTGGAAGCTTGTCGGGAGCCTTCCGACAAGGCTACGACAACATCTACCATGTTCGATTTTTCCCACGACTGGACCCTTGTCATGGAGTGTCATAGCGTGTTGGGAGTGTGTCCCAGAGGTCTACGATAGGAAATTTTGGTGGAGCATACACTTCCCAACACGCCCCGACAATGCTGTCATAAAGCCCCCCTTCTTACGACATGGCTGCAACAAGCGCCGATTGGAACTTTCTTGTCAACACTTGTTGTAGCCTTGTCCAGGTTGGTGGACGCCTGCCTTTACTTCGTAGCAAAAGCCGCGGTCAACCAGAGATTAATGAGGTGAGGGGTGACAGGTAGGCAGAAAACACAGTGGCAAGACGGATCCTTGGACCCTGGGGCTGGTTTAAAATTTTTATCTCGGATCGTACATGGAAACCTCATTCTGTAACTCGTAGAAGGGTGAACGTTTAATGATATGTAAGTTTGTTTGCTAAGAACAAATTAGCCATACATAAGGTCGTCCATAAGTGTTGAATAAAATCAACCCACACCGTCCCCAGGGTTCCTATGGCAGAGAAGGGTCCTAGATTATTAAACGGGACCCTTAATCTGTCTGTCAATAGGTTGACGCCACCCCTATCATATACTAATGTAACCATTACGTTATTAACATAATGCCAAATCGAGGAAGCACACACGTTTGATGAGATAAGTATGTGCACATATTGAACAGAGTCTACCAGAAAACACGCTATCTATACATCCTTTTCCGTGCCGCTCCACCTAGCGGCCATTCATGAAGCGACATAATGACCCACTCCCCCTAGCGGGCACTATGTGATGGACAACCTTTGTTCCGGCCGGGCGATAATAGGCTCCGGGGAGCGATGGGCTGGCACGGTAAGAAACCCCTATTATCGTCCACCCTGACAAGACTACGCATGCGTGCCGGTGTCTCAGGACAAATAGCCGCTGACTCGTTAGCGTGCATTCTGCCACGGGTAGGTGTGGGTGTGTGTGTGTGTGGGGGGGGGGGGTGAGTGGGTCATTTCTGTACGGCTCTCAGGTAACTTACCGCGTGACCTTGACCTAGACCTTGACCTTGATGACAAGGGTAATCATGGCGGGAAGGTAACTGAGATGCAGACGTACAAAGCATGTAATGGACAGCCGTGTATCTGAGAAGTGATTATGTTCCTAACGTTGACAGGATAGGAGCTGGTTTTCCGTCTGAAGAGAAGACAGGGACAGGGATATGCCTCAAATATTAAATTAAATCCATCAAAGGTAATTCCCAAGCCTTTTATGGTGAAAATAACGTTTTACAGAAAAAGACATGACATTAAAAGAGAATTTTTTTCTGCTGACATCACAATGATACTGATCCCTGGCCAAGATTAGTTTCCATGCACTGGACGTTGTTCATTCATCTTCTTTGATACTTTTATAATGGGTGCCCTTACCAGGACTCGAACAGTTTGGTAAAAAATATAAAATATGAATTCGTGTGTGGTGTTTGATAACAGTGTAAAGATGTTTGAGAGTAAAGCATACAAGGTGGGTATTTGTATAGAACTGCATCGAGAATCGTATAAATAGACAATACTCTACGAGTTTGGATGGGCCGCAATCGTCATCGAGGCGAATCCGAGTGACAATTACGACCCATTCAAACAAGTTTTGTGTATTTACGACTTGAGTGTGGTTCTAGATTTATCTCGCCCCTTTTTATGACATTAAATGTTATCCAAATTTCACAGTGATTAGAATATACTTAGCAAATCCATATGACATCATCTCAAATTCACTATGCCACTGCCTCTGCGTAGCATTGTCACTTTACGGAGGTGATCGTTGAGTATTTTCTTGTAATGTTATTCCTATGACTAAACTTGTATCAGAGGTGAGATAAATGCATAAGTTCCATATTCGAGAAATGCTAATAGTTGCAAATCAATCTGCATTCATCCTGCTTATTCGTATTCTCATCGGTAGCAATTTCAAGACTCCATACATTTATAATGACTAACACAGAAGCATGGTAATGGAAATAAAATTTTATAAGTTACTTAATTATACGAGAGAAATTTATATAGTAATTAGAAAATGAAATGTAATTGAAATATAAGAGAAATGTCACGAGCTATTGAGAAGCCCTACAAAGGAGGGGAACTTGGAGTCGATGAGATTGAAGAGTATTTTTAGGGTGGGTGGGTGGTTCTTTTCGGTTGGCGTCCAAGGTTGGAGTGGAGGGAAAGAGTGTGCGTAGTATACAGAAACAAGGTTACGGTGCCAGAACGTGATAGATATGCGGTAAAATTGACGATAAAGCGAACCGATGCCGCAGTACTATACAGACACAGTATGCCTGTTTTCGTATTATCATATACCTTAGGATATCCACTTTTTAACTTTGCTTCCGGGCGAGTTTTTGGATTTTGCCGCCGTACATGTCCCGTACGCCACATACATACCCCGTACGTCACCTAGGTGTCGTACGGATATAAATACGACATGGATAGGAGCAGGCCACTATGAGTAGGATATACTAACACAGATATATAATAATAGTGTAACAGAACAGGTTTAGGGGAGGGAATTTATGATGGTAGCTCCCGGAATAGGTCTGAGGCTGTTCTGTACAGAGGAGACAAAGAAACAAAACGCATGAATATATCAATATAGATCTCTGTATTCAAGTGACTATAAAAGCGGTGACAATAAGACAATTATAGCAATGATAATGGAACCAGCATAATTACCTATAGAAATCAGGGTGAGAGGTCACAAGTCTGTAGCACTGGCACAATGCAGAACGTTTTCTTTTGTACCAATACCTGTGACTTGTGACCATGCTCGTCAGAAATGATTCAACATGCCCCTATATAGGGGTTGTAGAGGGCAGCACTGAGTGGGCATGCCAATATATGGAGAGGGGATGAGGGGTAGTCACTATGGCAAGCCATTTCTGTAACACTAGGGTCGTCACGTGAAGGGAACCACGTGACCGGCACCACGTTAAGAGGCGTCCTTGGCAACCGTCTTCTGCTCCGCATTACCGCCAACTCTTCTAGTTAGCCCTAATGGCCAGCTCGTGTTAGGTGGATAATGATACATCATTCCATGCTATATCCGGCATACTTGTATATGTGACCTGTAAATCTTAGGCCTAGATACAGCTACACTGGAGTTAAGGAGAGGGCCTTTTTTTAAAAACATTTATTTGTACTCGGTTAAATTTAGTCCGAGGACTGGTTTCAATGTGTGCCGAGCTAATGATTTACAGATTCCATTGGATTCTGTATTTGCGCGACATGATAGATCAGATAACATATATGCACAAACAATACTCATTGGTGGTCATGATCAGATGGTAAGTTAATTCGGTTCGTTGTGCCAACTATAGTCCCACCAATCCAGGAATATCTGTATTATACTTGTATCCCAATAAAATGTACAGTGGTCGAGAATAAAGATCTTGATGGTAAAAGGGGAGAATACCTGGATTCCGTAACGACTCATCAGATGTCCTTATAAGGTATACGTATATATAGAGACAGAGGTGGTATCCGTACACAACATAGGTATAGGGTAGATGTAATCACACAGAAGAGCAGTGTTGCTGTGTTTCATTACCCACCGATTACGGAGTATCCATAGGAAATGTATAGGGCACCTGGAAACAGCTACCTGGAGATTCTGGCATGTCAGAATCTCCTGCAGGAAAAATAGTCCTGTCCATAATGAGGTCAAATCATCATGTACTAAGAAATAAGTTTCTTGAATGTTCATTCAATGTTAATTATTTAGGAGTATTCATAATAATCTCATTTACCATCAGAAATCTTTGCAATAACACACTTTGCATGCTAAAAGTACAGGTTAATGGCAAACTATATTATTCGTGTAGGTCTACACCGCCCTGCCAATTACTGCCACGCTTAACAGTGCTGTGGTGTCTGGAACTAAATGTATTGCAGAAACATTTTTATTGCCACAGATTTGTTATTAATCTTGTAGGTGGGTAATAAATACAATAACGACTGGTTTTGTACACAAATGACCGTAATTTCCTCGTAGTTGACGACGTAATATCCTCGCTAATTGCTCGGATATTACAACGTGTCAACTACTCGGAGATTACGGCCACTCGTACACAAAACCAGTCATTACTGTGTATATAAATTTCAAGGTAATCATGGGATTTTGCTTAGGAGATTTGCCTTCATGAAATATGATTCACCTCATCTGCATTGAACCGTCTGAAAAGCAATTGAATCATATTGAAAAGAAAAGGGGAAAATAGTTATATATCTGTTATTATTGTCAAACCCAGCTTACATTTGCCGACGAGAAATGCACATATAAAATATCAGGAATGGTAGTGTAGGTCGGTTTTGCTCCAGGGAAAAAATATCGGTTCAATTTTGTCGTTGTGCTCGGAAATTGGTCGGTGGTGCCAGATTACGCAGTTAGGGGTTGAGAAATCGTTGAGTGCATTTGAATTTCTAACCCTGCACCCAATGTACTCCCAATACAAGCCGATAGGACTCACGATTGACTTCCAGATTCATATACAAAATTAGATTTCTTGGCTATATAGTGTTAGGTCTTCTTATCTTGTGTATCGTAAAGTCTATTGTGGTTAATTAATTTTACCGGGAACTTGAAAAATCGGTCGGTGGTGCCCGATTCTACTATCGGTGGTCACATCGGTAGTTGTAAAATTGGCCTGTAGATGTACAGTGAAACCCCATTAAGCGGAACAGCCTACGTTCGCAGCTAAAGTGGTCTACATGCCTCGCTTTTTAATAGGGTACAATTAACAAGAAAGATAGAGATTGTTCCAACAAATTATCCCGAGTGGGTTTCCCATCACAAGGGTTGTTCTATATATTATTATATACCTGTGTGCGAATGGGTATGAAATACTGCCCGCTACTAGGGGTGCAGCAATAATAATGTTCGTGCAGGCTGTGAGTGTGACTTAATAAGTCATCAAAATCACGTTTTTTCATCGATTTAAGGTATATAATAATAAGTAAACGTCCTCACTGTGGACGAAACGTTTCTCGTTCTCGGTCCGTCTTTGATTTCATACTGCCTTCCGCCTATGGCGTCAGGCAGTATGAAATCAAAGAATATTGACTGGTTTCAGATAAAAGCGGTTGTATCCTCCTCGGAGTTGACGCTCGGATATAACTACGTGTCAACTCATCGGAGCATACGGCCGCTTGTATCTGAAACCAGTCAATATTGTGTATGTATGCGCTCAGTGGTGGAGATTGCGCCTTGGGCTACAGCACAGATGTTGGTATACAGAGCAAAGTGAGAAAGCTGGACACTCAGCTCAGGTCCACGCTCAGGTCCACGCTCAGGTCCACACTCAGGTCCACGCTCAGGTCCACGCTCAGGTCCACGCTCAGGTCCACGCTCAGGTCCACGCTCAGGTCCACGCTCAGGTCCACGCTCAGGTCCACGCTCAGGTCGCTCCTCAGGTCGGTCCTCAGGTCCACACTCAGGTCCACGCTCAGGTCCACGCTCAGGTCCACACTCAGGTCTACACTCAGGTCCACACTCAGGTCTGCGCTTAGGTCCACGCTCAGGTCCACACTCAGGTCTACACTCAAGTCCACACTCAGGTCTGCGCTTAGGTCTACACTCAGGTCCACACTCGGGTCTGCGCTTAGGTCCACGCTCAAGTCCACGCTCTGGTCCGCGCTCTGGTCCGCGCTCAGGTCAACACTCAGGTCCACACTCAGGTCCGTTTTCCATGGACACTTTGTATTAGGAGGGTGATAAATATGTAAAATGGTGGTTTGCATGCAGTGATACATACTAAGATTCTGGCATCGGAAGCGTATGATGGAGGCCTCAAATATGATAATATTGGGTTGTAAAGAAAGATGAAATCGTAGTTATGGATTTTTCCCGACGCGGTCAACAAAAACTTGTATCTCTGTTTCCACTGTATGCACCAAAAGAGTCAAATAACCTTCAGGTGGAAATGTCACATAAGTCATTAGTCTCCTTGTTTGCAGTATTGTTTCTGCTCTCTGCAGATGAGTATTTATATAGAACTGCATCTCGAGAATCTTAAATAGACAATACTCCACGAGTTTGGATGGGCTGCGATCATCATCGAGGCGAAGCTGAGTGACGATTACAGCCCAACCAAATGAGTGGAGTATTGTGTATCTTACGACTCGAGCACGGTTCTGGATTTATTTCACCCCTTTCTATAGAGCCTCCAGAGGTTACTAAACTCCCGATTATCGCCCGGGTAAAGCAAAGTTCCGCTCCCGATAGACTTGGCACACTACGACAACATGAACCACAGTTTTCTGGTTTATAACTGGAGAAACTGAATATAATTTCGGATTTCCATGTAGAAATAGGTGAATTTTCCATTTCTGACATCAGAATTTCAATTTGAGGATTTCTGAAAACCGTTAAACTGCATTAATTCTGGGTTACGGGTCACGGGTCTATCACCATATAACGTCGGTAATCAGCGAAAACCGGAACTTGCAAAACAGACTGGATTACGGGATACCTCAATAGGGTCTATGACATCAAACATCATCACAATTTCAGAATAATTTCAATATATACTTAGCAAATTCATATGACGTCATCTCAAATTCACTACGCCATGATCGTGGCGTAGTATTGTCGCTTTACGGGGGTGATCGTTGAGTATTTTTCCTAACGTTATTCCTATGGCTAAACTCATACCAGGGATGAGATAATTACTGATCCGCCTTTGTGGAGTAGCTCTGCGTCATTGAACACAGACCTCTGGTCAATTTCAAAAGCCTTCATGTAAATCAGCCTGGTCACGTGACTCTGTTTTAGCATATTTGAAAGCTGCGGATAAAATAAATTCAGCTTAAACTTTTCATAAATGAAGCGCCTTTATTCAGCAAAACCGATGAAAAAAATGTCAGAAAATAAGCTGAATTTGTTTGCTTTGCGCTCTGCAATGATTTACGAGAGAAGTGGAAGTTTTTATCAACCCCAGCGGTAGTCAGAGTGGGTTTTTTTTTAATTCACTTCACTTTTTCCCTGCCTTTTCATTTATTAACTTTTTGGTCAAAACATTAACTTTAAGTCTTGTCTTTGTGAAATATGAAGTCGTTACAAGGGTCGATTCCCAACATGGCCTCCGAAGAAGCCTTTGTTTTTGTGGCTTGTTTTTTCTCAGATGGCTTTCTTTTCTTGTATCAAAGAACACAGGAGCAGGTGCAGATTTCGTCAGGCAGCACTAGACTTTTTCATGCACTATCGGCGGGTCCTGTTTAGTATTTGATCCACGGGAGACGGTCACTGAATTCTGATGTGGAAACAAAAGGCAGGGAATTAGTCCCACCTAAAAATGAGCAATACCTTCGGGAGGCATCTGGACTTCATGAATTCAAGAACAATGATGTTATTTCTGCAACAATGTGACTATAAAGAATTGAAATGACCACAATTAACTCTGAATATGAATCAATAACCTGCGAAATACCTATTTTCAAAAGAAAATGCATTAGAAATATATTGGATATAGGAAAAGGATAAAGCAAAAAGAAATATTTTTCAGAAATATCATGAAGGTAGATATCAGGATATCATGTGTATCTAAATATTTCTTCCACACTACACTCACCATGTAAATATGGCTTCTCGTGAAAAACGGACGTATTTTGGAGTTACATTTCTGCTAGGATTTGGGCTCGGTTCGCGTCGGGAGCCCGGTAGACACCCCTCCCCCTAACGACCATGATAAGATCGATTATTTTATCTTTTTAAGTCTTGAAAACACCTCCCAGGCTAGGTTGAAGCTTTTGGCTTTATCCATTTTACCGATTTCCTTAGGGTATTGTACCGATTGACCCCATGTTAATGTATCCTCTTTAAGAGTAGCACCCTAGTTCTTTGTTCTCCTACGTAATCCTAAAAATGCTTTATTCTTCTAGGGCGATTTTGTTCCCAAAGGGGAATTTATCCAGCTTAAGTAGATTTTCTGTAGATATTCACCTTGCTACTAAATCTAGAAAGATCGATCGAATTTATCTCGCATTAGCAGCAAATTCGTCGTGTTCCCCATTAAGAAAACAAATCCTGTTGTATACTCCGTGAAGGATGTGCAGCCCAGCTCATCTCACTGACGCCATACACTACACATCACCAAACAATCAGGAGATTCTGACAGTTTTCTCTGCATCTTCTTCCTGTGATATTCTCTTTGATGCTTAATTGGCCTCCGTTTCCATTGGGCTGTGATTAAAACCTCCGCCGTCCCTGCCATGTGTGCCTCATATATAATCGAGTGTTGCTTCTCTGTGTACTTTATGAGAGATGCCTTCTTGTGTCAGCTCACTCTGTTAGGATTACTGTCAGGTCTTCGTAGTCGTCTGATACATCAGTCCCTCACATCCCATCAGTGCTGCGCTGTGTCGTCAGAATGCACAGCGCTACTCAGTGAGGCCAGACTTAGATTTGCTGATTATGCCCCAGTCACACTGGCGTAAAATCTGGCGTTTCTTTGACGTATTTGAATTGGTGAGGACCACGTATTATGCCCCAGTCACACTGGCGTAAAATCTGGTGTTTCTTTGACGTATTTGAATTGGTGAGGACCACGTATTATGCCCCAGTCACACTGGCGTAAAATTTGGCGTTTCTTCTACGTATTTGAATTGGTGAGGACCACGTATGATTAGCTACGGATTTGGAACATATTTGTTTGCGTACACGGAAAAACGCCGTTTTTTACGCCAGTGTGACTAGGGCATAAACAACGGCGTTTTCCCGTGTACGCACGTCTACGCTCTTCTACGCATTTTGAAATATACAAATACGCCGCAAAACGCCGCAAAACGCGGAGCTACGTAAAGGAAAGTTGGAATGCGCCGAAAAACGCCACAATACGTACAGAAGCATAAATAAGCGTTGATGAACGTTAAGAAGCGTACTAAAACGTTAAAGCAAAGCAAACATATACGTTCCAAATCCGTAGCTAATACGTGGTCCCCACCGATTCAAATATGTAGAAGAAAGTATTTGGTTGTGGGCATTCGTGATTAAACAAACTTACGATAAAGTATGTTGCAGTGTGACTGGTCCCGGAATCTTGCTCAAGTCTTTGTTTATGGGCATTCATGATTAAACAAAAATACGATGAAGTATGTTGCAGTGTGACTGGTCCAGGAATCAAAGACTTGTCCATGAAGAACGAAACGTCCAGTAGATTGCAACCTCCAGCCGCTAACTGTAACCCTACACCTCCTCCTATACCTCCCCCTCTCTCTCCTCCAGTTCCCTGGGTGCTATGTTATCAGAGCAATAGATCCCACCTGTGGACGACCTTTTGACTGTGTTAACAATTAAGACCCATGTACTCCCCATACATTGTAATCAGGCGAGCGTTGTTATAAGATATACCAGTTCCTGTTATCAGAATGGCCAGAATACCTGCATCGGCAGAGGCCGTTAATGTACTTTTGTGCAAATAAAAAAAAAAATACTAAAAAAATACTGAGCATCTGCTGCATTAAATGGGAGAATAATACTTGACATCAATCTCCAGGCAGTATCTGACCAGTAACAAGGAACTCCGCATGGAGAGTGCTGGATGAGCCGGGTGCGACATAGCGCCAGAAGTGGGACACCATTACCGATTTGACCAGTCCCTGTATGTAAGAGAGGAGGGGTGGGGTAGGTGGACAGATACAGAGACTGGGACCAATCTAGGCCAGACTGAGCCTGTGGTGGTTCTTAGAGATAAACATCTGTCAGTTGAATAGAATTTTTTTTTTATTCAAGAAACAAGAACAACCATTTCTGGCTTATTGGGCCAGTTCTTCCAATGGCGGTATGTACATATATCTGATAATACAGAGAAATAGACAAGAAACTAGAATCATGGCATAAACCAGTAAATATTGATATAATATATGGTGATTGAAGTGCAGTGCTAACAATGGTTTACATGGGATGACATTTGTATTCCATACTATTCAGTCTGTTATTATCTCCTTGATACGTCTTTTGAACTGCGCAATACTCTCCGATTGTTGAACATCTATACAAAGATCGTCCCAAATTTTTATTCCCCGGTAAATCGGAGATTTCTCGTACTTTATGTCGCCTCATTTTGAAGAGGATTTTCTGACTCCTCCTAGTGTTTCTAACCGGATCTTCGAGATAGGCTAGGTCTGTCGAGAGTTTACACATCATTTTGGCCAGTTGAAGCTTGCGTCATATCTCCAGACTCTCAGTATTTCCAGATACCATCCTGAGATCACTTATGCTTTGTCTATCTCTCCACCTTCTCTGGATAATTCGAAGGGCCTTATTTTGTAATCTCTCTATTTTTTGCAACTCCCTTTTATTAGCCCCGTCTAATAAGAAACCACAGTATTCGCCCACGGGTCGCATGTTAGTTTTATAGATTGTTAGGGCTGTTTCCTTACTGATACTGCTGCGTATTTTTGCCAGTTTAAATATTCGGTTGTTGAGCTGCTTAATTACGGCCTTTGTGTGCTTCCCCACTGACTATTCTCCCATATTGTCGCATTAACTCACGTTCGTCGCACATTGACAGGGCAGGAAGAACCAATGAAATAAATAAATGGATTGCGGTGTTACCCTTCACTTCCCCCTCCATTACCCTACCCAGGTGGCAGGGTACGGTTGTGGTTTATTTTCTTGGTTTATTTTCAGAAGTTTTTATTTCACTGTCAGTTCACTATATTACATTTTCGGTTTCATTCCATTGCATACTCCTCAGCTTCAGAAGTATAATACATTTCGCTAGATAATTGAGTTCTCTGTATATATAATATTTTGGTAATGGTATCAGTGAAATGAGGTCGGGTATCAAGCCTGCTGCAACCTGGGTTTCATATCCTACTCCACTCCCGTGGTGTCAAAATGAAATAGGGTTCACAAACCACACCCCAGTTTTACATTCTCATTGTTACCCCCCTCGACGAGCCCACCCAGGTGGCAGGGCAGGGTTGTGGTTTCACCCCTCTCCCTCAGGTCTAAAAGGAGGCGCGTTTGAACACAGATACGTCAGACAACACGCCATCTTTGAATCAGCGCGTCTCACCGGATAACACGCGCCAGACGCCGCGTCTCTGTCCGCCATTAAACATGGATGTCGGCCCCGGCCACTAGGGGGCAGTACAACACCGTGATGGCGGCTCCGAGTCAAAGCGGGTTAAAAACAATCACATTCTCGTCTGTTTTCACGTCGGGGGTTATATACAGGCATGTCAATGATATCATAACCTCCCATGCATTGCACATTATCAGTTTGAGTTAAGACCAGCCCCGAACTTACCACGAACGAAATTTGTACAACTGGTCAGTAAAAGTCAGACATTCGCCTATAGGTATATAGTAATATACAGAAACAGTGTTCCTGTCTTCGTAGATGAAAATTATGCGATAGAATCGTCGAAGGCAGAGGTTCAGTTGATCGAAGATTTTACCAAATTTGTTGTATGTACGAAGGCAGTTTTCGTATAAATATATATATACACCTTAAAGTTGTTTTCTCCCCGATTGATGTCAATCGGTTGGCCCTCTAATACAGTGTTTGATGTTAGACAGGGTTGATGCCTTGTTCTGTTAGAACATGGATTCTGATTCGTATTTCTTTTTTTATCATTGATAATACATACAGTTCTAACCGGAGTAAGATCTTCCACTGTGTATTTTGTTTCGTCTTTTTCCATTGATCTCAGAAGTGAAAATGATGCCAACAATTCTGGTATTTCGATTTTTGTGGAGAAATATATCTCAGCATGATTTTATTCCTGCCTATCATTTTATTCCGTGTACTGTCTATTGTCTCATCTTATTTCTGATCATCAAAGATCACAGGGATTGGATTCTTAATTAGGCACCAGCAGTTCCCGAAGGACTAATCAACATATTTTCATGTGAAATCTTTCCCTTTGACTTCCTTCATAGATTGCAATAATTGCGATTTCATATCACGAAAAATCAATATAACAATAAAAACAATTCCTTCTTTTCTATGAGGAAAATATTTCCAACAATGAAAGTCGAGTTTGTTAAATTTTAATAGGAAATATATCTAAGAAATATCGCATCAATTCTGATATCTTCAATATCCATGACGAATGAGCAACTTCCACGGAGGTAAATCCCACCAGGATGGTCCTTTAAGAGACCCAAGAGAGCGTCTCAGAATATTCCTTGGTGATCATAATCAAGAAAAGTGAGTGAAAACCCAGGCAGAATTGCTTTACTCGGATTGAAATCCTAGTCCCAGGCGGGTGCTTTCTCCGACGCAATTAAAAGCTCGCCAATGAGTTGTTCGGTTGTCCATCACGGGAGGTACAGATAAGAGCGGGCACAGATGGGGAAACGGGACACTTTATCTGCCACAATAAGCGTGTACTGCGGGATCGGGTGTGCTGACTATTGCCTCAACAGGAGCCAGGGACTGATAGCCAGTCCCTATTGTGTAGAACGGTAAAGGGGGGTATCCCACCTACTACGATTTTGCTCCCGATGGGCTACGATTAAAGGGTGGCGTCCACCAACCACGACAAGGCTACGACAAGCGCCAACAATCGTAGCTTTGTCATAAGAAGGGGGGCTTTATGACAGCATTGCCCGGGCGTGTTGGGAAGTGCACGCTCCACCAAAATTTTCTAGACCTTTGCGACACGCTCCCGACATGCCATGACATTCAACGACAAGGGTCTAGTTATGGGAAAAATCAAACATGCTCGATGCTGTCGCAACCTTATCCGAAGGCTCTCAACAAACCTTGTCGTGGCCTTGTCATAGACTCTTGTTGGGAACTGGGGTCCACCATCCACGACAAGGCTGCCAATCATAGGCCAATCGTGGAACTTGTTGGGGAGCCATTGTCATAGCCTTGTCGTGGTTGGTGGACGCCCCCTTTACCCTTCAGTAAAGTTGGCGACAAACTGAAAGAAAATCGAGGAGCTATCAGAGAGCTTGTCGTCAATTATGGGTCAGATTTGTGGCACTTGCACCATTGCCCCTTGTTGGCATAATAGAACAACTACTTCCTAAAAATCACCGATCTTTTTGCCAAAAATAATATGGTGATTTTTAGCTACTCTATTTTATTATGTAAATAAGGGGTGGCTTGTGCGACCGATGAAATCCAACTGACAATCTGCTACTTTGTTCATTGATGGTGCGTTTTCATTGTTCGTTCACAACCGATTTTGGATCTCATTACTTGCTCCCTTCCCAATAAAATCAAACAGTTTGAATTTATCTGTGATGAATCTGTCAGAAAATGATGCAAAAAAAAATGAAAAAGAAATTGGGACATAAATGAGTCGGCGACTTTTAGAGTTCATGTTTCCACTTAGAGATTTAAAAAAAAATGCATTGGCGATGGCCAACAAATTTATCGGGAGGGGAATTTGTGCAGATAGAAACAGGCCTTTATGATACGGCCAGTGTCAGATGTACTTAATCAGTAAGCATGGAGAGAGCAGAGGATCGCGTCTGTCTACAAATCAATGGGTTATGTGAGCCGAACACAGTTATCTGAACCGAGACTTTGTGTTACATACACACACAGGATGAGTCGAGGATGGCATTTATAATGAATTAGAGATGATATTACATAGAAAGGTCAATTGTAGTGATATATGTATGTAAAAGATAAAGAATGAATGTAGAGGATCTAGGATGTCTTATTACCCCATATCCCTGGATGAAAAGAGAAGAGGCTGGATAAGAGATGACAAGGATTTCAGTTGTCCTATTGCTCATTAATTAGAAGTTTTTCTGGGTTTTTTATAATTTCTTTATTGAGTCAATATGTAATATACTATCTTTTTCCAGTCCGAAGATATGTAAACCGTCACTTTAATAATTGGCCTGAAAATCTGCAAAGCAGAGGCCTCTATTGTACCTCTATACAGTACTAATAAAAAAAAATATTAAAAAAACAAAACATGCTATATCAAGTAATTTCTGTAGGCTCAGGACCCAACAAAGCGGCAGTAGGCCTCAGCCTTGTTATAAGGCTTGTTTTAATGGCCAAGCCGTGGGAGAATCAATAGTCACAAGTTAGTGGCATGAATAATTGATAATATATGAAATGATAATTGAGTCATTGAGTAATGAGTCAATTATGAATATATAATATAATAAAATATGATAAAAAAAGGTAAGATTAAAGAGGTGCGGGTGGGTGGGTGGAAAGAGTGGAGGTGTTAGTGGTGTGCACTGCACGAAAACCACTATTTTATTCATAAATATGCCATCGCGGAAGTGCATCTATTGGCTGAATATTGACTTGTTTTCATATATATGTATATATATATACGCCCAGGCCTTATATACGGACACGTCTTAGCTGTATTTCACACCCGGCGTATATGAGAGGAAATACCCTCTCCCCCCACCGCCTGCCGCCTGTTTGTGTTGGTAGAAGTCCAAGTTTCCTCAGTAGGAAGCCCTCGAGCCCTCGAGCCCTCGAGCCAGACCCAATGTCTATAACCACAGTTTCCTTATAATGAGAGATATCCAGTACCCTACAGAAGAGTGGTGTGTTGAAACTATAATCTATTTAAAAAGACGTTAAAAAACAAAGAATGCTGGGTTTATTATATGTATTTAATAAAAAGATAATAAACAGGATTTGAGAACGATTCTGTATAATCAAAATTAATAATGTAACATTGAATCGTCCATATACCAAGGACTTAATGACTAATGGGAAATGAAATGAAAACAACAGTGGTGTCCCCTAGGTGCAGAGATTGGAATTATTGGATAGTGGCGTAAATACAACAGAATCAGGCGTATATATATAGGATATTTAAATGACTGCAACATGGACACTTATATACATCCATAGATAAAGCGTATACACAATGGCAACGAGGACTTACTTATTTACGCAAAATGATTGGTATATACGCAAGATGAATTCATGCGTAAAACACGTCTTTTCGCGCTGTGATGAGTAACCCATTAAAACCAAAGAGAGGAGGGTGAGGGATTTCGTGGGTATTAAGAATATCAATGATAGACGATACATCCAATATAAGAAATGTTTTGTCTTAATATCCGTCTTTTTTCTCCATTCAGACACGATATTAGCTAATATGCCATGATGAGATATAATTTCGGTTTGTTTTCTTTAACTAGGTTGTTATCCAATACTGCCTGGATTTATTACCTCGTGACATAACTGACAAAACGCGGTCAACACTGTACAACATGCTGAGGTGTAACTAGTTCCCATATCCTCTGAGCCGCTTCTGGACAGCTACTGATAGATGGTTATCCGCCTATACATCGATGTATCATTTATCATTGGAAAAATTTGAAACAGAAAATTTTCCATATGATTCGAAAATTTGATACAGACAAATTTTAACATAATTGGAAAATTTGATATAGAAAAACTTCAATTTAATTTGAAACTTTGATATAGACAAAATTTAATTGGAAAATTTGATATAGAAAAATTTCAATATAATTGGAAAATTTGATATTATTTGATTAGAAAAAATTCAATATAATTTGAAAATCTGATATAGAAAAATGTCAATCAATATGTATATATATATATATATATATATACATAATGATACCATGTTTTTGATATGTGGTCGAATTCTCCACATAGTTGACGTGTAGTGATATTGCATAGGGTCAGCTAAGACTAATTCTTAGGAAAAAAACCTACAGTTATACGTGAGAGCATAGATTGCGTTCCGAAAACGCTTGCTCGGTGACGTTTTGATACTATTTTCTAGTGAAAAGTCTCCTGGATCCTACATAAAAGCGATTTGTCGGCTCGATATGTTTATCAGACATTACCCACAATGTCTGCTCTGAGAACGCACTGATGAGTCCTCATATGGTTATTTTAGTCAATTACTGTTGGATT
Source organism: Alentia gelatinosa (assembly GCA_950022655.1). Taxonomy (NCBI): domain Eukaryota; kingdom Metazoa; phylum Annelida; class Polychaeta; order Phyllodocida; family Polynoidae; genus Alentia; species Alentia gelatinosa. The sequence continues at coordinate 3,002,703 of OX465590.1, forward strand.
CCTATATCTATTAATATTGAGTGCAATGCTGACAAATGACAGGCACATTGCAGCTTCGCTAAGTGCCTACTCCATATCCGACCTTAGACGTGTTAGTTAATGTTTGTGTGCAGTTCGGCGACATGATTATATATACCCATGGCCGTATGACCTAAACATACGGCCCGCTGCTACCCCTGGCGTATAAAAATTTATGGCCGTACGTCACACTGTGACGTACGGGGTATGACATCACATGGTTAACTGAAATTTGCCATTTTTAGGTATATAATAATATATTTGCTTGGCTGAATGTTTGTATTGGCTAATTATACAATGGTACCAGCCCTCATACGAGTCTAATGTATTGTCAGGATAAATAAAATTATATAAAAAAAAAAGGAGAAAATGCCACACTTCAGCCCGACCTATTCAACGCTCAGTGTGCTCCGGGTATGTAAGCCTGGCTGGGATATTCAAACTCAGGTGTTACCTGTTGAGCAACGTTACGTGTTATTATGGAGAGGCTTAGCAGAGACTGAAAGAGGTTAATAAGGATTGCATCCAGGGTTCCCGAGGTCCACCAAGACTTGATCGTATTAGATACCAAAACCTATGGCAGTCTAAACACTGTTACAGTAAATTATCATAGAATCTGTATCAAGGATAAGTACTATAGAGGAAACCCATGAAAGTTTAGGGTCTGAGCTCGTATCCCATCGAGTTTGAATCACGTAGTAATTCACAAGGCGAAGCCGCGTGAATTGCTATGTGATTCAAATGAGATGGGATCGAGCTCTGACCCTAAACTTGAATGGGTTTCTGAATTTGTCTCACCCTTAATATTGACTAATGGGCTAACATTTGTGACATTATCCCCCATTGGATATATTTCCTAAATATCTAATGGGTGTTAGATACGAGTTCCCAATGTTAAGTCTATGGAGAAAAAATATCTGGGGTGAGATAAGGAGGGACTACATCAAGCCCCTTAGCTGCTGAAAATATGTCATGTGTTTCGGATGCGGATTAATCTTAAGAGGCGAAACTGAGTAAGTAGAAAACCAAAACGATTTGCGCGTTTTCAGTGCAGTTCAAATTTGATCTCATACCTACCTCTGTCTGATCGGCTAACGTTTGTAACATCTTTTTCAATTGAGTACTTCTTTTACAAGTACGAATCGCTAAGTCTTTGAGGGAGGGGGGGATACGAGTGGTGAGATAAAGATCAGAGCTATGGAGAGTGCATCTATTGAAATTCATAAAAAGAAATCCCAATAAACTCGTATTTGAAGGAGTAACAGTGGTTATTACACCCGCTATTTAGCACCTCTGTATACGCGTATAATTTCAGCATGTCTGTGATTGACCATGGGGGCTGTCCGTAAATGAAGACTTGCTATTTTTGACTTTTTTTGACCTTGGCAGATTTTGTCATCATATTTGGTCATGGGGACTGGAGCCCCTGCTGGACGGCATTTATGGATGGCCCATTGTCTGTACCAATTGCTTGTCTTTGTTCTATTTGCAAAAATGAGATGTAAGGCCTGGCGTCCACCTACTACAATAGAAATTTAGACCTACCGATATGGCACCGATACAAAAAGCAAATATCGGAGACATATCGGGAAGGTGCAAAATCATAGACATATGGCTAGACATGCCAATCAACCACGCATTGTATGGGATCTTTATCGGTGTCTAATCGCAGAGACGTGGTCAACTGCCCAGATATTAGGGGACCTTCTGACGCAATTTTGATTTTTTTTATCGGGAGGTGCATAGTAGACCATATCGGAGCCATATCGAAGTAGGTGGACGCCAGGCCTTAATGTTCTGTGCAGAAAGGTGCCAGAACTGCAATGATCTCCTAAAACGTTTGTGAACTGCGCATGAATTTTGGGCACCCCTCTCATAAGATCTCACAATCTCTAAGTGGTATTCTTTTCAAGGTTCTCACTACGCTCTATGGGAAAACAATTCTTATAAAAAATAGGCTTAGAGTCTTGAGAATCCACTGGCCTGCCTCCCGTGCTAAACACGTACATCAGATTCCTATGATGATGCCACCTAGCAGGAATACTGTGAACTTGGCGCCCTAGTGGCTTTATTTGGACTGTAATACAGAATACCACTTAGAGAGTGTGAGGTCTTATGAGAGGGGTGAAACAAGACCTTGTCTGACAGTAAATCAGACACTATGATAAAGACCATCCCGTGAAACGTGTCCATGTCTGACAAGCTACATGTAGATCTACAGAGAGGCTGGAATGCTCCGGGGCAGGCGTATTTCCTCCTGACAGACCGGATGCCTGTGCTCTATGATATAATCAATAGCTTAGTGCATTAGTGTCAGACAAGATCCTCTAAAAAACAGCAAACTACTTCTGAAAGGTGGGATCTGGAATTGTCTCACTGTGTTAGATCTTGGATTCTCTGCCTTTTATATGTCATGCCTTATTCCTATATACCCATTATTGAACTAACTAGAGTTACATACCGCTGCTGGGGGGTGAATTAAAAATAAGTTATGTGTCGAGGTTGACGTTTTCGTCCCGCTCTTATGTTTTCGTCCCGCTCTGACGTTTTCGTCCCGCTCTGATCACGTGATACAATACAGCAGTGGGACGAAACAATACCTGTTGTGGTTACTCGATAAGGGTGGCCATTTGCTTCGGAAGTGTTTCAGGTAAAGAATTAAGCATTCTTATCGATATTTGAAGGTATATAGGAATAGGGAAACCAAGTACCGGTAAGCAAAAGTCAAAGTTACGAGGTAAGGCTTGGAAAAATTACTGCCCGTGGCTGACGCCTTGGGCAGTAATTTTTCCAAGCCTTACCTCGTAACCTTGAACTTTTGCTCACCGGAACATAGATTCCCTCTATTCCTATATTCCTGTGAGCGAACACTCTATGATTACCTAACGCTGCTGGAGGTGGAATAACTTTCGTATACTGCCCAGGTTGAAGTTACTGCCCAGGTTGATGTTTACTGCCCAGGTTGACGTTTACTGCCCAGGTTGACGTTAGCTGCACTATACTGAGTATAACCATCGATGTAGCAAGGTCGTCTGCCATTGGCTGAAAGTTAGCTCTCCGGGAGGTTTAGACCAATCAGATCGTCTCTTACATAATTCTTCTGAAAAGTCTAGTGGGTAGAAAACATATAGTGTCAGTTTACTAGATAAGCTTGGATCTGACTTTGGGTTTGATGGCGGGTAAGCAAATAATGTTTTTTATCGATATTAGCCGACAATTGCAGATATATAGGAATAGGAAAACCACGTACCGGTGTACATAAAGTCAAAGTTACTCGGGTAAGGCTTGGAAAAATTACTGCCCAAGGCGTTTGAGGTATTACTGAGGCGATATGTATGATTAACCCGTCAAATTGGAGCTGGATAACCATAGAATACGATGCAATCACTGTCTTACCTCTGGGGATGATAAACGGGTATCATAAACCTATTAGGCTAACGACCCCAATCTTCCAATGCTAAAGGATTATCATGAAACATCACGAAATTTCATATGATTGCTTATATGACACGAGTTGTCTTCGCGGCATGATATCACGAAGTGGAGCTGAGTGATATCTGTAGCAGAAGACAATGAATGGCATATAAATGATTATATGAAATTGAGTGATGTTTAGATTTTATCCTACCCTGCCACATGTTTTTAATTTCATATGTCACCAGTGGCATATGAATATTTTATGCCATAACCGTGGCATACAGTCACACCATGTTAAGTCTAAGTAGATTTATATGAGGGGTAGGATAATTAGTAGAAACCAACTAAGGAAGGTCGTGTATTATTATGCGACGCGTTAGCTGAGCATAGTGAGGAACAGACCTGACCAGAGTGGCATAGACACTGACAATTCTAACTCGAGTTCGGTTTCATATTTATCCTACCCCGTCTCCACGATTTTATGATATTAGGAAAGTCTGACTTGATTCCGTCCATGTTTGTCAGCTGTCAGAATTTCTGCTCAGCAGCCGGAACTATTTACACAGGTGAATAATTCCTGATCGCTGATCGGTCAATTTTTTCTCTAGTTACATAAATTTTACTTCATGTCATGGCACACCATATAAAATTTGCCTATGTTAGATCAATGACAGTTTTTTATTCGGGGTAGGATAAACGTTGCTATGTTGTTGTTTGACCAACTCGGCTACGTATCTATCACTGCACGAAAACCACTATTTTATTCACTATTATATGTGCCATCACGGAAGTGCATGTATTGGCTGAATATTGACTTGTTTTCATATATATGTATATATATATGCCCAGGCCTTATATACGGACGCATCTTGGCTGTATTTCACACCCGGGGTATATGAGAGGAAATATCCTCTCCCCCCACCGCCTCCCGCCCGTTTGTGTTGGTAGAAGTACAGGTGTCCTCAGTAGGAAGCCCTCACCCTGCCCCCTCCCCCACCTCCCCCTGCCCGCTCTCAGTGAAGCCCTCTTCACTGGATGCTTATATACGCCTACAGATGAAGTGTATATACACGGGGAATAGGACGACCTTGCATACGCAAAATACCTACTTATATACGCCGGGCGCATTCACATGTAAAATGGTGGTTTTCGTGCAGTGTATGAAGTCAGCCTCACTTTCTGCAGAGCGGAAAAAAAGCTTTATTTTCACACATCGCCTCAGGTCACTAACAAACTGAGCAAATGGCGAGCAGGGGTGAGCTACTCAGCCACACACAGAGGAGTCAGCTGTATACAAACAGGCGGCCATTACGATAAGCGCCATGCCAAGAGCATGCCAGGTCCCCCGTGAACCCTGCTAGCAGCAGGCGCCAAGCGGCACTCAGCACGCGTCATGTCGTGCCGGCATGCCACGAGCTGCGAGCAGGTGGTGGGAGGATTGTGCTGGGAGCAGGACGACTCGGGGAGGAGATGGTGAGTGTCTGGGGTAAAGATTGTGGGTGGAGATTTATGAAGGAGACATGTTCTCAGTATACCCAGGGAAGATGTGGCTTGTATTTGTAATATATGGAGACATGGTTAGTGTGCCTGAATGGAATCTGTTCAGGTATATATATCCCATCAAAATATCGAGGAGCAGATGGAATTCAGGTAGACCAATGTCTCCTTATTAGTATTTAGCTAGAATTCATGATTTGAGAATGAAAGTGGTCACGTGGTATGAAAGGACGTATGGCTTTTTTCCCGTTACTCCGTAGGTGAGAGATGTATTCACCTAATGAAAAAAATGTAAAAAAAACAAGAAATAACCCCCGGAATCTGTACTATTTGTCAGTAAAATTGAGACATTCGCCCATGGATATAAAATAATAACATAGTATTAGCCATAAATATGTCTTGCTGTCTTGGATACTGTGCCTTGACCAATGTTTCAATCTAAAAGCTCTAACATCAGACTATATGCCAGTTTGGGGCAAATAATCGTCACAAATAAATTACAGGTCAAAGAATTATGTCTCCAACAAGCACTACAGCACCACCTAGCGACGTTTAAGCTCACCGATATAGTGTCTTCAGGTCCAAAAATTGGTGGACAAATGAAATTCGCCTAGAGCCAATAATCGGTCGTCAGGTGGATACAGAGTGGTCAACGACCGATTTTTGTACAGGGTGCACATGAGGGAAGCGATCGCTGTACCCGGTAATAAATATTTGTTTTCCTTTTTTCTCAATTAATAACTACCACAGTAATCATTATCAATGTATGTGAAGATATCCGTTTTATACCGGTACCCAAAGATAAAGGTTGAATTTAGATGTAATCCATATTTACGAATCGAAGACTACCCTCGAGGCGAATTTGTTGGAATAAATAAAAGAGAAAAGAAAAGGTGAAAAGGGTATGTGTGGTTTGGGTTTCATCGATCATGGACAGCGCTAAGTTCTCTAGAAGAACAAGCCAACTAGGCCAATTTTGTAGGCATGTGGAAAGCCAATATTCCTCTGCCTCTGCTGTCCAAACTTAATTCAATATTTTCTTGTAGGACCGAGCATCTTGACATTAACTTTGTCTTCAATAAACGAAACTAAATAATTACGCAAAGGCCGTAGCCAGAAACGTTGTGTTACAAACCGGATACCACAACCACAAACCAAAGCTGTGTGTGGAGAGTGTAATGGCGGTCGTCGGGGGAATACCTGCCGCCAGGGGGACTGGGGGCATGTGTATAATGCAGGAGTCCCGGCGCCCGTCTGTCTGCAGCCTCCCGCCATCAAGCGAGGTGTGCGGTTTATACTCAAAGCGGGCAACAGGGAGCTTTAAAAGAAACAGCGATAAAAAACATTTCAATCTCACCCGGCGTTTATCATAGGCGGTGATTCTTTAACCCTTTTAGGGCGGATGATGCCTTAAGGCATCATTTGCTAGATATTTATGAAATTGTTTTTGAAAAGGAAATATTTTAACAATAAACTTGAAATTTTCACAGAGTGTAGGTATAACATCATATTTTTGAATTCAGAATAATATAAATAAAGATATGAAGGATAACAAGTTATATCACGTGATAAACCTTAGAATTGTGAGTTCAGAGGGCAATGCCCCCGTCCCCTAGAACTGTACATAGTCTCTAGTAGCCGTCCCCAAGTATGTAGCTCTTCCATTGGCGGCTGTCCCCAAAGCGTTAATCTAGCATAACCTGACGTCTTTCAGAAGTAAAATGGTTGAAGTCATCTAGTATAAACGCTGTGCGCTTGGTGACTGAAGATCGTCTGATTATAATATATTACTCAATTTGGCGCCACCTCACAATTATTGGACATGCTCTGACGCTGGCGACTATTTTCAAGCTGCTTTGAATAAGTAATCTACATGGGCAGTGATTCTGTGAAAACTCATAGTCGTCAGTGTAAATTCTCGGATGTATTCTAATGTCGACGACTTTTGCGTCGGATATTGCCACTGCCTGATGACTTTTGATCTACAGTGTCACATATTTAGTTGTCTAGTGTAAATGCCAAGTAATGTGACGTTTACACGACACGACTAAATACGTGGCGACTGTACATCGTAAGGCCAGTAGTCGTCAGGTGCTGGCAATGTCCACTGGAAAAGTCATCAACCTCAGAATGTAATCGAGCGTTTACACTGGCAACTAAGGTTTCACAGAATCGCAGCACGTGTCTACAGAAGACTAATTTAAGCTGGCTAGAAATAGACGTGGCGTCAGAGTGTGTCCAATAGTCGTCAGGTGGTCGGCCAAGTTGCGTATTCTGACATCATCATACAATCTGCAGTTGCCACACGCTTGGCGTTTACATTAGACACTTTCTATCATTTTACTGCTGAAAGTTGTCAGGTGGTGAAAAATACCAGAATCGCCGGCCAGAATCGTCTAGTGTAAACGCCGGGTTATGTGGCGTTCCCATCTGCCGATTATAACCACCATAACATTTCATACTACCAAACGATAATGTGACACTTTTGATTCCACAAGCGTCGGGTAGATACAAAAAGGGTCAACAATTTGTTGGTCCAGAATAGTGTGATAAGGCACCACCGACCGAAATCATACCGGGTTGGGTTAATCGGTGGTGGTGACCAAAAAATTGGTCAGCGCTCACTCGACTTTCCATAGCATAAACAATTTTAATTCTCACTGCCCCCGATTGTTATGTTAACCATGCAGATAATCTTCAGGCTTGTCAGGTCCTACACATATTGAATCGGTCGTCACGTGGAAACAAAGGATACCTAAAGTGCAACGACCGATTTTTGTGCAGGGTTCACATGAAGGAAGCAACTGCAGGTGGTGCTCAATTATGCAATCGTGACGTTAATAGTCGTTGACCCAAGATTAAACACCAGACAACTTTTTCTTGAAATGCAGACCACGACTGAGTTTTTACAGATTTGCCAGCTGTCTAGACAAGTAATTCAAGCAGGGTTGAAATAGTCATTAGCCGCCATTAAGTGGTCTACATAACCACCAGGTGGTGCTAAATTCTGTAATCTGACGTAATCAAGCAGTATGTATCACGACGCACTTGATGTTTACATTAGACAACTTTTGCCTTTTATGGCTGAAAGTCGCCAGTTGGAGCTAAACTCTAGGATTGTCAATTGTCCGGGGTAAACGCAGGGTAACCTGGAGTTTACATTAGAAGACTAAATTCTTGACAACTGTAGATTGTCAAGCCAGTAGTCATCAAGTGCTGGCAAAGTCCACCCAAATAGTCTTCAACCTCAGAATGGACTCTCGAGCATTTACACTGACGACTAAGTTTTCACAGAATCACCGCCTGTCTAGACGACTAATTCAAGCCAGCTTGAATGAGTCACTGGCGTCAAAGCATGTCCAATAGTCGTCAGGTGGTGCCGAATTGGGTAATCAGACGATCTGCAGTCACCACGCGCTTGGCGTTTACACTAGACGACTTCTAGCCTTTTACGGCTGAAAGTCGTCAGGCGGTGCTAGATTCAAGAATCGCCGCCTATAGTCGTCTAATGTAAACACTGTGTAACTCTCCAATCACCGCCTGGGTTCCGGTTAGGAGGGCATACCTATAGCACAGAATGTGTCTGGAGAGAGTTTTTTAAGTTCGCCGACCTGGGTAAAAACACCTCTTTACTTGAGGGCGGTCTTCTGTCTCTCGGGTGAGGTGAGTACCAAGGGTCTGGGACCAGACCTCGGGTCTTTTGTTAAGTCTAAGTGAGACAGCTGTGTCAAGTCTGACCTTTCCCCCAAGACCCATTCTGTAAAACAGCACTTTTGCTATTTCCGTACTTTCTTTACGACCTGCATTCTTAAGTAGCAGAAACCTGTGAAGCCAAGCACCCTCTTTTCTACGTGAAAGTAGCCTTTATTAGTAAGGTGCACAAATACAATTCCAGTATAGGTGAATTTGGTTTAAATATACATTGGTTTGAATATTCCGATTGAAAATCCTAGTCCCTCAAAGACAACATTATCCGTTGAGCGACGGTTCCTCAAGTAATCTGTATGCCTTGAGTCAAAGCTTATTGATGATTTGATGGACCCTCGAGATAACTAGTCCTTCCTTCAAAAATTACTGGAGGTTAATTAAAGAAGTAAAGTTATTCTGAGTACATTCTGAGATGTTTACAGTTCAATCATCAGAATAATATATAATTACCTGCCGTTTATGCTCAACTAAAATAGTCATTGGTAATGTTGCACGAGGTTGTCTGAGGTTATCTGCAGCCAGACTGAACAAATCACTGTAAAAGTAGTGTATGTGATTGGCAGTTTTTCTCAGGTAGCCAGTGACCAATCTGTAGACTGGCCTCAGTCCCTGTATCCTACCCCTCCACCCCTTCTGAGTGACACAGGGACTGGTCTCATCCGTAATCGGCCGTGTAGACTGGCGCGATTTTGTGCCACACTCCCCAAGCAGAGGTCTGGCTACTGGTCAGGATATCTGCTGGGAGATTGATACCCTCTCACTTTGATCTCAATGAGACATAGTCAGGAGTAGGCGAAATATATTGTTATGACAACACAGGTGGCCAGGTAACTGGAGGAGGGGAGGGGGGAGAGGTAGAGGGAGGTATAGGGTTACAGGGAGTGGCTTGGGGTCGTAAACAGGAGATTCTGGTCAGAGTGGACAAGTCTTTGATTCATGGGCCAGTCAGAGAAGGACACATGCTATAATGAATTGTATTCCAATTTTCTTAAATCATTTAATGAATGCTCATAATCAAAGACTTGAGCAAGTCTAACCAATCTGTGCAAAATACTATAAGTGGTGTATATGATTGGCAATTTGGATCAGTGGTCTGTGACCGAACTGTACAAAGCAATGTACGTAGTGTATGTGACTGGCAGTTTGTATGAGGTGGCCAGTGACCAAACTGTACAAAAAACCATGAGTGGTGTACCTGATTGGCAGTTTGTCTGAGGTGGTCTAAAACCAAACTGTACAAAATACTATAAGTGATGTATATAATCGGCAGTTTGGCTCAACGGTCTGTGACCAAGCTGTACAAAATACCATAAGTAGTATATGGGATCGGCAGTTTTTCTCAGGTGGTCTGTAACCAAACTGTACAAAACACAGTAAGTAGTATGTAAGATCAGCAGTTTATCTCAGTGGTCTGTGACCAAACTGTACTTATATAGAACGTCCTGACCATGTTGTACAAGTCACAGAACGAGATGCTTAAAAACGGTAAATTAGCATAGAGTTCTGTGATTTGTACAAGCATGATTGGACGTTATATATTTACTATATACCCGAAATCAATTTCATTTTTCTTGACAACCAAAATTTTAATAAACGTGTATGGCTAGGTGGTCCGTATTCTAGTGTACGGACCAGTGGTCCGTACAGTATTTTTACGTCATATGCCAAAACGGTGCGTATTTACAGTATATACGGCATGTGCATATAGTAAAAAATTATATTCGTGATGTATATGATCGGCAGTTGGTCTCAGTGGTCTGTGAGCGAACTGTACAGTGCCCTATTAGCAGTGTATGTCATTGGCAGTTTGTCTGAGGTGGTCTGTGACCAAACTGTACAAAACCCAGTAAGTAGCGCAGGTGATTGACAGCTTGCCTCAGGTGGACCGTCATCTATTATTGACCCCCGCTCCGGGGCTTAAAGCCGCATTATTTACCATCCCAGCCGCTGGGGGAGCTGCAATCACTCCCGGGCTGGTCTCGGCGTGAGGCGTGAAGCGTACGAGGCGTCGTTAAGCGGGTTCCGGGTGGCGTGGCCTGATTCTGCAGTCTCTTTCAGGACGTCCACGCTACGCCAGGTTAACACGTAGACGTAGCACGTAAACGGTACACGTACGTGCCCGCGCCACGTGTGTGTGAGAGGATTAAGGAGGAAAGTTAAGTTTTCATGTAGGGTCTTTGCTGAAAGGGTGCTTTCACTGTGTGATGGGTTTGTGACTCAGTCACCGTGTCGATGACCAGGAATGGGGATTTACATATCCAACTACCTCCTCTGGCTTTTTTCTTTATTGACCGCATATATGTTTTATTATGCATATTATTTATGTATGCATTATTATTTATATATGCATAAATGCATATTATTTATATATACATTATGCATATTATTTATTATGCATTACTATTTTTATATGCATATATGTTCAATTATTATATACCTGTGGTAGTATATCCTACACATACGGCCCGCTCCTACCCATGTCGTATTTATATCCGTACGACACCTAGGTGATGTACGGGGTATGTATGTGGCGTACTGGGCATGTATAGTGGCAAAATTAAAAAAAACTCGCGAAGAAGCAAAGTTTAAAATTGGATATGTTTAGGTATATAATGAACAGACTGACTGTGACCGTACATCATAAATACTTGGTAAAATTGACGATCAGATGAACTTCTGCCTTCAGCATCAGTTCATCTGATCGTCAATTTTAATGCGTATTTATGATGTATGGCCAGATTAAGCCTGTTTCCATATATTAGTATATACCTGTGGCTGTATGAACTTTGTATACTACCCACTCCTACCCATGGCGTATTTATACCCGTACGTCACAGTGTGGCGTACGGGGTTTATGATCATGTGACCAGATAAAATATTGCCATTTTTGGTATATATATATTTTTTAAGTGTCTTTATTGCATTCGATCATGTACATCGTTCTTCCTTGCAAAATGACATACCATATCTTAAGGGTGACCATCTCCTACAATTTAAGAGCGGTCAGCAAGTTTTAGATAAAGATAGGTAGGTAATTACTGACCCAGATATTTATACATGCCTTCACAGTCCTGTTTTATCATTACATCTCATCTTTCTCAGTGGTTGTCTTTCATTTCCCTCTCTAATATGACATGCATCCTTTACTGAATACCTGTCACGTTATGTTTCCGCTTTTATATTTATAATTAGGTCCCTTGTATGAGATCTTGACGAGGGGCTGAGGAGAAAAACGTCTCTCACCCAGCTACGAGAATGTACATTGAACCTAAATACAATTATTAAAAAGTAAGTAATTACATAGAACAACCTTCCCATGGTCATATTCCTGACAAGGGGATATTAGGGTTTTTATGGAACAACACTGTAAGGACAAGTTTTTGTAAATCACCTCACCCTCATAATGACTTGTTTGACATATTGCCATGGTATGTTGTTCTATATTTATCACATAACTGAACAAAAACATCGTCTAGAAACCGTATGGAATTGAGTATAACAACATACTGTATCTTAATTATACACACAGGCACGTCGGTTGTACACTTACTAACCTATGTTCAGTATATCATATGTACATATCACATAATTATAGGAAGATAATTATACAGGTTATAACGCAATATTTAATGAAAATATTAACGCCATTAACCCTTTCTAGCACTGCACAAAAAACCACCATTTTACATATGAATGCGCCCGGCGTATATAAGTAGGTATTTTGCGTACACAAGGTCGTCCTATTCCCCGTGTATATACGCCTCATCTGTAGGCAGATATAAGCGTCCAGTGGAGAGGGCTTCACTGAGAGCGGGCGGGAAGTGGCGGGGGGTGGCAGGGGGCGGGGGGAGGGCTTCCTACTGGGGACACCTTTACTTCTACCAACACAAACGGGCGGGAGGCAGCGGGGGGAGAGGATATTTCCTCTCATATACGCCGGGTGTGAAATACAGCCAAGACGCGTCCGTATATAAACCCTGGGCGTATATATATATATATATATATATATATATATATATATATATATATATGAAAACAAGTCGATATTCAGCCAGGACATGCACTTCCGCGATGGCGTATATATGAATAAAATGGTGGTTTTCGTGCAGTGTAGGCGAACAGGCAGGCGGGTACCAGAAGCTGCAGAGGCCCCTTGGTTCTATCTCTTTGGTCGAGAATACCTTGAGGCATTCAGGAAAGTTTCACTTGTCATGTGACCTAGAGAACTTTGTTATTGCCATAGTTCAATTTTCTTTAAACAGTATACAAAATGTATTGATTTCCACACATTTCTTTCCATATTTTACACAAACTCTTTAAATTAGTCTAGTATTTATTGGAAAATGCCTGAATGTATCATGAATGCCTGTAGGCATTCTCGCCCCCTGCGTACATAATGCCTGTAAGCATTTTCGCCCTGAATGGGTTAAAATAAAATCATTCAAATGAATGACAATGTTTTACGAAACTAAGGGAAGGCCTCCTGGGAAACTGGCATGGACGTAAACAGAGTGGAGACGCAGCTATGCCGTATTTAAACATGAATGGCCCGTGGCGTGGCGAAAATTGGACTTTTAATCGTAATAAGTAGTAGAAGTTCAGTAAGGATGTAGATGGTTTTTTTTATTGCAAATCCAAATCCTGTTATGCAGATCTTCCATTCCGAGTAGGTGTGATCGATCGTAGTGATCCAACATGTTGGGTTTTATCGAGACCTCTACGATTGGCGTTTTCAATCGCAGTCTTTCGCAGCCAATCGTAGAAACCTGTTCCACCTACCACGATTTTTGCAGACCTCACGATAGAATCGGAATGGTGTCGGGAAGGCCGCCGTAAGGCCAATTGGGACCAGAATCGTGGTAGGTGGGGGCCCGGCTTTAGTCTCATGATGAGTCATACAAGTTAATATATACAACTGATAAGATGTTTCGATTATCATATTATCCTCTATCATATATAGAACTACTACTATGTATTAAAACTACTTTAAGCGCCATATATCTGCTGTATAGGGGCCAGAGTCATTGTTAGTTCACGAAGCAGTCACTAGGTGGTCGGGGGACAAACCTGTATTCTGGCTCTTTATTCTTACAAAATTCAACTGCCTTTCAATATTTTACCATGGTTCCCTTGACTCTCTACACCCATCCCAAAGTAGGATGACATAATAACTAAACCCAAGACATGATATTTTCCATATGGAACACTTTATATAAATATGTGCGCAAGGCTAAAGTTGTGACATTTCCCAATTATCACTCGCATCTTTTCCACCTCCTTTAGTGAAGAACACCTACTTTTTCACCTCCTTTAGTGAAGAACACCTACTCGGGGGGCGTCATGGCAGCGCCCATGGATCATAGGATATATGCCGTATATAAGTAGAGACAAATATTCTAATTTATGATTGGTTACTCAAGATCATTTCAGATTCTTTAATTTTGATCATTTCTTTGAACGTTGCAGTTGTCGGTTCTGTTTGTTTAAAAAAGATTTGTTCACTGAGTCAGCATAGTCTGACTCAATGCTGTTAATGAATTACTATACGAGTCCTCTGATTGCAGAGCTCTAATCCACATTATCAGAGTAACTACTAATAGAGAAACCGATGGAAAAACCAAACCAATTGAAAGAAAGGTTCCAAACAATTAATTCTGAGTAAAAACCTCGGGCGCCCTTAAGTAACAAATGTCGATTAGTAGATCTTAGCTTCTGTTGGTCCAATAAACATAGTATAATGAACCATTATCCTAAAACCAAGCCGTCGACGATATTTTCTTGTCTGGCCGGCCGATCTGGTTCCGTCTACACCGGTGCGGGCCTCTCTTTATGGGAGATCTCGAGTTAATTGTGGCTACAGTGATAAATGCCAGGTGTAAGAGCAACTCCCTGCCTGCCTGCTAATAGGCCCGTCAGTTAGAGCGTCTCTCAGCTGTCCATCAAAGGCCAGCCACCACCAGCCAAGCCATGTCTAGACTCTCATCATTTTCTAGCCCGAAGGTCGAATCATACTTTTTTTTTATTATTTTTTTATATTTTTTTTTTTAGATAATTTTGAGCAGCTCTTTCTCATGGGCGCATGGATCATGAATATTAATCTGCTCGTGAATTGCTCCGCCCCAGGGTGCTGTCTGTGGGAAACTAGTTTACACACTCACAGTGATGGATGCAGACAATAGAGAGCGATCGCAAGTCAGGGGAATTACTGGGATCTGGTTTGCCTGTCAGGTGACCACAGTAGGCCGAGGTTAGGCCGGAGCGAGGCCTCCCGCCGCCTTAATTCTGTTACAGTAATGGGAAGATTGATCGCCTCTCATGTGATACTGGCGACAGTATGCAACATGGACCTCTAGGCTTGGTCCGGGCTATCGCTGCGGAGCTTTTACTTCCCTTATCCTTGTTCTCCTTAGAGGCATATCCTACAATTTATGGTGGCGCCACCTGGTGATTTTTAGATATTCCCATTCATCCATGGAAATTGGTAATTTATGGCATATTCCAAATTCTAAAGAGTAAAATTTAAGTTTTGTCTAGTTTGACCTTATCCAATAGGTAAAATAGGCACTTTTTCATTTGCTTGATTTATTTAGGAAATGTACTGAAAAATATGGTTTTCTTCAATTCTTTCAAAAACAAGGACGGTGACCTATGATTTTAAAGACTGAAATAGGTGGTACTATACTTATGCTATATTCAGTGAAAGTTTGAAGAAACTGACATGGGTTTTACTATGTCAAAAACTACTTTTTAGAATCTCTATATATCCTAATGTAGAATAATCATAATGTTGATCTCTAAATCAAAATCTAGCACGATGACCCCCGACTTTTAAGTTAGCTATGTGCCATACAATATTTAGAGATCATTGTATTCAATTTTCAGAAAAATACATGGGTTTTATTTTTCATACCAAATTGTCCGATATGCCTTCTCTTTCCTCATATATTTTAGATACGTATTGGAATTCAAGATAGAAAGAATTTGTTTCCGAAATTGTTGATATATTTTGCTGTTTCAATTATTTAATTAAAATTGTTTGACATTAAATGATGAAATAAAGACAATGAAGATAGATGATAAAATGCTTTTGGGAGAGGGTGAGGTGATATGAAAATACAAATATTGAATCGGGTGTGAATAAATACAATTTTATGTATTTTACATCTGAAAGCAGTCAGGTGATGCTAAATTCAAGTATCGCTGCCCATAATCGTCTGGTGTAAACCTTGGTGAGGGAATTCGCCATGAGGACTTAGGCCCGGCGTCCACCTACTATGATATGGCTCTGATATGGTCTACGATGCACCTCCCGATAAAGAATCAAAATCGCGTCGGAAGGTCACCTAATATCGGGGCAGTTGATCACGTTTCTGCGATTAGACAGCAATAAAAAACCCATTAAGATGCATGGTGGATCGGCATGTCTAGACATATGTCTACGATTTTGCACTTTCCCAATATGTCTCCGATATTTGCTTCTTGTATCGGTGCCATATCGCTAGGTCTAAATCTCTATCATGGTAGGTGGACGCCAGGCCTTACAATACGCTCAAATTGATGGCATACTAGTCCAACCTAATCCCTTTCATTGGTATCGTTTATAGAGGCTTATATAACACCGGAGATTTTATAATGGTATGAACTAAAGTTGTAGATCATTAAGGTCACAGTTCATAGAACGCTACAGAGTGTTTAGTGGTCGCTATATCCGAGGGATAAAGGGTGACCTTTAGAGCCAAATGCATCTCATAAACTTTAAAGTATTGTATAGATCTGATGTTGAGTCTCCATTTACATTCACTATTCATGGGAGTATAAAGGTCGCATTTGACGCAGCGTGCCTTCATTACTTGAGAATCCTTACCGTAATGTGAAACTCAAACGAAGCGTAGATGATTGCAGAAGTCGTACAAATGGTGATAATAAGGAATTTTTATTTTTTTGTTGTGTAGTACTGTCTGAGCGTCAGCGAAATCATTGCGTTGAGTTTAATATAAGACAGCTACACATACTATAGTTCTGAGCGTCTAATATGGGTAAAATCACAATGTCTAGTTCAATCAAATGCAGCATTTGTAAAAAGATAATATTTTCGAAAATTATGTAGATAGATATCAAGAGAACTTCATAAAGAATACATAGCAGAACTTTTCAGGCCTAAGATTCTAAAATTGTGGTGCCACCTGTCATTTTATCAAAGAACTTTGGCCTGAGTTCATATTTCTACTTGAATTACTGACATTGTTCCCAACTCGTTGGGTTTAATGTGCGCGGGAGGGATTTCTCCACTCTCCCCCCACCGAACACTCTCCATACACCGGACTTCCCCACGTGACTACCTCTCCAATATGACTTGATTTTCCTTCAGTCCTATTCAGTAGGTTATCTTATTGAATATTATTTAGAGGTAATTATTTGCCGTTTCTAGCTATGCCATATGATAAAAATGCAATAATATCAGAAAATCATGTTTTAGGGCACGTTTGGAGTGTTTGTCATCTGTCATAATGCTCCTGTATCTCAGGAAATATCTATCACAGCCTGGCAATATAAGAAAGAAAAGGTGTTCATTTCTATGGGTAATCGCGACAGATCTTTCATTAAATCACTGTGAAGACAAGAAGGTAACATGTTTTAGTTTTTTTACCTAGCAATTTCCGATGTTCAATCTATGACAGGAAATCTTAACCATAACACAGGTATATAAGATGTATAGCAAGAGATAGGCTTAAGTCTTAGCTTTCTAACGATGTTTTGCTTATAAAAATTGCCCCATTATTTACGAGACAACAGCGAATTCCCTTTTTCAAGTAAGAAAAAACTAGTTTTTTGTCCCATATTAAACGCTCAGGACTTATAGTATTAGAAGCGTTGTGATATTTTACCTCTGATTCACCATTATAAATATCAGTCAGTGGCGGCGACCAAAAATCTATAATTGACCTCCCCTGTTTCCGTCTAAAAACAGCGTTTTTCCTTAACGCCACCGATTTCTATGTCAATTCTATGAGGGTATATTTTCAGGCTTGTCATGTCCTTCACCTATTGAACAATCGGTGCACTTGGAACACAAACTCGGTCGGCAGGTGGAAACAGAGATTGTGCTTTGGTGTTAACGATTGCGGGCACATACAAATGTTCTTGGATGACCACCGACCGACAGGGTGCACATAATCTGTGGGGCGTTCATCCATCGGCAGGTGGTGACACCACATGAGGTGGCCAGTAAGGGCAGCCAACAATAATCACGAACTGATACCTTCCCTAACCTGGAAAGGGGAAGCGATTGAGTTCCATCTCCTGGGGCTCTAGCCTTCACATTATCTGAAACAGTAGGAGGGGTCTTGTTATGGCAAGGTTACCAAGTATCATACATATATGTCACACAAAGCAGAATCCTTGGTAAACATCCAATAACAATAGATAATTACAGAATTTTGTTCGCAGCCTCTTAACAACAGGAGAGACATGTTATGTTCGACCTCTGTATTCCTTGCTAATCTTTTTGTCGTTGTAGGTTAGAAAAGTGAATAGTCAAATTGCTAACATGTTTTGTCGATATTGGATTTATAATTGGCCAAATAAATATCATATTTCGCTAATAAAATAAATAAGTCAGAAGGGACCTTTTCCAATTGTTTTATAAGTGATAACTGGCAGGTTGATTTGGGAAGGTAATGGGATATTTCACTAGTATTTATTCGATGGAATCCTCATTATATTTCTATTTATCATGCAATTTCTCCTTTCTTGACCATGTGTTTATATATATATATATATATATATATATATATATATATCAATTGTTATTGGATATATATCTACAATATATATATATTTCTTTTTGAGTGTCTGTGCATGTATTTGTCGATGGAGGGGGGAAACAATATAATGAGAGATACTGCAGGTATAGCGAGGTAGGCAAGATAGAATTAAGCTGAATTCATATCGCATACAGTCATTTTCTATACATATTTTTAAATACCTATTATATATGTATCGAGAATACATAGAGCAGCTGCCTTACATCAAGTAACTACAGGTGAAACGGGACTGTCATTCTAAAATGATTTCTTTTACAATTGATTGTTTATTTTTTCGGTGTGGGTGGGTGGGTAAGTGTTGAGTGCTGTAGCCCAGACGCTGCGTCTTCTGTTAAGCTCCAAGTCTCGTGAGATTGGTTCTAAAAACAAGAACTTCCAGAAAAACTGAGAAACGATGGATATGAAA
The DNA here is from genome assembly GCA_950022655.1 of Alentia gelatinosa. Classification (NCBI taxonomy): domain Eukaryota; kingdom Metazoa; phylum Annelida; class Polychaeta; order Phyllodocida; family Polynoidae; genus Alentia; species Alentia gelatinosa. The sequence continues at coordinate 3,021,573 of OX465590.1, forward strand.
ACGATGGTCTGTTACACAAATGATGAGACAGAATATAAAGAATTAATGAACAGAATGGCAATCCTGTCTTCAAATTACCAATAAATGGACAATCATTTACAATAGTATTTCATAGCTTATTTTACCTGTTGATATCATACGGAAACAGGGTTACTGTGGCTGTACGTGATAAATACGCGTTAAAATTGACGATAAAACGAACCAATGCTGAAGGCAGAGGTTTATTTTATGTATGCCTGTTTTCGTATTATCATATACCATAAAATATCCAATTTTTAACTTTTCTCCTGGGCAAGTTTTTGGATTTCGCTGCCATACATAACCTGTACGCCATATACATACCCTGTACGTCACCTAGGTGTTGTACGGACATAAATACGACATGGATAGGAGTAAAAAAGAAACCAACAAGTTTTGGTTAAAGTGGTCGTTCTCCACGAGTTTGATGCAGTGTGATATGAACGAGGCGACAGCCGAGTGAAAATCACATAGCATTCAAACGAGTTGGAGAATGACTTCTTTGACCAAAACGAGTTACTTTCTGTATTTATCTCCCCCCTGTACACACTAAAAGAATGGACAATATACAGGATATAGACCATTGGGTACGGACTGTAGTATTTGAAGGGGCATGGAGAACGAGATCCCAATGTTAAGCCTATGGAAATTTATTCCAGGGGTGAGATAACGGGCCGTATGTGTAGGATACACTACCACAGGTGTATAATACTAGTCTACCCTGACTTCATTCCATCCACCTTACTGTGCACATATCCTAACCATGTTCAGATGCACCAGCTTCACACGATGTCCTCTATCCTCAGGTCCTCCAACTAGTCAGCATTTCCATCTAATGAGAAAATGTCAAGATGTATACACAAAGCAGGTTATGACCTAGTTTACACCTACAGATTTCCATTAAGCCTGATGCCCATCTACCGATTCAGGGTTGAGCGATTGGTTCCCAAATCGTATAGGAGTCGGTCAACTTATCGCAGGCAAATTATGTAACCCTTCACTCGACCAGCGGACATTGAGGAGATGGGGTGGTGGGTATTAGTCCTAAGCAAATCGGTCTACTAATCGGTGGGTCACCCTTGCCTAGCGGTCCTACATCTACTGACTATGGTCGACTCCGTTAGGATGCCTTGGGTGAGACAAATTACCGTCCGTTTGTCGCCGACAAAGGTACATAAATGTTCCGAAATCGGTAGATGGGCATTAGGCTTTACCGATTATAGAATTTTTAGCCACAGGGTACACAGTCGCAGACTCATGGTACTTACCCGTGTGAATAGGTGTTATTTGGGACCACTGAGAGTCACAGATTGGGGGAGAATGTGTGAAATACATTTGTCTCACTAAAATGCCCCTCTAAATTTTATACCTGTTTAAACTCAAAATCTCATGAGATTTTGTTCCTTGTTAGGGGTGATTGTCGCCGACAATTGCAAGGGAAAAAAGTTGTCTCAGCAAAATGGACCCCTGTTATTCACACGAGGAGATTGCGTACCAGTACCGAATCTCAACAGGATATGTCTCAGACAAAGGGCCTGTGAGGTATGTGAATCCCATTGTGTGAATCTCACTCAACATGGAACCACCGACCAACTTCTTAGGCCACTGAAAAAATCGAACCAGGTAGAATTAATCGGTGATGGATTGCAGGTTTAAAGAAAAACTCCGTTGGTGCAGATAAAATATATGATCAATCGTCAGGTATAAATGCCTTAATGACTTTCAGTTTCACTGATTATCAGTACTGATATTTTGCCAAAGTGCCAAATTGCATAAGTTGGGAGAGGATGATCGTTAACCATTTATCTCTGCACTTGACAAATATTGCAATAACTGTGCTACATAATTTGTTGGCCACATAACACTTACCCAGTGTTTACACTAGACAATTCTGGCCGGCGATTCTGGGATTTTGCACCTCCTGACGACTTTCAGCGGTAAAAATCTAGAAAAACGTGTAGTATAAACGCCAAGCGCGTGGCGATTGTAGATCATCTGCTATATATCACATTACACAATTTTGCACCACTTCACAATTATTGGACACGCTCTGACGCTCACAACTATTTCAAGCGGGCTTGAAATAGTCATCTACAGGGGCGGCGATTCTGTGAAAACTCATAGTCGTCAGTGTAAACGCTCGGGTATATTCTGAGGTCAACGACTTTTGCGGTGGATATTGCCACTACCTGACGCTATTGGCTTGACGATCTACAGTCGCCACGTATTTAGTCGTCTCGTGTAAACGCCGGGTACCTCATACTGGCCTGTAGAAATGTCAGGAAGGTCCCTCGTACCGGCACCTCACTGGAAAGGTCTAACGTAAAGAAGCCACTTGCACTCGTTTCTTCAGCTCTTTCAAGTCTTACTCTCTGTGGATGGTTCTCAGATAATGGGTTTCTTCTTCATCTTCAGCTTTATTTTTCTACTTACTTCCCGTGTCTGATGTCATTAGCCTCTGGACCTGGCCACCCGCTTGTGGTTTGCTTTGCATTTTCGTCGAGTCAAGCTGTTTACGGTATTGTAGAGAGGCGCCTGTTGTGAATACCGATATAGAGACTGTTTTAAGGCCTGGATGCGCCAATTGTAACTTGGTCTGAGGCTTTCAAGTGAAATCTGCTCTCAATGCTGCGTACTTGTCAATCGATTGAGATTGAAGTACATTAGGGAAACAAGTTAAGCTAATTGGGACGGCATATCGTACCGCGTTACTATCGGTAAAATTATCATTATAATATTACTGATAGTAACAAGGTACGATATGCCGTCCCAATCAGCTTAACAAGTTTCACTTGTACTAAACACCTGTGAATATCCGTTGATATTTAGAAAAGGTGTCGATGTCGAAGTGATAAACAACACCATAGACCGCATTAGTGTGACGTCATTTGACCTGCCGAGGGCGGGGTTTTCCTACGTTCTGGTGCCAAACAATGGGATATCCATTCTCTGAGTGCAGTCACCAGCGAACAGAAACGTCTCGGAGTACCTAGTTCTGCAGAATATTTAACTGTTCTATGGCATTGACACAAATCTAACAACATAATACCTTTCTCCTGAGTGCACTTATTAGTGTTGTCACACTTTCGAATAATCGGAGAACAACTTGACAGTCATTGAGACTTGATGGTGCAAGGTTGGCACCATTGTTTTGAAATCAAACATGGGTCTGATTTTAGTCTTACCACCAAACTTACCATTCTGCCAGTTATAGCTCAGCTCAAAAATATATTCCCTGCTAAATACATTCTCAACTGTCTTTATCTTTGCTCGTTTATAACAGAAAACATTCATTCATTGACAACAGGAGACTCCCGCCGATACATCGCGGTCCTTCGCAGAGTTTAGACTTGTTTGGCACCAAAATGCCACGTGGTAGGTGGGGAATCCCAATGATGACGTCAGGACTAATGCGGTCTATGGAGTTGTCCAATTACCTTAATTCCATATAAGGAATAGAGTAGACCGAGTAGCCAATGACTGCATTCGCAGCAAACCCCGACCTTCACCCTGACCTCCTTACATAATATTTTCTAGCGCCTTGGGACGGCTCTGCAGTCGAGAGTTGACCTCGAATCTTAGGGGCCACAACCACCCTCACAAAGTCGCCTGGGCGAGAGGAAATGACTTTCTGCTATGAATCACGCAATGTTTATAGCCGCAATTTCGTAAATAAAATTCTAACTATTGAAAAATTATTTTCTTTGTGAATAACAGTGCCATAATATTATTTATAAACTCCCCTGTATTTTTTTTTCTCGAAATTGTTTATAATTTATTTTGGTATTTTCGTTAATTAACATACTCGCATATCAGATTGAGTATTCAAAGTGTGGTGGTATGGCACCTTTTAGAATCAAAATGTAGACCTTACGATGTAGGGTTCCTTTACATAGATTTTGAACGGTACGAGCAGTTGACGATACTATCTATCGAATGGTATACGACCTCATAAACGATCATCGCCAAATGTCGTTACATAAATTCGATCGAAGGGAAACATGTGAATCGTTCGTACAAATAGTCGTATGTTTGACATACATCGTAGGGAACATCGGATTCCAGTTCTAACGATCATTCAGTACTGGTATTCATCCAATAGCACTTAATCTCAGATATTTAGGTGTATTTGTTGATTGTTCATTTACAATCCTTCTCTTAAGTTATTGGGGTCTTAAACTTTCCTGGAGAAAATCCAATATTTTCAGAGTTACAGGACAAATATCAGCCACGACAACCCCTTGAGTTGTCGTCTGTGACGACTATTATAGACTATCATAAAACTGGATGAGTTTTAATCTTGACCACCGTATGCCACGGCTTGAGTTTGGCATAATGACTTCATGAGGCGAAACCGAGCGAAGTCCAGAGCCAAAACTCTAGGAGTGGCATACGGTGGCCAAGATTAAAACGAATCAGGTTTTGATTTTCTCCTACCCCGTCTCTTCGAATTTGGAATATTGCGTGATAACAATTCTGTATGCCACTAGTGGCATATATACACAATATTGACTGGTTTCAGATACAAGCGGTTGTATGCTCCGAGGAGTTGACGCGTAGTAATATCCGAGCGCATGCGAGGATATTGCGGAAAGTTAACTCCGAGGAGCATATAATCCCGACACTCCTCACAGTGAGAGATCTAACCAATGTGTTAGAACTGTATGATTATATATAAAAAAAAGTTCATCCTCGGAGTATTTTTATCACAATATTCACATTCGTTTCCATCACGGACAACACTATTATCATAAAAGAGGAAGCGTAACTCAAACACTTTAAAAAAGATACAACAATAAAAAAACACGCTGAAATCGAGGGCTAATAGATATACACGAGAACAACATTACAAACACTACTGTAGAACACCAACGGAAAATAAAGGCCAAGACATCTCCATGAGATTAAAAGTCTCCCTCTCCCAGTCACATTGGAAATATTACAGAAGGGATTCATTTCATTTCCAATAAACAAACAAACAATGAAGAACGTATTAAATGAAGAATTTGTCACATGGTAAAATTATTTCATCACCGGGCACAGCGGTTGTAAAAAAGATTTCATTCTGAATGTTTTCATCCCGGCATAATTGAAAATAATCCAACACATCAGCCATTTTGATAGATAGGAAGGAAATACACAATAATAACTGGTTTTGTGTACGAGTGGCCGTAATCTCCGAGTAGTTGACGCATGGTGATATCCGAGTGATTAGCGAGGATATTACGTCGTCAACTACAAGGAGATTACGGTCACTCGTATACAAAACCAGTTATTTGTTACCTACCTACAAGATTAATAACAAGTCTATTGCAATTAAAAAGTTTCTGCAATACATTTAGTTCCAGATACCATAGCACTGTTAAGCGTGGCAGTATTTCGGTGTAGACTTACACCAATAACATAGTTCACCATTAACCTGTACTTTTAGCATGCAAAGTGTGTCATTGCAATCATTTCTGATGGAAAATGATATTATTTTGATCGAATAAACATTCAAGAAACTTATTTCGAAGTACATGATGATTCAACCTCATTGTGGATAGGACTATTTTTCCGGAATCTCCCGCAGGAGATTCTGACATGCCAGACATGCCTGACATGCCAGAATCTCCGGGTAGCTGTTTCCAGGTGCCCTATACATTTCCTATGGAGATTCCGTAATCGGTGGGTAATAAAAAGGTGGAATAAATTACTGTGTATAGGATAAAGCTCGTTTCAATTGCTCAATGTAAATGGCACCGATTGTTTGAGTTACTCTAATGCCACCGGACGATTATGTGATCAGCGTAAGATCAATCGTTAAATTATCACACTTATTAATTTATCTATACTCAAGCCCAGAAGCTCCATTATTATCCCTCCCTAAGTAACGGCCGAGTATATATTTCGAATACACACACTGGTAGGGCTCATATAGGGCATATAGCCTATGAGCCATGGGGGCTGCCATGACGCCCCCCGAGTAGGTGTTCTTCAGTAATGGAGGTGAAAAAGTAGGTGTTCTTCAGTAATGGAGGTGCAAAAGAAGCGAGTGATAATTGGGAAGTGTCACAACTCTAGTCTTGCTCACATATGTATATTAAGTGTTCCATGTGAAAAAAATCATGTCTTGGATTTAATCACTATGTCATCCTGCTCTGGGATGGGTGTAGAGATTCAAGGGAACCATGGTAAAACATTGAGAGGCAGTTGAATTTCGTAAGAACAAAGACCCAGAATATAGATCTGTTCCCCCAAAGGGGCCTGCCATACAGCTCGCCACCTAGTGACTGCTTCATGAACTAACAATGGCTCTGTCCCCTATACAGTAAAACCCCGCTTCTGGGACACCCCGCTTAAGGGGACATCTCTCTGAGCCAATTTGCTCGGAACGGAAAATTTTCTCTCTATCAAGAGTTTATTTTAACCTCGCTTAAGGAAACATCCCATTCAGGGGGACACCCTGCTTAAAGGGACCAATTATGTGCCACCGACTTTTCACAAGGAGACCCACCGACTGACTTTTGTACAGAGTGAAAATTAATGGTTGGATTTTATTTGGCAGGTGAAAACGCCACATTATGAGCTTGCATCCACATGCAAAATTAGAGATTTATTCCTCCAGCCAAAATGGCGGGAATCATGGCTTGGTGCGGATGTCTTAAAGGTTTTACACTGCTGAACTCATTTACCTGAATCATTTTTAACCTTCTGCTTCCAGTAATTGACTTCGAAATCGTGTTAATCGCCGATCTTGATAAAAGAAACCTTCGGTCCATCATTATCTGATGCCTTTACCCTATCTCCAAGTCTTATCTCCTTCCCATCCTCAGCCTGTGCCTTAACCCTTACTCTAGACTTGCTCAAGTCTTTGATTATGAACATTCATTAAATGATTAAACACAATAAGAATAAAGTTCATTAAAGTATGTATCCTTCTCTGACTGGCCCATGAATCAAAGACTTGTCCACTATGAACCAAATCTCCTGTTTATGGCCCCAAGCTACTCCCTGTAAACCTATACTTCCTCCTACCCCTCCCCCTCCCTTTCTCCAGTTCCCTGGCCGCCTGTGTTGTCATAGCAATAAATTTTGCCTGCTCCTGACTCTGTCTGGATTGAGATCAAAGTGAGAGGGTATCAATATCCCAGCAGATATCCTGACCAGTAGCCAGGATATCTGTATGGAGAGTATTAGGAATACTTGAGCTAAACAGCGCAAGAAATCCAGCACCATTACCGATTGTACCAGTCCCTATATCCCAACGAGGAGGGTAGCTATAGGATGCAGGGACTGGAGCCAGTCTACCCTTACTCCTACTCTATATTAATGTAAAATGCCAGATTCCGATAAAAAAAATACAGGTGTCTTTTTGTACCGCTAGCGATATGGTGGATAATTTCCAGATAAATAAATCTCATCGATGAGTAGTTTCCGAGGGATCTGAACCATTTGACCATTTTCCCCAATCTCCAGTAATTAGTTCAAAGATTTCATCGGGCTATCTTTCCAAAGTTTTTTCCTTCAAGTGATAAGAAAGATTACCTCGCCTCCAGTACAATCAGTAGCCTGGTTGGATTCGGCCTTGGGTTGCGAACAGGTAGAACTCATTGGTATTACATAGGAATGGAGTCCTATGCGTTTCAGACAATGTATAAGACCAGAGATATGAACAGTGTAAGGCCCGGCGTCCAACTACTACGATGGAAAATTAGACCTACCGATATGGCTGCTTTGATACAAAAAGTCAATATCGGAGACACAACGGGAAAGTGCAAAATCGTAGACATATGTCTAGATATGCCAATTCAATATTCACGCATTATATGGGGTTTTTATTGGTGTCTTAAGGGGGGCGTCCACCAACCATGACAAGGCTACGACAATGGCTTTCCGACAAGGTCCACGACAGGCCTACGATTGGAAGCCTTGTTGTAGCCTTGTCGTGGATGGTGAACCCACGTTCCCGACAAGAGGCTACGACAAGGCCATGACAGGCTGCGACATGAAGCTTGTCGGGGGCCTGTCAGGGTCCTTCCGACAAGGCTACGACAATATCAAACATGTTCGATTTTTGCTACGACTGGACCTTTGTCCTGGAGTGTTGTGGTTTCCTCGATATCACTGTCGTAGTGCGTCAGAACCATGGGCGCCTTTTTTACGGCAACCAGCAAAGTCTATGACATACCCCGACACCACTGTCCCGACACTGCTCTTCTCACGACAAGGCTGCCACAAGGCTGCGATTGGAACTTTCATGTCGGCACTTGTCGTAGCCTTGTCGTGGTTGGTGGACACCCGCCTTAATTGCAGAAATGTAGTCAACTGCGGGGGCCTTCCGACAAGGTTACGACAAAATCGAACATGTTCGATCTTTGCCACTACTGGACCCTTGTCATGGAGTGTTGTGGTTTCCTCGATATCATTATCATAGTGTGTCGGGACCATGAACGCCTTCTTTACGGGAACCAGCAACGTCTACGACACGCCCTGACACAGCTGTCGTAAAGTCCCCTTTCTCACGACAAGGCTGCGACAAGGCACCGATAGGAACTTTCTTTAAGGTGGGCGTCCACCAACCACGACAAGGCTATGACAATGGCTTCTGGACAAGGTCCACGATTGGCCTACAATTGGAGGCCTTGTCGTGGTTGGTGGACCCCAGTTCCAGAGAAAAGTCTACGACAAGGCCACGACAAGGCCACGATTGGAAGCTTATCGGGAGCCTTCCGAAAAGGCAACGACAACATCGAGCATGTTTGATTTTTCCCACTACTGGACCCTTGTCGTGGAGTGTCATGGCTTGTCGGGAGCATATCGCAGCGGTCTATGATAGGATATTTTGGTGGAGCATGCACTTCCCGACACGCCCCGACAATGTCGCAACGCCCCCCTTGACACTCAGCCCTCATTGCCTCCTTGTGCTATTCAACAAGGAACCTAAGTACTTATTGGGCTAACTAATAAACATATAAAAAAACGAAAAGAGCCTTTCCCTAATGAGGAATCATACAACGAAGCATAATCGACGCTTGTCACAGAGGAGACACATTTTATGTTTTCTCGTTTGCATTTGACATCATATTTGCTGACATATACAAAGATATGGTGAACCCATTGAAGGCGACATACACTAACCCTTATATATTCCTCACACAGAAAAGTGTCTCTTACATTTTATTCAATTTAGACTAAATAGTTGTTGTATGATTTCACATGTGAGATCATTAAGGGGGTGTCCACCTACTAAGATTTCGGCATCGGAAGTGTATCGAAGAGGTTCCCGATGATTATAATTTCACGCAAAAAAAAAGAATCGTGCAATCGTAATTATGGAACGGGTTTTCCCGATGTAGTCTATGATGGACACCAATTCACTACGGCACAAAAAGCCCATCCTGTTAAAGTCCTACGGTTATCAAATATGTTTAAAGACAAATGCAGGTTGTTGGGTGATTTCCAAATTCTATTGAGTTTTGCAAATAACTCAGGACAATATAAGTTCCACATATCAGCAAATGGAAAATGCAAACAAAATGGCATGTCACCATGCTTACTTTTATGGGAGGGCCATCTGAAAATGTAAGTGCTTAACTATTGGTGTCTTTGGCAAAATGCAATATTTTGACTTTGTGTTTAAATTACACTGATGTTCTGTTGCTATCTCCAAATAATTCTGGATTATGATAGTCGGGAACATGAACAAATGAGAAATGCATATATATATATGGGAATGTGTACAAATAGGAAATACTAAAATCACCATGCTAATTTCTATGGGAAGGCCATCTGAAAAAAGTAAGTGCTTATCTATAGGTGTCTATGGAAAACTGGTACATTTTCATAAAACCAGATAGCAGCACCATTGTTAATTGAGTAGAAACAGGGGGCACTGCGATACCTACCCGCATTTGTCTTTAAGGATCGAAGTCAATGATGGCGTTCTACAACGCAAAAATATTAATGGGTTGGTTTCAGTGATCCTGTCCCAACGCTGAGCTATTTTCCGATTCTTGCCAATGGACTACGATATTGCCAATCTGGATCCTATTCCATCGGAATGTTTGTTTTTTCGATCGTAGTAGGTGGACTCTGGCGTCTCTTGATACAGTTGCCTATTGATATTAGTTGAATCTGGGCCCCTATTCACAGATGCTGCGAAGGTGAATCGTCTCAATCTTATATTTCAGCTGTTCTAGTTGTATGAATAACGAAATATGATAAAATCTGAATGATTAATAAATCCAAATATTGTATTCACTGTTTGGTATATTGATCATCGTATTAATATGCGTCTGGGCCTCATTAGGGCTAACTGGAAGAGTCGGCGGTAATATGCCCCAGTCACACTGGCATAAATTTTGGCGTTTCTTCTACATATTTGAATTGTTGGAGACCACATATTAGCTACGGATTTGGAACGTACCTGTTTGCTTTGCTTTAACGTTTTAGTATGCTTCTCAACGTTCATCAACGCTTATTTACACTTCTGTACATATTGTGGCGTTTTTTGGCGCATTCCGACTTTCCTTTACGTATCTCTGCGTTTTGCGGCGTATTTGTATATTACAAAATGAGTAAAAGAACGTAGACGTGCGTACATGGGAAAAAGCCATGTTTTACGCCAGTGTGACTGGGGCATAATGCAGAGCAGAAGACGGTTGCCACGGACGCTGACTCACGTGGTTCCGGTCACGTGGTTCCGGTCACGTGACCACCCCACTCCGCAACTCGTCTGGTTCAACCCTGGGACGCCAAAAGGCCTTGTTCCACAGGCCGGCGATGCGCCTTATCTACATGGTTACACAATGCCTGCAGCCAAACAAACCCCTGGCAACGTATTCTGTAGCATTGGATCATTGAATGTATGAAAGTAATACATTCATAATACCTGTGTACATTATTCCGGTAGAAATAAAAGTATTTGCAGTGTATTCTATGGTATTCCAGCTCCAATTTGGTATGTCATACATGCACATCAACTCAATGATTCTTTAGCTATAGCTTAGAAAACACAGGTATACCCAAACTGTATACACAATAATACATTTGCAAGTATAGCTATAATATGCTTATCTTTCTCCAAGTTGAAACCAAGATGATTATCAACTATAAAGTTTAGACAACCCAGACTCGTTGATACAATATCCTAGTTTGTTCCAGCAATTTAATCTATGAAAAAACAACACTCCTGTAATCACACCCACCGTTCACACTTTAGGTGTGATTGCTGTGTGTCTCTATATACATGCTGCCGGACTCGGCCGTGTTTGTTCGAGCGGCCGCGTAACTAGACAGTGGGCCGTTAGGCGGCGCTGAACGGCAACACCTGTATTGAAAGGAACCACCCACCCACCCTACAACAACTCTTCACATTCATCTCCTCAACTTCTCCTACATCCTAGGGCTTCCCAATAGCTCGTGACATTTCTGTTATACTTTAATTACAGTAATATTCTAATTACTATATAAATCTACCTCCTATTACGTTACTCAGTAAATTATATATAGCCAACTGTGTTAGTCGTTAGCTGGTTAGCGTCGTGCCATACATATTAGCATGAAACGTACATGTAGGGTATCGCGAACCCCCATCAGCACCTCTCGGGCGCCGTACCCGGGTCCTAGGTGCGCAAGGTGCTTTGAGGTTAGTGTGACCGGGAGGGTGCGCTCTCATTCCTCCAGGGGAAGCCTGGAGCCGGCCATTAACGCCTCCGGGCGGGGACGGAGCTCAGGTTTCAAAGGGAGCTCCACTGTCGTCACCCCCTCCCCGTCCTCCTCCTCTTCCACTTCCTCCTCCTCCTCCCCGTCCCCGTCCTCCCCCCTCCTCCTCCCCCTCCCCCTCCTCCTCCTCCCCCTCCTGCTCCTCCTCCCCCTCCCCGTCCTCCTCCTCTTCCACTTCCTCCTCCTCCTCCCCGTCCCCGTCCTCCCCCCTCCTCCTCCCCCTCCCCCACCTCCTCCTCCCCCTCCTCCCGCTCCTCCTCCCCCTCCTGCTCCTCCTCCCCCTCCTCCTCCTCCTCCTTCCCCGCCTCCTCCTCCTCCTGCTCCTCCTCCTCCTCCTCCCCCTCCTCCTTCTCCTCCACCCTCACGTCTTCACAGCGACGGTTAAGCCTGGTGCCCATCTTCCGATTAAGGGTTGAAAGATTAGTTTGCATATCGTATAGGAGTCGGTGAACCTGTCGCAGGCAAATTGCATAACCCTTCGCTCGACTGGCGGGCATCCAGGAGAGGGGGTGGTGGGTATTAATCCTAAGGAAATCAGTCTTCACTTACCGACAGACATACGATTTACCAATGGCAACTAGATTTACCAACATGTTGATGAACTTTTCGCCACCGATTTTAGAACAGAGAAACCACAACTTGTCGGTGACAAAAGGACATCTGACGGAGGAGGTTCACTAATCGGTGGCTCACCCTTGCCTAGCTGTCCTACATCTACCGACTACGGCCGACTCCGTTAAGTGGGATTCACACGATGGGACTCATGTACCAAACAGCGCTCAAAATCTCATGCGATTTTGTTCCTTTTTAGGGGGAAATGTCTTTTACAATTACAGGGGGAAACATGTCTCAGGGAAATGAAACCCTATAATTTAGACGGAGAAATTGTGTTCGAGTACAAAATCACAGCAGGATTTGTCTCAGAAAAACACCCTGTGAGGTACATGAATCCCATCGTGTGATTCCCACTTCAGGATGCCTTGGCTGAGACATATTACCACCCGTTTGTCGCCGACAAAGGTTCATGAATGTTCAAAAATCGGTAGATGTGTATTTGGCTTGAAAGGCATATCCTACGATTCATAGTGGCGCCACCATCAATGAAATTTGGTTCGTTGTGATTTATTCTTATTTCAAATGAGTAGATCTAACATTTTCTTTTTTAATTTTATTTTAGCAAAAACTTTATTCATTAATTTGAGATCAAATCACATGTAACTTTCTATCATTCAATATGTGTTTCTTAACGGAGTCAATGATTTGATCGACTTTTCTCTGTCAAAAACATAATACGAGACCTGTGGTCAAAGTACTTTGCTCCCTTATTTCATGATGAAAATAGAATTAATCTTATTTAATGTCTGACTGATCATCTTCTTATAGCCTTAGAAAAGATTGCCACCCTTTCCAATAGTTCAAGTATAAAATAACTTTTCATGTGACAGTCCATAATCTTTTCATATCCGATACAGTCTAACGTATTCTTATTTGTCCAAATCCAGTAGGTAAAATTGGACAATTTACATTTATTTGATTTAAATATGGTTTTCTCCAATTCTCCTAAAATCAAGGGCGATGACCTTGACTTTGTAGACATGAATGTTCAGTACTACTCCTAACTTTATATTCTATGAAAGTTTGCAGGAAATGACATTGGTTTTACTAAGTGAAAAACAACCTTTTAGAATTGCTATGTTTTCTATTCTAACATTGTCATATTATTGTTCTTTAAAGCATAAACTATCACAGCATTCCCCTCACCTGTTTTTACAACCCTTGATATTATCGTATTCAATTTGCAGAAAATTGATGTTTACTTTTCAAGGTACATTTGTTCGTCCGATCGGCCTTCAATACCTACAGACTGTAGCTGTAGCGGGATTTCTGTCATGCGGGCGGGACAGATACGCCGCATGACAGAAATCAATGTTCATACCTGTCACTAGGACACATGCTTCCCTACCGACTGATCATTAGATGTTTCCCATGAAACAATTCTCCTTCTCCTCCTCCTCCACCTCCTCCTCCTCCTCCTCCCCCTCCTCCTCCTCCTTCACCTCCTCCCCCTCCTCCTCCTCCTCCTCCCCCTCCTCCCCCTCTTCCTCCTCCTCCCCCTCCTCCTTCTCTTCTCCTTCCTCCTCCCCCTCCCCTCTCCCCCCTCCTCCTCCTCCCCCTCCTCCTTCTCTTCTCCTTCCTCCTCCCCCTCCCCTCTCCCCCCTCCTCCTCCTCCTCCTCCTCCTCCCCCTCCTCCTCCTCCTCCTCCTCTTCCCCCTCCTCCTCCTCCTCCTCCTCCTCCTCCTCCCCCTCCTCCTCCATAGTTCAAAATTCAGTGAACCATACTTACTTCCAAATTGCATAATACCACCGACCGATTCCAATGGTCACCTACGAAATAAAGATAGTGGGAAAAAATGGTCCGACCGAAAGCGTGCACAGATCCCACCAGATCGCGTAACGCACACGAGAGAGAGGAAAAAAAATTACCCAACGAAATAAAGATAGCTTGAACAATGATTGACGGAAAACAAAATCAAAGAAATATTATGTCCATTCACATGGATTGTATACTTAGTCGTCAGGTATAAACGCCTGAAAGACACGCTGCCTTGGTCAGAAGAGCTTATAGACTTTCAGAGTGCTGCAAAAACTGTCCCTTCATTTTATGGTGCCAACTTTGTGACATTGGGAAAGATGCAGAGGCCACAGTGTCTCAGTGTCTTAGAGGCATGCCCAGCCGACCATGACAACTCACTAGTGACCGAAATACCGCATTGACACACTGGTGTTTGATACGGGAGCGTTCATTATTTATGGCAGGGAGGTGTGTGGCTTTTGCTTGGCGAATTCTCCAATATGAATCCCCCCCCCCCCCCCACCTCGGAAATACCTCCAATTGAAATGCCGGCTCCCTCGGAAATACCTCAAAAGAAAGCGCCCCCCCTCGGAAATAACCCAAAAAATACCGCCCCCTCATCCAATAGGTCATACCCCCCCCCTCCGCCGTAAATAATGAACACTCCCTATGTTAGATCCTAGAATAGCCGTTTTAGAAATAGCAGGTTGGCTGCGTGCCAAGTGGGGTGCAGAAAATACCCCACAGACTGAATAAAACCCAAACCTTTTAATTGTATTTTTCAATTCCACGCTCATTCATCAAGGATTAACATATATTGCTCTTTGATTATCATCCAAGCCACATCACTGATTAGATTAGAAGTTTCTATCATATTTCACGTTATTTAATTTCCCTGCTCTACTTTCTGCCCACACTTCTCACGTTACTTGTCTCTGCTCCGTTTTTTAAACCGTCTGAAAATCGTCGATCTCTCTCTCGTCGCCGTCGGTTTATCAAATCTGATTGTCCTTTCAACCAGATTACATTCCGGACCATTAACGCCCGAATCGCCGACGGTGTGTCTGCGACTGACGCTGTTCCACTGCACCAGCCGTCTGTCTTGACGGGAAAGCTGTTTTAGATTGGCGGAAAGCAAACTTTTCTTCTTACCTAGACTGGCTCCAGTCCCTGCATCCTATGGCTACCCTCCTCGCTGGGATACAGGACTGGCTCCAGTCAATGCATCCTATGGCTACCCTCCTCACTGGGATACAGGACTGGCTCCAGTCCCTGCATCCTATGGCCACCCTCCTCACTGGGATACAGGGACTGATACAATCGGTAAAGGCCATGCTCCACTGTAGCCGATCCTGAGGAGATTCGGTGGCGATCATTTGGTCGCTGGCTGCTCGGTACCTAATCGCCGATGGTGGAGCTGCAGTGGAGCTACGGTCGGCACTCCAACTCCTAGCGGTCTCTAATCGGCGCCCATGTTATCCTCATTGTTGCGCATGAGGCAAGATTAATCGGCTGGAGATTCGGTGAAGATTGTTCGGAGACCAACAATCGGCACAATGGAATACCACCTCAATGGTGTTGGATTTCTGGAGCTGTTTAGCTCCAGTATTCCCAGCACTCTCCATACAGATATCCTGGCTGCTGGTCAGGATATCTGCTGGGAGATAAATACCCTCTCACTTTGATCTCAATCAGGTCTCAGTCAGGAACAGGCGAAATTTATTGCTATGACAGCCAGTGAACTTGAGGAGGGGAGGATGAGGGGTAGGAGGAAGTATATGGTTACAGGGAGCGGCTTGGGGCCATAAACAGGAGATCCAGTTAAAGGTGGACAAGTCTTTGATTCATGGGCCAGTCAGAGAAGGATGCATACTACAATGAACTTTATTCTGAATGTTAAATCATTTAATGAATGTTCATAATCAAAGACTTGAGCAAGTCTACTTCTTACCCTGTGTTTTACCATCATCGACGCGTTCACAGCACGTGTGGAGGAATTCATCTGTCACGGCCAATCATCATCGTCCTACTTAAACTGACGGCCGTCTGAAGCCTACAGGATCTGACCAATCAGGGACGTCGTTTCAGATGTTTCATGGAAACATTAACGGATCACGTGACAGCATTGATAACGTCAGCAGAACATCAGTGGCTAATTACAAGACAAGAATTCGTGTTTTATTGTTATGTATTTCACTATTCTACATTTACAAACTAAACCATCATGTTTTCCGATCAAATCTTGATCCTACCATCGTTGTTCCATACAACAAAATAAATCAATATCTTAAACATAGAAAGTCAAAGGTAAACAATGAGTACAACAAAAGTATAACTTCAGAAGTTCCCCGAACAATTACTTAAAGGGTTTCTTTCTACTAGGACAGACCCTTTAGTTCCGGACTACCACACTAGGCGTCTCTGGTACAAAGATGGCGGCCACAGCTGCGTCCTATTGTTTGTCTCTGGGAGCACTTCCGGTGAGGGGCAGATCAAAGGGCAGCGTGGATGTAGCGCTGACCTACTGTGCATTGATTAGGGTCCAGGCACAGGCTTTCAAAGTGGAGTTTCTTCAGACTTGAGGTTAACATAGTTCTTGGTGGTTCTTGTTGGAAAGTTTACTGGTAACATCAGATAATGGTTTTTTATGAGGATGATACTGTATGACTGCTTTAATCTTCGCCGTTTTCTGTTCCTGTTTCACCACTGGATTTGCCTGGTGGTGTTTTCCTTACTCTTTGATCAGTGTGTCAGAGGAGGAAACTCACCGGGCAAGGAAAGAAGATGAGAGACTGATAGACGAACCCGGTCATATCAAAGGCCTGGAGAACCAGATGAAAAAGGACACATGATGATTTTCTGTAGAAATCGGCCTGTCCTAGAAAAATACATCATTAAAAGATTTATTTCAGCAGTTTAAAGCTCAGTGAGTAAGTGAGCGAATGATTAAAAACCCCCTCCCATCTCGTCAAGTAAGCGTATGAAAGTCGGGAAAACTTCCTTTAGTTACTTGGTTTGTTTCCACCTTAAAGCCGGGCCCCCACCTACCACGACGGTCTACGACATACTTCCCGATGGCTACCATTTGAAATGCCCAAATTGTGGCCTATCGGGAGGTCCCCGATAGCTCCAAATCATAGACATGGTTTGAAATCGTAAAGCTGTGAATCATACTCGCTGACCACGATATCTTCCCTATAGGCTATGATACCCTACGACAGACTACGAAATTTCTAACATGTTGGAAGTTATCGGGAGGTCTACGATTGGCGTTTTCAATCACAGCCTATCATGAGTTGTCGCAGACAAAATCGCAGAAACCTGTTCCACCTACCACAGTTTTGGCTGACCTCACGATGGAATCGGAATGGTGTCAGAAAGGCCGTTGTAAGGCCAATCGGGACAAGAATCGTGGTAGGTGGGGGCCCGGCTTTATGCAACAATTTAATCTGTCAAAAAACCACACTTCTGCAATCACATCCATCGTTTACACTCTAGCTGTGAATGCTGTATATCTCTATGGGCGGACATTTAGAGACCAACGTGCAGTCGTTGGCCATCATCGACCAACACAAACATCTTAATTGGGTTTTTTTTCGGTACCTGCCACGATATAAGATGACCTTCCGACGCGATTTTGATTTTGTATCGGGAGGTTCATCGTAGACTATATCGGAGCCATATTCTAGTAGGTGGACGCCAAGCCTAACCATGCAGCTGTGATTCCTGCTTGCTTGTCTTGTCTTGAATGTCAGCCTGACTGGGAAGTTAACGAGGCAACCACACCATTAGAAGGATAACTGATCTCAGTAAGGGAGACATATGGATATGAATGTTCTTTTGTAGATAAAACAGCCATTCTCCTGAAATGGGAGCTGAGGGAGGATGTTCGAGACCATCTGGGAGCAATGGCTAACCTGGCGTTTACACTAGACGACTAAATATATGGCGACTGTAGATCGTCAGCCAAAAGTCATCAGGCAGTGGCAATGTCCACTGCAAAAGTCGTCGACCTTAGAATACAACCGAGCATTTACACTTGACGACTAAATATGTGGCGACTGTAGATCGTCAGCCAATTGTCGTCAGGCGGTGGTAATGTCCACCGCAAAAGTCTCAGCGTCAGAATTTACCCGAGCGTTTACACTGACGACTTTGAGTTTTCACAGAATCACCACCTATGTAGACGACTAATTCAAACCGGCTTGAAATAGTCGCCGGGGTCAGAGCGTGTCTAATAGTCATCAGGTGGTGCTTTATTGCATAATCAGATGTAATAAGACGATGTGCAGTTGCCACACGCTTGGCGTTTACATTAGACGATTTCTAGACTTTTACGGCTGAAAGTCGTCAAATTCAAGAATCGCCGCCTATAATCGTCTAGTGTAAACGCCGGGTTAAGGCAACCAGGGAGACCATGAACGCCCAGGTGCCACATGGTTATAGCCGAATGGCGGGTGACTATTTGGTAATGATGTCTCTTTTGCACACGAGTGATTCCCCCTTTATTGTACACCTCTGCACATTGGTCTTATACTTACTGATCTCTGCTTTCTGTATCGTGAACGAAATGTGCGGCACAGTGTGTCATACACTGCACAGCCCAAGTCGGCATTTTGTACATTTAATGACATCCACAGCTAATTTATCACTAATTCAAAACAATTGAATGTGAAAAATAAAGAGAAAACAGAGAAGGCATTTCACCTGATAATCTACTCACAGACTCAACAATACGTCCCTCCTGCCTAACGGCATTGAGGTATTTGCCAATTTTGAGTTCGTAACAATTAAAAGATTAAACGCCAAGTCAGTTTTCCCACTTTATCTCAGCCTGGTATAAACGTCAATAGGCTTAAGATTAGGAACTCGAACTCAACAGCCTTGCAAGGTAACTCATACTCAATGGGCGATTAGATAAACCTTGATAAAGTCCGTGTATTGGACGAAACGTCGGTTCTACAATAAAGGGAACCAATGTTGTTTTGTTTTATTTAACATAATGCAACAGTTCTGCATGTAGCAGATCTTCCATATCATATTCATAATTCAGCATTGCTAATTTAAATCATCATACATGCATAAACATATACATGTATAAATAGCCCAATTACCATATCCATACTGTACACCACATCAGCCCACCACTCCCCCCACCCATCCTCCCACATCTGAACACCTTTATTGACTGACGCCCGAAGTCTCGCCGAAAAGTGACCAACCAGGAATCTCTGACTCACATCCACATGACTGCATGGCTTTGTCTGACGTCCACATGACTGCATGGCTTTGTCTGAGAGTCGATCGCCTCACACTGGGCAGGCCTGGTGTATTGACAACACCACGGGGCGGAGTAATCCGCGCTGCAGGCTCTGTGGGGTCTGCGGGCTCTGCGGGCAGCGGGCGGGGAGGCTGGGGTGTGGGTAGACTGGCGCCAGTCCCTGCATCCTATGGCTACCCTCCTCGCTGGGATAAAGGACTGGCTCCAGTCCCTGCATCCTATGGCTACCCTCCTTGCTGGGATACAGGAGACTGGCTCCAGTCCCTGCATACTATGGCTACCCTCCTCACTGGGATACAGGAGACTGGCTCCAGTCCCTGCATCCTATGGCTACCCTCCTCGCTGGGATACAGGACTGGCTCCAGTCCCTGCATCCTATGGCTACCCTCCTCGCTGGGATAAAGGACTGGCTCCAGTCCCTGCATCCTATGGCTACCCTCCTTGCTGGGATACAGGACTGGCGCCAGTCCCTGCATCCTATGGCTACCCTCCTCGCTGGGATACAGGACTGGCTCCAATCCCTGCATCCTATGGCTACCCTCCTCACTGGGATACAGGACTGGCTCCAGTCCCTGCATCCTATGGCGACCCTCCTCGCTGAGATACAGGACTGGCTCCCATCCCTGCATCCTATGGCTACCCTCCTCGCTGGGATACAGGACTGGCTCCAGTCCCTGCTTCCTATGGCGACCCTCCTCGCTGAGATACAGGACTGGCGCCAGTCCCTGCATCCTATGGCGACCCTCCTCGCTGAGATACAGGACTGGCTCCAGTCCCTGCATCCTATGGCGACCCTCCTCGCTGAGATACAGGACTGGCTCCAGTCCCTGCATCCTATGGCTACCCTCCTCGCTGGGATACAGGACTGGCTCCAGTCCCTGCATCCTATGGCTACCCTCCTCGCTGGGATACAGGACTGGCGCCAGTCCCTGCATCCTATGGCTACCCTCCTCGCTGGGATACAGGACTGGCTCCAGTCCCTGCATCCTATTGTAAAGTATCTAGGCTATACCATTAGTGGTTCTGTCCCTAGCGGTCGATATACGTTAAATAAGGTTTGGAGTCAACGCATAGATGTTGTAGGTAGCAGAATCCAGGTAAGACTGAATGGTTCTTTAATTTGGGCCCGGGTTTATATACAATCGTAGCGCCTTTGTCTCCAGGTGGGGGACGCTTATACGGGCGGTCATGTTAGGCGCCAGTTAGCGTCACCTTTGTAACAACGAGCGCGCCCGCATCTCCAGGAAGTTGGGTTAACAAACAACCGCCGGCCAAAGCCGGGTTCAAAGGGGGGATTATAGCTACAGCAGGAAGGACCAATTAGCCTGGCCAGTGTCGGCCATCTTGGATTCGGGGGAAAGAATTTAGAATAGATTGAATATATATATTATAATTAATAATGCTGCTTTTTCAACGCAAAAATACCACAAAGTTAGAATTATCGACTGCAGATCTTTACAAACGTCCCTCACTCTGAGTTCGAAGAGCAACGGAGAACTTTAAAAGAAAAGAAAAAGATGTGCAGTCGCTAAAACCAACCTAACCGCCTTGCTCCGTCTCAGAGCAGTCGTGCGGCTGCTGAGACCAGCGCGGGAACGGTTAGTTCGTCGAGCGAACGCGGAGGCGCCACCAGCGCGCGCTCACGATCTCTCGACCAATGAAAAGGCAGCAATTCCCAACTTCCGGTCACCACCCAGAAACAACAAAAATGGCAGCGCCCACATCTCGGCGTGCTAAACAAACGGGTCTTACGCAAACAATGGCGGCCATCGGGTCTTCAAATAAGGTAGGTTCAATCATTAACACATATAGATCACACGGGTAAAGAGTAACAGAGATGATAACAGAAATACAGGTTATATTTTGAAAAAATGTCACTGCGGCCCGCTCGGCGTCAGAGCTCCGACCGTGTCCGGGTTATGGGTACTCGGCTGTACAACCAGTCGCGAGTGTAGAAAAATGGCCAGCGAATGTCTTTATAAAATATAAATGCGTAGTCCATTTTGATATAAAGCTGGGATACGAGTGTCTGTATCCTGTTGCTTCAGGAGGGTGGTTATGAATTTAAAAGATAGATCACAGGGATCTCACAGGGTATGGCGAGCGGTCTTCGGCGTCAGTGTCTCTTGGTTGACTCGCTCGCCAATCGTAGGGGTGGAGTCAATCGCGCTAAAACACACTTTAGCACGATTGACACGATTGTTACTCTTTGTAGAGGTATATACACGTAGGAACGGCCTGTCAAGTGCAGAACACACCTTTGTTCGTTGTTGACAGGCCGCCGCGACGGAACTCCGCGTCCCGGGCTACCGAAGTGCGACAGCTGGCGGTCCGGGCGTAGGCGCCAGCCCGAGACCGCCGCCCACGCGAAGCACTTCGCGGGAGGATCGGAGCCCGTCATGTCACAATCAGGTCATAAAAGGTTACAGAAAAATAGATGTGAGTCACACGTACTCAGTTGATACGTAGATTACACGTTTTCCTCAATAAAAACGGTAATTCAAACAATTTTACATATCTCAGGCTCTTCACCAGCGCACATCCCGGCAGCCATTTTGATAGTACTAAAAAAGAAAATATCGCCGTGAAAGGCATGACATATAAGTAGCAGCGGGGTGCTCAAGATATAAAAATAGACAATTTTGTCGCCGCTGAGGACGGTAAATCTTACGATAAAAATTGATAAGGCGGTAAATGACACAAAAAGGACGAGCTCCCGTAATCTTGATAAAGATTGTAGAAAATATGCTTGTGGCCGTATTATGACATATATGTACATGGTGATAAAACATAATATTGGTGTTTCCAGCGTGGATCTGAGCAATACGTTAAGGCCTGGACATCGCCATTCTCTACTCAACGACTGCAGCTAGCGCCCGGCTTCTGGTGACTACGGGGGATCCAGTCCGCGCCACTCGCTACCCACCTGACGTTCGCTTACAGCCTTCATCCCTTCCCAAGTCTACTCAAGTTACCGAGGAGTGGTGAGATAACACTGTGGCCTAAACGGAATAAATCGTAGAGCCCTCCCGATTAACCCCGATTTATAGAAATTTTCAGCGGCCTAAAATATCGGCCCATCTCCAGCTATTGCATACCTGACCGATAGTAACTCACTGTATCACTACTTGTCGCCTAATTTAGTGTCTAGAAATTAATATAAACGATATTTCTCGTTATTTAATTAAATTTTTCTGTAATTTCTGGGTAATACTTACTATTTGCACGCGGCTGGTATGCACTAGATGATTATAATTCCTTAAATTTCTGGTTTTATAACTAACATTTCTACCTGTCTCAGATCCACCTTGATACTAACCATGTCGCCTCGTTGGGCTATTCCAAAAGGACATAAAATAACATTGAGATTACATAATAATATTAAACAATTCTGGCCAATAGACTAAGGAACCGACATTTAATTAAGAGAATCATTTTAGAATTAAGTAATACTTAGCGCAGGGCTGTGATTGTAGTATGGTCGGTTCCTTATAAAATATAAAGCATAGCATATTATATATAGGCAGGAGCTCGTCAATATAAATAATAGGTGTCATTGATATACATTGTAAATTGAAAAAGAAAATAATGTCTTGCTGCGTGGCCACGTTTATGTATAGGAACAACCCAGACATATAGTCGTGCAGCGTGGCCACCTTAAATATATAAGACTCGTGCAGCGTGGTTATTATTAAAAAATAGGGGGTTGTGAAGCAGCTGAGAGTGGTTCTTTCTAGAAAATTGCAAAAATTTCACCCGGTGCCAGGGGATACGTAGGCATCATACGTACTTCACTCCCCCAACACTCTAAATTTTGGCAATACTCCAATTACTCTAAAAATAACTCAACCACTCTCGGCGTGCCCACCCAAGAAGAAAAAATTAGCGCGGCAAAGCACGGTAAGTAACATGTTTGATATATGTAAAAAAAAATTGTTTTCAGACTAGTAGGGCAGGTCCCATCATGGACTCCTCCCTGGGCGCATAGGCCCTTAAAATCGTTCCTACGATAAACGATAAAAAACACAAAACGATATCGTATACGATATTTAGACAAACACATACAGACGATTTAGGCTGAGCTAGGCTGCAGACCTCTCGTGCTCCTCGTGCCTCTTCAAAATCGTCGTTTCTCCACATAAGCATCCTTCGGCCAAAGGGTCTGGGGCGAAGGGGCTGGCCGAGTGGCCGCAAGGCCAGCCTTTGACCGCCAAACACAGGGCCAAGGTCACTTCGAATAACCAAGGCCCTTACCGATGGCCGAGCACATAAAACAAAAAACTCGTGGGTCTCAGCGAGGCTGCAAGCACCCCACGGTCTTCACCATGCTATCGGTCATAATCATTCCAGTTTCACAATCGTGGGTCAATTCCTTATCGTCAACGTGTCATTCATAAAAAAAGGTTTTACACAGGGGGAAGCCGGGGATATATATCTTGGGGGCGTAAGTCCGCGAAGGAGCCTGCTAACCGCTCCAGGGTTGGGCGTAAGCGGAGAGGGGGTATGGGGGCGGTCGCGGTTTCTGATCGTATAGGAATTACGGGTAGGGATTGGGGGAAGGGTTCAGTGGGGGGATCCTCGGTAACGATGGTGGGGGCAGGGAGGGACAGAAAGGGGGATGCTGGTGCTGCCTGTAGGCTCTGTAGGCTGATCTCCTCGCGTGGGCGGTCCTCTTCAGCCGACCTCGGCGGACTCCGCACGCAGATCAACCTACAACACCAGCGAGTGACGGGGATACAACAAAGCTTTTTGTATCGCACGCAACAGACCGTCAGGAGGATAAGGACTATTAGCAGGGTCACAGAGGAGGTGGACACAAAGGGGACCGAGGATAAAATAGAGGTCGGGGAGCGTAAGCCCTGTAGGCGGCCTACTTCCATTACGGGAAGGACTACGCGGGGGAGGAGTTTGAGTGGTTCGGAGAAGGTGGGAGGTAGGGTGCGGGGCCAGGATATGTTGAGGGGGGAAAGCTGAAGGGGGCGCCGGAAGTGGAAGTTGAGGGTATGGTGCCCAGCCGCGATGCCGTGTAGGCGCCACCCACGCGACTCCAGCGAACATCCTGGGGGTAGGTCGACGAGGGTGGGGCCGTTGATTAGCAGGTTCACGGGTGGGCGGCCGGTGCAGAGGCGTAGCACGGAGGTCGACTGGTAGGCGACTACCACAGCTTGTCGGCCTCCGGCCTCGGGCCTCGACACTACGGCCGTCGCGTTGTTCCGGGCGGTGATGGCGATGTGGCACGAGGTCGGCTTGGTCCCGCGCACGAGTGCCGACTCGCAGGACCGTTCGGTGTACACTACCGTAGGCCTACACACTCGTGGCTGCCGACCTACGCAGACATCAGGGACGAAGGACGTGGAGGACGACGAGCTCACGGCCAAACGGGGCCTACCCTGGACCGTCCGCAGGTGGGACGCGTCCAACTGCACGGGGAAGTACTGCAGCTTGTACACCAGGTAGGCCTCGCTCGTGAGCCCGGGAACAACAACACGGTAGATGAACTCCCGTCCCTCCTCCCAGATGGGGTCGATGTCCACGTAGTTGTAGTACCACATCGCCGGGAGGGTGTGGTATCCGGCGTCTCGGAGGCGGCGGAGGACCTGGAGCAGGTGTTCTCGGGGGAGAACGTCCTCGGTCAGTTGGCCCCGCTCCAGCTCCATCCGTTGATTATGGAACTGTACTCGCTGAAGTTCGTGTTGGCGCACCGTCTCCTCCAAGATCCGTAGGCCCAGCTCGATCTGCCGGGCCATCCAGACCTTGTTCACCTTTTCGTCGGCCCCGACCGCGATCGTACCTCCGGCTTCCGCGAGGTGGATCGCGCGGGCGGCCTGCTCATTTATTGTGGCGATGTTATCGGCATTCTGTAGAACGCCTCCACGAGTGGCGTTTACTACCGATACCATCTGCTCCAGGTGGTGGGCTATTTGCTGCTGCTGGACCAGCGTGTCGCGTGCGACTCCTCGCAATGATGCGACGTCGCGGTCAGTCGCCAGTCCAAACAGAGCTTTTCCAGCCCACCCCACAATATTAAGCAGGCCCCGACGCCGTCGGCCGGCCTCCGGCCTGCCGTCGGTTACTATCCGACTTGCCCTGGGTAGTTCGGACAAGCGGGTTAGCAAACGCGACAGATGCCGGCGCCAGTAGGGGACGTGATTCGGCTCCATCACGTCCGCGACAGCGTCAATGGCGACAGTTAGGTTGTGTACGAGGTCATCTACACAGGGAGGGGACGGTGGTCGGATCGTGACGGCGACAGTCCAGGCGGCCGCGACCGCACGCGCACGACCGTCCGTGTAGACCAACACGCCATCGTCCGAGAACAGGTCCGCGTCGAGGAAGGGGGCGTATAAGCATAGCAGAAGTACGGGCATCCACATGATGATAACACACAGTTGGATCTACTCACTGGTTTTTAGACGTGTCGGGGGCGACAATGCTGGGCGACGGCTGCAATGCACAGTCGCTTCTCCGCTTGTATCTCGGCCTCGTCCGGTGGCTGGAGGGTTTGGCGTTTTGCAGTCTCTGCTTCCAACGACCGGGTGAATGAGCGCGTGATACGGGTGAAGTGACTGAGCGGGGCCGCCGCCCGCCTTTTAAGATCGTCCCGCGTCGCGTGGGTGGGTCGGCCCGAGAGCGGGAGGGAAGTGACCGGACCACGCACCAGTGGGGGGGGAGGGGGTGTCTCAGGTTCAGCCGCACGTTTACGATCTCGGCGGACATCAGGGGGATTAGGGACAGGTGGGACGGGCGTTATGGGGTGGATTACCGGGATGGGGGTGTTTGCTCGAGGAGTGGGGGCGGCCGAGGGCGCAAGGGAGTTTGGACCTGTAGGAGGAAGTGGGGGCAGATCGATGGCCATGTTGTTGGAGGAGTTAGGCCGGGCCGGGACATCTGTGGGAGTTGATTGCATGGGAGTTGCAGAGGGGGGACGGGATGTGTCGTTGCCGGGGATTAGCTGCATGGGGGACGCGGGCCGGGTTGGTGGGATAATTGGGGTTTGAGGATTAGCGTTTACAGCTGGCACGCTGGGGTTGGGTATCCAAGCAACGCGCGTCTGGGGCGGGCGGCCGCGTGGCCGTGGTGTGGGTGGAGGCATCGCAGTCGGGGGGCGCGTCCGCTGGGCTCGGGTTAGGCGTGGGCATAAGCCCTCCCAGTCGAGGCCCGGGTCGGCCGCCTTGACATGACTGCGATTAACCGTCCGCCGTTTGTTTGTTGGGCCCACCACGTGTACCACGTTGCCGGATGCCCGCGTCACGAGGTATCCGGGGTCCCAGCGGGGGTCCAGCGGTCCGGGCTCGTGGACTCGTAGGAACACCTTGGTACCGGGTTCTAGGGGGAGGGCGTTGGCTTGTTTGCTTAGGCGATTAACGTTAGCCTGCCTCGCTATTTCCGCGTTGTGGGCGGCCTCCTTCAAAGCACGCGAGTGCTCGTCCACACGGAGGGCGAGGCGGGCCGACGAGTCCCCTAGCGGGCGATCTCGGAGGTGGGAAAAGGGGGGAGGAGGGCAACGACCAAAAAGAAGGTAGTAGGGGGAAAAGCCTGTGACGTCACTGGGGGTCGTCCGGTGGGCGAGGAGTACATCCCCGAGGTGGTCCTCCCACTCGCAAGCACGGGCGTTTACCACCTTACGCAACATATCCTTTAGCGTGCGGTGAAAACGCTCTACGCGTCCGTTGGCCTGCGGGTGGTAGGGGGTGGTGTGTCGCACCTCGGTCCCGAGCTGTCGCAGGTATCCCTCCACTGTCGCGTTTTTGAACTCTAATCCGTTGTCCGTTAACACGACAGAGGGGGGGCCGTAGCGGGGGATGTACTCCCGGGATAGGGAGGTATAAACCGACTCAGCGGACTTATCTTTGAGGGGAAAACAATCTACATAGCCAGTGGCGTGGTCTATGATTGATAATAGATAACGAGCGCCGCTGCGACTCAGGGGGAGGGGGCCGGTGAGATCCATTGCGACGACTTCTCCCGGGTTTTCGGCGACAGGCATAGGGGCGGGGGTTGGACGTTCTGCACGGACGCGATTGGCTCCGCAGGGGGCGCATCGTGCGAGAACGGAAAATACCTGTCGCTTCATTCCTGGCCATTTAAAATGGTCGTGAAGTCGTCGCAAAGTTTTCCTCATACCTTGGTGGCAGACCTGTAGATGGGCGGTTTGGACCAAGTTGGCGCGAATTTCCGACGGGGGGACGAGGCGAGGGTAAGCCGCGAGACCCGAGGGCGGTTTGAGGGTAAAGAGGAGGCCATTACTGACCAGATAATCCTCCTGTTCCTCGAGACCGTACCGGAACTCAGGCATCGCTGCTTGTCGCACTTTCACCTCTGCTTCCGTCAGCCCGTACGCTTCCCACGGCAACTCCCGCTCTTCCTGGACCGAGGCGATCTGTGCGACCTCCAGCGGCAGCTCGGCCGGTGAATCGGACCGGAGGCGCGAGAGCATATCCGCCCACACATTTTTGGCACCAGCGAAGTACACGATGGGTGCGGCGTATTCCGCAAGGAGTACGGCCCACCGTTGTACTCGCGTATTTTTCATTTCGGCCAAAAATAAGCTTTTGAGGGGCTTGTGGTCGCACAGAATCTGGAAGGTCGCACCGTACAAATACGCCCGTAAGCGCGTAAGCGCAAAGACTATCGCGTAGGCCTCCTTCTCGATGACAGGGTATCGGCGTTGCACCTCCGTAAACTGACGTGAGAGAAAGTGTACAGGTCGCTCGATACCCTGGTCATCCTCTTGTACCAAGATGGCGCCGAGGCAATAATCTGAGGCGTCGGTGTATAGTTTGTACGGGCGACCGGGGTCCGGGTAAGCGAGGGTCACCGTGTTCACGAGGGCGTCGCGCAACTCCTGCCACGCGGTCTGGCACTCGGAATCCCAATGAAAGAGGGCGTATTTCTTTGTCAGTGCGACGAGGGGTCGGACAATATCGGCATATCTGGGTATGAGCTGCCGATAATAATTGGCCGACCCTAGCAGCCGTCGCACCGCCTTTACGTCCTCGGGTGGTACCATGTCACGTATGGCTTCCACTTTGTCGGGATCCGAGGAGACGCCGTCCGCGCTGACCACATAGCCAAGGAGTTTCACGCGGTCGACCCCGAAGTGGCACTTCGATTCTTTGACCACGAGGCCGTATGAGCGCAGGGCCTCGAGGACGGCCGCGATGTGGTGGTGGTGTTCTTCCTCGGTCCGGCTGTAGATTACGAGGTCGTCGAGATATACCATAACGAACTTACGCAGCGGGGTGATAACCTTATTCATAAGCCTCTGGAATGCAGCCGGCGCATTGCACAGGCCGAACTGCATCCGCTTAAACTGAAAAAGGCCCCGATGCGTCGCTACGGCCGTCTTCTCGACGCTGTCGGGATGCATCGGTACCTGCCAGTATCCGGACTTTAAATCCAGGGTCGAGAACACTTTCGCACCACCTAGATTATCAACAATGTCCTGGATACGAGGCAGGGGGTATGCATCGCGACGAGTAACTGCGTTCAGTCCTCGGTAATCCACACAGAACCGGACCGAGCCGTCTTTCTTGGGGACGAGGGTGAGGGGCGAGGCCCAGGGGGAGGAACTGGGCTCGATTATGCCTTCCGCGAGCATCTTGTCCAGCTTGCGGTCGACGACCTCGCGCTTGGCGAGGGGAAGTCTGTACGGCCGTTGATTGATGGGGGGGTGATCGCCCGTATCGATCCTCATGTAGACCTCAGTAGTGCATGTGAGGGGGCGGCCGGTGACCGGGAACACATCGGGGTATTGCCGTTTCCAATACTCGGCCTCGTATACCAGCTGACCGATGTGTCCCTCGCGTCGCACCGACCGTCGCACCGCATGGCGACGACCACAGAGGGTTACAGATTTATCAGGGGAAGCATAGTCTACGATCGCGTGAGTAGCCTCCAACGCGTCGTCCCCTAATAAAAGATCGTGGGACATATCACCCACCACATTAAAGTCGCACGGCCGGCCGTACAGCTTCAGGTTAACCGCCTCGCGAACGGAGATGCCGTGGCCGGTGAGGGACTTAAGTCGCGCCGGGGGTCTCGCACTCTTACCCACCGCGCCCACCTGTCGCAAGGCATCCGCCGCGGGGACGGACACCAGGGAGCAACACGCACCCGAGTCGACGAGGGCCTGCAGTGCCACGCCTCGAAGCTCGAGGTCAATGCAGGGTCGTCGGTCGGACGCGCGTTTTAGTTTCCCTGGGTCGCGGCGGCTACGACTTGATCCTGGGAGTGGGCCAACGACCGTGCCGCGTCCCTGGAGGCCTTCAGGCTGGGGCATCCAGCCACATAATGGCCTCGTTGATTACACGCGTAGCAGATGATGTCGTTTATGGGCGTCATCCGCCGGCCGGAGTTACGCTGCCCCGGCGCGACGGCTGCTACCGTGGAGGCGACGGCTGGGGGCGGCGGAGCTGGAACGGTCGCAAACAGCGGCTGGGGGGCGGGAACAGGCGCGGGGGTCGGCGCGAACACAATCGTGGATTGTGGTGGCGCTGCCGCGGGCATCACAGCCGCGACCGTGTGGCCCTTGTTGCCCTTTTTCGCCTTCAATTCCCCTTGGATGGACTTTATCGCCTGCTGCATCTCCTCCATCTGTCGCTGGTGGGCGGTTTGCGCGGGGTGGTTGGCGGAACGGGCGGCCGTGGTCCTCGAGCCGACCGCGCCCACCTCCATGGCCTCCTCGACGCGAGTGTCGTCAGAGTGCGCCTCCTTCTCGACCGCCTTCGCCAACGCGTCGACCCTCGAGAGAGCCTCGGCGATTGTTTGGGGCGTGTTGAGATTGAGGTCCCACCGCAGAGGGCCTCGCGACAGAGTACTCACGAACTGTCGCATCGTCGGCCGCAGCACAAAGGGCGAGGCGAGTTCAAGGGGCGAGTAGGCTTTCTTGGCCGCCAGCCAGAAGCGCTGCGCGTACTCGGGGGCGGTCTCGTGGGCCGTCTGGGAGAAGTGCCCGAGTGCAGCGCGCAGACTCTCCATTTCCTCCATGCCGAGAAGCGTCGATGTTATTTTGCGTTCGACGGCCTCGAAGTCGGTGACGCCGTCCTCGAAGCAATCGTAGATTATCGACTTGAGGCGCCCCGCCGAGTAGGCCAGGGCCTCCGATATCAGCTTCTCGTCGGGGGCCTTGGAGACAAAGCGCGCCTGTCGCACATCGTTTAACCACGTGCGGAGGGCGGCCTTATCCTGACCGTCGACGGTCGGCAGCGCCCGAAACAGCCGGATGAGCTGCTTGACCGAGGCCAACTCATGGGTCTCGGGCCGCGACCGGGGGGCGGAGTCAATAATGATCGCACGGGCCTCGGCGAGCTGTCGCGCTGCCTCGGCGAGTTCCATGGCCTGCTGCTGGGATTCCAGAGCATGTTGTTGAGCCCGGAGGTCGGCCTGTCGCGTAAACTCGGCGCGAAGTCGCTGCTCCAACTCGTAGATAGCGACATCTTTCACTTCCTTACAGGTCTGGGCCAGGTACTGCTTCCACAGTTTGCCCAGCAGCTCTGTGTTGGCGACAGTAAAGTCGGTCGGAATGGTCCCCGCCAACTTCCCAGCGTTAAGCCACACCTGGAAATCCTCAGGCAACACACTGGGTTCGGCCATCCTTCAGAATTGCGTAAATAACCACACACGTTATATATACGTCAATCACTTATATGGCACGAACCTGTTGCGATTCCCACGTGCGACAGCTGCTGGTCCGCTCGGTCCGACTGTCGCTAACACAGAACTACCGGCATGCAAGTACCTTCCACGCCCACATCAAAACGTTATATCATAGCAGAATGTCACTTCCCTGCTTGAGTCCGTGTCTTATGGAGTCGGTCCTTCCGCGGTCATTCGTAACTCGACCGGCAATCTGTCCTCGAATCACACTAAAAGCGTCTCGTCGTGGTCGCCAATGTAAAGTTCCTAGGCTATACCATTAGTGGTTCTGTCCCTAGCGGTCGATATACGTTAAATAAGGTTTGGAGTCAACGCATAGATGTTGTAGGTAGCAGAATCCAGGTAAGACTGAATGGTTCTTTAATTTGGGCCCGGGTTTATATACAATCGTAGCGCCTTTGTCTCCAGGTGGGGGACGCTTATACGGGCGGTCGTGTTAGGCGCCAGTTAGCGTCACCTTTGTAACAACGAGCGCGCCCGCATCTCCAGGAAGTTGGGTTAACAAACAACCGCCGGCCAAAGCCGGGTTCAAAGGGGGGATTATAGCTACAGCAGGAAGGACCAATTAGCCTGGCCAGTGTCGGCCATCTTGGATTCGGGGGAAAGAATTTAGAATAGATTGAATATATATATTATAATTAATAATGCTGCTTTTTCAACGCAAAAATACCACAAAGTTAGAATTATCGACTGCAGATCTTTACACTATGGCTACCCTCCTCGCTGGGATACAGGACTGGCGCCAGTCCCTGCATCCTATGGCTACCCTCCTCGCTGGGATACAGGACTGGCGCCAGTCCCTGCATCCTATGGCTACCCTCCTCGCTGGGATACAGGACTGGCTCCAGTCCCTGCATCCTATGGCTACCCTCCTCACTGGGATACAGGACTGGCGCCAGTCCCTGCATCCTATGGCTACCCTCCTCGCTGGGATACAGGACTGGCTCCAGTCCCTGCATCCTATGGCTACCCTCCTCGCTGGGATACAGGACTGGCGCCAGTCCCTGCATCCTATGGCTACCCTCCTCGCTGGGATACAGGACTGGCTCCAGTCCCTGCATCCTATGACTACCCTCCTTGCTGGGATACAGGACTGGCGCCAGTCCCTGCATCCTATGGCTACCCTCCTCACTGGGATACAGGAGACTGGCTCCAGTCCCTGCATCCTATGGCTACCCTCCTCGCTGGGATACAGGACTGGCGCCAGTCCCTGCATCCTATGGCTACCCTCCTCGCTGGGATACAGGACTGGCTCCAGTCCCTGCATCCTATGGCTACCCTCCTCGCTGGGATACAGGACTGGCTCCAGTCCCTGCATCCTATGGCTACCCTCCTCGCTGGGATACAGGACTGGCGCCAGTCCCTGCATCCTATGGCTACCCTCCTCGCTGGGATACAGGACTGGCTCCAGTCCCTGCATCCTATGGCTACCCTCCTCGCTGGGATACAGGACTGGCTCCAGTCCCTGCATCCTATGGCTACCCTCCTCGCTGGGATACAGGACTGGCGCCAGTCCCTACATCCTATGGCTACCCTCCTCGCTGGGATACAGGACTGGCTCCAGTCCCTGCATCCTATGGCTACCCTCCTCGCTGGGATACAGGACTGGCTCCAGTCCCTGCATCCTATGGCTACCCTCCTCGCTGGGATACAGGACTGGCGCCAGTCCCTACATCCTATGGCTACCCTCCTCGCTGGGATACAGGACTGGCTCCAGTCCCTGCATCCTATGGCTACCCTCCTCGCTGGGATACAGGACTGGCTCCAGTCCCTGCATCCTATGGCTACCCTCCTCGCTGGGATACAGGACTGGCTCCAGTCCCTGCATCCTATGGCTACCCTCCTCGCTGGGATACAGGACTGGCTCCAGTCCCTGCATCCTATGGCTACCCTCCTCGCTGGGATACAGGACTGGCGCCAGTCCCTACATCCTATGGCTACCCTCCTCGCTGGGATACAGGACTGGCTCCAGTCCCTGCATCCTATGGCTACCCTCCTCACTGGGATACTATGGAGAAACCAAACAAGAGTTAGTCATGTTGTTGTTTATTGCACGACGGCAAGATCGCGTATTACTGCACGAGGCGAAGCCGAGAGCAGTAATACGCGATCTTGTCGGAGTGCGATGAACAACAACATGACTAACTCGAGTTTGGTTTAGAATTTATCCTACCCCGCCCGTCTAAATTACTTCTACATTAACAAATGACGTCATTTGTCAAGTGTATCCCACTAGAGCGATATTTTTCATTTTTCTGAACTCCAGACCGAAGACAGTGACCCAATGTTAAGCCTATGGAGTTTTTTATTAGGGGTAGGATAAAGGACTGGCTCCAGTCCCTGCATCCTATGGCTACCCTCCGAGCTTGGATACAGGGATTGGTATAATCGGTAATGGTGTTGGATTTCTGGTGCTGTTTAGCTCCAACATTCCCAACACTCTCCATACAGATATCCTGGCCACTGATCAGGATATCTGCTGGGAGATGGATACCCTCTCACTTTGATCTCAATCGGGTCATACTCAGGAGCAGGCGAAATTTATTGCTATGATAACACAGGTGGCAAGGGAACTGGAGGAGGGGAGGGGCAGGGGTAGGAGGAAGTATAGGGTTACAGGAGCGGCTTGGGGCCATAAACAAGGGATTCTGTTCATACTGGACAAGTCTTTGATTCATTAGCCACTCAGAGGATACCTACTATAATGATCTTTATTCTGATTGTGTTTAATCATTTAATGAATGTTCATAATCGAAGACTTGAGCAAGTCTAGGGTGTGGGCTGAGGCAGGGGGTAGGGTGGTAGGCGGGGAAGGGGAGATATGATTAGATTAAGCAGCAGTGGTGTTGTTTGATGCCCACAAACCGATACCTCCGCTGTGTTGACGGAGACAATAAATTACTTCTTTCATTACATTAGTTTTTCCTTTCTTGTAGTTTTTTTTCTTTGACTAAGATTGGTGGCTCTCTCCTTTGCAAACATTGATGGTCTGTGTGACAGAGGATTACTTTGATTACTGACACACAATTATTCACAAACCGGATATGCACACATCAGTGTTATTCATCTCTCCTGGCTAGGTCATGATTTATGATAAGGTATCCCATTCAACGGAAAGGAAAACATAGTGGAAAGGTGCAATTAGTTTTCGTTTTAAGAAATACATCGCGGCACGTTTATGGATATGTTTTAATCAATATTATCCACCTATTACAAGGTAAAACACTATCATTTTTTTAGAAACTGTCAGTTACCATAAACATTGTACGTAGATTTTAACTCAATTAGCTTTGTAAATAGAAGGAAATAAAAACTTTGAAAAATATTGAATATATACAGATTGTATTCGCGATGAGACATGTCCAGGACTGCTCCTGAACTGATGTACAAGTCTAGTGTGCACGGTCAGAGGACCTGCTGAAGCAGTTCCCTTTTTACTCCATCTTTTCCCATCATTTACCCTGCCCTAATATAAAATCCCATAGTCTTAACATTGGCCGTATTCTCCGTGTAGTTGACGCAAGGAGCATTACGTAGTGTCAACTACAAGGAAAGTACGGCCACACAGATCGAAATCATGGTAATGTTGTATTTATTACTCACCTTTCGAGTAATTATCAGAAACAAAATCTAGTATATTATTAGAAATTCGACCCTAGCGCCGTGCTTTGTTTATATGAATTAGTTCCTATAAAGCCCATCAGGTGACACTAAACTTGAATAGGTTTCGGAATTTATCTCACCCTTCACAATGACTAATGGACTAACATTTGTGACATGATCCCCCATTGAATATTTGTACCTATGAACATTTATTCCAGCAGTCGGATAAAAACACAATATTACCATGATTTCGATCTGAGTGGCCGTATTCTCCGCGTAGTTGACGCGTGGTAATACTCAGAGCGATAGCGAGGAGTAATATACGGAAACTGGCTTACTATCTTCGTACGTCAAAAATACGCGGTGAAATTATTGATCACATACATCCCGATGCCGTAGGCAAAGGGATGTATTTGATCAATAATTTTACCAAGTATTTTGATGTACGAAGATAGTCAGCCCGTTTTCGTATTATCATATACCTAAAAATGGCGATATTTTATTTAGTCATGTGATCACATACCCCGTACGGCACACTGTGCTTTACGGGTATAAATACGCCATGGGTAGGAGCAGGCAGTATACGCACTTGACACAGCCATAGGTCTATAATAATATGTTGTGTCAACTACAAGGAAAATACGGCCACACAGATCGAAATCATGGTAATGTTGTATTTATTACTCACCTTTCGAGTAATTATCAGAAACAAAATCTAGTATATTATTAGAAATTCGACCCTAGCGCCGTGTTTTGTTTATATGAATTAGTTCCAATAATGCCCGTCAGGTGGCCGAAAAAGCTATATTCTCCTAGGAGATTCCGGAGGTCCTTATTCTACTTAGTAGCGATCTGTAAGCTCCATACGCTCAGCATGGAGACTCCGTACTAGGTGGGTAACAAACCCAGCTCCCAGATGACATTCTCCCGTGTCCGCTGTCACGTGTGTTTTTTTCAGTCTCTCTGCGGTGCTATCTGTGAGTCCCAGGCAGATTCATGTGGTCGTACTGTAGGCTGCATTCAAAGGTCGCACATTCAAACAATGTAATAGGATTATGAATGGTTGCTCTGGTCCATCTTTCTCCTCGACAATTACTGTTCCCTGTGTGTGCGATACAGGCTTGACGCTGTTATTGCGCAGCAATATTGTCCTACAATTGAAGCATTAACGGATATTTTGTCTATTTTAAATGCGAACTAACAATGGTGATGGAAAACAATACAATGGATCGTTAATTGTGATTGTGCTCATGATAAAGCAGATTAAGTCAGCATTCAGTCGCAGACACAACGCTAGTGATGTGTTCTCGCTGCACCTCTCTTATAAGATCTCTAAGTCAGATTCTGTATAAGGTTCTCACTGCGCTCAATGGGAGAAGAATTCTTAACGAACTAGGCATAGAGCCTTGAGAATTTTCGCGATATATGTATTCTATTGAGCGTGGGCCGCGCGCTCAGATACGCTGCATAGATTCAAAAGAGGTTATAATATAGACTTTCGGCATGCTGAAGAAGCTATCACTTCATTATCTGCATGCCAACCCTGGAATTTGAGAAACGAGCAGAGGTCAAATGTCTCAGTGTCTCAGAAGCATATCTAGCTGACCATGACCTACACTGGCAACCAGAGCAAAACACAGTTAGCTCTGGTCGGGTTAAATCCAGAGTCCACCTTGAAACTTGGCTGGTTCCCACCTGTGTAGTAGTTAGACCTTAAGCTAGGAATGCGCCATCTAGTGAATCTTGACCACACTACAGAGTAGGAATTGTCTTTTACTCTCATATCAGACCTGTTTTACTGCTTGGAGAGTGTATTATTTCATAACCTCAAAGCACTTACTATTTTGTTATTTTCTTTTGTGTGTAGTTCTTAGAATAAAACAACCATAAAGCTAGACTTTGGTATCAACTTGTGAACCCGACCAACCCCTATATCGTAACTCAGCGCAGACAGGGGTTGGTTGCCAGTCTAACCATGACCAATCACTAGTGACAGAAATACCTCAATGACCACATTTCTTCTCAACTAGGTGTAATGCCACATTGTAAAAAGTGTCTTTCAGTACGACGAAACTCAAACTATATATCTCTGATGGGGAATTTATGTGTCATGCATATCACCTCTTCCAAAAAATCATCATATAAAAGGAGGAAATAAAAGTCAATTCCAGGAAGGTTACCCGCCTATATACATCTAAATCATCAAGTTAAGGCCTGGCGTCCACCTACTACGATAGAAATTTAGACCTATCGATCTTGCACCGATATAGAAATCAAGTATTGGAGACATATCGGGAAGGTGCAAAATCGTAGACATATGTCAAGACATGCCAATCCACCACGCATTATATGGGTTTTTTATCGGTGTCTAATCACAGAGACGTGGTCAACTGCCCCGATATTAGGTAACCTTCCGATGCGATTTTCACTTTTTATCGGGAGGTGCATCGTAGACCATATTGGAGCCATATTGTACTAGGTGGACGCCGGGCTTAATATTTTACACTTTCATAAAATACATGATCTTATAGTTGACATATCCCTAAAAAAAAAGACTAATATTTTAAAGTGAACCACGTGACCTATATTTCAACTCCATTTGAGAGCGATGGCTCCCCCTGGTGGAGACCGGAAGTGTTCCCAGCAGGCTTAGAGTGGCGCTTCAACGTTCATATCCGGAAGGTGATAACTCTGTCATGTAGGGACACATCACAGCGTAAAAAACATCGAAAAGTTTCTGTTTAAGCATAAAGAAGCAGTAGTATTGAATAAAAGGGTTTGGTTTCAATATGAATTTTGGGAGCCTCACCCGTAATACCTTCAGGGAGTTAGAGGAGAGTGAGAGAAGAATGTGAAGAGAGTGAGAGGAGAGTGAGAGGACAGTGAGAGGACAGTGAGGGGAGAGTGAGAGAAGAATGTGAAGAGAGTGAGAGGAGAGTGAGAGGACAGTGAGAGGACAGTGAGGGGAGAGTGAGAGAAGAATGTGAAGAGAGTGAGAGGAGAGTGAGAGGACAGTGAGAGGAGAGTGAGAGAAGAGTGTGAAGAGAGTGAGAGGAGAGTGAGAGGACAGTGAGAGGAGAGTGTGAGGTGAGTGTGAGGAGAGTGAGAGAAGAGTGTGAAGAGAGCGAGAGAAGAGTGAGAGGAGAGTGAGAGGAGAGTGAGAGGAGAGTGAGAGGACAGTGAGAGAAGAGTATGAAGAGAGTGAGAAGAGACAGTGTGAAGAGAGTGAGTGGAGAGTGAGAGGAGAGTGTGAAGAGAGTGAGAAGAGACTGTGAGAGGAGAGTGAGTGGAGAGTGAGAGGAGAGTGTGAAGAGAGTGAGAAGAGACTGTGAGAGGAGAGTGTGGGGAGAGTGAGAGGAGAGTGTGAGGTGAGTGAGAGGAGAGTGTGAGGTGAGTGTGAGGAGAGTGAGAGGAGAGCGAGAGGAGAGTGTGAGGTCAGTGAGAGGAGAGTGAGAGGAGAGTGAAAGGAGAGCGAGAGGAGAGTGTGAGGTCAGTGAGAGGAGAGTGAGAGGAGAGTGAAAAGAGAGTGAGAGGAGAGTGAAAGGAGAGCGAGAGGAGAGTGTGAGGTGAGTGTGAGGAGAATGAGAGGAGAGCGAAAGGAGGGTGAGAGGTGAGTGTGAAGTGAGTTTGAGGTGAGTGTGAGGAGAGTGAGAGGAGAGTGTGAAGAGAGTGAGAGGAGAGTGAGAGTTGACATTCAGGGGAGAGTGACAGGAGAGTGTCAGGAGATTGAGGAGAGAGTGACAGGAGAGTGTGAGTGTCATTAACAATAGAGTGAGAGGTAAATTAGGGGAGATTGAGAGGAGAGTGAAAGGAGATTAAGGGGAGAGTGTTAGGAAAGTAAGAAGAGATAAAGATTTGTGAAACGGAAAGGAGAGTGAGGGGAGGGTAAGAGGAGAGTGAGAATGGTCGGAAGCGCAGCCTCCAGTCTTATTTATAGAACTGCCCTTCTGCGTACTGCACCTTGAACAGCCTTTGATCAAGGCACTGCTTATTGATGTACGCAAATTTACCTCCAGGAATTTGAGCGCCGCTAAGATATGAAGACGGAGCCAGGAGAGGGGGCAGGATGACAAACTATTGATTAACGATAATGGGGGAAGGCACCTGCGTTAGGAAGTCGAAGCTTTGAAGTATGGGGGCGAGTATGTCCGATACACCCTCTGAGGATGGTGGGTGAAGGTGTCAATAGACCATGTGCCCACATTATTAAGTTAACGAAAAAGAAAAGATTCCTAGTAATAATAGCACTCTATAGCATAAGAATTACTTGTTACGATGTAGACTTAATAAATCATTGGATGATTATACTAAGAAGGATATATACCCAATAAGAATTTTAATAATTGTAATTAACAACCACTCAGAACACGGGTGGATATGATAATAATGGACCACGAAAACTATTATAAAATCATTATGTAGATTTTTACTGCTAACCAAAGTGCTCTCAAAATGTACATCAGTACTAGTATAAGTACATGATTCACACCTGAAGAAGGCTGTCTAGATAGCCGAAACGTTGTGTCAAAACCATCATGAAATCCACTATAATTAAAAGATAAAGCGACAACATACTTGAAATATTGTGTTTGTTGGTTATGTGAGTAGACTACGAAGATATTAAGTTAACACTTAACCTTTAAAGGCGGGTACCTGTGGCAATAGTATGTGGTAAATGGCGGGTACTAGTGCTCATGTATACCGCCAGAGGGCGGGAGGTCTCAGGCCTATTGTGATAGTTCTATAGTTTAGGACGTGTTAAAATATGCAATCTTTAATCTTGTCATCCACTTCACCCAGAATCATTAGCTGGGTGTTGCATCTATATTCTGTGAAAATTTCATGGTTATATATCCAATATTTCCAATTTTATTCCACAATAACGAAATTTTGTAAATCTAAAAAAATGATGCCTTTTGGCATCACCCGCCCCAGCACAGATGATGCCATTTGGCATTACCCGCCGTGAATGGATTAAAGGTATTGATTGTAGATCCTTGATGAATATGCATGAAATACTATAGATGTATGATAATTATCTGTGTTAATTAGCTACAGTTCAGTCTATTTAGTACCATTTCCATTAATATCCAAAAATTGGAAACTAGTAAACTTAGTAACTTGACATGGCTTGCGGTTTTGGGGCAGTGACAGCGTACACGTGCACTTTGCTGATTGGTTGACATGATTGTAATTGGATCAGCTGTCCTCTCCACTCTCCTTCCGCAGACACACCAGGTCTGTGATTGGATCTGTCAATGACAGGACATAGCCTCTGCTTAGAGATGGATGGTTGAATAACTGTGTGAATCATCAGTCAAAGCACGACCAACCCATACAAGGTGCTGCTAATTGTAGGTTTAAAATCAGGGAATGCGTTTAGAGATGGCGCAATCTAAACGTGAAGAGACTGCTAAGGACAATATTGTTGAATTTAACCCAATTTATTTCACCTTGTAAATATCCCGCTATGAACAGGCTATAGGGATCGATCACAAATATATGAGGTCGTTCTAGTGAGGCACTGAACTGAAGAAAGTTGTATTCTTCATTGATTAGCTTTTCCCGCCCATTGACGCCACTTCCTGTCTTTGACGCATGCGCCTCAATGAATAACAAGTCAGGCGACCTTACTGACCTTTGACTACTTTATAAATAGGCATGTTTACATATTTACATGATATATGTAGAAGTGGGAGGAGAAATATGGTTTTCCCCTGATCTCTGGATAAAAAAAACTATCGTGGTGACCCCACATTTTAAAGTTAAATACATGTTCTACATCATTTTGTCACCTAATATCGGCGCAGTTGACCACATTTCAGCGATTAGACACCGACAAAAACCCTTGTGCTGCATGGTGAATTGTCATGTCTAGACATATGTCTACGATTTTGCACCTTCCTGATATGTCTCCGATATCTGCTTTTCGTATCGTTGCCATATCGCTAGGTCTGAATTCTATCGTAGTAGGAGTACGCCAGGCCTTAAATAGGCTAAAACGAAATTTGCCAGAATGTAGTGTATACTGTGTTCTGCAGGTGTAGGTATGTGTGGCATTACTGCAAAGACACGATAAAGAATACTAAAATATAATCGTATTTAATGCAAAGCTGGTTCAGTCTCCGTGCTCACCGAAGCGAACGTGGGACCACTTGTTGTTGTAATTTACCATTTTAATTATCTTCTTGGTGCAAGATATGATACTTTTTTTATTTTTTTTTAGTTTGTTTATTTATCCTGGAGAGATTTAGGCTCTAGGCCTGTCTTACAAAATTCCAGCTTAATATAGCTCGTCTATCAGACGGTATGTTAACAATTTACATTCATCAATACCAAGGAGATACAATTTCTGATATTTATCGTTCTCTGTTAAACCTTGCTAATTTAATGGAAATATCTTTTTCTGGAAAATAAAAACACTTGGTGTCTTTTCTACGTGACTCTGGACTCGGCATTGATTGTAACGAATAGTCCTCTATTCGCAGGACTTGAGTATACAATACTGCTATAGGTTTTTTTATTTTTCTGTATTAGCTTATTGGTAAGATATAATGATGCTTAGTCTGAAAGAATACCTTTTGTAAATTTTAACATAAATCTAGTTATAAGGGGTTGCCATCTACTTATTTCAGTATATATAGGCAAGGAATAAAATCATTTTATTTTATGATTCTGTTAAAAGATATATTGCACTGATTCAAGGGCTTTTCAAATCCTGGAATGAGATTTCAATAGTGATCTACCATTTGCAGATTTTAAGATATGATAATTGTAGATAACCTAACATT
This sequence comes from Alentia gelatinosa, assembly GCA_950022655.1. Lineage (NCBI taxonomy): Eukaryota > Metazoa > Annelida > Polychaeta > Phyllodocida > Polynoidae > Alentia > Alentia gelatinosa. The sequence goes on from OX465590.1 coordinate 3,062,983, forward strand.
TCCTTACCTTGATATATATGGTTTTTGATAATATAATCAATAGGAATCTACCATTTGCAGATTTTAAGATATGATAAATTTGTAGATAACCTAACATTTCCTTACCTTGATATATATGGTTTTTGATAATATAATCAATAGAAATTCACCATTTGTTGATTCTAACATACGCTATATCATATATAACCTGCCATCTACTGGTCCCAACATATATGACAAAATGTTAGAGTTATACATATATACTGGTATGATTTATCATTCAGGGTTATAGCTATTGGCCGAGGTCTGGGCAAGATAGACCCATGGGTTAACTCTGTGAGTATTTAAGAGTGCTTGGACCAGGGGGCGCTGCTCCACATTTTGCGGTTCGCAGAATAGTGACCCGAGGTGAAAATCGTTGCTCCAGATTCTTTGCAGATCGCATCATAATTATGTCGCCATCTATATCCAATTAGAATTCCAATGAACCTTTCACCTATGTCACTGAAAATGTGTTGTTGTAAAAAGTAGCAATACAACGTGATACCACACAGCACGATCCGATATTACTGGAGCAACGCTTTTCCCACATTTCTAGGAGCAACGGCCCCCTGGGTTAGTCTGTGAGCAGCTCACTTGGCACCTGGCAGGGAGGGGGAGGCCGGGCCTGCCGCTTGGCTGGGCGCATGGCCGGGCGGGCCGGAACTGGGCCGGGCGCCGTATAATAACCACCCGAGCTAAAAGGCGGCAAACCACCACGTGTCAATACGATGTGCATGTCACTCGTCACCCCATGCCTAATCATCACACTGTCCCTCTCTTAATGGCCGCTCCCCGGGGCCAGTTAGGTGTATACGGTGCGTCCCCCGTAATTAGTGAGCAGACCCACCACCAGGGGGGGCGATAAAGTGAACAGTGGGCGATAATAAAGGGGTTGGAGAAAAGGCCAGTTAAATGGGCGCGTTATGAGATGTGTCACTCGCGCTGTTAATTGACCGAGTAATGGTTGGAGTTTTTCTCTCTCTTCTCTCTCCGGCAACCCTCCATCCTCCCCCATCCATCCCACCCCTACCGGCTGCTGGCCCGTGAATATTTCTTTTCATTATTCACCGGCTGTATTTTTTTCTATCCATCGCAGTCGTTGTTATTATTGTTGTTGCTGGGGTGGGGAATAGAAATGTGGATGGGCAGCATACAGAGTTTACTCAATGCCAATATAGAGGCCCGGCCACGTGCGGTGAATGATGGTAGGTAGAAGGCGGTTTGGAGGGCTTTGATATGTGCCTCATTTGTCATTATTATTCCATCAGGGCCCGGACAGAGCCGTGCCAGCCCTCAGGATATATAAGCACGCCTCTGGCCATCTATAAACGAGCCTTTCCGTGCCCTCCTCTATTCCTGGCAAAGCAGGGTATAAATCAGTCGCTCGCCCTTCACTTGTACAGGACATAATGGGATTTTTAAAAAGCAATTGTTTTTTTTTATAAATGAGGGTAGGAGACATTGTTATATAGCAGGATTATTTTTATGAAAGTCAGCAGTATTTTACCGAGCTGACTCTTCTGTATAGCACAATATTTGTTTCATTTTCATCATTGAAATAGGACAGAATAGTCAGATTTTTATAACTTGGATTCATCTATCACTCTTGTTAATGGCAAGTTTTATATATACAGTAGAACCTCATTTAGGGGTCACCCCGCGCTAGCGGACAGTAATTGCGGTATGGAATGGTTCTGAACCCCGGGTAAGGGGACACTGTGGAGGGACACCCTATAAGATACGGGAGGACAGTGTGAGGACAATACTTGAGGATATCTGAAATGTTTTTTCTAGATATCTGTATCTCGGATATCCCAATGAGGGAGAGGGATACGGAGAACTGGAGGAGATTTTTTCCTACCTTATTTGAGTTTTTAGAGAGTGCTTTCATGCCTATATACATCATGTTTGGACCAACAGGTTAGAGTGGTCACATATATACACTTTCAGCGTGCTGCCAGAAAACTATCCCTTCACTATCTGCGTGCTATTCACTGTGATAGTGTGAAAGGAGCAGGGTGCCAATGTCTCGGAGTCTTAGAGGCATGTTCAGCTGACCATGACCAATCACTAGAGACCGAAATACCTCATTGACCTGTTGGTGCTTGACCTTGATATTTTTGGATCCTAGACTTAGGTGGTTGCAGATATAACAGGTTGACTGGGTTCGATTAGCTTACAGAAAACTATCCATAGACTGAATGTAACTCAAACCTTTTAATTGTTATTCATGTATAATTGCACGCTCATTCATCTATGATGAACATTCCATTTGCTCCTAGTTTGTTTATGGTGTCCATGTATGCTGGTAGACAAATCAGACACTGGGGCACAGCCTGTGTCGGCCCCTGTAGGCGTCCTGGTAGGCGACTGTGGTGAGTCTGTGTGGGTAAGGATTTTACAGTAAGCCCAGAGTCTATGTAACCTCTCCGATCTCTAATCTTATTTTAGGCAGCTTATTTGAGCGTGACTCCCACGCTCAAAAAGGGCAAAGACACCAGTCTACAGTGACTGTGAGGTCAAGCCTGGGAATGCGGTTCATTTCCATATACTACTACAGTAGTTACTACCATCACAGTCGGTTGCAGGACGTTAGGGCCCACCACCTTAAAGTAGGGACGTTAGGGCCCACCCTACACCGGGGGTGTGAAAGCCTCAGTCGCGCCTCGGCCGCACCGCGATGCCGCGGTCACACCTATGGTGCCGGGAGGGAGATGTGGCATACATAGACGTTAGGGCCCACCTAATTTTGCATAATTGGTTAATGTTTGAATACTGGAGAACTCAACCCGTAAAAAAGCTCAACCCATAAGGAACTCAACCCGTTTTAAATCTTCCCTACTCAAGCATCTCAACTGTGAATAAATACTATATTTAGTAGTAAATATAAGTAAGTAACCCTATCCCTAACCCTAACCCTAACCCTTACCCTATCCCTAACCCTATCCCTTACCCTAACCCTAATCCTATCTCTAACCCTTACCCTAAGCCTAACACTAGGTGGGCTTTAGGCGGGCCCTAACGTCCCGACTTCCGGCTGGTGGGCCCTAACGTCTACATACCTCACAGTCCAGGTATAAGAGCTGCTAGAATTCACAAAAATGCAGAGTTTTGGCGAATTCAACATAAAAAGAGTACCAGTACTTCGGCGCCGGCGTTTCTGTTGAAAGTTCTTATTGGGAGACTGAAAATGACCATGCTTCTATGAAAACCATGCTGGGTAGATAGTCATTGAATCAAGGTCCCAGGTATAGGGCAGAATGTTAATGTTTCTCTGGAGGTGTTTTTAAAACTATGAACGATGAAATAATTGATCTTATCGTGGTCTGTATTGCATTCTCTTTACCCAAAGTGATCCACCTTTATGGAGGACGGTCTTACAAGACGATCAGGAAAATATCTTCATTCTTTAATATTATAAAAGGTCACAAGTTTTACCATGTTTTAGGTTTTTTGCTAGGTGGGTTCAATCCTTCATTACAAAACGTCTTCCCATAAGATAGGAAAACAGCAATCATGGTATGAATTGAAAAAGATGTCCTTGAATTCCTAGGGCTACATTTTCAAAACGGACACTCCGATCGTGATCAATGTCGCCTGAGGTTAGTCCTGATCGTAATCGTTCAGCCAGTATCGTTCTTAGTTGTAAACACTATGCCCCTGAACAGGTGTTATGCATTGCTGTGGTGTCCTTCACAACGAGAGGAGAAGAATTGAGGGAGTGATGATAGGTCAAGTCAGTTGAATTTCGTCAGAACAAACCGCCACTGTCCAGGAACTATCCACCAGGCAACTGGTAACTGTTGCATGGACTAACAATGGCTCTGTTCCCTTTATTAGAGCGTGCTTGCACGCGCTATATAGGGGACAGAGCTATTGTTAGTTCATGAAGCAGTCACTAGGTGGTCGGGGGACAAAACCTGTCTTCTGGCTCTTTGTTCTTACGAGATTCAACTGCCTTTCAATGTTTTACCATGGTTACTTTGACTCTCTACACCCATCTCAGAGTAGGATGACATGATAATTAAACCCAAGACATGATATTTTCCACATGGAATACTTTACATGTATATGTGAGCAAAGCTAGAATTGTGACACTTCCCAATTATCACTCACTTCTTCTGCACCCCCATTAGTGAAGAACATGCACTCGGGGGGCGTCATGGCGGCGCCCATGGATCATAGGCTATATGCCGTATACACTGGGTGCAAGTGGGTTACAGAAAACTATCCATGGGCTTAATCTAACTCAAGCCTTTTAATTGTTATTCGTTTATAGTTGCACGCTCATTCATCTATAATGAACATACTATTTGCTCCTCGTTCATTGAACACGTCGCTATACATAATCTATACTATTTCACAAGAACATATCGAGTCGCATATTAAGATACAACATTTCCCCGTAGAATTCGGCGAGGCCTGCCTTTTAAACAGTTCAAATAGGATACTACAGTGTCACGTTTCAACAATTGCCGGATTTCACAATATCATTTTACACAACGAATCAGAATTGACTTTTGTTTTTAAAGTGTGGTTTGCAATATCCATTGTTAACATCTCCATAGTAAGAAGTTAAAAACCATGGAGACAATTTACGGTGATAAAGAGCTTCGTTATGAGACATTCTTTTCTCACTAAGTGATGGTAAAAAACTGTGATGATGATTAGGATTTTAAGAAGTAAAAACATTGTGAGTGTGGACTAAGACGATTCACTGACGAGCGGCGGCAGCTACTGGTTACCGGTTTCTGGTGGTTACTGGTGGTTACTGGTTGTTATCTCACCCCAGATATTTTTTCTCCATAGACTTAACATTGGAAACTCGTATCTAACACCCATTAGATATTTAGGAAATATATCCAATGGGGGATAATGTCACAAATGTTAGCCCATTAGTCAATATTAAGGGTGAGATAAATTCAGAAACCCATTCAAGTTTAGGGTCAGAGCTCGATCCCATCTCATTTGAATCACATAGCAATTCACGCGGCTTCGCCTTGTGAATTACTACATGATTCAAACTCGATGGGATACGAGCTCAGACCCTAAACTTTCATGGGTTTCCTCTATATTATATTTTGTGGTTTCTGGTGGTTACTGGTGGTTTCTGGTGATTTCTGGTGATTACCAATGGTTACTATAGAGGAAACCTATGAGAGTTTAGGGTTTGAGCTCGTATCCAATCGAGATTGAATCACATAGTAATTCACAAGTCGAAGCTGCGTGAATTACTACGAGATGGGATCGAGCTCTGACACTAAACTCGAATGGGTTTCTGAATTTATCTCACCCTTCACATTGACTAATGGGATATCATTTGTGACGCAATCCCCCATTGGATATTTTTCCTAAATATCTAATGGGCGTTAGATACGAGATCTCAATGTTATGTCTATGGCGAAAATATACCAGGGGTGAGATAATTGTGGTTACTGGTAGTTACTGTTGGTTTCTAATGGTTACTGGTGGTTACTGGTGGTTACTGTTGGTTACTGGTGGTTTCTGGTGGTTTCTGGTGGTTACTGGTGGTTACTGGTGGTTACTGGTGGTTACTGGTGGTTTCTGGTGATTACTGGTGGTTACTGGTGGTTTCTGGTGGTTACTGGTGGTTACTGGTGGTTACTGGTGGCTACTGGTGGTTACTGGTGGTTACTGGTGGTTACTGGAAGTTATGGTGGATACTGGTGGTTTCTGGTGGTTACTGGTGGTTACTGGTGGTTACTGGTAGTTACTGGTGGTTACTGGTAGTTACTGGTGGTTACTGGTGGTTACTGGTGGTTTCTGGTGGTTACTGGTGGTTACTGGTGGTTACTGGTGGTTACTGGTGGTTACTGGTGGTTACTGGTGGTTACTGGTGGTTACTGGTAGTTACTGTTGGTTTCTAATGGTTACTGGTGGTTACTGTTGGTTACTGGTGGTTACTGGTGGTTACTGGTGATTACTGGTGGTTACTGGTGGTTACTGGTGGTTACTGGTGGTTACCGGTGGCTACTGGTGGTTACTGGTGGTTACTGGTGGTTACTGGTGGTTACTGGTGGTTACTGGTGGTTACTGGTGGTTACTGGTGGCTACTGGTGGTTACTGGTGGTTACTGGTGGCTACTGGTGGTTACTGGTGGTTACTGGTGGTTACTGGTAGTTATGGTGGTTACTGGTGGTTACTGGTGGTTACTGGTGGTTACTGGTGGTTACTGGTGGTTACTGGTGGTTTCTGGTGGTTACTGGTGGTTACTGGTGGTTACTGGTGGTTACTGGTGGTTACCGGTGGCTACTGGTGGTTACTGGTAGTTATGGTGGTTACTGGTGGTTACTGGTGGTTACTGGTGGATACTGGTGGTTACTGGTGGTTACTGGTGGCTACTGGTGGTTACTGGTGGTTACTGGTGGTTACTGGTAGTTATGGTGGTTACTGGTGGTTACTGGTGGTTACTGGTGGTTACTGGTGGTTACTGGTGGTTTCTGGTGGTTACTGGTGGTTTCTGGTGGTTACTGGTGGTTATTGGTGGTTACTGGTGGTTACTGGTGGTTTCTGGTAGTTATGGTGGTATCTGGTGGTTTCTGGTAGTTACCCCTAATAAAAAAACCGCCATATGCTTAACATGGGATTTGTTTATGTCATGGGTAGTGACATAAAGTGTTGTTTATGCCACTACTTTCTGATACTGAAAAAATATGGAAACGGGGTAGGATAAAATCTAGACGCCACTCGTTTGAGTTTGAGCTTATTTATGCAACTCATTTTGTTGGCTCCGTAATGTTACTCGTCTTCGACTCGTGAAATTATGGAGCCAACAAAATGCGTGGCATAAATAAACTCAGACTCAAACTCGTGACGTCTCTTGATATTATTACCTACCTAATGCGAAGTCCTCATAGGAAATGTATGGAGCACCTGCAATTTGCAACCAGCAGATTCTAGTATAGGTTTCTTAAATGTTCATTTAATATTGATTATTTAAAATTAGTCACAGTGATCTCATTTACCATCAGAAATCACTGTTCTAAAACGTTTTGTTTACTACTAGCGACTTCGTCGATTCATATTTGGCTAACGATTCCTAACTGCCGTCATGCCCCCTAGCGGGTGAACGGGAAACCATCATTATCTCGTGGTAACCATTTCGTATGACATAGGTGTTTGAGCTGATCATAAGCGATTATAACTGTATGGATTTACACCAGCGAAAGGTTTAAAGTCACATTGGCTAGGGAGATAAAAAACTACAGACCTAAAATTTGTTTTCGGCATAGGTAGAACTGCATCATAAAAGAAGAAGCACATCTCAGTATAGACCTTAAAAAAGGATTGTAGGTTCATGTTATTCTCCCGATGAGATTCTCACTCTCGTGGTGCTTCACTCTCCATGCTTAGATCTTATTCACTCTGAATCTATGTACAGGAGAAACTCCAAGCGGATCCGCCCAGAATCATAGTTTTTAGATATGGTAGGTAGAAAAACACAGGAAAAAGCGAACTACATAATTGGCGCAAGTATACATCGAATCACCACCGTGCGTGACAGTCCTGTGGTGTTATGGCATAATCTGGAACTACCTGTATTTTTTATTAGAATAGACTTGTTATCATTTAATTAGGTGGATGATATATGCAAAATCGACTGTTTGTTTGTTTGGTTTGATTTAACGTCCAGTCAACCATTATAGGTCCTTTCCAGACTTTCTCAACGTTCTTTTACACCACTAGGGTGGTGATCGAATCTATGTGATGAATTCAGGTAGAAACCTCACCCCTACCCATTTACCGAGGTGAGAGTTCTTTTACTTCCCACACCACATAGACATGGTATGAGAAGGATGGCCTTTGTTATAGCAGTAAATCTACCACTGCTGGGGGTGGGACTCAAACACACAAAGTCTTTCAACCTTGGGGTTACAAGTCCGGTGCTCTAACCACTGAGCTAACTCCCCACCCCGCAAAATCGACTGGTTTTGATTACGAGTCTCCGCAATCGCTCGGAGATTACGGCTCTTACTACGCGTCAACTACTCGGAGATTACGGACACTCGTAATCTAAACCAGTCATTATTGTGTATGTATATATTTCTACCTCAGCTGTACCATGATGGTCACCCTTGTTAAAGTGACTTGGTTCATCATTCTGTGATTTCACCATTTATCGCAGGAAGTGCGTAGGAGAGATCTTTTCATATAAAAAAGTCTTAATGGTTATCCTATCATAAAATATTGTAATCAGTTTATAACTGGCGCCCTCGGCAAAATAACTTTCTCGCCCGTTTTCCAGTTATCAGGCTGATTGACTGATTAGAAAATAGGATTCCAACCCAAGCTTGTAACGATAGCTGGATTTTGTATCGAAATGAAATAGACAAAGGTTGATAATTAAGTCCAGTAATCAGCGATTTCTTATAGATGGTTACTAGAGGAGGCAAAATGAGATTAGATAGAGGGAATTATTATGTAAAATTAGGTTCATTGATAAGATATGATTAGGGAGAGTAAACTTCAACGCCAAAACGCCAAAATTCACGCCAGTGTGACTGAGGCATTTAAGTGATAATAACAATTTGAACTTATTTGGGACTATTTTTTTGACATTTTGCAGACCTGAACGACTACTGCGCCACGGAGAAGTTCGAGGTCAGCTGTCAGCCCGGTCACGTGATCCTGATGACGTCAGCAGTGTACGGACGCATGCGCAGTGGACGGTGTATAGGGGGCGTTGCGCTGGGCTGTCAGACAGAGGTCATCGAGTACATGGACGCCAAGTGTTCGGGCAAGAGGGGTTGTGCAGTGGGGGTGAACGACATCGACCTGCACGCCACACCCTGCCCTAAAGACTACAAGAGTTACCTGGAGGCCTCCTACGTCTGTGTTCCCGGTGAGAAACGTTTTTTTTTATAAATATTTTGTTTTTTTATGAGGAAATTTGTATTCCTCAATCCGAGTTTACATACACAATAATGACTGGTTTTGTGTGCGAGTGGCCATAATCTCCGAGTAGTTGATGCATAGTAATATCCGAGCGATTAGGGAGGATATTACGTCGTCAACTACGAGGAGATTACGATTACGCCACACCCTGCCCTAAAGACTACAAGAGTTACCTGAAGGCCTTCTACGTCTGTGTTCCCGGTGAGAAATGTGGTTGTTTTTTTAGTGTCTTTTTATTATCATTTTAATGAGCAAATTTGTATTCCTCAATCCGAGTTTACATACACAATAATGACTGGTTTTGTGTACGAGTGGCCATAATCTCCGAGTAGTTGACGCGTAGTAATATCCGAGCGATTAGCGAGGATATTACGTCGTCAGCTATGATGAGATTACGGTCACTCATATACAAAACCAGTCGTTATTGTATTTATTACCCACCTACAAGATCAATAACAATTAAGTCTATTGCATTTAAAAAGTTTTTGTACGCCATTTAGTTCCAGACACAGCAATGTCAAGCATAGCAGTAATTCGGTGTAGACTTACACCAATAATGTAGTTCGCCATTAACCTGTGATTTTAGCATGCAAAGTGTGTTATGACAGTGATTTCTGGTGGTAAATGAGATTGCTATGATTGATTCTAGATAATTAGCATTGAATGAACATTCTAGAAACTTATTTCGAAGTACATGATGATTCAACCTCTCTATGGCCAGACTATTTTTCTGGAATCTCCTGCAGGAGATTCTGACATGCCAGAATCTCCAGGTAGCTAATTCAAGGTGACCTAAACATTTCCTATGGAGACTCCATAATCGGTAGGTAATAGAATCACATCCAGACATGTAAACAAGAACAGTACTTATTGACAATATTCGTTAACTTCATAATCGGAGAATACCTTGGTAGAATTTTTAATTCATTTTATTTTATTCAAGTAAGTAGAAATTGAGAAAAAAAAATCAGACATGGTATATTATTTTGTAGGTTGTTCTTGTTGAACCACCGATGCTAACGCCTAATGCGTGCCAAAAGAGACGTTATGCTTGGGGAACTAAAATTAGTTATTCATTACCAGCCGACGACGGATTAGATGTTCAATGAGCACCCATTATTCAATATGTATAGGAACTGACAAGCATGAAGAAAATCCCGACTTAAATTAACAAAGACATCGGTGGCGTTGATAAAAAAACCTGCTGTTTTAGAAGGAAATGAAGGTGGTCACCGACCGATTTATGGTCATTGCCACCGATTATTTCAACATAGTTTGATTTCGTCAGTGGCCTCGAAAGTTAGTCGGTGATGCCATATTGTACAATGTTGGAAAGAAAAATCGTTGACCTCTTTTGTTTTCAATTGACGACTTTCGCACAAAAAGTATCGCATAGTCAGTTCGTGGAGCTAAATCCCATTTTCGGTGGTTATATTCGACAGGTGGAAATGCCACATTTATTGCCCCAACCCGACGACTGATTTACAGTGACAACATAATCAGTGGGCATTTCCAAAGTTATCAGGTGGAAATGCTGCATAAATAAAAGGTTATTAAAGGCATATCCTACAATACACAGTGGTGCAACCTGGTGGTTTAAAAAAAATAAATTATTACTCAAAAACTTGTTTCTTCGGTTTATTCAAATTCTACATGAGTAAATTTATCATTTTGTCAAGTTAATCCAATATCAATAGGCAAAATAGGCCGATGAGAGAAAAGAAATAGAGTCGTTAGATATTGTCATGAAACATCACAAAATCTCATATGATGAGTTGTCTTTGCAGCATGATATCACGAAGCGGAGCTGAGTGATATCTGTAACGGAAGACAATGAATGGCATATAAACAATTATATGATATTGAGTAATGTTTAGATTTTGTCCTACCCTGTCACATGTTTTTAACTTCATATGTCACCAGTGACATATAGTAATTTTATGCCATAACCGTGGCATAAGATCCCTCCATGTTAAGTCTATGGAGATTTGTATGAGGGTAGGACAATAACTAAATGTGTATATATAGGTAGTTGTAGTATTTTCTACAAAACCGGTGAACAACTGGAGCAAGAGGGAAATATAATTCCCATAGTATAAGAGTAAAATGTAATAAGTTGTAATATCGTAAAACTAGATGAGTTTTAATCTTGGCCGCCATATGCTACGACTGGAGTTTGGCACAGTGATTTCACAAGGCGAGGCCGAGTGAAGTCTAGAGCCAAAACTCCAGGAGTGGAATATGGTGGCCATGATTAAAACGAATCAGGTTTTGATTTTATCCTACCCCGTCTCCTCGATTTTGGAATATTAGGTGATAAAAATTCTGTATGCCACTAGTGGCATATAAAACTCCGTATGCCAGGCAGCGTGGCATACGGAAACTCAATGTTAAGCCTATGGGATTTTATATTAGGGGTAGGATAAAGGTTGGTATGCATAACATCGAAGAGCATACGTACTTTACTGAACGAAATAAAATCATTTGCTCAAACAAAACAGAACTAGGAGAAAATAGTATGTTCTTCGTCGATGAATAAGCGTGCAATTTTAAATGAATAACAACTAAAAGGTTTGGGTTTGGGACCCACGTTAGAATCCAAACATATCAAACACCAGTAGGTCAATCAGGTATTTCGGTCTTGAGTGATTGGTCATGGTCAGCTGGGAATGCCTCTAAGACCCTCAGACACTGGCACCCTGCTCCCTATCCAATAGCACAGCGAATAGCACACAGATAGTGAAGTGATATACACAATATTGACTGGTCGCATAGTAATATCTGAGCGTATGCGAAGATAATGCAAAGAGTCAACTCCGAGGAGCATACGGCCGCTTTTATCTGAAACCAGTCTATATTGTATTTATTATCCACCTTTTCTGGGCAAGTGGCATGTCGATATCAGTTCATTTTAGTTATGCACTATTTTCCCGTACGCACTACTTTCCGTATGCGCCACCCAGAGCATACAACATATCCGTATGCACCGGGTATATCCATACAAACTCCCTACATGTTTTCAATGGACACTTTGTATTTGGTGGATAATTAAGATTTTTATCAGCATGCTAAAATGTATGAGACCACTCTAACCTTTTATAGGAAACGTATATAGCTCTAAGAACCTGCAATTTACTCACAAATGGAGAAAGCTAGAAGCTTTTAGCATCCAAGCAAAGATCATTATATGTTGTTGACAGAGAGCATTGCAAACGGCTGGCAGTAGAATATCAGCAGAGGTGTGGTAATTGTATCATAACGGCTAGAATCCTCATTAGCGCCTTGTAGGCTATGCGCTTTTAACTGGCTTGACGTGTCAGCCGCGTCTAACCTCACCAAAAAGCCACACGGCAATATGAGATGATACGATAATGAGCTAGTGGGCGGCTCTATTAGAGCGTCAAGGACCGAGTGGCTTTTAGAATTCTGTGGGTCGGCCGCACCTTTTATATTATTGTGGTTGATGGCTATTGACACTACTCAGATCCGATCGTTTGGATAATATCCGGTGGTTAGTGTGCTACGCTTCTGGTTAGATTTAGCAGACCCGCAGGTCGGTTCATGTATAGTGTAAGTCATGTATTATTATACGGAAACAGGGTTACTGTGGCTGTACGTGATAAATACTCGGTAAAATTGACGATGAAACGAACCGATACAGAGCACGACTAAAGCCTATAAGACACCGACATTTGTTCCCGATTCATCCCGACCATCGGCTCGGTGAGAGTCAAGAATAACATTTTGGTGCCTTATACCTATAAGACAGCGACATCTACACTGTTCTCGATCACAGTTCCTCCTTTTATAACCTCGTAAATTACCCGGGATGAGATCAAAGAGAGTCGCCGGGAGCCGAGCCGGGGTGAGCCACGGGCTGCTGGTGTGGAATAATATAAATTAATTCAAAGTTGAATAACTTCAGATCCAATTGAGATATCGGGAAGCGGTTTTCAGATTTATCATTGCCTCTCTCTACCCTACAAATTGTCATAAGGCACTTGTAAATCGGACTGAGAAATAGGTAGCATTGCTATTTAAACGGCCTGCTCAGAATCGGGAACAGTTTTTGAAGTGCGTACATCGAAATCTTAAGGTCGGGGAGAGTCAGTCATATCTGACATGGTAGTAATGCCCGACGCGTCGGGAAAAGCAATAAAATCGGGTCGGTGAAGTGCGTACATCGACCTGATTGATGCAGATTGTCACACTCCCGACGGATCCGTCGGGCAAAGGTAGAATCAGGCACAGCCGTCGGCCTGGTGTCTTATAGGCTTAGAGAGTGTGAGATCTTATGAGAGGGGTGCACCATACAAGGCAGTTTACGTAATCCGGCCCCAACCCTCAGCACCTCCATGCGCAGGTCTGTCAGAGTTACTCAACAACAGGGGCAGGGACTATTGAGAGACGTCACGAGTTTGAGTCTCAGTTTATTTATGTCACACATTTTGTTGGCTCCGTAATTTCAAGTCGAAGAAGTATATGAGATAGCCCAGTCTCTCTCATCATACAAGGACTATTCCCCATTTCATCGCATAGTTTCCTGATATACTGTGCTGGTAGTGTTTTTCATTTTGTATTTGTATATGTTGTGTGCTTTTTTGTTATTATTTTTCTTCTTTCTATGTAGGTTATCTTACTGTTAACAAGAAAGCTTATCATAGGCACAAGCATTGTACCGTGCGTTTCCTTGTAACATCTGAAAAACTCACCTTGGTGAGAGATGTCTTGATCTAATGGAAAAAAAAAGATGAAAAAAAGAGATTTATATCTGTGCTGTCCATCTCCTCCAGAGAGATATCAATTTGAGCCTCTTGCTTGAGCCAGTTCCCAATTTATTTCCAGAAAGCTATGACCATCGTAATCTATGCAAAGTATCTTTTATCCAGAAATTCTTTGTAGAAAATATTTTATTCTTTTTCGGTCAGATATTCTGGTACCATCTTCTATTCTAACAATTGCTCTTAATAACAAAAGTTAGAGTTCTGATCTCAATTCTCTTCGCACGATATGATACTCTCAAGTTCTGTCCTTTGTCACGATCCAAAATATCGGTATGTGAAACATACAGATTCTATCCCTTGGCCTAATAGACCAAGCTGGCTGCATGGCATGCCGCGTGAGGCGATCTCCCTTGGTTACGATCAACAGAGTTGCCCCAATGCGGTAAACACGGAGCCAGCATACAATCCTGATCTCGAGGCACTCAAGTCAGTCCGGTCAGCACAGCGTATAGTAAATACCATCTGCAATAAAGCTTGTAATGGGACGAAGCCTTAGAGTCATTCATTCAGCTTTCTATTCACAACAGATAGTAACACTTTCTCATCTCAGATGTATAATAGTTCACCGGTCTTTCTATCTCCAGCTGTGAACACCAGCTCGTGCCAGACCAAACTCTCGCAGCATCTCGTGGGACCTCGCGGCTACATCACGGGTTACGCTGGTGACGGTGTGTTGTCGTTCCCGCGGTGTACGTTTAGCCTGGAGGTGGACGTGGGCCAGCGAGTGGCCATCTATGTCTATAGGTGAGTATAAAACACCAGGTGTTAAACCAGCAGATAGCTATTGTGTTATGGAGGTAGCCATCTACATTTACAGGTTGGCAAAAAGCACCAAACGTTAAACCAGCAGATAGCTATTGTGTTATAGAGGCAGCCATCTACGTCTATAGGTAAGTATAAAACACCAGGTGTTAAACCAGCAGATAGCTATTGTGTTATGGAGGCAGCCATCTACGTGTACAGGTGTGTATAAAGCACCAGGCATTAAACAAGCAGGTAGCTATTGTGTTATGGAGGAGTCAATTTACGTGTACAGTTTTGTATTATGCTGGAGACACACCAAGCGAGTAACGTAGCCATTTCCCGAATCTCAAACACAAAATGGCGTATATGTGAGCTATTATTTCATATTTCACCTGATGCTTGCTAAATCATCGGTGGGAAATATTACAATGAAATAACATCGCACATACACGCAAATTTCTGTTGGCGATTCTGGAGATCGCTGACGTTACTCGCTCGGTGTGTCCCCGGCATAAAGCACCAGATATTAAGCCAGCAGGTAGCTATTGTGTTATGAAGGCAGCTATCTATGTCTGCAGGTGAGAATAAAGCACTAGACGTTAAACTAGCAGGTAGCTATTGTGTTATTCAGGAGGCTATCGACTTGTACAGGTCTTTATCCCACCCCAATAAAAAACGCCATTGGTTTAACATTGACTCAGTGTATTTGACTGAGCATTGAATAAAGTGTTATTTATGCACCGAGGTGATTAAAAAAAAAGAGGACCAATCAGCGACGAGATAGCAAAAGTAGATCCAGCAGTATTGATAAACGTGGCCATCCTCTGATGAGTGTCAACACACTACTATTGTTAAGTCGTTAAAAAGGGGGTAGGATAAATAGTAAACCAAACTTGAGTTAACCTGGTCAGTTTCATCTCACTCCGGCCAGGTCTGCTAAATTACTTCAATCGGCTACGCCTCACGTAGTAATACGCGACCTGTCCGTCGTGAGATAAAGCTGACCAGGCTAACTCTCGTTCAGTTTCGACTAAGTATACATCACCAGGCATTAGACCAGCAGATAGAGGGTAGAGAGAGGGTGGGGACTATTTGAGTTTACCTGACAATTATCTGACCTAGAAGGGTCAAATTGTCGGCAGATCAGATTCATAAAGCTGGAATAACCCTAGAAGACTTTATTGACTTTTTGTTATTATTTCATGCTTGCGTATGGTTATGAATATTCACAGTACTATGCTCTGCCTTGCCTAAAGTATAGTATTACAACTGCACTCTATACAAATGCCATCATTCTTTGGATAAAAACATTTTAAGAATATATGCAGAAATGATGCTCAAGGCATTGCCCGTTCTGAAAGGGTTAAAATAGGAAAGCGAAGATATGGGAAAACTATCATGTTGGCCCAGGTGACAAATTGTTAACTTTTCTTTTTAAAAAAGGGAAAAAAAGAAGAAGATTTTCATTGAATTGCACGTGAAATACAGGTAGAAATATCCATTTTGAAATTATTCCACAATCCAAAGGAAGTTCATGTAACGAGGGTACGAAAAATAACTAGAGATTCTGGCTTGTGTGGTTTAGGTTTAAATGATTTCTCTTACTCGGTGAAACTGATGAAGGATGCGTGGTTGGTGTACATGAAAGGACCCAGACAGCCCTTAGATGTCTGATGATTCATCATACATCAGTGAAAAGGCGTACATCTCTAAGGCACTCTCAAGATAATGGATCGAAGGACGTAATTTCAAAATGTGTAAGACACCGATGATGAGATTGTGCAGCAACTTTTATATACGATCTAGGGTTTTTGATGCAAGGCAAGTGTAATATGATATCTCCAAAATCCTATCAAAAATCTGTGTATTATGGCAGCAGGAGTCTGATATCTTACACTGGAGAATGCGCACTGCTTTAGAGCAGCCTCAAGATCAGTATGTGTACAGATAGTATTGTACGAACTAGAATTATTATTATTTTTTCATTTTTGAATATTGAGCTTCGCTCTTTTTATTGAACCGAAAGAGTTACAGTAAGTTTGGGTAGAAAATACATGTGAACTTTCCATCGGCATTTAATGGACTAGCCAAAGGGCTACAAGTGATCACTCCAACGAAGAACAATGTCTGAAATCGAAGATTGTACATAGGAAACTCTGAAAAATTGTATCTAACTATTTGCATGAACAATATAGCTCACTTATACTAATTTCTTATTCTTGTGAATATCAGATAATATTACAAGAATGCAATACACTCATCAACGTTTGTGAAGCGAATGCCAATTGCAATTAATTATTGCAATAATGGAGAAATAAAAATCTGTGGTGAAGGTCAAGGGAGCCAAAGTGAACCCGCTGAAACCACAGATACCCGTTTACAAAACACCATTTCCGGTGGCCAGTAAGAATGAGGCGTAGTGCTAAACCTATGGTGCTTTGAGGCTCGTTGTTACTTTTGAAGTGTAGTTTACTACTATCAAATCTGGATAACTCTGTCTCGAAGCTACGATGACAGTTGTTAAGTTTATCCAAAATATAAATCTAAGAGATTGGAGAACCTACCTCTCAAACCTACATAGTCAAAGTACTGAGCGCCTATACCCGGAAATGGTGTTTTGTAAACGGGTATCTGTGGTTTCAGCGGGTTCACTTTAGCTCCCTATTTGTG
Source organism: Alentia gelatinosa (assembly GCA_950022655.1). Classification (NCBI taxonomy): domain Eukaryota; kingdom Metazoa; phylum Annelida; class Polychaeta; order Phyllodocida; family Polynoidae; genus Alentia; species Alentia gelatinosa. The sequence continues at coordinate 3,080,118 of OX465590.1, forward strand.
CAAAGGAATTACAAATAATGATTGGGAAAATCTTTTCTTTTTGATTATAGAGACAATATATATTTCTATAAAGTTCAGAATACCGCTTCGGTCGCTAGCTCATTTCTCTTTCATTTTTACCACTTACAAAACATCTAAAAAAACATAAATGCATCTGGGAATATGAATGTTCATAGACGATAGTAAGGTGTACCACTTAGAAGGAAATAACAACATATAAAATGACTAGGGGCCATCCATAAAGTACGTACGCACTGAGGGGGTTGGGGTAAAGAATTTCGGAAATTTTGCGTATGCTCCTTCTTTGTTCTATTAGGTACAAAATCGGGAGGGGGGTGGGTGGGGGGGGGGGGGGGCAAAGATTTAGGAATTTCTGCGTACGTACTTTATGGATGGCCCCCTACTGTTGTTGATTTTTTATGTCTCGTCTAGTAATGATCTATGACTGGCTCCTATCTGTATCACACATATTCTGACTCAACTGAATCAACGCCTCTGTCTATGAACCTATTACGTCCTTAACCCTTTAAAGACGGGGGTCTGTGGCAGAGCCCTGTTGGTTGGTGCGGGTACTTTGGATCGGAATAACTCCAGGGGACGGGCCAATCTTTGTCTAAACCCATATTCCATTATTTGATCACGTGATATGTCACATCCTTCTTATGAATTATATTATCTGTTTTACCAAATAATATCAAATCCTATATCATAGGTTTATTCACTGAAGATTTCAGATTTGCTGATCAATTATTTCTACATGAAACAATGAAATGGTAAATATTACTAAATTTCATAAATTATGCCTCAAGGCATTATCCGCCCTGAAAGGGTTAAACTGATTTTCAAAAAGAAAACGAGTCATCAGAAATTAAAAGATGTGATCTGGTCCCCGGGCGTATGATAAATCATGGAGGATGGCGGAGGTGTGGTGGAGCCATTAAAATGCTTTTAGTATTAAAAGTGAACAGCTTCGGTCCCCCCACCACCATCACAACTGTCATTCTGACTTTATCCCTTTCTTCACTTAAGGTAATGGCTGAGCATTAGGGAAATCCGAAACTGGTGTTCGTTTCCACTGGCAATGATGGATATAAATGTTTTAAGGCTTGGTCCATCAATATCTATTTACAACGTGGCTTTACCGAATCGTAGGGGACAAAAAGCATATCACATACAGAACAAACCTTTGAGTTTATTTAAGAATCCACTTTGTCTACAGATCTAGGCCGCATTTACTGATCTTATAAACGGTCTCATTGTTTGATCTCCTATACGACGTATCAGGCATCTACCTGTATTTTATTATCCATGGTATACAAAGCCACCATTGAAAATGTATGGAGACTTAGTAAGCCATGACCCATTGCATGAAACCTGTCAGATATCATAACCGTGGTATACGGATTCAAACCTCTGCCTTAAAACCATGGTATACGGGAAAAATAGTCCCTTTTGCCATAGAGCAAAGAAATAATCCCTATTGTTATTCAATATAATATGGCAATCACTGGGTTTAATTTATTCGAAAAGATGGATCATGAATGCAACAAACAATGATTTTGTGGACAGGCGGCTCTGTAAACCACTCGAGGATGACGTCCGCTAACGCTCATGTATTACTACGCGTCAACCTCTTGTGGTTTACGGCCACCTGTTCACAAAACTATTGATTGTTGTATATATATATACATGTGTGCAATGGCAAATATGGCGCGTTGAACCGGCCTGACGCAGCTGGTGCAACTTGACTGGCTTGACCCATCCAGTGCAATCCAACCAGCTTGATCCAACTGGCCTAACCTAACTAGAGAGACCCAACCTGTGTAATCAAACTGGCCTCACCCAACTGGTGCAATACACAGGTCTTAACCAACAAGTGCAACCCCACTGGCCTGACGCAACCGGCCCAACCCAACCACTGCGACCCAACCTTCCTAACCCATGCACTGCGACCCTTACTGCTCGACCCAACTGGCCTGACCCAACAAGCCAGACCCAACAGACATGTCCAAACAAGCCCAACCCAGCTGACCTAAGCCAACTCATCTGAGTCAACTGGCCCAACCATACTGGCCCAACCATACTGGCCCAACTATACTGGCCCAACCATACTTGCCCAACCCAACTGGCCCAACCATACTGCCCCAACCATACTGGCCCAACCCAACTGGCCCAACCATACTGGCCCAACCATACTGGCCCAACCATACTGGCTCAACCATACTGGCCCAACCATACTGGCCCAACCATACTGGCCCAACCATACTGGCCCAACCATACTGGCCCAACCATGCTGGCCCAACCCAACTGGCCCAACCATACTGGCCCAACCATACTGGCCCAACCATACTTGCCCAACCCAACTGGCCCAACCATACTGCCCCAACCATACTGGCCCAACCCAACTGGCCCAACCATACTGGCCCAACCATACTGGCCCAACCCAACTGGCCCAACCATACTGGCCCAACCATACTGGCCCAACCATACTGGCCCAACCATGCTGGCCCAACCCAACTGGCCCAACCATACTGGCCCAACCATACTGGCCCAACCATACCGGCCCAACCCAACTGGCCAAACCATACTGGCCCAACCATACTGGCCCAACCCAACTGGCCCAACCATACTGGCCCAACCATACTGGCCCAACCATGCTGGCCCAACCCAACTGGCCCAACCATACTGGCCCAACCATACTGGCCCAACCATACTTGCCCAACCCAACTGGCCCAACCATACTGCCCCAACCATACTGGCCCAACCCAACTGGCCCAACCATACTGGCCCAACCATACTGGCCCAACCCAACTGGCCCAACCATGCTGGCCCAACCCAACTGGCCAAACCATACTGGCCCAACCATACTGGCCCAACCATACTGGCCCAACCATACTGGCCCAACCATACTGGCCCAACCATACTGGCCCAACCATGCTGGCCCAACCATACTGGCCCAACCATACTGGCCCAACCCAACTGGCCCAACCATACTGGCCCAACCATACTGGCCCAACCATACTGGCCCAACCATACTGGCCCAACCATACTGGCCCAACCATACTGGCCCAACCATACTGGCCCAACCATACTGGCCCAACCATACTGGCCCAACCACACTGGCCCAACCACACTGGCCCAACCATACTGGCCCAACCATACTGGCCCAACCATACTGGCCCAACCATACTGGCCCACCATACTGGCCCAACCATCACGAAATAAAAAAAATAAATAAAAAAAATACTGGCAAAACTCAACCCACCTGACCCAATAAGCACAACCCAACCATCCTATTCAAACAAGCCTCACAAAATTGGCCTGAACAACTAGCACGACTCAACTGGCCCGACCCAACCAGTGCGAACCTACCAGCCCAACCCAAATGGCCTAACCCAACTAGGTCAAATGAATTCATCCCAATCCCACCACCAAAACTGGTCTAACCTGATGATATTCAAACTCGTTCGCTAAGGCTGTCCTACCTGACCAAAAGTGTTGAATAAAGTTGACTCACATCGTCCCTGGGTCTTGTTGATCTACAGAAAAGGGTCTTCATGTACGACCCTAAATTATTCAATGAGCCCCTGATCTAGTTTAGCCAATTTTCCTGATGTTCTTTGATAACTAGGAGCAAATAGGATGTTAGATTCAGTCTCTGGATAGGTTTCTGTAACCCACTTGCACCCAGTCAACTTGCTATTTCTGCAACTGCCTGAGTCTAGGATCCAAAGATATCAAGCACCAGTGGATCTTGAGGTATTTTGGTCTTGAGTGTTTTGGTCATGGTCAGCTGGGCACACCTCCAAGACCTGGTGCACCCTTCTCATAAGATTTCACATTCTCTAAGTCGTAATATGTAAAAGGTTCTCACTGCGCTCTATGGGAGAAGAATTCTTAACAAACTAGGCTTAGAGCCTTGAAAATCCACTGGCACATAGTATTCCCGCTAGGTGGCATCATTGAGATTATAGGAATCTTTGCATTAATGTATGTCTTTAACACAGGAGGCAGGCTCTAAGCCTAGTTCATTAAGAATTCTTCTCCATAGAGTGAAGTGAGAGTACAAAATACGACTTAGAGTGTGTGAGATCTTATGAGAGGGGTGCACCGAGACACTGGCTCCCTGCTCTGTTCTCACTATCACAGTGAACAGCATGCAGATAGTAAAGGGATAGCTTTCTGGAGGCACACTGAAAGTTCAATGTGACCACTCTAACCTCTAGATGATGTATTTAGCGCGTGCAAGCATGCTCTAATAATGAATGAGAAGGTAGACAGTACAACCAAGAGACAGCCAAGTAGGCTTTGTGGTGTTTATTTACGAACCGACGTCTCGGGCTGTGTTTCCCTTTATCAAGGTTCTTTTGACATTATTTAACGCTCTACAATTGCATTCTCAGCTATATTTCTTGAATTTGTTCATATTATCTAACACTCTCCAATCCCATTCTTAGCTAAATTTCTTCAATTTTTTTATATTATCTAACACTCTCCAATCCCATTCTGAGCAATATTTGTTGATTTTTTCTATATTATCTAACACTCTCCAATCCCATTCTGAGCTATATTTCTTGATTTTTTCTATATCAACCTACACTCTCCAATCCCATTCTGAGCTATATTTGTTGACTTTTTTCATATTATCTAACACTCTCCAATCCCAGTCTCAGCTATATTTCTTGAATTTGTTCATATTATCTAACACTCTCCAATCCCATTCTTAGCTATATTTCTTCAATTTTAAAAAATATTATCTAACACTCTCCAATCGCATTCTCAGCTTCTCACAGAAAGCCTCCTCGGGGGGGAGTCGCAGCGCGGGTCAGATGTCGCTCGACTGCGGTACTCACATGACGCTCGAGGACGGCGCCAAGAAGAAGACCATCAGACTGTGCCCGGACGCCAGGAACAAGCGCCACCGGAAGGTGTTTACGTCATCAGCCAACAGACTGGGCGTTCACGTCAAACATGGCCGCGGAAAGCCCGTCTCCGACTCACGCTTCCTCGTTGAGTACCAAGGTAACTTAGTGAATTTCTTCTCATTCTGACCATTTATTAACCACCTAATACGGAGTCTCCATAGGAATAGCACTGGGTGTGAGTATTTGGTTACCAGGAGATTACTGAGGCCCGTAACCTCCTGGAAATAGTTCCCAAAGCGTCATCAGCCCCCTAGCCTAGCGGCCTAGCGAGCGTTATTTTGGGTTTGACAGCAGCAGACGATATTACGACACAAGATCGCAATCGACAGTGTCTATATTTCAAGTTTGGTGAATTCATCTTTGGCAGTGTCTTATAATCGGTCTATAATCGGTCCGATTACAGTTACCAGCAAATTCGTACCTTGTTTTGTCCTGTATTTTAGTGTTATGTCCTCCCTCCGATCACAACATGCATATGAAACCAACATGGCGAAGGGATGTACATAACGGCCACCTCGCGGACAATTTGGGAACATCAGGACGCTCATATAAAAACTATTCCGAACAGAATCTTAAGATATCATTGCTAAATCATGACTGGGAAACCTTTCATAAAACTGATGAAAGTCAAATAAAGTGGGCCCAAATCAAATTAGCAATTACGAACTACCTAAATTTAGATTGCAAAACACGTACCTTTACTATTAAGGAAATGAAAGAGCCATGGATTACCACAGAATTGATTGAAAATATCCGTGATAAAAATCAATTATTTTAAAAAGCCAAACGTACTTTGAAACAAAAGGATTGGGAAATAGCAAAAAAGGCACGAAATAAAGTAACCAAATTGGTGCGATCTGCTAGACAATTGTTCACTATGTCTGAACTCGATAGGAGTAAAAACGACAGCAAAAGATTTGGAGAACAATAAATAAGGTATTACCAGGTACCCAGAATAACACAGATAATGACACAATAAAACTGAAAGATAAGAATCTAAACATATTGATAAAACAGAAGTCCCAGATTTTATAAACAAGTATTTTTCTAACATTGGTCAATCACTTTCATCAAACATGACTATACCTTGGAAATCGTACGATAAACCAAATCTCAACAATTTATCCTAAATGAGTGTTACCCCTCAAAATGTTGTAGAGAGTGTAAGAGACCTTAGCTCAAACTAACAATCTCTCTTAGAGGGAATAAATTTAAATGTCTTTAAAGATGCAGTTACTTCTATACCTGATATATTCGTGAACTTGTATAACTGTATTTTTGCTTCCGCAATGATTCCATCTGATTGGAAGTCATTAATTGTTATTCCAATCCCAAAAGGGGGTGACCCGTATCAAGCAAACAAGCTACGCCCGATTTCGCTTTTACCTATTGTCAACAAATTAATGGAAAAACTTGTGTATAAAACCCTTATAGCGTTTATTGATAACAATAACATACTTACTAGCAAACAATTTGGCTTTAGGAAATCACACTCAACAACTGAGGCAGTGTCGATTTTAACAGATGATATTTCTGCTAATAGAAATATTGGAAAGGACTCGTTAGCTGTGTATATCGACTTTCGAAAAGCTTCCGATACCGTTAATCATACAATCATGTTAGACAAATTACAAAATTATGGAGTTAAAAGAAAATGTTTAAAATGGTTTAAAAAATACTTGTATATATGAGAAGACAAAGAGTTAAAGTCAATTGTATTACATCCTCATCTTGTGCTGTGCAAACTGGTGTGCCCCAGGGCTCAATTTTAGGCCCTTTGATGTTCTTATTATATATAAATGATTTATTATGTGTGTTACAACATTCGAATGCAATACTTTTTGCAGATGATACGGTTATATACCAGCACAATAATGATATTGATGAACTTTTTCGCGATATCCAAGATGACTTAAAAATGATTGAGACCTGGGGCCCGTTTAATAACGTAGGATCGTACATGTAGGCCCTTTCCTGTACGCCATAGAGACCCAGGAGAGATGTGGGCCAACTTGATTCAACACTTCTAGACAACCTTATGGACGGCTAATACTGTCTTAGTGAACAGACACAAATATTATCAAACAATAACTCTTGTACGAGGTACAGAAAAAGGTCTACATGTACGATCCTAGTTTATTCAACAGGCCCCAGGGGCATTCAAAATAATCTGAGTATAAATATCACCAAAACTAAATAGATGTATTTCCAAGCAAAACGAACAAATAAATTAAATAATACCCATCGAATTTTCATCAGTGACCAAGAACGGAAACTGGTATTCTCATATAAGTACCTTGGTATCACCCTTAACCAACACCTTGATTATCGATATCATTTTGTTAATATGAAAAAGAGCATATCATATCGGCTGTACCAACTCTCTAAAATGTGAAGCTATCTAACCACGGACGCTGCTTTAGCAATCTATCGAGCTGCCATCATACCGTATTTTGACTATGGCGATGTTTTGCTTCACAGTTCCTCAAAAAAACTTACTGATACTTTTCAAATCCTCCAAAATAAACCCTTACGTATCCATCTGAAATTGCCACTTCATACTCCTATCATTGACCTGCAAAGGCAGGCTAAAATATCCTTTTTAACAGATAGAAGAGAGTCTCAACTCTTAAATTTCATGTATATGCGCTCAAGATCACAGAGATATCTAGACAATAATAGGAAAAATACTCGCTTGTTTGATGCACAAGTTCTATATGTAGGAAAACCAAATTGTATATTATACACTAGATCTGTTCTCTATTATGGTGGAATCCTATGGAATAATCTCAGTGGTTTAGTTTGCAACACGGAAACTTTTAAATGTTTTAAATCTCTCACAGAAACAAGGATGTATGAGAAACTTTGGTTGATTTAGTACATCACTTATATACATTATGTAATATTCGCTGAGACCACAATTTGCTTCAATCCTGAGCCTGAGGAAATATAAGAAATTGTTCCCTGGAAGGGTGGGTTTCTTACCTGTAATTTTTACCTTTTCATGTTTTAAGATAGATGGTATTAAGATAACCATAAACAAAACGAATACTAAAATTGTTATAGTATACCCTGTAAGGCAGGACCAAGAATAGCAGCCCCATTTTGGGCTGAGGTCCAGGCCTCTTTGTTGTATCAAGTTGCTTCCAAGGAAACACAAATATGTACACTTTATATCATACAATAAAGAAATGAAACCAAAAGAAAAAAAGGCTAAGAGCCTTGAGAATCCACTGGCCTGCCTCCCCGTGCTAAAGACGTACATCAATGCAACTCAAAGATTCCTATAATCTCAATGACGCCACCTAGCGGAAATACTGTGTGCCAGTGGATTCTCAAGGCTCTAAGCCTAGTTCTCCTATAGAGAGTAGTGAGAACCTTGTACAGAATACCACTTAGAGAGTGTGAGATCTTATGAGAGGGGTGCATAGTGAGAACCTTGTACAGAATACCACTTAGAGTGTGTGAGATCTTATGAGAGGGGTGTGTAGTGAGAACCTTGTACAGAATACCACTTAGAGTGTGTGAGATCTTATGAGAAGGGTGTGTAGTGAGAACCTTGTACAGAATACCACTTAGAGAGTGTGACATCTTATGAGAGGGGTGCATAGTGAGAACCTTGTACAGAATACCACTTAGAGAGTCTGAGATCTTATGAGAGGGGTGCATAGTGAGAACCTTGTACAGAATACCACTTAGAGTGTGTGAGATCTTATGAGAGGGGTGCACCGACGGTGTCAACTCTGGAATCAATCTGGATTGATATAGGGAGCCAAAGTGAACCCACTGAAACCACAGACACCAGTTCACAAAACACCACTTCCGGATATAGGCGCTGTGTCATTCTCCAATCTTTTAGATCCATATTTTTTATGAGCTTAACAATTGTCATCGTAGCTTCGAGACAGAGTTATTCAGAGACGATAGTGGTAAACTACACTTCAAAAGTGATAAAAGAGGCCAAAAACTCATGTACATGTCATGCACAAATTGTCGTTGGAGCATAATATGTTGGACTCGGGAATAAGACACACTAGGAGTGACTCGCGTATAAAATTCCGCACTACAAGGGTTTTTTGTAGTCACTATAAAGTCTCTCCGTACTAAAGAGGGCACGAATTGTGGAATCGCCCAGGGACAAATGTTCACTGTCTAGAATCCCGTAAAGAATTCAAAAAGGAAGTGAAGTATTAAGAGAAAACGTGGTTACTGAGTCCGAAGGGATGGCCGTTCGAGGTCTTTTGATGCCATAAATATGTCCCGACGCCGCAGGCGGAGAGACGTATTTATGGCATCAAAAGGCCGAGAATGGCATCCCTTCGGACTCAGTCACTACGTTTTCTTATTATTTCATACCTAAATATCAAGAAAATGCCTTTTAAAGCACTCTTTTATGTACTTTTTGACCTGACACATTTACTACGGCCACAGTGCGCCCGAATATTCACTACGGGCGCACTGCTCCCGAACATTATTTATACTGCACCCCGAGGAGCGGGTAGTATATCAGACGTTCAGCCATAGGTATGTAATAATATGTATTCTGTCTACGATTGGAATGCTTGTAACTAGAATCCTTCTATTCACTTCATCACTCATCTCCATACTTAGTATATATCCACCCTAATCTCGATGTAAGTGGACTTTGTTTGTTTGTTGGAATATCTTACAGATCTAACTATCGTGTTAGAACTGTATGTATATAATAAAAAAATAAAATTAAAAAGAAGAATTTTAGCCCCAAACCCCCATAGGTTTAGCACTAAGCCTCGTTCTTACTGACCTCCGGAAATTGTGTTTTGAAAACGGGTATCTGCCATTTTAGCGGGTTCACTTTGGCTCCCTATATCCGTGGACGGAACTAAATGTAATCTTGTAACAAGCAAATATCGTACGCCTCAGGTGTAAACGCTACTCGAAGTGTCACCGAGAATTATCAAAGGATATTTTGTTGATGAGCAACACCAACCGATTTTTTTTTTTTTTGACAAATGCCTCTCAACAATGTTGAGTTTTTCAGGCATCTCAGAAATTACAACGCATACATATATTATTTGTCTGGTGGGCACATATAACCAAGGTATACACAACAAAGATTGAGATGAAAGAGGTAATAATGATGGTGTATGATATAGTTCTTGGTTCTTATTTCATCAGTTCGTGTAACAGTTATTATCCGGTATCCTTAGTTTTTTGTTTAACATACTGCAGTTTCCTTTTGAAACATTCTATGTCAGGCGCATTCTTTACATCTTCACTGAGCATGTTCCACATTCGTGCTCCCCTTTGATAGGGGCTGTTGTATACGGTGGAACACTTTGTTGTACTTAGTTGGAAGAGTGTCTTGTTTTGGGTTCTCGTTCTCCTTTTCCGGCTATCAATCCACATTTCATTGTTTCTATTTTTGTACATAACACATAATAATTGGGTGTTCCTCCTATTCTCTAGGGTATCAATGTCACTATACTAGAATCAAATTTTCGCAGATAGTATGAGGTAATACTGTTTACCTAGAGGTAGTGCTCTCCATATGATTATTCCTGATATAAATACATTATATAATATATTGTTTAAAATTCGTTTTCGCGTATCAGTAGCAGTGTCTCTCAGGGAATGAGGGAATTTCAACAGCTGACAGCCACCCTTCAAAGTCCAATTCGGCTTCAGTGGAGAAAGTTGCTGAGTCATGAATATTTATCGAGTAACAAGATAAAGTATTGAAAACAAAACACGAAAAAGATTCTGCATCGTCACCAAATTTATGATATTGGTGAAAGAAAACCAGAAAATTAAAAATTAGAATTGAGTGAAGAGAAGTGAGTTTTTGAAAAAGCAGACGACGGAATGGTGTTGATGGAGAATAGGACGCGGGCGTCTTTTGGCGGTAAAAATGGCGGCTTTGAAGCAGACGACTGGACGTCAGTGCAGCTTAGAATGTCCTCAATGCCATTTCCGAGTCATTCCCCAAGCAGAATTTCTCTTTTCCTTCACCGGAAGCGCTCATGAATAAACAAAACCTCCGCTGGCTGTTGTAACGTTCCCATAATCGCAGTCAGTTCCTTTCCGAGCTGTTTCAGTGAAAAAAAAACCAACAACGTGAGCAGACGACATTCACTTCCCGCCAAAACCCTAAATCTCCCGCCAAAACCCGTAACAATGGCGGCCGCCACGCAGCAGTGACACATTAGGGCGGGAGTCACTCCTGGTGGCGAGCTCTTCCTGTGGCTGGGCGTGTATTCCTTATAGATGGGGCCCGGGGCGCTGGCGAGGGGGACAAACAGATTGGTTTTTGGGACTGGTCGCTGTCGTCTGCCTCTGAATTGGCGGCGGAGTGAAAGGCCAGCGTGGGGGCCGTAAATCAGGCTGTCAGTGTCGGCTGATGGATGGGCAGACGACACGGAAAGACGCCCGAGAGGTCACTGCTTTTCTTCGCCGACCTCCCGCTGCAAAGGTCAAGGCGATATGTTCCTGTGTCTCAGGAATGCCAAAGCGTCCCCTCTACTCAACCTCTCGGATCAATATAGCTCTCCAAGACACCACTGTTTCGAGACGATCTAAAATCAGTTTGAAAATACACCAAAATACTTAGAATCCAACAGGTGCTCAAATGACTATTAAAACAGTGTATAGAGAAATTTGTAATGATAAGGCATCAGGTGGGGTCTGTTGAATATCTTAGGCTCATACATGAAGACCCTTTTCTTTACGCCAACGAGACCCAGGGACAATGTGGGTCACACATATTCAAAGCTTGTTGGCGACCTTCCATTGGCTAGGACTGTCATAGCGAACGAGCTTGGATATTAGGAAACAGCCACCTTTGTATGAGGTATCCCTGAACTGTCGTTGGCATAAGTTATTCAACCACACCAGGGATGAGGGACACCAGAACTATCGGTCTATATGGACGACAATCTTACAAGACGATGTGGATATATTGTATATGCTCTTATCCTACCCCTAATATAAAATCCCATAGGCTTTACATTCACTTTCCGTATGCGCCCATATGTCGCATACGGATAAAAATTCGCTCCAAGGAGCATACAAAAAATGGACCAATCAGAGATCAGCAGCTGAAAGTAGTTCCAAGCACCTTCAGAGCAACAAGGAGAGCTATATAGAGGACTTCAGAAAGTTTTTATCTGTCTTTTGTTATTATCCTCACATCAAAATATCGTTCACAGGGGGTAAGATAAAATCAAAACCGTATTCGTTTTAATCTGGGCTCCCGTATGCGACGACTGGAGTTTGGTGTAGTGATATCACGAGGCAGAGCCGAGTGATATCCGGAGCCAAAACTCCAGGAGTAGATAATAGATACAATACATATAGATGCAATACATATAGTCAGTCTGGTTAGTCTATACAGTATGTTATACCTATATATGTGTGATATACACATAAGACACCCCACATATGCCTATTTGACGCCCACAGGTTCCTACGCAGCCCGTTGCCTGATTGTCTAGACACCAGTCTACCCGCCTCACACACACATCATAAACAAGCAATCAAGATAAACTCTCGTGTTGTCCCAATACTGTGCCGACAGATTTGACAAGGTGTCTCTCCAAAGTGCCCCTTTACTGGGTTATGAAATATTCCGTGTCGAAATAACTGTCCCCATATTTAGCGGAATGTTCCTGTAATCAGGGTTGAAATTAACTCTTAATGGAGGGACAAATTTTCGTTCTTATCTAATTGACCCCTTAAAGACAAATGCTGGTAGTTGGGTGATTTCTAAATTCTATTGATTTTTGCAAATAATTCCATATATCAGCAAATAGAAAATGAAAAAAAAATGGCATGTCACCATGCTAACTTCTACGGGAAGGCCATCTGAAAATGTAAGTGCTTAACTATTTTCGTCCATGGGAGACTTTCTTGCTAAATGACACTGATGTTCTTTTGCTATCTCCAAATAATTCTGGATTATGATAATTGGGAACATGTACAAATGAGAAATGCTAAAAAAATAATGTCACCATGCTAATTTCTATGGATATGTCATCTAAAGAAGATAAGTCCTTATCTATTGGTGTCTATGGGAAACTGCGATATTTTATAAAACCAGATGGCAGCACCAGTGTCTACACAGGGGGCAGTGCGATACCTACCCGCATTTTTTTTAAAGGTTTTAATTTACCCTGGAGTAAGCACCTAGGACCATGTATGTCCTATCTTCCAGTGGCTCCAGCATTAAGAGTTACTTACCGCGAATTGCTTACAGGGTAAGCTTACAAGCATTAGGTATTCTAGGTTCAGGTACAGTAAAGTCGACAATTATTTGACAGAGCCATACATGGTGGGAGAATGCCCACTGAAGACAATTCATTTCAACAGGGTGCCCCCTAGACTTGCTCAAGTCTTTGATTATGAACATTCATCGGAATACAATTCATTATAGCATGTGTCCTTCTCTGACTGGCCCATGAATCAAAGACTTGTCCACTCTGACCAGAATCTCCTGTTTATGACCCCAAGACTCTCCCTGTAACCCTATACCTCCCTCTATCCTCCCCCCTCCCCTCCTCCAGTTCCCTGGCCGCCTGTGTTGTCATAGCAATATATTTCGCCTACTCCTGACTATGTCTCGATTGAGATCAAAGTTAGAGGGTATCAATCTCCCAGCAGATATCCTGACCAGTAGCCAGACCTCTGCTTGGGGAGTGTGGCGCAAAATCGTGCCAGTCTACACGGCCGATTACGGATGAGTCCAGTCCCTGTGTCACTCAGAAGGGGTGGAGGGGTAGGATACAAGGACTGAGGCCAGTCTAGGTGCCCCCTTAAGCCAGGTGTTCAAGAAGTGGGGTTTTACTGTATAACTTACTGTACAGAACCCTGTTCAGTACGCCATTATATGGAACACTTTGAAGTGGAGTCAAGCTATGGTTTCTATGGTGAAAAAGGATATCAATCTCACATATATATTGAATATGAAACAATACACCAGACTGTCGTTGATACAAGGCTCAATAAGGTTGAATTCATGGAACACAGCCAAAAGCCTCATTTCGTAAATAAACGTCAAGCCTAGGTTTGATTTGTATCTAATACAGCAATAATTATATAGAACGTCCTGACCATGCTGTACAAGTCACAGAACGAGATGCTACTTTACTGTTTATATGGACCGAGGCATTTATGCCGAGTTCCGTACAAACGGTAAACTAGCATCTCATTCTGTGACCTGTAGAAGCATGGTTGGACGTTATATATTTACTATATACCCGAAATTTAAAAAAAAATCAATTTCATTCTTCTTAACAACCAAAATTTTAATAAATGTGTATCGCTAAGTGGTCCGTATTTTAGTGCATGGACCAGTGGTCCATACAGTATTTTTACCTCATATGCCAAAACGGTGCGTATTTACAGTATATACGGCATGGGTATTTAGTAAAGTTTTTTTTTCAAGCAATGTAGAATCATTTTTGCTGTGTTTTTGGACTTCAGTGGCATTTTGACCAGGCTCATATTGATCCAACCCCTGACATCGTCATATTCATTAACAACAATCAACTTGATACTTTTATTTGGTATGTAAGGCCCGGCGTCCACCTACTACGATAGAAATTTAGACCTACCTATATGGCTCCCATACAAAAAGCAAATATTTGAGACATATCGGGAAGGTGCAAAATCGTAGACATATGTCTAGACCCATACAATCCACCACACATTGTATGGGTTCTTATCGGTGTCTAATCGCTGGAACGTGGTCAATTGCCCAGATATTAGGTGACCTTCCGACGCGATTTCGATTTTTCATCGGGAGGTGCATCGCAGACCATATCGGAGCCATATCGTAGTAGGTGGACGCCAGGCCTTACATATATAGTATCATCCTATCCTGGGATGGTAAAATTTATATTACAATGTTTTATTGTCAACACGACTAAGCTACTGCCCTCTAAGGGGATGTTGCAAAAGACTATGTATGGAATTACAGAAGGAAACGTAATCTTATTTTATATCAGAATTCCTTCCTTTATAATCTCTGCACAGGCGCACTTACATTTCGTCACGTTACCATGGCAACACTATTACCGGATCAAATCAACGTACCTTTCCTATGGTTGTCCCTCCGGAAACATACTCAAAATGTCTCATTTAATCTTTCTAATGTTTGCTAGAAGCAATAAACGAAAGGAACCCCCACAGTCAGGCAATGCGTGTGCATACATACATCCTCCTTCAAGGGACTTCAATGCAGTTTATTGGAAAGTCCGAGGCAGACCGTTTTATCAGTCATTGCTGACTACACTGCTTACGTCAGCATAAACTCGTCAGTTCTCGTTGTATATGAGAAAAAAAACCCATCTGCTTTGGGTTACTATGTGTCTTAACACAAATAATTGTATATATCAGAATGGGTTCTTTGGAACGTGTTCATCCCATCCTGTGGCAATTTGAAGACCTGTGGTGAAACTAGTCATCAAGGACTCCCAGGAGGGTTAGCCGTGTTGTTAGTGAAGGGAACCTTTCGTTGATAGAGCACGGGTGTGACATAAAGTGTTGTTTATGCCACTACTTTATGATACTGAAAAAAAATGTGGAAACGGGGTAGGATAAAATCTAGACGCCACTCATTTGAGTCTGAGTTTATTCATTTTGTAATCTCTCTAATGTCACTTGTCTTCGACTCGTGAAATTAGGGAACCATCAAAATGCTTGACATAAGTAAACTCAGACTCAAACTCGTGACATCTCTTGATATTATTGGAAAATGTCGGGTCTCTTTGGGATATATGGAGGAATATATCATATGGTGAATATTCTCGCAGGATAAATCGCATCATTGCCCGAAATTATCAAGAAAAAAAGAGCGCCCTTCCATCGCCAGCTATGCTGATACGATTTTTCCCGAATTCCACAATCCAGCCCGATCTCCGGTTTGTTTGCTTGGTGGAATCAGTGCTCAACATCCAAAGTCTACCCTATTCCTATATCTCATGTCTTAAACCTCCAATAGCTCATGTCCTGTACTCCCATATTCCCATAGCTCATGTCCTGTACTCCCATATTCCCATAACTCATGTCCTGTACTCCCATATTCCCATAGCTCATGTCTTGTACTCCCATATTCCCATAGCTCATGTCTTGTACTCCTATATTCCCATAGCTCATGTCTTATTCCTATATATATTTCTATATCTTATGTCCTAAACCTCCCATATTTCCACATCACATGTCTTAACCCTCCCATATTTCCACATCACATGTCTTAACCCTCCCATATTTCCATAACACTTGTCTTAACCCTCCCATATTTCCACATCACTTGTCTTAGACCTCCCATATTTCCACATCACTTGTCTTAACCCTCCCATATTTCCATATCACATGTCTTAACCCTCCCATATTTCCACATCACTTGTCTTAACCCTCCCATATTTCCACATCACTTGTCTTAGACCTCCCATATTTCCATAACACTTGTCTTAACCCTCCCATATTTCCACATCACTTGTCTTAACCCTCCCATATTTCCACATCACATGTCTTAACCCTCCCATATTTCCACATCACATGTCTTAACCCTCCCATATTTCCATAACACTTGTCTTAACCCTCCCATATTTCCACATCACTTGTCTTAACCCTCCCATATTTCCACATCACATGTCTTAGACCTCCCATATTTCCACATCACTTGTCTTAAACCTCCCATATTTTTATATCACATGTTTTAAATCTCCCATATTTCCATATGCCATGCCTCATACCTCTCATATTTTCATATCACATGTCTTAAACCTCCCATATTTCCATATCTGTCTGTTAGTTCGATAGGATTGATATAAAGCTGTGAATGGCTGCACCGCCAGGATTTAGTCATTTCCAATTAGGATACGGGGAATTTAAGGAACTATGAGCAGACAATAACAGAAGAATGCTTTTGTTGAGCAGACGAGATAAAATCTTTTGGTCATATGAAATGTGACCGTAGATCTCTAGCGATAGATTAGCTCTGCCGTTGGCAGATTAAGGTGCAAAAGGATGCTTAGGTTGAGTAGATGGGCAACAACATGTTGGTGAAGTCTAATTAGGTCTGAAGATGGACTACACAACGTGATGGGTAACATCTGACTTTTCTTTTGGTTCTGCGGTGGACTGTAACGATATTAAGGTACTCAAGAATGTTTGGGTTTTGCGGATGGTCAATGAACTAGTTGTGATTATGATTGTTGTTTTCCAGCTTTCAGCTTTGTAGACATTATGGTACAGAAGAATGCTTGGCTCCAGCACATGGCCAATAACAAGGTGATGAAGTCTAATATGATGCGTAACTTTGAGTGGTTGTTGTTTTTCAGTGGTCAGCTGTGCTTATATCAAGGTAAAGGAGAACGCTTTGGTAAAGGACAAGGGCAATGACATGGTGATAAAGTCTAACATGAACTTTTAGTGGTTGTCGTTTTTCAGCGGTCGGCTGTGCAAATATTATGGTACAGAGGAATGCTTAGATCCAGCACATAGGGCATCACAAGGTGCTGATGTCTAACATGACTAGCACATTTTGTGGTTGTTGTTTTTCAGTGGTCAGCTGTGCGGACATTAAGGTACAGAAGAATGCTTGGCTCCAACACACGGGCAATAACATGTTGGTGAAGTCAACCATGATGCGTAACTTTTTGTTGTTATTGTTTTTCAGCGGTCAACTGTGTGGACATCATGGTGCAGAAGAATGCTTGGCTCCAGCACATAGCCAATAACAAAGTGGGGAAGTCAAATGTGACTCGTTACTTTCTGTGGCTGTTGTATTTCAGCGGTCGGCTGTACAGACATTAAGAATGCTTGGGTCCAGCAAATGGCCAATAACATGGTGATGAAGTCTAACATGATGCGTAACATTTAGTGGTTGTTATTTTTTCAGCGGTCGGCTGTGCGGACATTAAGGTACAGAAGAATGCTTGGGTCGAGCGGACAGGAGACAACCTGGTTGTAAAATGCAATCTGACCGGTGACATCTGGTATCTCACCTGTCAGGCCAACCAGTGGATCGGCCAGATCGGCAACTGCTCCATCTCTTTCGGTAGGCAATGATCCTATTCATTTCCATTAATGATAAATGTTAAAAAACTAAGATGATGACATGATCCTGTTCATTTTTTACATAACAAATATGTCAGTTTGTCAGTTTATTTATCTTAGCCTGGTATGAAGGTCCATAGGCTTAGCATTACGAACTCATTCTCAACAGGCTTGCGAGAACGGTAACTCGTTCTCAACGGGTGATAAAGAGATAAACATTTCCAGGCTAAGATAAAAGCCTTGGAATGCTTTAGAATATTCACTCGGCTATCGCCTCGTTCATATTACAGCGCACTCAAAACTCGATGGCGAACGAGGACACAGACCAAACACTCATCAATTTCTTTTTTTATACTTGCTGATGCCTTGGGCAGTACTTTTTCCGGTCCTCACCTAGTAACTTTGAACTTTTGCTCACCGGAACATAGTTTGCCTCTATTCATCGCTGTATTTTATCGTTGCTTACAGCTTCTAATCTGGATCCAATATTCGGCGACGGCATTCCCTTTCAACAAGGTATGTATGACCACTCATGTAGGTTCTCAGGTTAACTGCCATTAAATAGATATCTTTGAAAGAGATAAGTTATAAAACTTTCATAAATTGTTTTTATGATAGAGAAGAATAGAAGAGAAAAATAAGATAAAGTTTACAGAACATTTTTAATTAAACACAATGACCTGTTATTCTATTGTGCATAATTCAGTGATTCGAAGGTGCAGAATATCAGGCGTTTATCAGCAGTTGTGTATTAGCATTCGTGTTATGTTTCCCTCTTTTGCAGAATATATTAATGTATTATCACTATTTCATAAATGTCTTGTTACCTGGCGTTTACATTAGACGACTAAATATGTGGCAACTGTAGATCGTCAAGCCGGTGGTGGCAATGTCCACTGCACAATTCGTTAGCCCCAGAATGTACCTGAGCGTTTACACTGACGACACACAGTGACCGCCCGTCAAGACGACTAATTCAAGGCGGCTTGAAATAGTCACCAGCGTCAGAGCTAGACTAACAGTCGTGAGGTGGTGCCAAATTGTGTATTCTGACATAATCAGACGATCTGCAGTCGCCACATGCTTGGTGTTTACATTATACAATTTCTAGCTTTTTTCCGCTGAAAGTTGTCAGGAGGCATAAAATGCCTGAATCACCAGCCAGAATCGTCTAGTGTAACTGCCGGGGTACAAATAGTTTATGCAACACCATATTTCATAAAGAACATGGTCGAGTGTAGTACATTTTTTGAACAAGGGATATATTGACGGCAAAAATCATCTTATCACCGATGTTTTTCATTTTACAGTCATTGAAACAACCAAACATAGTTTGCTGATAAATATTTCCAGATTTTGAGATTGTTTCGGTTTCCTTTGTAGGATCTTGTCTTGGCTTCTTCCCCATTAGTCCATAATTTTAAGGCATTCATATCTTTAAAGACATGTGATACGGTCGCTCGACTTTGAAAATTGAAATCTATAATAATTTTCTTTCTATAATAACCATCATAACCATGTATCCTCCTAACGAAAACAACTCTTGAACTACTTGATTATTTAATGAAGTGTACAAGTATAAATGTAGGTCGCATGACCAGAAAATATTTATAAATCCTCAGCTTGTTTTCCATTTATTTTAAAAAAAAATTCTTGTTCACGTGGTTTCCCACCGTGAGAATTTTTTTTTTTCCATTTATGTTTTGTACAAGTCATCTATTTGGCCACTATTTTGTCCTTGGAATCAGAAAAAACCCACATTTCTTCTAATGTGCCTGGTTCTCATCAGTGTAGAGAGGTCACACTATCCACAAACTAATCATGCTCTGTAGGGGAGTAGGTGGGTAGGACTTGGGGCACCCGGGTGGGTGGGGGAGGGGGCCTCACAGGTACCATACAATCTTCCAGTTTGACCCCCACCCTGCCTCGCCCCACACCTAGCGGTGACAGGCCGAATTAAACGGCGTGTCAGCGGGTACGGCGGGTGACATGTCACACCTCACGCCGGATGTGGATAAGCCAGGCTGATCCTTCGTGGAGTAGTGTCTCCCGTTGCCGCTAGGTGGCCGTGTGATCCTCGCCGAGTGGGCGTGTTAATAAGACGGAATATCAGGTTTTAGGCCCGTTTCCATCCCCCGATTATTAGCGACCGATCTGCCAGTCGGGAACGATTATTCGAGACTACCAATTCAATTTTTTTTTGGGGGGGGGGGACATTTATTTAACCTGGGGGTTCACTCAAATCTAGAAGAACTGGTCTCAACGTGATCCCAACACGGTAATTTTACATTTCATTCTTTTTTCTTGTGATGTAACATAAACATCCAACAAATGTACAATACAGTTTAACGGTGAAATGATATATTTCAATGATTATTGATTCACATGAACCTAAGAAAGAGGGAATAATACCTCGTCTCCGATCTCCCAGCCATCATGTCGATCACATATATAATTTTGATGATGCCATACATGAGTTATGGTATTTTTGTTCTCAAATAAAGTTTTTGGTCTTGCTTCAAGGATTGAGTCGATTCAATTTGTCTTTAATTGAAACATGAACGCAGCGGAATGAATAGCAAAGTATTTGGATAGATATTGCAAAATATGATACAACTATCCGATTTCTACACCAATACATGTAAAGCATGAAAATCGGCATTAATCTGCCGATCGGAAAAATGATTTCCGCTTTAAGGCCCGGCCTCCACCTACTACGATATGGCTCTGATATGGTCTACGATGCACCTCCCGATAAAAAATCAAAATCGCGTCGGTAGGTCACCTAATATCGGGGCAGTTGACCACATTTCTGCAATTGGGCACCAAAAAAAACCCATACAATGCATGGTGGATTGGCATGTCTAGACATATATGTCTACGATTTTGCACCTTCCCGATATGTCTCTGATAGTTGCTTTTTGTATGGATGCCATATCGGTAGGTCTGAATTTCTATCATAGTAGGTGGACGCCAGGCCTTACTCTGCATGGAGTGTGGTTCAGGTGATATGTGATGCCCCAGTCACACTGGTGTAAAAAACGGCGTTTTTCCGTCTACGTTCTTCTACGCATTCTGAAATTTACAAATGCGTGGCGATCGCGGGAAAACGTGAAGATGCGTAAATGAAAGTCGGAATGCACCGAAAAAAAGCAAGAATACGTACAAAAGCATAAAGAAAGCATTGATGAACGTTGAGAAGCACACTAAAACGATAATGCCCCAGTCACACTGGCGTAAAAAACGGCGTTTTTCTGTGTACGCACGTTTGCGTTCTTCTACGCATTTTGAAATCTAAAAATGTGCGGTAATGCATGGGAAAACACGGAGATGCGCAAATGAAAGTCGGAATACGCCGAAAAATGCCACAATACGTAGAGAAGCGTAAATAAGTGTTGATGAACGTTGAGAAACGTACTAAAACGTTAAAGAAAAGCAAACAGATACGTTCCAAATCCGTAGCTAATAAGTACTCCCATCAATTCAAATACATAGAAGAAATGCCAAAATATATGCCAGTGTGACTGGGGCATAATATGTGGTCCCCACCAATTCAAATACGTAGAAGAAACGCCAAAATATACGCCAGTGTGACTGGGGCATAAAGCAAACCAAATAGATACGTTCCAAATCCGTAGCTAATAAGTACTCCCATCAATTTAAATACATAGAAGAAACGCCGAAATTTACGCCAGTGTGACTGGGGCATGAGCGACTGTTTACACTCAGACAAATGAGCAGCTCACCTGCCTATGGTTAACACTCCACCTAATGAAGGCTGTCACTCAGGGTCAGATCCCCTGCACTTCACCTAATGTGAAACCAAAATAATTAGTATCAGTTCGCTACTGGCTGGTGTTTTTTAAAGTTTTGACCAAGCTTGGTGGCTAAATGGTAGGCGTGTTCGCCTCGAGCATGGGAGGTTGTGGGTTCAAACCTCGGTCGGGTCATACCAAAGACTTACAATAAAATGGTACCCACTGCCCAATCGGCTTAACACCAACCATTCGAATGAGGAGTAGGGGTCTAGGGCCCGAGTTGAAGAACGGCCATATAGCCGAATTCAGTGATTGTGTAACACAATGTCCCCTTGAGAATTGCTAAAAGAAACTTAAAAAAAACAAAAAACAATGTGCCTATAGTTTAGGAAGAGGTTATGGAGACTTTCAACATGCTGAAAACACAAACCCTCCCCTATTTGCGTGCCAACTCTGTGATATTGGTAAGGTGCGGACGACCAGTATGACAGAGGAGCTGGCCATGACGAATCATAACAGACCATCCTAACTCATGGACTCGATGCTGCGTGACACATTTATATCCTGAATATATATGCAGATATTATCGTAAAACTGGATGAGGTTTAATCTTGTCCACCGTATTCCACGACTGGAGTTTGGCATGTGACTTCATGAGGCGAAGCCGAGTGAAGTCCGGAGCCAAAACTTCAGGAGTGGAATGCGGTGGACAAGATTAAAACGAATCAGGTTTTGATTTTATCCTACCCTCTCCTCGATTTTGGAATATTACGTGATAACAATTCTGTATACCACTAGTGGCATATAAAACTCCGTATGCCAGTCAGCGTGGGATACAGAAACCCAATGTTAAGCCTATGGGATTTAATATTGGGGGTAGGATAAAGATGAGGGTTGTTGGCTGGTTGCCAAGTGGGTTCCAGTAAAGGATCCGCTGATTTGATAAAAAGAAAAGAGAAAACTTTTTTTTCATTCCGTGTTCAGTCATAGTTTACCGTAGCAACAGCCAGGGTCATATCCCTGCGAGATTTAATTTCATAGATAAGTATAACAGACAAACAGGAAACACAGTGGCAGGGCTGAGCATAGACTTGCTCCAGTCCCTGCATCCTATAGCTAACCATCTCGCTGGGATACAGGGACTGGTACAATCGGTAATGGTGTTGGATTTCTGGTTTAGCACCAGTATTCCCAACACTCTCCATACAGATATCCTGGGTACTGGTCAGGATATCTTCTGGGAGATTGATACCCTCTCACTTTGATCTCAATCAGGTCACAGTCCGGAGCAGGCGAAATGTATTGCTATGACAACACAGGCGGCCAGGGAACTGAAGGAGGGGGGGGGGGATGGGTAGGAGGAGGTATAGGGTTACAGGGAGTGTCTTGGGGCCATAAACAGGAGATTCTGTTCATAATGGACAAGTCTTTGATTCATGGGCCAGTCAGAGAAGGATACATACTATAATAAACTCTATTCTGATTGTGTTTCATCATTTAATGAATGTTCGTAATCAGACACTTGGGCAAGTCTAGGCTGAGCCTCAAAACCAAAAATACACTGATCTGCTGGCAGGCGTGCCACCATTGAGAATTGGGTTCGTGTTATGTAATGCCCGAACGTTCCTGTACCATCACAAATTTATCATTTATATAATTCTTTTTGTGTGTGTACAATTTCCTTTATTGAGTCGATAAATAATACAGAGTAAGCTTTCCAGTCTCGTTAGCAAAGTAATACATGAACTCAATATAGGTGTCAATTAGCCTCAGTTGCTGTGCAACTGGTTTTCATGGCCATGCCTGGTCTTGGTTTATATCCCTGGTTGTACAAAGGGTATATAACAAGATATATGATAGATTTTTCAAAACCATACATTTTAGGTGTTGTAGAAAACTGCACAGAAAGAAAAAGCAAGAAGGATCCTCTGTGGTGGGACAGTAAAGACCACACATGGTATGAAAGATATACTATACTCTTCATGAGAGGTCTTCAAGAAATACGGTAATAATAGACCAGACAAAATTGTTTGGCAGTTAAGTTGCGGAGTATCTAAGTACGGACAATTTGTTGGAGATGAGTGTACATCTCTCCATTAGATGGCACCATTAGCACTCAACTGTCGCTCGTTATGAGTGGTTTTCGGTAATTTCCCTAACAACCTCTCATTAAGTGAAATAATAATGGTGAAGGGCGAAACACACCTAGTGCTAATTTTTCTCTTTCGTCATGTTTTAAACGGTCAGTAATTGGTGTGTTTTCATAATTGCATATCAAGAAATACCTATAGACTTACTCATTATGAGGGAATAATTTCAGCAATACTATAGACACAAATACGATTCTAGCAGTCAGAATACACCATGCGAGGGAAGGAAGGGATTTCTGCACTCGCCGACAAAAACCGCCGATTTTCACTTACTTATTTCACGATTCGGAACAGGCTTTTCTCTTTCGCTGATCGTATGAAAATATACCGGACGAGCAAAATTGGTGAGTGAAAATCTGCAAGAGAAATTCTGTAAACACTAATGTACCACAGTCGTGGTTAAACAACTCTCATCTCATCTCATCACATATCATATCTTAATCAACCTATGGTTATCATAAAGGATTATCGTAAAACTGGATGAGTTTTAATCTTGGCCACCGTATTCCACGACTGGAGTTTGGCAAAGTGACTTCATGAGGCGAAGCCGAGTGAAGTCCGGAGCCAAAACTTCAGGAGTGGAATGCGGTGGCCAAGATTAAAACGAATCAGGTTTTGATTTTATCCTACCCTATCTCCTCGATTTTGAAATATTACATGATAACAATGCTGTATGCCACTAGTGGCATATAAAACTCTGTATGCCAGTCAGCGTGGCATACGGAAACCCAATGTTAAGCCTATGTGATTTTATATTAGGGGTAGGATAAAAACATCTCCTATCTCTTCGTCTGTACTAGAATGAGAATGTACTAATATCGATTGTAGTCCAGCCTGCGCGGTGACGAGCTTACTGCCATAATGTAAGACCAGCCCTCGGGGTGAATTCTGTGCAAAAAAAAAAAAAAATCGCTTCCTTTACGGGCAAGTTGTGTTTCACCTCCATACTATCAAGAAACGTCACGAAATGTCATATGATTGTTTATATGGCGTGAGTTGTCTTTGCGGAATGATATCACGAAGCGAAGCTGAGTGATATCTGTAGCAGAAGACAATAAACCCCATGTAAACAATTATATGAAATTGAGTGACGTTTAGATTTCATCCTACCTTGTCACATGTTTTTAATTGCATTTGTCATCCGTGGCATATAAATCTCATATGGCATAACCGTGGCATACAGTCACACCATGTTAAGTCTATGGAGATTTATATGAGGGGTAGGATAAATAATAAAACACGTACATCGAAACCATAGTTATTTGGTAAAATGTCAATCGTGACAACATATAATTTTAGACCGACATTAATCAGATTAATTTTCACCAAACCCATATTCCTGACATCGTATGAACAAGAGCTGAAATTATGAACCAAATATTGCAGATACGATTCACAGATCTATAAAAAATAATCAAAAATCACGGGGAACCAAAATGAAGTGATTTAGAATCGGGAGGGTGGATACGAGTGTTCAAATAATATCATAAACAAAACGACATGGGGATGTTTTATCCGATAAACGGCTGACAATTAGTCTGACGTAATTTGTCTGATGCTCGATGCTGCGGAAGGATGACCTCGCCAAATGGATGTCCTACCAGCAAGTGGGCGTTAATGCTCACTTTTCAAATCCCAGTTAATTCCTATCTTTTTCAAAACAATTTCTGCGCGAGAGATTCATGTGTTTTGCTTGATGAGAATTATTGATAAAATCAGTAAATTGATTGATTTCGAGGGGCTTCCCTAAATTTACTACTCAGTACCTTTGGTATAACAGTTTCTACAATATTCTATTCGTTATGTTCCTTAACGTCTTTTGCATACAAGTGCAAACGTAATTACATACTTTTACTAAAGCCATATTCTTAGTCTTTTTGTTTAGTATTACATATATTAATTATGAACAACAGCGGAATTGGCTCTCTTGCCGAGTCAGGATAAATAAACGTCGGCCCTTTTATTAATATTTAACAAAATTTAAACAATGAAAAAAAAAGATTGTGATCGTACCTGGAGACCCGAACACAATGGCGGCTGCGGAGCATGTGAATGCCCACCAAAACATGTAGCCCTACCATGTGATCTCATAAATATTCATGTTTTCTAAGTCCTGTGTCTCCAGTAATATATATCCATATGATAATACAGGGGATATAATTATACATGCCATAAATATAAAGTAAATATAGTCAGATTTAATGAATATGCTTCAAAAATAGATGGAAGTATAACAATACCCAAATGCTAATAAGGTCCTATTTATCAAATATTTCATTCGCCATATAGACAGAAACCATTTGAAATTCCACTTATTTATTCAATTTCACTGTGCGTCACCAAATTGCAGAAGATTATAAAGACAAATAAAATATGTGCAATCTAAAGATCGCTGAGAAGTTCACACATGTCTTCTATTTTCAATATTTTGTGAATTTTCTAATTTCGTCAATAAGATAGTGGCTAGAGTATCCGTTTTAGTCCCTCTTGGTATTAAGGTATGTTTCAATTGGACCATTATTTAGTACAGTTCTGCAGTGAGAATCCACTGGCGATTATTTGAGAATCCCAGCATAAAATCACTAAATTGAAAAAAGACACAATTTGCAATGGTCAGCGATTATTTTGGTGGAGATCGCGCAATGAAACCACCACCAACTGACTTAGTCACCCACCAACAGAAAGAAAATGCTTTGATTTCAAGGATTTGGCCGGACATTTAATTCATTATGGAAACGTAAAATGCATCGAAAATAATGCATCCACTGCACATTCAAAGATTATTTGATACCGATGTGCAGTTAGCGCCCACCACCGACAGACTTTTAAGGTAACTCAAAATGATTGGTGACGTATTCTTCGGCCAATGGAAACAGGGCTTGTGGCTTCTTACCACGATCCCCTTGCAATACCTCCCTCATGCTGATGAGAACAGCACGCTTCTTTGATGCGAAATCAAGGTGCAGGGTTACAGACACCCTCCCTCCCCCACTTGTTGTCACGTGATCCTATTCTCCTCCTATTTCACAAGCCAAACTCCACTCACCCAGCACAGGCAGGGAAAAATGCGTGTCACATGGAAGTCTCCAAGCAGAGTCAGCGTGATGCAATCCTGACAGGAATATGAGGAGCGTTTGACGGCAAACCACAACCACTACTGTCACCTTACTCTACAAGGCGTTCTCAGCCATTTCCCATAATGCAACAAAGGTGTCTCAGTGCCTAGTTCCTCTGGGAGTCGCTGTGTGGCGCTGTAATCTCCAATACGTGACTAGTCACGCGTGAAAAGCGTGACTGTCTGCCATGGACGTGACTGTCTGCTACGAGCACGACTTCTCATGAAGTGGTGCTGTCTTTGACAGACGTCGCTCGTTTATAATAATCATATAAGGTTTCTTCTAGGAAAGAATAACACAGGTAAAACATTCATCATACAAGCAGACTCAGTTACTTGAACGTCTTACCTGTGCAATTAGATGTCATATCCTTTGATATAACCCTGAAGAATGCTTACACAGCCGAAAAGCTGGTAAATAATTGTTAATGTAACAAAAAGAAACTAATTGCTAATACTTTCAGTCCGATCCCCTAGCGGGAGACCCCCATGTCAAGTCTAATGGATATTTAGCAATATAACCCCCTGCTCTTACGGAATTTATTTAACAGGTGCATTTGATATGCATTGTGTTAATTACAAATAGAACGCTCACACTGGATAATGATGCCTATCGTATTTTTCAATCATTTAAAAAAAATTAAGTAAGTCTATAGATATTCTCACATAGAATACCGTTTTTAGCCCCCAAAATGCCTGGAGGCATTCCTCGTCCCCTACCTGGGAGTGCCTCAGAGCATTCTTCGGACTGATAGGGTTAAAAGCAAATCTGAAAATAAAACTGACGATGTACAATAAGGATGTCAATCAAGAACAATAAAAAAACAAATCGAAACAGGTTGTGCTGTGTAAAACGTCCAACATAGACCTATCCAGGTGGTTACGTCTTTCTCAGATGTAGATACATTATAACATTGAATGGTGATATGGAGATGTCAGTGTTAAAACATTCAGGTATTATATCCTGTCAGGTTATATCCAAATGGATGAGTTTCTTTCAATGATATATACTTGGATGGTGATGTTTTTTAGTTTTTTTTGTGTACAATTTCCTTTATTGAATCTTTATATGCGATACAGGGAAGAGTATTCATTTTACTGTAAAAACAATTACGATTCAATTCAGGTGGCACATAGCCTCAGTTGTTGAACAACTGGTTTTCTTGGCTAGGCCGGAAAATAGTATATCCCTGTAGTGTGTATAATAATTTTGGAATAACATATATACATCTAACACTCATAACGTTTAAAGGAACAACAGTATGTTCTACATAATAGTGATCAGAGAGATCTATGGTGGGTCCTTCAAAAGGGGACATGTATAGTGATCTGTAAATTATAATCAACGGCTAAACCATTTAGCCCAGGTATTATATCCTTAATTAGGAGTATATCCAAGTGGATGAATGTTGTGTCTGTTCAGTGCTGGTCAGATGATATTGGAGTCCACCCTTGATGTCTACTAATCATCTATTTATTAACCGATTAATGTAGGTTCGTCTTTTCCAGGTATAGCCCTGGCTGTAGGAGTTGGCATCGTGGTAGGAGCTATTTTAGGGGCTCTTCTTCTCCTGTGTGTCTGGACTATAAGGAAAGGGTAGGTCTGCCATTTACCATCAAACGTACTTAACAGTGAACACTTGTATTGTCAGACCTTGATGTGATGGTGAACTATCGTAAAACTGGATGAGTTTTAATCTGGGCTCCCGTATGCGACGACGTGAGTTTGGCGTAGTGATATCACGAGGCGGAGCCGAGTGATATCTGGAGCCAAAACTCCAGGAGTCGCTTACGGGAGCCCAGATTAAAACTAATAAGGTTTTGATTTTATCCTACCCCCTGTGAACAATATTTTTATGTGAGGATAATAACAAAAAACACGATAAAAACTTTCTGAAGTCCTCCATATAGCTCTCCTTGCTGCTCTGAAGGCGCTTGGAACTACTTTCAGCTGCTGATCTCTGATTGGTCCATTTTTTGTATGCTCCTAGGAGCGATTTTTTACCCGTATGCGCCTGTATGTCAATGTTAAGCCTATGGGATTTTATATTAGGGGTAGGATAAACTTAAAAACCGTTTTCCGACGGCCGACGAAAATGGCACCGATTAAGATAGTTCCTCTAAATGTCTCTCGGTGATAACATTGACTGCAGAAACAGTCATTGGTCATTTCACCTGCAGATCTATCACTGCGCGAAAACCACCAGTTTGTTCATATATACACCATCTGTAAGTGCATGTATCGGCTGTATATTGACACATTTCCTTTTCTATACGCCAGCGTAATGGCTGTATTTGCCGCAAAGCGTATATATGCAGAGAAATATTGTGTGCGGGACATGTATACGAGAGTCATATACATTTTACACATCTATATATGGGGCATATACACAACAGAAAATAGGACTACCTTGTATACGCAAAACATACCTATATTTATTTATTTTTTAATTTTGTATGCAGGTTCAACAATAGTTACATTCGCCATGTTCAGGCGTTCTTCCATGCAGCCATATCAGAATATATACGCCGAGTGTATACATATATGTATATATGAATTGTATCTACCCAAAGTCTTTTTCTTATTGTGCCGTCATTCCAACTTTAAGTGAATGTTTCTGTTAGTCTGAAACCAAGAAGAACTCTCATTGGGAATATTTTTGTATGTTATCATCTCAATAATGTAATATTTTAGATAGTTTTCCTTAATGGTTCTACCTGAGTGAAATATCATCGTTTTGTATGTATTGCCAGTATTGGAGAATATATTCTCTGAATGAGTAATATAGCTGCGCGAAAACCACCATTTTATTCATACATTCGCCCAGAAGTCTGGGTTTATTATATGTATTTGATGAAAAGATGATAAATAGGGTTTTAGAACAATTTTACAACAATTTTTTAGAACAATTTTACAATCAAAATTGAAAATATATCATAGGATTTTCCATATACCATGGACTTAATGACTAATGGTTAATGAGATGTAATAGAGTGGTGTCCCCTAGTTGCAAATATCAGAATTATTGGTTAGTGGTGTAAATACAACAGAATCAGGCGTATATATGACATATATATGACTGCAACATGGACATGTATATACGCCAATAGATAGGGTGTATACACGACGGAAAATAGGTCAACTTTGTATAAGCACAATCTTACCTATGTACGCCGGGCGCATACATATGTAAAATGTTGGTTTTCGTGCAGTGTAGGTATAGTTTGTACTAGTAACCTGCCAGTATATTCTTGATGTATCAAGATATCTTGGACAATATTCTTGGAGAAATTAAATTTAAATGGACATTCTGGAATGATTTCCAATTTGAATTCTATTAGTTTTAATTTATGTCCGTTCAGCTCACGCGAGCTTAATACAACGAAAGTTGTTCAGGAAACTACTCGACTCCGAACATACGCAAAGACTTCAAGGTAGAAATAAGACTTGTCTGAAGTGCTGGTCAGTTGACATATTTCATATTGTGGCTTCTGTCTTTCTACAATCTAATCACTATAACTGTAACTCCTGATCAGTCCCGAGATGTATTTTCTGACCATTGAGATCTTTTATTACCCACCTTTTACGGAGTCTCCATAGGAAATGTATAGGGTACCTAGAATTAGCTACCTGGAGATTCTGGCATGTCAGAATCTCCTGCAGGAGATTCCGGAAAAGTATTCCTGCCTATAATAAGGTTCAATCATCATGTACTTTGAAATAAGTTTCTTGAATGTTCATTCAGTACTAATTATTTAGAATCAATCATAATAAGCTCATTTACCATCAGAAATCACTGTCATAACACACTTTGAATGCTAAAATCACAGGTTAATGCCGAACTTTATTATTGGTGTAAGTCTACACCAAATTACTGCCACGCTTGACAGTGCTGTGGTCCCTGGAACTAAATTGCTTACAGAAACTTTTTAATTGCAATATACTTGTTATTAATCTTGTAGGTGGGTAATAAATACAATAACGACTGGTTTTGTATACGAGTGACTGTAATCTCCTCGTAGTTGACTACGTAATATCCTCGCTAATAGCTCGGATATTACTACTCCTCAACTACTCAGAGATTACAGCCACTCATTCACAAAACCAGTCATTATTGTGTATGTATCTAATCGTATTATTGTGTGTGGTCAGTTGGCACCATCTCTCGAGTCTATCTATTAAAAAAATATACTCCCATTTTTTCAATATAATGCTACGATATTCCCATGCACTTCTCTAAATCATTGACTATTACTTTTCTAAAATATTGAGCATAAGTTTGAGTTAATATTCAATTATTCATTCTTTTCTCAACTGCACCATCTATCATCTGCTTACCAATTAAATCTCCTCAATTTCTATACCTTCTCTACAATACTGGCAACGTCTTTATGTCCGGGTGTGATGCAACTAATCATCGTTTTAATAAAGTATACTTTTAAATCACCAAAATTCATTTTACTCTGACTTGTCCACTATTTGTCCTTTTCTATTACTGTACTTGGATAAGACAATTTATTTTTAAGACCATGCACCTTCTGTGCTCCCGATACACGCCGATTGCAGTTATACGATTGACTTTCCGATTCAAATTAAAAATATCCATTTAGAGAGGCTCATTTCGGTGTTTATCGGAAGCCTATTTGACGGGAAAATCTGTTTCATGTAATTTTGGAATTAGGTATAAAATATAGACAAATCGTTATTATATATGTAAATATCTTTTACTCATTTGTTATTGAGATAAATCACTTGACAGCAGTTCTAACAGATAAGTTTTAATATTTAAACATCCATATGAATACTCAGTGAATAGTAAGAAGGACTGGATTGAGATCCATAGCCACGATATTAGGTTTATTCATAGTGTAATCTAACGAGGCAAAGGCGAGTGAGATTGCAGAGCAAAGCAAAGCAAATGCCGTATTTTCAGTTGCTAAGATTCGAGGTTACTAGTCTCCCTGTTATCGCCCAGGGTAAATACAAGTTCTGCTCGCGAGTGGCTGGGCATACCACGACCATATGAACTATAGTTTTTCTCCAATAATTGTGGGTTACGGTTCAAGGTTCTATCACCATACAACGTCGGTAACCAGCGCACACAGAAAGATTGTAAACAGACTGAATTCTGGGATACCCCAGTAGGGTCTATTGCGGTTCAGATTTTAAATATCAACCCAACTACTGACTGATTGGCTGATATTTGTGATGTCATTGCCCATAGAATATTTGTTAATGATACTCCATGGGCATTGAGTACAGGATTCCTATGTTAAGTCTATGGGGGAAAATACCAGGATTGAGATAGAAAGTAGTTCCTGACGTGACATGATACTAATTGTCGTCTGCTTCCTTCAACAGGGCTCAGGAGAGCGCCAAGCCGCCTATCCGCCAGGTGGAGGTGGCGTCCCCTGACGGCAAGTCGCGGTACGACGAGCGGACGCAGTACCCGTCGCTGCTCACCCAGGACCGCACCACACCGGAAACGGCGGCGTATGAATACACGCACGTGTGGGACGCGCACTTCCCGTCCATGGGCGGAAGCACCAACAAGCATGCGCAGGAGAAAGAGACGCTCAAACTGGTGCCGCTCGGCCACAAACTCGACAACAGCGTCAAGCTGGAAACCAGCTGCAGCGCACATCCGGGAGGGACGCTCATCTCCAAGCCGATAGTTGACCCGCGTCCCTCCAGGGTGCACGTGTACGAAACCCCGCGCGGCAACCACGACGACAGCGACACCTGCCGGATACGAACTGGTGACCTTCCCATGTACTATGACCTTGACCCGGAAGGCAAATGTGAACACATGAGTATCAAGGGTCGCGGCAAGGCCGTCTAGGGCCTATATAGGCATTGTTTTAGGTTGGTGGAAGGCCTATATTTTTTAATACCCCGAGAGAAGATTTTTAAAGGTAAATCTTGCATCTTGGACATTTGGAATTCCCGCCCTTTTTTAAAATGATCTAACATTGGACGGTGTGATGTAAAGGATTAATTATGTAAGGTTTAGTATTGTTTGAGTTGAATTTGACTATTTGTATAATACACGGACAATATGTTTTGTGCATAGATAACATTTTGTACAGAGGAGCTATTGAACGGTTCGAAACTTAACGGAGATTGAGACAATATTCCGCTATTATTTAGTGAAGGTTACATAGAAGTCCTGCAAGATGGCATCAATAATGTCTTTGTACAATATCCTTTTCTTATTTGTCAGCATTTTTGAATAATCATTCTTAACGACATTACAATAACTTATAAGTTGTTATTCCACCCCTGATATAGTTTTTCAAGAGAAACATAGAAAGCTGCTGTAGGCTGGACGTCCAACTTTCATGATGAAAATGTAGACCTTACGAGGCGGAATGTCCAGATTCATAGAGAAGGACTGTATTGTAGATAAACGTCGATGCAGAATCAGTGAATATTTTCATTGTAGACAGCCTACAATATGCCACCAAGTTCACTGATAGTCTGCAGCAACTTAACATACTAGATGGTTGTAGACACCCTACATTGAGCTTTTCATTGGGAAAAAATCGTCTAGAATGGTCTGCCAGTCTGGTGCATCTCTCTTATAAGATCTCACACTCTCTAAGTGGTATTCTGTATTCAAGTCCAAATAAAGCCACTAGGGCGCCAAGTACACAGTATTCCCGCTAGGAGGCATCATTATAGGAATCTGATGTACGTGTTTAGCACGGGAGGCAGACCAGTGGATTCTCAAGGCTCTAAGCCTATTTCATTTAAGAATTCTTCTCCCATAGAGCACAGAGAGAACCTTGTACAGAATACCTCTTAGAGGGTTTGAGATCTTATGACAGGGGTGCTACATCACAGGGTAAAGCCTGGAACCCACCAATGCCAATGCAGAATTCAAACCTTTTAATGTACCCTGATGCCATTTCACTTCAAGGCAATTGTGCATCGTAGAGTGTGTCGTACGGCGCGTCGGTGTGCATCTGAAGCTCGGTCATCCCTTAATCATAGAAGCGTGATCAACTGCCACTATTTTACTGACCTTCTGATGAGATTTGGAATTTTCACCAGGAGGTGCACCATAAGGCCTATCGTAGACGACTTAACCTCAGTGGACGCCTGGCTTTATATATATTATTTAATTTCACATGTCTGTGTGGCTTCAAATTGCTCAACTTCCCTGAACGTGCAGTGGATATGGAGGTGAGTGATCAAATTGTGCATGGCAGACATCTCAGATATCTCACCCGGCGTTTACACTAGACGATTATAGGTGGCTATTCATGAACCTGATGATTTCAGCCGTAAAAGTCTAGAAATTGTCTAACATAAACGCCAAGAGCGTGGCGACTGCAGATTGTCTCGTTACGTCTGATTACTCAATAAAGCACCACCTCACGACTACTGCACACGCTCTGATGCCATCAACTTTTTCAAGCCGGTTTGAAATAGTCTTCTATATGGGCGCTCATCCTGTGTCATCAGTGTAAACACTCAAGGATATTCTAATCTTGACGACTTTTGCAGTGGACATTGCCACCACCTGACAATATTGACTTGACAATCTACAGTCGCCACGTATTTAGTCGTCTAATGTAAACGCCGGGATAGAAGTGAAAAAGCATTGAAACTTTGGCTAATTTTTCTATAAAGGGGTGGAATAAAAGCAGTACTCTATTCATGCTTGCTGTTTTATCACATACCCATCTATTTTTAATTTTATATTCCACTCAACCTTCCAACGAGAAACATCATTGAATATAAAATTCAAAACACACATATATGAATATAAGATATCAAACACTCCTGGAGTTCTGTAAATTTCTAGAAGTGTTCCAAGGAATTGGCTAACAATAAATGCCCTTTTGTTTAACATTACAGATATGGTGACCATATTGCCTTACAGAGGCCCTGCTACCTTAAATAGAGGTAGATAAAATGACTTCACAGAAGAATAATATGTGCTTTTTTGTATAGAATACATATGGGATATATTATTATACCTAGTGGTGACGCCATATATGTTTGAGAAATGTGAGGTTAATATTGAATTATACTCACCATGTATAGGTTTATTTATGAGGTTATATATACATATAATGTACAGATCCTGTGGTTATATTTTATGTTTCTGATGAAGTTGGATGGAATCATATACAATAGCATTAGTATGATGGTCATCCTCCCTCCCCCCCCCCCCCCCAAACAAAGAAGTGTGTTCATAATATACTATCAAGAAACGTCATGAAATTTTATATAATTGTTTATATGGTGTGAGTTGTCTTCGTGGAATGATATCACGAAGCGGAGCTGAGTGATATCTGTAGCGCAAGACAATGAACGCCATGTAAACAATTATATGAATTTCAGTAACGTTTAGATTTTATCCTTCCCCGTTATGTGTTTTTAATTGCATATGTTACCCGTGGCATATAAATATTATATGGCATAACTGTGGCATACAGACACACCATGTTAAGTCTATGGAGATTTATATGAGGGGTAGGATAAATTAATTTACGATATTAAGTTACATATATATATGTGTGTACTGTAGAAATGAACCTCCCTGCGAAGAAATTTGATAAAAATAAAAGTCTGTGCCTATGGTTTTGCTTCTACCTAAAAGGTCAATAACGGTGAATTGATGTTGCTTGGTATATTACAATGGTTGTATTACATGAGGATAGCGAACAGAATTAACCCTACATGTTGAATGAGATCCATACTACAATGTTGTTTCGATTTGGCTGAAACGTTGTCCGTCCCTCCAATGCTTCCTCTAAGGAAGTAGACTGGACGTGCATATTTCGCTTCTGTGTAAGTGGTACTCAATAAACTGTGTAAAACAAACATTCAGTTTCAATATCTCTGGTTGCATTAGGATATATGGTTTATAAACCTGCCCCCACCTACGCCGATGGTCTACGACATACTTTCTAAATGGCTACGATTTAAAATGGCCAAATCGTAGCCTATTGGGAGGTCCCAGAATCGTAGACCTCTGTCGTACTCCAATCTGTGAATCATACTGGGTGACCCGATATCTTCCCGATAGGCTACGATACCCTATGACAGGCTACGAAAAATCCAACATGTTGGATTTTATCAGGACCTCTACGATTGGCATTTTTAATCGCAGCCTTTCGTGAGGTGTCATAGATGGAATCGCAAAAACCTGTTCCACTGCCATGATCTTTGCTGTCCCACTGATAGAATTGGTAAGTTGTAGGGTAGTCAATCGTAAGGCCTCTCGGGACCAGAATCAGCGTTGGTTGGGGCAGGACCTAACTAGATTGGCCGTCATGGCACCTCTGTCTCCAATCTGTTCTGACTAAGAGGTTGGTTCATTCAATCTGTGTCAGACCATGGACATTTTTTTTTCTTTTTTAATTATTTAGAATAAGCATCTCGCAGCGTCCTGAGTTTTTCAGATACTCCTTGGACTCACAATTACATAGTACCGTATCAAAAAATAGTTAAATAAAAGCCTAGTAGGCTATAATATGAAAGGATGAGGTAATGATGGTTAATGGAAATTTTCCAAAGGTCCAAGTTAAATGAATGGGAGTATAAGCTTCTTGAAAGAGTTAACGTCATGAGCTTCCTGGACTTCACGTGGCAAGTCATTCCAGGCTCTTGCCCCTCAATGGTATGGGGAGTTCAAAACTGTAGCTGTTTGAGTGATGTTGAGATTGAAATTGGTTTTTGTGCCCGAGCGTGTCCTTCGATCACATTGGTCGATCCATGCGTTGTTATACTTGTTACGGTACATAATAGTTAAGAGTTTAATTTTTCGGCGTTTCCTAAGTGAGTGATATTACACAAGGTATGCAATTCAGATATTGATGTATTCCGGGTCAACTTGTTTAGCAGTAGTCGTAGACCTCTATTATGTAGTTTTTCCAATCTCAAGCCAATTAACTTTGTTCTATTTGCATTCTGAAAACAAATCTAATTAGGCCCGGTGCTACCTACAATAATATGGCTCCGATATGGTCTACGATGCACCTCCCGATAAAAAGTCAAAATCGCGTCAGAAGGTCACCTAATATCGGGGCAGTTGACCATGTTTTTGCGATTAGACACCGCTAAAAAAACATATAATGGGTGGTGGATTGCCATGTCTAGACATATGTCTACGATTTTGCACCTTCCCGATATATCTCCGATATTTGCTTTTTGTATCGGTGCCATATCGGAAGGTCTAAATTTCTATCATAGCAAAAAACACCAGATATCAATTCCACACATAGCTATTGTGTTATGAGGCAGCCATCTATGTCTGCAGGTGAGAATAAAGCACTAGACGTTAAACCAGCAGGTAGCTATTGTATTTCACGCTAGGTGGCATCACTGAGATTATAGGAATCTTTGGGTTGAATTGATGTACGTTTTTAGCACGGGAGGCAGGCCAGTGGATCCTCAGGGCTCTAAGCCAAGTTCGTTGAGAATTATTCTCCATAGAGCGTAGTAAGAGTACAGAATACGACATAGAGAGTGTGAGATCTTATGATTGGGGTGCTAGCTGAGGTGAAGGTATTGTGGCAGGTTGTGTAGACTGGTTCCCTGTCTAAATAAATAATAGGACAAGGAGATGGATATTCTGAGCGACTTTATACTTTACAAATCAAGCCCCTCTCCCTCACATGATCCTTCCAACAACTCATTTATATTGTTTTTAAAAAAATGGAGATGCAAAATAAACGAAGGTCAACCTTCCAAAATATAAAAGATAATATATTAGAATGTTTCATTAAAAAGACACAGGTACCACTACTTTCTATTTTTTTCCAATTATAACAAACAAAATTCGCCATGGTGGGGGGTCTTACTTTTCACTCCTGTGCCATCGTTGAGTAACACAATCAAAATACTTCTTCCGAACATAATATTAATGATGCATATAGTTACTTCTCACCAGGTGGTCTCCAAGCAGCTCATCTGACAAGTTCAAATGACAGTAATTTCAGACATTTCTTTTCTAAACATCCTACACATGTGCCAAAAATGGTAGTATTAAACTGGCCTAATAGGTGAGTACATAGGCCAGGCTTCCAGGCTACAGGTTATACTGTTAGCTTACTGCTGCCACCTGGCGCCTCACTCACACAACATAACCATACACTGGCCCGTTGGTTCCCTCTTAATCTACTAGTCTGTTTACCTACCACATATAAAACATTAGAATTTCTGTGATATCCGCTTGGAGACTCTCCTGCACATAGAGACATAGTGAACCAAACTTGGGCTTGGAGACTGAGGGGCCACGAGAGTGAGAATCTCGTGGAGGGAAAACTAGAATCTGTTGTTCTTTTTGTAGATCTATTGGCAGAAATACCTTTTCTCTTATGATTTATTTTGAGCCATGCTGAATTCAAAGTTTAGTAATGCAGTTTTTTAGTGTGCTAATCTCGCGAGAAAGCAATGAGAGCACTACGCTGGTTCCTGGCAAAAATCGTGTGTAACATGAAATAATAGGAGCTGTAATGACCTTAAGTTGACGGCAGCAGCCGAGAGGGGGCACCACTGTCAGAAACATATAAGAGCCAACTCCGACTTGACAAAGTCGCTAGTTCTAAACCAAGCCACCTAAGGCTTACAGTCTGTAAGGGTCTAACAGAGTACAACTCTCATTTGTCAGTTCCCTGGGCACTGATTGGAGAGAGGAATTTCCTGATTGGCTGTTCTAATTTTAGCGCAAACTCAAGCCTGAGAATACCACGATTCTGGCACTATTCTGGGAATCATTGTAACTCTCCAAGCTGATTTATTTGGTACATGCCCAGTAAAAGCTACTCTAGGACCTATGTTTGAAGAGTAACACACTGGTTACTGGCAAATCACAGCTTACTGGCAGGACAAGCTTAGTACCAGCAGAGGAAGGAATCCTTGTCTCAAAATGGCAGCCCCTAACAATCTGAGTTTGAGACTGTGTGCCCTGGCCCTGGCGACAACAGACTGTACTAGAGTCTATTAATCTACGTGCTACAACTAGAGCTACACAAAATTAGCTCTGGTCGGGTCCAATAAGCGGCCACGTTGATCCAGTAGTGGGACCTGTTTGTTACTCTCCTACCAGATTTTTTGTACTGCTTGGAGAGCGTCTTAAGTCATAACCTCGAAGCCAATTTACCATTTTGGCATTTCCTTCTGTGTGTATATTTGGAATAAAACCACCATAAAGGAATTATCGCATGAGCTCGCAGAGCAAGTGCGATAATTCTATCGAAAGTAACAAGGTATGATAATCTGTCCCAATTAGGTTAATAAGTTTCACTTGTACTATACACCTCTAGATATCCGTAATCTGGAAATAAATCGCTTATGTCAATCATTACGCGGCCGTTTTCGTCCATTGCGAGTACCAGACAAACTCCTCCTTTGTTGACAACCGGCTTTACCGCAATATTCATAGCCGCGATTTCGCAAATCAGATTCAAACTCTTAGAACAGCATTTTCTTTGTGAATATTAGTCTTATGATGTCATTTATCAATTTTCTGTATGATTTTTTTTGTCCAGACATTGATTTATTTACATGTTTCCGTGAATACACATACTCACGTTAATCACATAATCAGATTGAGTGTTCAGAGTGTGGTGGTATGGCGCCATACCGGCACAGTATGGTGGTATGCCTCAACTATATATGTCCGTTTTAAGTGCAACTCCTCGTATTCAAGGTATGGTGGTACGTCCCCATACCGGGAGAGTATGGTGGTACGTGTCATCTACTACTTCCATGATTTTCTAATTGGGGCTAACTGAAGAGTTGGTGTCAATGCTTAACAGAGCCCGGTCGCAAAGGGCTCTCCCCGGTTGCTAAGGACGCTGACTCACGTGGTTCCGGTCACGTGGTTCCGGTCACGTGACCACCCCTCTCCGCAACCCGTCTGCATCCACTTCAACCCTGGGACGCCAACGGGGAAGGAACCACCCACCCACCCTACAACAACTCTTCACATTCATCTCCCCAACTTCTCCTACTTCGTGAGCCTTCTCAATAGCTCGTGAACTCTCTTCTTATATATGGTATTATGGACTTATAAAATTACCTCGTACTTCAAATCGTACCTAATACATTGTATGTCCATACCCGTGCTTTGTTAGTCATTAGGAAATCCTGTATACGGAGAATGAGGTGAGTGTTATCTTTTGCTGTTTGCTGTTGGTACTCCGATCCTGTACTTCCTTTGTAATCTTTACCTACTATATCTAAAAAAACTACGATTCCGGCAAAATCCGCTTGGAGTGTCTCCCGTAAATAGAGACAAAGTGACCAGACCTAGGCATGGAGACTGAATGCCCACGAGAGTGAGATTCTCGTGCAGAACTAAACTGAATTGTGCTACTCTTTTTTGTGTTTCTCCACATAGATCTACTTCCATCCTTAGGATTTGTTTTTCGCCATACTGAATACATAATTTAGAACTGTAGTTTTCCGATCTCCTTGCTCTGAGATCAGCCTCCGTGACTAAATTCTGCAGGTAGTCGGTAAAATCGGTGTCACATGAAATGATGGATGGTAAATAATTGATGGTTTCAGGTATTAATAGTAGGGGGAGCCACTAAGCCCTCACCACCCCTCACCCTCTCAAATACGACGCGACGAAGTCGCTAGTTGAAACTAAAAAGACTATAGAAATATATCTAATTAATGCCTAAACTCTAGGACTGGTGAACCCATCCACCTTCCTATGATCTGATATTCCCAAACTTTAAGCTCAGCTATTGACTCTAGTTTACATGTTATATCAAAATCAAACATATTTAAAACCTCCCACCTACCATTCAATCCTGCTGAAACTGCTACTGATATGACACCTAAGATGAATTAACCATAAGATGAATTTTCTGATAAGATTACTCGAGGCAGGCTTATTTTTTTAGGGAGGACTCTGGGCAGGCAAGGACTCGCGCGGTTCACGAAAAGATTACTCTATCCAGCTGCATATTTGGGTGTTTAAAGGTTTGGGGTGCCTTTTTTATCCAATGAGAAAAAGCTAAATACAATCGACAGCTTAGTATTTCACCTATTTCTGAAAAATATTTGTTCATTTCTACATGATTCTTGATTTTATCAAGTCTAGGTGTATATTGTGATTTCGTGATAGGACTCCAAAAACTATGAATCACGCGCCAGAACGGCTTTGGCTTTATTGCATTATTTTCTAGGTCTTGTTGTATCACACTACCTTTGTATAAATTTATATCTCTTGTTAGGATACAACGTAGAGTCCTGATCTGGTTTGACTTAACGTCCAGTTAACCATTATAGTTATTATATACCCGTGCACGAAACTAAGGCCTATACTGTCTGTAAGAAATGTTCAGATATCATATGTACATGCACGAAATTCAGTGTACGGGCACCGGGTGCACGGAACAGGAAGCAGTCAGCTTGTTGCTGACCGTATATTGCATGTTAGAACCAGCGAAAATGTCAAAATACCGATTGTAAATACAAACAAAGAAAACCTGTACATGTGTCATAATAATTCATAAAAAAACAAAAAAGATGATAATATGGAGTTGGATTTAATAAATAAATAATGACTGACCTGCACAAGTGATGTGAATTCGCTACGTACGGCCGATACGAACTCGCTACAGTGATCCTGAAAAATGTAAACAAACCGTAAAAAAACAAGAAAAAGAACATATAAATTAATACAAATCCTGTAGAAAATAAAAAGAGTATAAGAAAAAATATATTAAAAGTTTATCTATACATGAATTTAAATTTTAAAATGATTTTTTTTTCAAATACGAAACTTCGTCAATAACACTGTACTATGATGACATTGCAATTGAAAATAACAATATAAATTCCATTTCAATGTTAAGTGCGTCTCGTCCAGATAGACGCGAGGAAATTAAGTGCGTGAATGGTGCGTGTATTTCATAATGTGTGTAAATAAATACGAGAAATAGTGAAATAAAATGGAGTTGTCATTCTTTATAAGGTAGATTTGTGTGATCTATGAGCAATGTAGAATCCATAAATAGCAATAAATAGTTAAGTGAATCTGTAGAACTAACCTTAATGTCGATGTAAAAATGACTGAAATTCCACCGCTCTTTCGGGTTCAGCCATTTCTTCTGCACACGAAGTAAAATTTGCATACTGCACGCATAAGAAAAAATATAAATATAAATCTCCAAACAGATTCTTAGTTAACGCTATATCAGGTTGGTGAGTGAACGTCGGGTTCCGAAGCGTATCCTCACTTTGATATACTATTAACCTAAGACAAAGAATGTGATTGGAGAGTAAAACTTGGATGACGACACAGGAGCAAGCGTCGCTATAGTATCATATCAATAGCGACGTTGTCGCGAAAACCACGATTCGAGTACACGATGCTGTGCCCTGCAATTTTCATAATGGCGTTTAGGTAAATATTTAACTACATGTATTTATAACGATTTGATATAACGATAATAAATAGAATACAGTCTAGGCTACGATTAACGTCGTTTTGTACTTAGTCCTAGGTCCAGTTTTACGTCCTGAGCTCATCGAAATTTCACCCCTTCACATTTACCGAGGCTAGAGTTCTTTTACTTCCCACACCATATAGACATAGTATGAGAAGGATTCGCCTTTGATATAGCAGTAAATCTACCACTGCTGGGGGTCGGACTCGAACCCACAAATTCCTACAACCTTAGGGTAACAAGTGCAGTGCTCTAAGGGAGCATACAATAATTATGGCCCAAGGGGGGGGGGCACAGTTTTTAGGGGGGGGGGGGGGCCAACCTTTTTTTGGGGCATTTCCCAATTTTCCACTAATTCTGTCGTGGGGTCGACGTTTTCAGCTAAACATGGAGGCAAACTCCCATATTTGTGTTCAATGACAAAAATTGATGTTATGAAATGCATTCATATCATATGACAATAAAATCAGCTTAGTTGTACAACTATAATAATGATTAATGCACAAGGCAACTATAGTTGTCTCACTCCCTGGAGTTCAGTTTCTATGGTCACAGTCCTGTTTGCCAATTCGAGAAGGGTGTACACCCTCCCTCAGTCTGACAGTCTTATGTGGGGGAAGACAACAATGGACAAACACTAACATTTGTCCCAGAATCAATGCAGTCTCACAAGATCATTAGTTTTTTTCTTCAACATTGATGAATTAACCCTTTCCCTACCGCCGATGCCATTTGGCACTCCCGTGTGGACGTCCGGTGATGCCAAATGGCATTCCCGTGTGTATAGCCGGTGATGACAAATGGCATTATTTCTCCGATATGTTACAAAACTGATTATATCTTACATTATGGATTTAAATGATATTTTCAGGGGTTATGTAAATATATATTGCAAAAATATAGAAATAGGAAATAAATATCTGGTAGCCATGGATACGTTGATACGGCCCTATAAATATTGGGAAAACGCCCCATCGGACCCACACTTGTTCGAGTGACAGCGGTGCCAACACCTATAGAGCATAGGGTGCCGATATTTAATTGAAAATGAGCGGATCTGATTCTGACTGGGACGTATATATATACCAACACACTAAAGGAATTGAAGCTGATTTATTGAACGATGTCGTAGTATTAATATTATTAATTAATGATTTTCTGCTGGGCCTCTCTTTGGGGTGCGAAGCAAACTATTTATAAGTGTCACTGTCATTGGAATGCCGTAGTGAATAGGTTCAGACTAAATCCTAATTTCAACCACTTTTGGCCAATAAAAGTTAGCAAAATATATATGGGAAGATTCCCCTGTTGCTGCTTATTTCAAAAAGATTACCATATTCATGGAAGAGCATTGAGTACTTAAAGGGGTTCTGCATGCAAGAAAATGGGACTTTCTTCTGAGGGCCACACCATAGATTGATCCACTCATTCCAAAGATCCCTCACGCCATGCCAGACTATAACAAATTACCAGAACATCTGTATTTGCATGTCAATGATACTGCTACAAGAAACAGTGAAGGTCCTTTGAGATTCTGCAAGGGAGCCTGATGACTATGAATTGATGGCACAAATCGAGAAAGCAGTTGCTGCTTGATATTTGAATGTGAACAACCAAGTCTCAATAAGTGACTTCATTGAGAATTAGGTTCTAGGTAGTCAAGCTTTATGATTGATTATATGAGTACAGGAGAGATGGGGGCTTCCAGCAAGACTGCTAGCTGCCAACTACAGCCTCAATTTGGCAGGGGTTGATTCACTGATTTCGGGTTAGAACATTAGCAGAATCTTACAATTCAAACCATGAATATGATTCTTACAGAATCTTATAATTCAAATCAGGTATATGA
Source organism: Alentia gelatinosa (assembly GCA_950022655.1). Lineage (NCBI taxonomy): Eukaryota > Metazoa > Annelida > Polychaeta > Phyllodocida > Polynoidae > Alentia > Alentia gelatinosa. The sequence goes on from OX465590.1 coordinate 3,124,382, forward strand.
TTCAAGTTCATATGTTAAAAGCAGGACACAGAAACCTCTCATATATGGTCAATTCTCCCAGATTGTGATCGATGCCCATGTACGGTGACCAAAAATTCAAACCAGTTTTATCTTGATAAAAAAAGTGGAAATGTATAGTAGAAGACAATATGTTACATGTGTAAATTTTGGGAACACTAATCTTTATTGGAAATGAACTTTTTAGCTTAATGAATTTAACATTAAAACCCCTATGTCACCATACGTGGGCACGTGGGTTTAACAAGGCTGTAGGGAAATATTGCTAGTTATTTATCAGCAGAATCAGATTTTTTTTTTTTCAAAAATGAGGGTCTAATCATATTGAGTAAATTAGAGTTGATTAATACTATTAAGAGTATAATGCCCACGTACGGTGACCGGCCCATGTACGGTGACATAATAAAAATCACTTGTATATTTCTTGCCATTAACATGCCTGAAGTCTTTGCAAATTGCAGGTGTTAATGAGTCCGTACTACTCTATTTATCTCTAAAATATCATTCACTAATATTGTAAATCTTCATCCTAACATAACCAAAACCTAATAATTTCTGCCCATGTACGGTGACCAAATTAAGTTCACCAACCATGTTCATTTAGCTGTGGTATGTTTGATGGAAGGATTATTTTTCACAATACAGATGTTTTAAAACTTGTACACATGCCTCCATAATTTTGATTATTTAAAAGTACCCAACAAATTACTTTTCTATAGTTTTTCTACCTTTAAAGGTTGCTTGCCCATGTACGGTGACATACCCTTCACCACTGATTTTTTAAACTTAAACTATTTATAGAATTGGCCATCAAAATATTCATTATGTTTTATAAGTTCTGCAACACATTTGTGGGTATCACATATCCAGAACAGATATCTGTTCATAACTACAAATTTACAGGGGATCTTCAAAATCTGGTTGTGGTGGTTTCATCTACAAATTTAGAGCTGAAAATGCCTACTTTGGGGGTTTATCATTTTTCATTCTAGATAAAGGTACATAAAAGTGGGGTTCCCCTGCTAAATCTCTCATTTCTACATAGTTTGATATCGTTTTTGATACTATTTAAGGACATAAAAATATGAAAATGACCTTTTGCATTTTTGGTCACCGTACGTGGGCATCGATCACGATCTGGGAGAATTGACCATATAGGCTCTCCAGGGACTCTCCTGTAAAACTGGCCAAGGAATACCTGACATTGAAACTGGCCTCCACATGGTGTGTGTTCCAGTCCTGCTCAAGACTCCCCCATCTTTTTTGCATCAGTGCTGTTCCGTCAACAACAGCTATTAATTTGCTACTTGTTTCATTTATTTTCTTTTTTGAGCAATTTTTATGAAGTGAATATTGGGTGTACCACTCAGGCATTAGCCCCTTATTCCTCATTCTAATGGCAGGTGTCAAGCCAAATGAGCAGTAGGTACTGTGTAAGTAATTGGTATAACCCGACCGGGGATTGGAGCCATGACCTTGCTTAAGGTAAACACCCCTACCACTTAGCTACTGAGATTGGTCAAAATGTTGACAAATGACTGACTGTAGCTGGGTTTGTTCTAAAGCAAAGAAGGAAAGCCTTATGGAAAAAATGCCACATCAATTAGGCCTCCTCTGTGCTTTTACCCTATTCCAATGGGGGGGGGGGGCGATGTTTTTTTTGGGCATTCCAGGGGGGGGGGGCCAACTTTTTTTTTGGTATTCCCATGGGGGCGGCCAACTTTTTTTGGGGTATTCTCATGGGGGGGACCAACTTCTTTTTGACCGATCAGTGTTAGAAAAACTGTGCCCCTCCCTGGGCGATAATTAATGAACGCTCCCTAATGCCCCAGTCACACTGGCATAAAAAACGGCGTTTTTCTGTGTACGCACATCTACGTGTTTCTACTCATTTTGAAATCTAAAAAAACGCCGCAAAACGTGGAGATACTTAAAGGAAAGTCAGAATGTGCCGGAAAACGCTACAATACGTACAGAAGCGTAAATAAACGTTGATGAACGTTGAGAAGCGTACTTAAACGTTAAAGAAACGCAAGTAGATACGTTCCAAATCCGTAGCTAACATGTGGTCCCCACCAATTCAAATACGTAGAAGAAACGCCAAAATTTACGCCAGTGTGACTGGGGCATAACCAATGACCTAGCTCCCCAACCCAAGCAAACCTCTTGTTTTAAGTTTCTTCAGTAACTCTAACCTGATATGGATCATATCTTTTATTTTCTTGGGTAGTTCAAATCCATTCTTCGTTCCTATTTTATATCCCCTTACAGGACAAACTTTGTTCAGGTACTTCTCTATATACAGGGGCTGTTCCATTTGGCCAAAATTCTCAACAATATATGATTCTGACAGTGTCTGATTTACTATTCGGGTACCATGGTGTAATGGAATAGCACCCAACATACTAATCGGGGGCATTGGGCAGCCTGAGATTGTTGGGAATGTGATTCCATATACCAGAACCACTCCGATTCTAGTTCACCCGTTCTCCGCTAGGTTTTTCTACTGGTGGTGTCCTCTGGTGTCCGGTTGCCGCAACTGTGACCTTGACCCCAGGCATGTTTATTCCAAGTGATTATTCGAAGGTAGGTGTGTTTCAGGCTGAATAACGGTTGTGCATTCTGATTATCTTGGAAAACAATAGGATTCTAGCTGTAATCAAGTTATATTACAGTCTACAGGGCCAGAACTTTTAAACTAGTGGGAGTTGTGATCGGCTGAAGTCAGAGATTTCCAACATTTTCGGGTACTATCGGCTGGGTGTCAGAATCAAAACAGACGATACCAGATGCTGCTAGGTTGAAGTTTTTAAGTCTGTTTTCACTGATAATCAGCAAGAGATTGTTGCCGATTCAACCAGGACCGAGCTGACGATCACAGAATTACTGTCGGCTAGCAATCAGTGTACATTATGATCAGTGTTATAGATATTATCTGTATAACTGAAATTACGCATATGATCATGGAGGTGCTCTTTGTTCAGTTTATTCAGATTTCTTCCCCTTATAATCTTTTTTTGTACTTTTGCTGCTTTGGCTTTTCTTAGGGCGAAAATAGGAATGTGATCGGAGAATATGATGTTTAGATTACCTCCGGACATAACATGTTTCGAATTTGTGTAGATATGGTCCATTTGACTGGTACCTTTCGGATGTAAGAAAGTATCTAATGTTTTAATTTGTTGCAACTTATTTTTATTGAGGAATACTTTTAAAACCCATATTGGTTGCTAGTCTTTGCTCTTTTATTTACGTTCAATGTCCCCCATTGCCCAGATCTCCGATTTATAAAAAGTATGGTCACCTAGTATGTCATTCAGAATTCTATAACAGGCATCGACATCTTTGTGAAGGGGACTATACACAGAGATGATAAGCAGCCTTTTTTAGTCTTGGTTCATTAACGGTAGACGTTAAGATTTCGTATTTGGGTGTTGAATAGCAATATTGTTTTCCAAAAAATCTCTCCTAAAAATCAGTGGTGTCAGGGGATTTATTTTCGCATCCCCATGATTTTTTAAGGAAATTTTGTTTTGACTCTACACATGCCCCGTCTCACATTCCTTGAATAGCAAAATTGTTCCATTTTAGTGACATATTCTATTTTCGATTTATAAACAAAGATACCCACACATGTTTCCTTCTCCGGATAATTCCGGTTATTCCGTATTAGATGCATATCCGGTTTATGTAACATGTCTGCATCGTGTTTTTCTCTTAGCCATGTCTCAGTTACTGTTACAAATTTACATTTTCCAAAGATATCAACAACTTCATATAATTTCCTGAATATGCTATGGATATTACTAGTTAAGAGAACATCCCCCTTTCTAGAGAACAATTCTATTGATGTGTATGAACTCATGACTGTTTAGTCTAGACACGTACACAGTATTCATATACACCCATTAGCGAACAATCTATAGCTACATACCGCTGCGGGGGGTACATTAATTATAAGTTATGTAGCCAGGCTGACGTTTTCGTCCCACCCTACCGTTTTCGTCCCGCCCTAACGTTTTCATCCCCCCTAATCACGTGATATCATCCGATGCTGTTATTGGCTAACTTGTATATTAACATGCCCACAGATGTTATCGAAGAAAAACAATGGACAAATTTCATATAAAAACGATAAATTTAGGAATCCAGCAAAACAAATAAAAATAAAAATGACAATCCACAGTAAAAATATGAATAATACGAGAATTAAAACACTTACCTGTAACGGAGCAGACACGACTACGGCAGGTTGCAGTTAGTCTAAAAAATGTAAACAAAGGAAATCCATCAGTAAAAAAACATACAAAAAAACCTCAAGGCAAGCACTATGTATTGACAGATGAATTATTTTTATGATTTTTCAATTTATATTGAATGATTTAACAAAAATTCAAGTGATTAAAATTCGTACAAAACTGAATATAGAAGGTTCAAACTTGCTCCGCATTCGAACTGCATGGAGTTGTCCCATTACACGCACTGCCATATAAGGAATAGAGTAGACCCAGTAGCCAATGACTGCATTCACCGCAAACCCCGACCTTCACCCTGACCTCCTTACATGATATTTATAGCGCCTTGGGACCGTTCTAAAGTCGAGAGTTGACCTAGAATCTAGTGGGCCACAACCACCCTCCGAATGGACATTGGGCGCCACTCGATTCCCTGACCAGAATCAATATGTCAGTATCCCCTAAATCTGTCTCGAAAAACGTCGCAGCTTCCGCCATGGTGAAAGTGCGTACAGCGACACGATTATGGTCGGGCAGAGTCGGTCATTACTCCAACGCTAGTAATGCCCGAACCGATTAAAATCGGGTCTGTGAAATGCGTACAGCGACCCGATTCTGACCAAACCGACGAATCCGTCGGGCAAAGGTGTGGTCGGGCACAATGGTCGGGACGCTGTCTTATAGGCTTAAAGGATGTGCTCCACCAGGCCGATTTCTCACCAGATCAATTGTTCCTGGGTGCAGTAGAGGAAGCTCACGTATTGTAATTTATTTAATTCTGATAATAATAGTTTAATAAATGACCATTTTCAAAGATTTGAGAAATTCTAGGGCATCCGATAATGATCGGCGATTGTCTGGCTACAGAATCGGCTACCGTCGGGCCAGTGGAACACCCCCTTTAAAGTCTATCCAATGCTTTCAACATAACGCAAGTGCATCTATGGAACAGCAAGAAGCCATGTGCGGGGTTCTCACTAGAGGGGAAAGAAGGTACAACCTACCGTCACTGTCTGCCCCTGTTGAAAACGACTCTCTCATCCAGGTTAGTGAATACACTAAATCCATATTGTGAAGATAGTCCAAGTTACAGTTTGAAAGTTCAGAATTCTTGTGAATAATCTGTTTGTGAATAATCTGTGTGTGAATAATCCATGCACATAATCCTTTTGTTTTGCAGAAATTTGTAAATTATTTACTGTTTTTTTATTTCCTGTCAATTTAATCATATATTTTCACAGATCCAAGAGAGGTTATCAGCATTGCGGCCTGTATGTACCACAGCAGAACGTCCAGTGTCGGGTTCACTGGGTGATACTCCAGCGAAAAGAGGGTAGTTGGCCATCGAAGACTCTGGACAGGTGTGTAGAAAAAATAAATAATCAATATATTGGTAAAATGCACAAATAAATCGTGATACAAGATTAAATTCTCAATCATTAAACCTTGTCTATACATTTATATTTTGCTGTTACCGATTCTATACACAATATTACTATGATTTCGATCTGAGTGGCCGTATTCTCCGCGTAGTTGGCGCATAGTAATACTCCGAGCGACAGCGAGGACTATTACGTAGTGTCAACTACAAGGAGAATACGGCCACACAGATCGAAATCATGGTAATGTTGTATTTATTACTAGACTTTCGAGTAATTATTAGGACAAAATATAATTAGAAATTAGACCCTAGCGCCGTGCTTTGTTTGTATGAATTAGTTCCTATAATGTCCGTCAGGTGGCCTAAAAAGCCGTATTCTACTCAGTAGCTATCTGTAGGCTCCATAGGCTTAGTATGGAGACTCCGTATTCGGTGGATAATAAAACCCAAGAAGTGTTATAATAGATATATGCCTATTAGTTGTTAAGTACTGTCCGACACGAGACAGTGTCGATGTCAAAGTGGACAAAATATACCGCACAATGTTTCGCAAGGAAGGTGGAGCAGGGTTGAATAAAACTAAGAATTAAGAAAATTCTTCCGTGTGAATCTTTTTCACGAAAACAGTCCATTCCGCTTTGTAAAGTGCAGGAGTCTTGTAATTTACTATCGTGCTATTAAAGTTCAAGGCATATCGGACAACTTGGCTTGAAAATTAAAACCCATGTTATTTTCCTGCTATTTGAATATGATGATCTCCAAGTGTTGTGGAGCACATATCTAACTCAAAAATGGGGGGTCACCGAGCTAGTTTTTTTATTTATAAATCAATATTATGATAATTTCATATTAGAATATATATAAATTCTAAAAGTATTTTTTTCACATAATAAAACCCATGTCATTTTCCGCAAGCTTTCACAAAATATAGTATATGTATAGTACTACATATTTAGGCTTTAAAAATCATAGGTCACGATCCTTGTCTTTAAAAGAAATTGAAGAAAACCATATTTTTCAGAACATTTCCTATGTAAATCAATTACATGTAAATTGGCTTATTTTACCTTTTAAGATTGGATGAAGTGGACAAAATCTTAGATTTACTCATGCAGAATTAGAAAGAAACCAGATTTATGATTAATTGACAATATTTAGAAATCACCAGGTGGCGCCACTGTGAATTGTAGGATATACCTTTAATGTTCTTGTGTGCAGTTATCACTGGGGCTTTTAATGTTATGTTCATATGACGCAAAAACAACTTTCTGATTACCACCAATCATTTGCGGTCATTTGACTCACAAACTCGTTTCTTATGATGCGTTCATTTGACTCACGAACTCAAGATATGCAGCGCTGTCATTCGATTTAGCTCAATGTTAGCATTAAGGTTATATATTTCCCAAATACACCAGAGGGCAACACTGTCGGTTTCCTCGATTTTAACGCTAGGTGGCGCTCGGTGTCATGCCCAATAGACTCTCTTCACACTGGCGCCATCTTGTAATGGCCGTCAAGTAAGTCACACCAGAACGAGGCAATAGGCTCTGGCATGTAGCAGCCACACTGCAGTAAGCCTGTCTGTTGGTATGTATATGATATACCTGTGTTATGACTGAGAGTTCCTGTCATAGATCGAACATCGGAATTATCTAGGTAAAAAACCCACCAAATATGTTACCTTTTTGTTTTCACAGTGATTTAGCGAAAAATCTACGGCGATGACCTCGTTCTGGAGTGCGGAGATTTCGCTGGTGCGTGGCGGTACCCTATGGAGGCCATAGAACCAGCGAGAACCGTTCTCACGGTGATCGCCGCGCCACGCTTATGTGCAAGAGGTGAATGGCCGGATATTGAGCTCTGAAATTTTTATTTTTTGTTATGTGAATAAAATCCGTGGTTTAACTCATCTGCCACGAGTTATTGGTCCAAACTATCACCTGTTTGTGTTATTTGTTAGAGCGTGCTTGTACACGCTAGAGGTTAGAGTGGTCACATTGAACTTTCAGTGTGCTTCCAGAAAACTATCCCTTTACTATCTGTGTGCTATTCACTGAGCTATTAAGAAGAGAGCACGGTGCCAGTGTCTCAGGGTCTTAGAGGTGTGCCCAGCTGACCATGACCAATCACTCAAGACCGAAATACCTCATGACCCACTTGTGCTTGATCTGTTTGACCTAGATAGGCAGTTGAGGAAATGGCAAGTTGACTGGGTGCAAGTGTGTTATAGAGAAGGATCCGTATACTCAATCTAACCCAAAACTTTTAATTGTTATTCATTTATAATTGCACGCTCATTCATCAATGATGAATATACTATTAGCTCCTAGTTTTATTAGGGGTAGGATAAAAATGTTCAGCGTCCTTTTAGCTTGATTTGATCAGGGTACACTAAGATATGGTTGGCTGGGCACAGGGAAACTCAGTAGACCGTGAATACCACCACAGCCACAGGGTAAAGGGAGTGTATGGCGGCTTAAACCCGGAAACACACCAAGCGAGTCAAGGCGGATGATCTCTGAAATCGCCAACACAAAAAAGCATATATCTCAGATATTTTTTCTTAGTAATATCTCCCAACGATAATATAGCATATCAGATGCAATAATCAGGGGAAATATGAAACAATAGCTCACATACTAGCCATTTTGTGTTGGCAATTCCAGAAATCGCTGCCTTTCTCGCTTGGTGTGTCTCCGGCTTTAGCATCTTGGAATAAGTTAATGATCTTACTTACAGTTCTGTCGCTGCTGCGATACCTCAGACCAATAGCTCCCGTTGTGGAATCCTTGTAGGTAATGTTGTTTGTGCCACAGGGTATGTAGACAACTCTGTATTGTTCACCAACCGGCCGCTGGTAGGACATAGCTCACACCGATTCCCTCGTAACTTTGTCCACTTTAGCTACTGAGTAGCTATACACATGGTAGTTAGTCTGTCTATACATAGAAACAGAGTTATGGTCATATGCAAAGTGGTTTGGCACTTCAAAAGGGAGCGTAAACAAACTTTGAAAGTATATCTCTTTAAATATGGGCAAACGCACTTTGTAGCCATCCCATAAGGTTTTATACAGGGAAGTAGGGCCTTGCATATCCCAGTCCATGAGCTCTGCATTTGTATCCGATTTGATGAGTTACAGATGCTGCAGGCTGTGGTGTGGCGTTAGATGCAATGCAGCCTTGGTGTATATTTGTATGTATGGTTTCCGAGGTGATAGGCGAGTCCAGCAGTTCTGGAATCCGAACGTACAAGGTTTTTACTTGCAATTCACTTCGGTCACCGTTCCACGTCTATATTTGCTATGACTGGCAAATTGGTGCCAGCAGTCACGATACGCTTGAGTGCATTTCTGATATGATGGTCTTGAGTGATTGGTCATGGTCAGCTGGGCACACCTCTAAGAGCCTGAGACACTGGCTCCCTGCTCTGTTATCACTATCACAGTGAACAGCATGCAGATAGTAAAGGAATAGTTCAATGTGACCAATCTAACCTCTAGATGATGTATTTAGCGTAGGCAAGCATGCTCAAATAAGCATAGACATAGGTGCTTATATGGGGAGGCCAGGAATATTTTCTTGAATAGATATAGTTATATATATTTTTTAATTTCTTGTGGTATGGTAGGGGGCTAGACTAGAAAAAAATTGATATTGTATGAATCTATAGGTTTAAAATCTTTGGCTGAATGGGTGGGGTAAGGGGGGCTAAACTGTAAATTTATATGAATTTGAACCTTTTATAATTTCCATATATATATATAACTCCCAGAATGACCGTTTGGGGGCAGTACAGACCGTTGTGCCAGCTTTAGCGGAGGATCAGAACCTCCTAGTAAGGTGGATGGGTACCAGGTTGGTAACTGATCTGATCTATGAAATTCTTATGGAAAGAGAGAATGGGTTATTCAGAACACTGGGAATGTGCAGGTACGTGTTTGCTCCCAATTTCTTATGTTTCTTCTAGCTACTTAGACTTTCTGAGACTACTGATCTGAATTCGATTCGATTATGCCACTCCTTGAACATTCATCATAGCTACCTCAGAGAAAGATATATGCTCACAATTCAGTTTTGAACTTAGCTTTGATGGATGCTTATTTTCTGATCGTTTCTAGTACCCCTCACAGTTTGCTCTATCCAATCTGCATTCTTAGACAATTCACATGCACATTGTGGATAGCAGCTGCGATTTTACGGCGGCCTGGTCGAGGCTTATGGTTAGAGCTTCCTCCCCATACTAAAGAAGAAACCAACAAGTTCTCCACCAGTTTTATGTAGAGTGATTGAACGAGGCGACAGCTGATTGAATATCACGTAGCATTCAAACGAGTTGGAGAATGACTTCTTTGACCAAAACGAGTTGCCTCCTGTATTTACCTCACCCCTGTACACACCTAAAGAATGGACAACACACAGGATATAGTCCATGGCGAACGGACTGCAATACTCGTAGGAGCATGGAGAACGAGTTCCCAATGTCAAGCCTATGGAACAAAAATACAAGGGGTGAGATAAAGGGCAGAACTGCTCACTGGTTTACGCTAGATGGCGCCACGTGCCGCGGCCGGCGGACCGTGCCGAGACGTGACCTACTTTACCAGGGGCAGCTCGTGCATACTAATGAGGTGTGGGACCCCTATGAACACACAGCCAGGAGCAGCCATATGCTGGTCTAATGAGGTATTATCGTAAAACTAGATGAGGTTTAATCTTGTCCACCGTATTCCACGACTGGAGTTTGGTATAGTGATTTCATGAGACGAAGCCGAGTGAAGTCCGGAGCCCAAACTCCAGGAGTGGCACGCGATGGCCAAGATTAAAACGAATCAGGTTTTGATTTTATCCTACCCAATCTCCTCGATTATGGACTATTATGTTATAACAATTCTGTATGCCACTAGTGGCATATAAAATTCCGTATGCCAGTCAGCGTGGCATACGGAAACTCAATGTTGAGCCTATGGGATTTTATATTAGGGGTAGAATAAATCTGCTAACATGTGTTTAGCTGATCAGTAATACATGGGACGCATCGTGGACGTATCTATAGACGGACTTAATTCAATACATATTGTTGATGGATAAAATGTGGTATCTCTGGACAGCTGAAAATATAAGTTGCTATAGTTGTGTTTAGAGTCTCTAGAGTTGAATACTGAAATTGCCATAGATGATAATATGTTCGGGAACATAAGCCTCATGTTTAACCCATTCAAGCCGGGTGATGCCTTGAGGCATCAACCAGGGCTGGCCGGGTGATGCCTCAATGCACGAGGCATCATTTACAAAATATATGTTTTTTTAAATAAAATTGAAAATAATGGCTTAATAAATTTGAAACTTTCGGAGAATGTAGATATAACATCATATTTTATTTTTCTAAGTGAAATGAAAAATAATAATGACTATCAGGTGTCATGTCACGTAATCAAATAAACCAAATTTTCACAATAGGCCTATGTACCCGGCCTCTAGCGGCATACGTTGGCACTAGTACCCGGCTCCATGACTGTAGCCCTGCCGCGGGTACCCGGGACGATAGGGTTAAATCAGAGACGATCATGTTAGAGTAAACTTAAAGCTTGTTTCAATTAGCAGATCTCTATAACCTAGTTTCCATTGTAACTGTGATCTCTATGTCACATAACTATTCCACGTCATTTTACACGTATTGAATTTACAGGTGTTGTACACACTAGTATTGTGGATCACTGGTAGCATTTCCTATTCCTATATACCTATGGCCGTACACTCTATGCTTACACCACATTCTTGGGGTCGGAGTAACTTATGTTAACTACCCAAGGTAGCCGTATACTACACAAAGTCGCCGTATGCTACCCAAGGTTGACATTTACACCAATCAGATCGTCTCTTACAAGATTCATATGAAAAGCGCAGTAGGGAGAAAACATAAAGTGTCAAGTTACTCGATAAGGTTAGATCTGGCTCCGGGTTTGATGGTGAATGAGCAAATAATGATAGTTATCGTTATTAAACCACATTTGAAGGTATTTAGGAATGGGGAAACAAAATTTCCGGAGAGAGAATTTTTCCGAGCCTTACCTCGTAACTTTGGCTTTTTCTCACCGGAACATAGTTTCCCTCCATTTCTAACACAATCTCGATATGCTTGTATTTTACTCATCTTGTATTTTGTTCTCAAAGGAAATGCTTTGTTGAGAGAAATATATTTAAATCTTAACAAATATTTCACGTCTAAATCCAGCTATCTGCCAATATGTCACACCTTAAGAGGACTAGAGAGAGAGCAGAACAACGAAATGAACATTTCAAATCTTAGTCCTCGATCCCCAAAGCATTGTTTCAATAAAACCTGTTTGTTTCCATTATTTCCCCTTACAATTTCTGATCATCTTCATGAACGAGAGTTGGGTTGTGACAAAACTGCAACCACAGAAAACTTGAGCTTTGATCGAATTGGTCACTTAAACAGAAATCAATGTCCATGAAGGTCTTGATAAAACTAAATTGATTGAATTCAGAGGGTTAAGAATTGCCTAACCAGGCCCTGCTGATTGGGTTTAAATGGTTAATGAGCTGTTAATATAAATGCTCGGAGGTTGCTGGGAATAGTTCAAACATTTAGCAGAAGGTGGCGACACAATCTGATTGCACAAATGGCGCAGAGAGCTTGTTTCTTACCGGTACTGAATTCTCAAGACCGGATTCTACCATTGTGAGGCTGCCAACGTACACCGTGTTTACATGTAGAAATGGCAGAGGGAGCGTGCCTCAAAGTATGTACGCAGAATCTTTGAAATTTCGTGCCCTTAATTCCCACCCCCACTCCCAAACTTGTAATTATATAGAACGTCCTGACCATGCTGTACAAGTCACAGAACGAGATGGTAATTTATGGTTTGTACGGAACGAGGCATTTATGCCGAGTTCCGTACAAACCATAAATTAGCATCGATTTCTGTGACTTGTACAAGCATGGTTGGACGTTATATATTTACTTTATACCCAACATTATAAAAAAAAATCATTAATTTAATTTTTAACAACCGATATGTTAATAGACGTGTATGGCAAGGTGGTCCATATTTTAGTGTACGGACCAGTGGTCTGTACAGTATTTTTACGTTATATGGCAAAACGGTGCATATTTTACAGCATGGGTATATAGTAAACAATAGAACAAAGAAGGAGCATATGCAAAATTTCTGAAAATATTTTATCCTCCCGTCCCCACCCCCTCAGTGCGTACCTTATGGACGGCCCCAGATTCTATCTACCCATTGAAATCTTCTTTTCAATTTCCAGTATATGAAACAATTACCCTTTGTGTAAAACACAGACATTATTATTCGATGTGTAAAGTATAATTGGCCTTTTTCCACAGGCCGGTGTCTCACCTTATCTGGTTGGTTACCCAATGCCTGCAGACGAACAAGCCCCTAGCAACGTATTCTTTAACAGTGAATCACTCAGTATATGAGCGTAATACGTTCTTAATACCCGTGTATAACATTTGCAGAGAAATAACAGTGATTTCATCGTGTTCTATGGTAATCTAGCTCCAATTCGATGTATCATACATGTATATCACCTCAATGATACCTTAGATATAGCTTAGATAACACAGGATCACCGAAATTGAATATACATTACTACATTGGCGTGCCTAGATATAATGTGCTTATCTTTCTCCAAATTAAAACCAAAACAATTATCAACTATAAAGTTTTGATTGTCCAGACTGGTTGATACAATGCCTTTAATTGTTCTAGTAGTCCAATCTGTCCAAAAACAATGCTCCTGTAATCACACCCACCGTTCACACTTTAGGCGTGATTGCTGTGTTTTCTATACACATATAGCCAGACTCAGCCAGGTTTGTCCGAGCGGCCGCGTAACTAGGCAGTGGGCCGTTAGGCGGTGCTGAACGGCAACACCTGTATTCATGGGGAAGGCCTGAGCTGAACCACACCAACCTTGCTTTGTACCTAAATACCGACTACAATATACGTCAATGTCCCTAAATACCGACTACAATATACGTCAATGTACCTAAATACCGATTACAATATACGTCAATGTCCCTAGTCTAAACCATTGTGTCCGATAAAGATGTTCCCGATAGTCTATGATCTTTGAAATTATGTATTGTAGTGTATCAGGAAGTCTGGAATAGAAATCGTAGTAGGTGGACGCCAGGCCATAGTATATTAGTAACCGCTGTAGAGATTCTTGCAAAATAACAGGACCATACTCCTCACCCAATATAGAAGGCCTGATAGGTAAGAATAGGTTACCAATACTGTCATCAACTATCCTTAGAGTGATTTACTATATACCCATGCCGTATATATACTGTAAATATGGACCGTTTCGGCATATGACGTATAAATACTGTACGGACCGCTGGTCCGTACACTAAAATACGGACCACCTTGCCATACACGTTTATTAACATATCGGTTGTTAAAAATTAAATTAATGATTTTTCTTTTAAATTTTGGGTATATAGTAAATATATAACGTCCAACCATGCTTGTACAAGTCACAGAACTCGATGATAATTTATGTTTTGTACGGAACTCGGTATAAATGCCTCGGTCCGTACAAACCGTAAATTACCATCTCGTTCTGTGAATAATAAATACAATAACGACTGGTTTTGTATACGAGTGACCGTAATCTCCTCGTAGTTGACGACGTAATATCCTCGCTAATCGCTCGGATATTACTACGCGTCAACTACTCGGAGATTACGGCTACTCGTATACAAAACCAGTCATTATTGTGTATTCATATATATATATATATATACACATTAAGTTGACATCGAGGGCATTTTGCTGTTGTAAATATCACCAGAGTGATCTATCATGTAGAATATATTCAATATACGTTTTCAATGGACACATGCAAGCCTTTTGATTTATAGCTATATTGAAAAAAAAGTCTTGCGTATTTCTATTTGCCAAGTGACTATTCAGGTTACTAGAGAGTGTATCGCTTCGGGGAAAAGGTTGGTCTACAGTTATAGGGCGACTGGTGAAATGTGGTCCCTCTTGGCCTATATTTATACAGAAAGGCAATGCCAGTTGAACACAGTAATACGGACACCAGTACACCATGTGGCGCCGGGGCTGCTCCGAGAGGCTATTTGGATGGTAGAGGCAATGGGAAGGATGTCTGTTGGTACAGTTTGTATGATATCTCTATAGTCGTTCAAATATTTATGCTACCCCTCATACAAATCTCCATAGACTTAACATGGAGTGACTTTATGCCACAGTTATTATCCTACCCCTCATATAAATCTCCATAGACTTAACATGGAGTGACTGTATGCCACAGTTATTATCCTACCCCTCATACAAATCTCCATAGACTTAACATGGTGTCGCTGTATGCCACAGTTATTATCCTACCCCTCATACAAATCTCCATAGACTTAACATGGAGTGACTGTATGCCACAGTTATTATCCTACCCCTCATATAAATCTCCATAGACTTAACATGGTGAGACTGTATGCCACAGTTATTATCCTACCCCTCATATAAATCTCCATAGACTTAACATGGAGTGATTGTATGCCACGGTTATGCCATATAACATTTATATGCCACGGGTAACATATGAAGTAAAAAACATGTGACGGGGTAGGATAAAATCTAAACGTCACTTAATTTTATACAAGTGTTTACATGGCGTTCGTTGTCTTCTGCTACAGATATCACTCAGCTCCGCTTCATGATATCATTCCGCGAATACAACTCATGCCATATAAACAATTGTATGAAATTTCGTGACGTTTCGTGATAGTACCAGAGTGAAGCAGAATAAATCACTTGGAAATTCTATTGTTGCATTTCTGATACCAAATCAAACACCTGTATCAGTCTATGTTCCTGTTTACACTGGCTTATGCAAGGAATAACGCCAAATGCTGGCGATTGTATTTAGTTTTTTTACTAAATAGAAAAAAAAGAAACTAAGCATTAAAAGGGGGTGTTCACCTACACCGATAGAAATTAAGAACCTCCCGAAGCAATAGGATATAGATTGCCCATATCGCAGTGCAGCTTACGCTGCATCTTTCTATCAGGAGGTCATCGTATTGCATTGGTGTGCATTGTAGGCCATGTGGGGAAAGCCGGATTCATTACTACAATATCACAGTTTTTTCCCGCCATCATTTATTTCTCATTAGGAACCTCTGGAATATAAAAACTTAGGTACCTTCACTATCTTAATAGTCGCCAGGGTGACACATGTCGACTAATAAGCAGTAGATGTTATCTGTAAGAACTATAATTGTGGAAAATTGGTGTATCATTTACCTTGATCGCGATTCATATAAACTTCATATCACCAACAACGGAGACAAATTTCTCGTATCATGGAAACTAGAATGTAAATAACATGGTAGAACTATATGATATTGAGCAATTGAAAGATTTAAAACTGGTTAGCATTGACATCTGGAGTATTATTCCGAGCTTTGATAACTTTATACTCCTATCAAAGCTATTTGATTTTTTTTTAGCAAGGGGATATTGTGTTACACAATCACTGAATTCGGCCTACTGGCCATTCTTTCACTCGGATCCTTGATCACTACGCCTCATTCTAATGGCGGGTGTTAAGCCAAGTAGTCAGTGGGTACCATTTCTTTGTAATTCTTTGGTATGACCCGACCGGGGTTTGAACCCACGACCTCCCATGCTCAAGGCGAACACCCTGACCACTGGGCCACCGAGCTGATGTTATCCTAGTTTCAGAAGGTTGGCTGGACCCAAGATATCCCACCGAAGATATAGCCTTTGATGGATACCAGGTTTTATTATCCACCTGATACAAAGTGTCCATAGAAAACACATAGGGAGTTTGTATGGACATACCCAGCGCATACGGATATCTTGTATGCTCCGGGTGGCGCATACAGAAAAAAGTGCGTTCGGAAAAATAGTGTAAAACTAAAATGAACTAATATCGGAATGCCACTTGTCAGGAAAAGGTGGATGATAAATACAATATAGACTGGCTTCAGATAAAAGCGGTTGTATGCTCCTCGGAGTTGATGCTGCGCATCATCCTCGCATACGCTCGGATATTACTACGCGTCTACTCCTCGGAGCATACGGCCGCTTGTATCTGAAACCAGTCAATTTATATATATACGCCATGACCGAAGACCTCATGTACAAACAAAGGCGGTGGTCTCTTAATGTATCTGAGAGATACCTACGATCTTACGATCTTGTAAAAGAACATACAGATATAACAACTGAAATAGAAGTTCTAACTGTGTAATCTCTGCGGCGATAGCGTGTGAGACATTCGGCGGTCATTTTGTCTTTTCTTGGATGACTCAAATTTCCAATGCTGAATAATATGCGGAAACAGGGTTACTGTGGCTGTACGTGATAAATGCGCGGTAAAATTGACGATAAAACGAACCGATGCCTTGGTGTTGTACGGGTATAAATACGACATGGGTAGGAGCGGGCAGTATGAGTAGGATATACTACCACAGGTATATAATGATATACGTTTCGGATACGTGTTCATATTATGTTCTACTCAATATCTCGCATTCCCTCGAATTATTACTACGCATCAACTACACAATGAATACGACCATTCAGTTTTATTACTCACCTGATACGGAGTCTCCATACTAAGCCTATGGAGATTACAGATCGCTACTGAGGAGGATACGGAGCTCCGTACCCTCCTAGGAGGATACGGATTTTTGAGATGAAAGTAGTCCCAAACATAACTGACTGTATGCCACAGTTATTATCCTACCCCTCATATAAATCTCCATAGACTTAACATGGTGAGACTGTATGCCACGGTTATTATGCTACCCTTCATATAAATCTCCATAGACTTAGCATGGTGTGACTGTATGCCACGGTTATTATCCTACCCCTCATATAAATCTCCATAGACTTAACATGGAGTGATTGTATGCCACGGTTATGCCATATAACATTTATATGCCACGGGTAACATATGAAGTAAAAAACATGTGACGGGGTAGGATAAAATCTAAACGTCACTTAATTTTATACAAGTGTTTACATGGCGTTCGTTGTCTTCTGCTACAGATATCACTCAGCTCCGCTTCATGATATCATTCCGCGAATACAACTCATGCCATATAAACAATTGTATGAAATTTCGTGACGTTTCGTGATAGTACCAGAGTGAAGCAGAATAAATCACTTGGAAATTCTATTGTTGCATTTCTGATACCAAATCAAACACCTGTATCAGTCTATGTTCCTGTTTACACTGGCTTATGCAAGGAATAACGCCAAATGCTGGCGATTGTATTTAGTTTTTTTACTAAATAGAAAAAAAAGAAACTAAGCATTAAAAGGGGGTGTTCACCTACACCGATAGAAATTAAGAACCTCCCGAAGCAATAGGATATAGATTGCCCATATCGCAGTACAGCTTACGCTGCATCTTTCTATCAGGAGGTCATCGTATTGCATTGGTGTGCATTGTAGGCCATGTGGGGAAAGCCGGATTCATTACTACAATATCACAGTTTTTTCCCGCCATCATTTATTTCTCATTAGGAACCTCTGGAATATAAAAACTTAGGTACCTTCACTATCTTAATAGTCGCCAGGGTGACACATGTCGACTAATAAGCAGTAGATGTTATCTGTAAGAACTATAATTGTGGAAAATTGGTGTATCATTTACCTTGATCGCGATTCATATAAACTTCATATCACCAACAACGGAGACAAATTTCTCGTATCATGGAAACTAGAATGTAAATAACATGGTAGAACTATATGATATTGAGCAATTGAAAGATTTAAAACTGGTTAGCATTGACATCTGGAGTATTATTCCGAGCTTTGATAACTTTATACTCCTATCAAAGCTATTTGATTTTTTTTTAGCAAGGGGATATTGTGTTACACAATCACTGAATTCGGCCTACTGGCCATTCTTTCACTCGGATCCTTGATCACTACGCCTCATTCTAATGGCGGGTGTTAAGCCAAGTAGTCAGTGGGTACCATTTCTTTGTAATTCTTTGGTATGACCCGACCGGGGTTTGAACCCACGACCTCCCATGCTCAAGGCGAACACCCTGACCACTGGGCCACCGAGCTGATGTTATCCTAGTTTCAGAAGGTTGGCTGGACCCAAGATATCCCACCGAAGATATAGCCTTTGATGGATACCAGGTTTTATTATCCACCTGATACAAAGTGTCCATAGAAAACACATAGGGAGTTTGTATGGACATACCCAGCGCATACGGATATCTTGTATGCTCCGGGTGGCGCATACAGAAAAAAGTGCGTTCGGAAAAATAGTGCAAAACTAAAATGAACTAATATCGGAATGCCACTTGTCAGGAAAAGGTGGATGATAAATACAATATAGACTGGCTTCAGATAAAAGCGGTTGTATGCTCCTCGGAGTTGATGCTGCGCATCATCCTCGCATACGCTCGGATATTACTACGCGTCTACTCCTCGGAGCATACGGCCGCTTGTATCTGAAACCAGTCAATTTATATATATACGCCATGACCGAAGACCTCATGTACAAACAAAGGCGGTGGTCTCTTAATGTATCTGAGAGATACCTACGATCTTACGATCTTGTAAAAGAACATACAGATATAACAACTGAAATAGAAGTTATAACTGTGTAATCTCTGCGGCGATAGCGTGTGAGACATTCGGCGGTCATTTTGTCTTTTCTTGGATGACTCAAATTTCCAATGCTGAATAATATGCGGAAACAGGGTTACTGTGGCTGTACGTGATAAATGCGCGGTAAAATTGACGATAAAACGAACCGATGCCTTGGTGTTGTACGGGTATAAATACGACATGGGTAGGAGCGGGCAGTATGAGTAGGATATACTACCACAGGTAAATAATGATATACGTTTCGGATACGTGTTCATATTATGTTCTACTCAATATCTCGCATTCCCTCGAATTATTACTACGCATCAACTACACAATGAATACGACCATTCAGTTTTATTACTCACCTGATACGGAGTCTCCATACTAAGCCTATGGAGATTACAGATCGCTACTGAGGAGGATACGGAGCTCCGTACCCTCCTAGGAGGATACGGATTTTTGAGATGAAAGTAGTCCCAAACATAACTTCTTAATTACGTTGTAAAGTTTTCTAACGATCATATTTATTGCTTAAATCTAAAAATAAGTGAGTAATAAATACAATATTACCATGATTTGGATCCGCATGGTTGTATTCTCCTGGTAGTTGACGCTACGCATTACTACGCGTCAACTACTCGGAGGATACAACCATGCGGATCCAAATCATGGTAATATTGTGTATATATCATACAATATCATCTTGTTGGTAATGTTGTTTGTTACATTTATAATTCATATCACGAAGATGCCAATATACTGCATCTTTGTGAAACTGTAGAGATGGTTAACGTGCAAGTCAACCGTGCAATTGGCGCAATGGAAAGCCTTGCTGCTCCATGAAATATGCGAACCTTACCCAATTGAATTATTTTCAGAACACTGTTATGTGTCATTTCGAGGTACAACCTCCTCACGGTCATAATCTCCCAGATATCTCTTGAGAATTGAATAAATTACATTTCATGGGATTTTCATTGCTGTCGTATTGGGAGAAATAGGACTGAAATATTAATTTAGGTTCGTTTTTGGGTATTTGGTGAGGGTTACTTGGACTGTTCTCTCATAACGCTGCACGCTCCTTGGGCATTGGACCCTCCCTGTAAGCTGTTTCTCTGCTGAGTTGTTTTTTTATCTTACGCACTTTTTACATAAGTGTATCTACTGAATGGCGACGGGCATCACAAACAATGGGAGACGGAACAGTTGTCATTTGAATTACTCAAGGTTTGGTTTTACCATTTTGGTTTTATCGTCCTCCTTCGTTCGATTGAAATATGAATATTTATGACGTTTATTATTTTTTTTTTCATCATTTTCAATGTGTCGGTTTTGCCTCAAGACTGGATGGTGTTGGTGGGGTTGTTTTTTTTATATTTGGCGACAGCATTGTAGAGTTTATTTGCGTTTTCTTGTGAGGGGGCGGTAATGGAATTGCCTCGCCAACTCCTGTGGTTAATGGTTTGCAGAAAATGATTGATAAATAAGATTTATTCGATATTGCAGTGAAGGATTTAATTTGGTCTATTTCTTTTAGAGCTCGACAGAAGGACTCAATGTTTTCTGGGTTTGTTTGGCGGAGGTGTTTTCTATATAACACGTGAGATGCATCATCAAGATCTCCACTTTTTACTCTCAAGTTGTCCACAATTTACTATGTAACATAATAGTGAAGTACCTCTTTTCACCTAAATTTGATTTAATCACGATGGTTTCTTTTTAATTTGATTTAAACATATATATTTTTAAGGATATGAAAACTCGTTTTTTGTTATGTCAGATTGCTTTCATTTTTTAACTTATTTGACTCTTTCACTTCATTTAAAGCTGTTTTTGTTGCGTATGACGCAATTAAGGTAGATTCAATCATCTTTATCAAAAATCTATATACAAATCCATATTTTCACTTTTTTTTTGTCATTTGGTTTTCAATTTACTTTATTGCATACGGGAAAAGTAAGCTCGTGTTTTCCCGTGTGCTTCGATAGCAAATGTTTTATCTAAAATTAATCATCAAATTGAGAAGACCTATAAAAATCATTCAAATCAAATATCTTGCGAATATGACTTCCACAATCTGTCGTTTGTTTGTAGTCAGATCTGTGCACTGTTAAGCAAAAATGAGAAATAACACGGGATTTATAAAAGAGACAAGTTTCTTTAATTTCATTCCTCTGTCTTGTATACTCAGATACAACATTACAGTTATGTACAATTCAGCACGGAATATTATATACACAATTGACAGTCCCCAAAGATCTCTCAACTCAATCATCCCATTGGTTCTGCAAGGCTTTTGTAGTCTCTGCTATAGCGTTGTCCATCACTTAACATGACCCATTTTAATGGCGGTCACACCTGCTGGTAAAGAACCCCTTTCATAAGATCTCACACTCTCTAAGTGGTATTCTGTACAAGGTTCTCACTACGCACCCCTCTCATAAGATCTCACACTCTCTAAGTGGTTTTCTGTATTCCAGTCCAAGTAAAGCCACTAGGGCGCCAAGTACACAGTATTCGCGCTAGGTGGCATCATTAAGATTATAGGAATCTTTGGGTTGCATTGATGTATGTGTTTAGCAGGGAGGCAGGCCAGTGGATTCTCAAGGCTCTAAGCCTCGTTCGTTAAGAATTCTTATCCCATAGAATGTAGTGAGAACCTTGTAGAGAATACCACTTAGAGAGTGTGAGATCTTATGAGAGGGGTGCACCCAAACCGTTCCGATATTTCATCGGGCACAGAGTTCACCACGAAATTGGTATTACTAATAATTTGTGACACGTCAACGAATTACACCTAGAGATTTTTGCTTGCTGACACATTCTCTTGAGGTAAAACATCTTCCATCCACTATTTTTGTCATCGGTGGTTGGAAAGATCTTGAGGCGATGCGTAATTTTTAGGAAATAAATCACTGGCCACTTTGCTGTTAACATCTACCAATATTTTATCAGAAACGTAAAATAATCTGTCGGTTGTGTTAGGCCCAGCGTCCACCTACTACGATATGGCTCCAATATGGTCTACGATGTACCTCCCGATAATAAAATCAAAATCGCGTCGGAAGGTCACCTAATATCAGGGCAGTTGACCACGTTTCTGCGATTAGACACTGATAAAAACCCATACAATGTGTGGTGGATTGGCATTTCTAGACATATGTCTACGATTTTGCACCTTCCCGATATGTCTCCGATATTTGCTTTTTGTATCGGTGCCATATCGGTAGGTCTAAATTTCTATTGTAGTAGGTGGACGCCAGGCCTTACATGCAATAATGGTGGACAGAAATCGTCTGGTGTAAACGTCGTCTCAGAGAATATACAATCATATCTTGCAAACTGCTTTACTTTGAAGACGATGAAGCGTCATATCACAGCAGTTGTTCTGACTAAACCAACAACCTCACGAGATCAACACCAAACAGAAAACCAGCCATCAACAGACATTTTATGTCCTTCAGATGCCAACTGAGAACCGTACAAGACACGTTCAGCGCATTACAATCACTGTTATTGGGGCACTGCATTTTATTCACAAACTGGTGTGCACATTGGTAACAGAAAATATACAAGAGAGATGTATACATATTACAGTTGGTTGACTTTGGTTTGCATGGCATACCTTTTCACAAAAGGAGTCGCCATGTGGCTATTAGAGGTCATTTGTAATAAAGCAGGAAGGTGTATGGTCCCATATTGCCGGGCTCCACCAACCATCTCATACCATACTTAACAACGTATGTACTCGGTAAGTGCATTGCCTTACCATAAAACCGTTTCCATTCGCCAACAAAAACTCCACCGATCATTTGAGTTGTGTGTGATGTTAATCAGTATGCAAACTGTGTAGGTCTTCATTTTTTTCTCGCCCCTGGTAGAGATAAATACATAAAGCAACTTGTTTTGATCCAAGTCGTTGTTCTCCAACTCGTTCCAACGCCACGTGATATTCACTCGGTTATCGCCTCGTTCATATCACTCCGCATCAAACTCGTGGAGAACGACAACGTTAACCAAAACCTATTGTTTCTCAATGGGTGCCTATCAATGGTTTTACTGCTAAAACCATTGATATCCATTCCACATGCAGGATAATTTCTACACACCAATCTTACTGATCAATTTTTAGATAATTTCTAGGTGGTTTCCGACTGCAGATCGGTGGCAAATAATGGACCAATGGAAACAGGCCTCTATCTCACCCCTGGTACAAGTTTAGCCATAGGAATAACATTAGAAATAATACTCAACGATCACCCCCGTAAAGTGACAATACTACGCCGCGGCTGTGGCGTAGTGAATTTGAGATGACTTTATATGAATTTGCTAAGTATATTCAAATCATTCTGAAATTGTGATGATATTTAATGTCATAGAAAGGGGTGAGATAAATCCAGAACCGCACTCGAATGGTAAAATACACAATACTCCACTCGTTTGGTTGTGCCATAACCGTCAGTCGGCTTCGCCTCGATGACGATTGCAGCCCATCCAAACTCGTGGAGTATTGTCTAGTTATAAGATTCTGGATGCAGTTCTATATAAACATTGTACATGTCAATTCAGTACCTGTCATGCCTTCAAAAAGCCGCCACCACCACAGCCGACAAAGGTAGACAAGCTTGGCGTCGCTAATGATGTCTAGTTTTTTTATGAGTTTAAATCCTCAGATGTCGGTAATGGATTATTGGGCTTTAACATGCAACGTTTTTTTTAGCGCCAATGTTTCAGGTAAACGTAGCTAACAACGTTTTTTTTCTCATTGAGGGTTTCCTTTTCTGAACAGTATATGACTCACAAACTAACAAACCAAACAAAAATCATTCTTTTTGTCATTTTTTGTCATTGTTTCAGAGATATATTTTTCATTTTGTAACACAAACTTAGTAACACGCAATAATCCCAGTTTCACTGGTTTTTCTCTACCAATAGCAAAGTAAGAGACACACATAAGGAAAATAGTTCTCGTCCTATTTTTGTATCTATACAATATTGTAATATGTTCGACATCATATCTCATTGTACAAAGTTTATAAATACTTCACTGAAGCTCAATTAATATGTAATTAAAATAATCACCATATAAATCTGTTAGTAATAAACCAGTCCAGCTGATAACGAATAAATAAAAATCCGAACGTCCACTCATCGATTAATCGATCATTCACGTTATCAAATATCAGCATCTTTAATCAAACACACCCAATTCCATCCCATTCCCCGAATACCATCCAATACCACCCTCATTCCACAGAGTCCCCTCAATTTAGGCTTTGGTGAGGCTTTTGGGGTTCAACGATTGCAGTACTAGTCAATGTGGCCTCTCGCTCTTCTCTCTCACCTCGGGGTCAAGGTCGAAGTAAACGGGGGTGTCAGAGGACCGGTAGCGCCCTGTAGTGGCCTCGGTCTCCTCGAGAACTACACCTTTGGGCGTCTCATACAGATGTATGCGGCTGTGGGGAGCGTCGCAGTGCACGCGCCCACTGCTCAGCGTGTTTACGTTCATGTCGGTGGCGTACTGCGCCGATTTACACCCAGGAACTACTTTCTTCTCAATGCGCTTCTCCATGGACTGAGAACGCGGGTCCCACACGTGTGTGTATTCATACACCGCTGTGTCGGCGGTGCTGCGGTCCTGACCTAACAACGCAGGGTAGTTGGTCCGCTCCTCCGTGATGTAGTTCTTGGTTGGAGGTCCATCGACACGCTTCACTGGTTTGGCAGGCTCCGGAGCCCTAAAAGAGAGAAATGGATAAATATCTGATTAAAGATTGTCTTTTTTCAAACATTATGCCTTCAAATACACACAAAACCTGCTACCCAGCAGAATGTCTTGTATTGCCTCAGTATCAAATAAAAGAATAAATGATTACAGAAAATACCATCTATGTATGATGCCACTATTTTACTGACTATATGCTGTTTTGTGCAGTAATCGTGTGGATCTACGAACAACGCCTTAGATCATTTTTATGTAAAACAAATATACTTGCAGCGATGGCGAATTGTTGTCAATAAAAAATATATCAAAATATACATCTTTGTTATCTATTAATCACACTCGAAAAACATAAGAAATTAAAATGCAATAATGACAATTGTAAGGTTTTCTTTTTATTTGTTTTACCTCATCTGTTATATACCGATTGAGCCAATCAAAATGCGTGATACAATAAGAAGACAAATGGAAAACTCTGATTGGTTTAAAGTATTCCATCATACCCGGATCTTGTTCACTATTTACAACACGATTATTCAATAGTTCTACTTTCAATAAAACAGTTTGCTTCTAAATTGAATCACGTTTGCACGTACGACTCAGAATCTTCCAACTCATATTTTACCATGTTGCATTCATTGTTTCACAAATAAATGCAACGAACTTTAATTAATGGAGGAAGGGAATAAAATATGGTCTGGATATGAACCAGCTGCATCCTGGTTAGGCTATAATTAACACCTAGTGTGTAATAACTCCAGTACCAGACTGCACACACAAACAGGCCAGTCCCTGCCTGCTAGGATTCTCTGTAGAAAACCTCCCAGTTATATTGAGCTGGGAACTGTGAGGTGAGAGAATGAGAGCGAGACAGTGGAGACAATAAAATGTGATTGAGGAGAAAACCTGGTTGATTCCCAGCTACTGTTCTATTACTGTCCGGTCTCTCATAGCCAGCCCAGCCATAGCTCTGTTTGAGCGTGGGCCACACACTCATATACGCTGCCTAGGTTAGGGGGAGGTTATATAGACTTTCAGGCTGCTGCAAAAACTAACCCTCCACTGTCTGCGTGCCAACTCGGTGACATTGGGAAAGGTGCGGAAGGCTCACAGACCCACAGGTGCTTATCATGTTTGAAGGCAGTTGACTGGTTACAGAAAACAGCCCACGGACTGAATATATATGCGGCATATAGCCTATGATCCATGGGCGCCACCATGACGCCCCCCGAGTAGGTGTTCTTCACTAATGGAGGTGAAAAAGTAGCTGTTCTTCACTAATGGAGGTGCAAAAGAAGTGAGTGATAATTGGGAAATGTCACTTTTCTTGCCTTGCTCACATATGTAAATAAAGTGTTCCATGTAAAAAAACATCATGTCCTGGGTTTTAGCATTATATCTTCCTTCTCTGGGAACAGTGTAGAGAGCCAAAGGAACCTTGGTAAAACATTGAAAGGCAGTTGGTCCCCTATACCAAGCCTTTTGATAGTGATTTTTGTTATAGTTCCACGCTCATTCATCAATGGTGAACATACTGTTTGCTCCTGGTCCATTATAACCGGACAATTTAAAGCACACCCAGTGGAGCTACCTCGTTTACACGGAAACCAAACCGTCCTGAAATAGCTGCAGCCTTGGCGCTGATACTGGTGTGGCTGAACGTGGCATGGCTATAGAGAACTAAATAGCGGACACCTAGTGCCAGCAGAATTACTGAATCTAGTATTTTGCAATCATCCCCTAGCACCCTCCTGTATTTGCAACCTATCAGGAGCGTCCCTACCACAGCTGCCACACTGAGTGTATGACAAGAAAATGACAGCTCATAGCGGCAAGAGCCAAGGGTCTATTTCAAAAACAGCACCCAGTGTCCTGGCAGTGGTATTTGAATGTTGGATGCGTGTCAATTTGAATTTAATGTTGTGGGGCTATGACGGGAACGGCATCAGCTGCATGTAGGAGGGGGGGGGGGACGGACAGGGTGCCACCCTCCCCCTCCAAGCACTGAAAATATCGATTTGAATTTATGTCATGCAATGAAGTCTGCGGTTTATCGCCGATGATGACAAGGACTTTGAACACGCGTGGATCCATCGGGAGGAGGAGGTTGTTTATCCGCATACGCCGCCGAGTGTGCTGGGGAGGGGACAAGGTGCTCTATTTCGTATCTGGGTTATCCCCTCATAAAATTTTGAAAAACACAAAAACCATGATAAAGATGGGGGACACATGGTGTCCCCCTTATTCATGGTGTACCCTTACACATGGTGTCCCCTTATTCATGGTGTACCCTTACACATGGTGTACCCTTACACATGTTGTTCCCTTACAAATAATGCCCCTTATAAAGATGTACTGTATGTTGCAGGGATTTCAGATCTGTCCCTGATTCCTATTGATCCGGTGGTCTGTAACAATCAGTGTAAGTCCCGGCATCCACCTACTACGATATGGCTCTGATATGGTCTACATGCACCTCCCGATAAAAAAAATCAAAATCGCGTCGGAAGGTCACCTAATATCGGGGCAGTTGACCAAGTTTCTGCGATTAGACACCGATAAAAACTCCATGCAATGCGTGGTGAATTTGCATGTCTCGACATGTCTACGATTTTGTACCTTCCCGATATGTCTCCGATATTTGCTTTTTGTATCGGTGCCATATCGGGAGGTCTTAATTTCTATCGTAGTAGGTGGACGCCAGGCCTTAATGTGCGATACATTCGCACATCGATCTGGCAGTGATCAAAGAGTGGCGCCCTTAGGACGTGGGTCGAGAAGGCATATCCCACATGCTAGCAATGACTGACTGATGTCAGTAGTCAATAAAATCGGGACAGTGAGGTATCTATACATTGAAAAGAATGTCCCCAATTATCACTGATCTGAAGAATATCTCGCGTCGGAGTATACTTGCGTGCCAATATCCTTCAAGTGCACTCAGTCAAATCTCTGCATTGTACTAACACAGTTAAAGTTTGTTTCATATTGAGTCATTTATCTTTCCAGAGTTCATTGTCCTTTCTCGAGACAGAGCACTTAATAATTTTGGCATTTATTTTCTCCGATAGAGTTCTATAATTTAGTGGCATCCTTTTGATTTTCAGTTAAAGGATGTCTTTCCAATGAAGGCAGTTGTCGTTGGACGTAGACACGCAGAGTAACGTAATGAGAATATAATGAGGGTCCCCGCCCAGTCAGCATGGTGTGGAGGCAGTAAGAGACACTGTCTCCAGATAAGAGAACACGCTATAACCCTCAGGCACCTGTATTCCTAACGCTGATACCGGGTGCACCCCTCTCATAAGATCTCACACTCTCTGAGTGGTATTCTGTACAAGGTGGTGCACCCCTCTCATAAGATCTCACATTCTCTGAGTGGTATTCTGTACAAGGTTGTGCACCCCTCTCATAAGATCTCACACTCTCTGAGTGGTATTCTGTACGAGGTTCTCACTGCGCTCTATGGGAGAAGAATTCTTAATGAACTAGGCTTAGAGCCTTGAGAATCCACTGGCACACTGTATTCCCGCTAGGTGGCATAAGATCTCATAAGATCTCACAGTCTCTAAGGGGTATTCTGTATTCTAGTTCAAATAAAGCCACTAGGGCGCCAAGTACACAGTATTCCCGTTAAGTAGCATCATTGAGATTATAGGAAACTTTGGGTTGCATTGATATACTTCTTTAGCACAGGAGGCTGGCCAGTGGATTCTCAAGGCTCTAAGCATAGTTCGTTAAGAATTCTTCTCCATATAGCATAGTGATAGTACAGAATACGATTAAAAGAGTGTGAGATCTTATGAGAGGGGTGGTATTCTGTATTCCAGTCCAAACAAAGCCATTAGGCTGTCAAGTACACAGTATTCCTGCTAGGTGGCATCATTATAGGAATCTGATGTACGTGTTTAGCACGGGAGGCAGGCCAGTGGATTCTCAAGGCTCTAAGCTGAGTTTGTTAAGAATTCTTCTCCCATAGAGAGAAATGGTAGGTTATTCCTCTGGTCTCCTCTTAAAAACCCACAATCTGCCTCTGGATGCTATGTGGTGAGCGGACAACCAGCGTACAACCATCCCTCATCTCATATCCTCCATGTCGAACTACATCACTCGACAACCGTCACCACATCGATTTTCTTTTCGCTTTTTTCAATTTTCTAATCCGGGGAGAAAAAGCTAACGTAAAGCATATTGATTTTTAACGCCTCCAGCTCCTCACACAAAGACTGGCGACTGCCCTGTATACGAGAGGGGTATGTGAGGGGGCGGGTGAGGGGTGTAGGGGAGGGGTGTGGGTGAGTGGGAGAGTGGGAGTGAAGGGCGGGGTACAAAACACTGCGCTACATAACCATCAGCTTCTGAAGAACTCATCTCATCTCATCTCAGTTAAGCTATTCTTATTTACCTACTTGTAACATACTGCAAGACCAGACTAGTTCCAGTCAACGATATTTATGTACTTGATATCAAGAGGGCATACAAAACCTGCTAGCTAGCAGACTGTCCTATAATGTGCAACTTCTCCGAAATTAAAAAAAAAACAAAAAAAACCCCAACCCTATAGGCGCATAAATTATCATATATACCTCAGTGCGAATGTCTCACTTTTTTTTCTTTTTTTTTACTTTTACTGACCAAGAGTATGAGAAAACGTGGTTACTGAGCACGTACGGGTGGCCCTTCGAGATCATTTGATAAAAAAATACGGCCCGACGCTGCAGGTGGGAGGGCCATAACTTTCACACACCCACACCCCATGTCTTCTCTGTAGCTGTGTTGTCTTGATTGTCCTGCATATGTATTTGTTGTAATCGACTACATTTGAAAAGGCCCAACTGGAGTGAATTGTATGTAAAAAAAATAATAATAATAATAATTTTTAGAAGACCACATATTAACAAGTCAGGACAGACAAGTCAAGACACATGGTTCTAAAAATGTACTAATATGAATTGTATGTCTTGACCTGAATGGAGAAAAAGACAATTGGCGGAGGACGGAAACTTACCCCTTTTTGATGGTCCACACACAGAGAAGTAGCAGCGCCCCGAAGACGGCTCCGACCAGAATGCCCACTCCGACGGCGAGCGCGATGCCTGCAGCGAGAACAAAGGGCTCATTAGCCACCGTGATCTGACAAGAGTCCTGTCATTACCTCCAAAAAACGGCAGAAAAAATCCCAAAGTGGTGGAATCTTACAGAGCCTAAAACAGAGGCGGTGACGGTTCCGAACCGAAATTCCTGGAATTGGCCTTTATTGAGCTTGTAAATAGTTGTGCTTGACCGGTGGTCTTTTTGGGTCTCTTTGTGTGTGTGTGATTCTGGTCATTGTTTTTTTGTGTAGTTACAACCACATAATGCCAAATGGGTGCAGATTGTTCAAGGACAAAGCTTGAGGCATTGGATTATTGGTATGAATATATGTACCACTCTACGTGAAGAGAAATTTAATTTATTGGAGATTATTCCAGTTCATCATTAAACACCACAAGCATAAAGAAAGTTATTAGATGTCTAAGTTATCAATATTTGGTAAAATTAGATGCAATGTGAAGTTAAAGCTTACCTTGCTGAATAGGTATGCCATTTCCAAACACTGCTCCAAAACCTGGGAGAGCTGCAACAGAAGATGAAAAACATCTTAAAGACAATTGTAATGGGTTCAGCATATTTATCTAGATGAATGGCTAGATTGAAATCAGTTGAAGCAACCTTGCCTCTATTCCAAATCTGGGTTTCCTATATACAATACACTCCATGAAACTTGTGATTTTAACAAATGTAATGTCTTTTTTTAAGTGAACCTTTTTTAAGTGGACAACTTTTTTAAGTGGACAGCGTTTAAGGGGTAAAATTTCAGAGAGTAATAGGTGTGGTTTACTCTTATATTAAACTAGATGGTTTAATTTGGCCGAGACGTTTTCAATATAACATATCTTAACTAATATCTAGTTTAGCCTTTTAAGGGCGGGGAACTGTGGCAATAGTATGTGGGTAAGACCGGGTATTAGAACTAGTTTATACCGCCATAGGATAAGAAGTATCAGGACATTGTAGAATATCTAATCATTCATCTTATTATATATTTTACCCAGACTCTTTACCTTGGTGTTATATCTATATTCTGTGAAAATCGGATGATTATTTATCCAATATTTCACATTCTATTCCATAAAAATCAAATTTAGCAAATTTCAGAAATAATGCCTTTTGGCATCACCCGCCCCAGCACAGTTGATGCCACATGGCATCACCCTCCACGAATGGGCTCGTTAGTAAAAATGAAGTTGGCTTGACAGACACTTGTAAGGTACTCACCGTGGGAACAGTTGCCGATCTGGCCGACCCACTGGTTGCCCTGACAGGTGAGGTACCAGATGTCGCCTGTGGTGTTACACCTGACGATCAGGTCGTCTCCGGTGCGCTCTATCCACGAGTTGGGAGGCGGGGTCACGTCTGGGCACCCTACAGCTGCAAGATACAAAAACACGAGACCGTCAGCTCAGATAACCTCTGTCTCTACATAATACTGGCAATCTTTGTATTTGTGACATCGGGCGGGAAATTAAACCTGAAGAAAACACTGCTACAGCATCAAGGATATGAGAATTGAAATTCTTGCTTTCAGAAGAACTCAGAGTATCATGCTGACAACTAGTGATTCAAAGAAAATCGTGGAAATTAAACATTCAAGGTTAATTTGAATCTTCCTATACAAGATGACATGCCTAGAAGAAATGCGTATGGCCATTGCCACTGCTGTTAGATTATTGTTTTATTGCAATGAATGATGAGCTTTGAGGCAGCAAACAATGAATATGGTTTCCGATAACATAGAAACAACTGGTAGTGGTATATCGCTGCCCTATACATTCTAAATGGGTACTTTGTATTCGATGGATGATAAATGTATGTACAAAATGATTTCTGTGAATCGGGAATTCCTCATTGATCCTCCTACATTGTGGACCCTGGTCGTGTGTCGGGGGTTATCACCATGAAGTCAGAGATTAATAACCACCCTAGGGCCGCGCCATACCTCCAACCCTCCACTCTATTTGAGGAGCCAACAATCTGTATACACCTCCCCACCAACTTCTTGCCGGCCAATATTTGAGCGACAACTCGGCCGGAAGCAATATGGCCGCGCCCATTCATGTTAGTGTCTAGCGGGCGGCCATTTTACCAGTCGTTATTGACACAAGGGGCCCGGTCCGTGGGGGTGCCTGGGGCCGCCGTCACTTCCGGTGGCGCTGTGCTCAGCGGAAAGGTAATTGACAGCTCGGCCGCCCCCTCTAGCGGCAGTTATCGGAAGTGGATTGTTGCTTGGTTGATCCGTATCTCCGGGGAAACAAAGTGTGAGGCTGTCCTTAGGCCGTCCTTAGGCTGTCTTTAGGGGCCCGAGGGCGAGGGCCGCCTATGTCACCCCTCAATTACATGCACGGCAGCATCTCGGAGGTTCTTATTCTATTTCTTTTTTATTCTAGCATACAAGAAGAGAACATTATAGATGTATATGGCCACTAACTCCGTCTGTCTCTCTCTGTCTCTCTCTGTCCCTGTCTCTGTCACTGTCTCTCTCTCTCTGTCTCTCTCTCTCTCTGTCTCTCTCTCTCTCTCTTTCTCTCTCTCACTATATAGATATATATATATATATGTATCTATATATACATATATAATAGACATATATAATTTCTATATAAGCGCCTGCTGCAAAATATAGAACCTGAATGATAGGCTGCACGGCCCTCTAGAAATTCTCTCTCTGTCTCTCTCTCTACACACACACGCAAATATATAGATGTATATATAAAAATATATATATGCATTAGACATATATTTGTATATAAGCGCCTACTGCATAATATGGAACCTGATAGATAATACAGAAATCTGCGATCATGTCTGCTGAATGCAAGGTCCAGATATCGATCTTTCCTGTCTGCCCAGATAGCCTGAGCTGGTGGCATAATGTTTTGTAAACAGACTTCCTATGATATTGATATTCTAATTTATCTAAGGTGCCTTAAGTAGAGTCCTATATATATGTCGACATATCTGGATGTTTAGGACACTTCTGATGAATATGAACTTTTCTGAGTGGATTTTACTTTGAAATTAGATTGTTCCTGTTTCCCCGAGTAACCCCGACATAAGAGGCGGAACAGCCGCTGAATAAAAGAAACCCCTTTAGCATGCAGACCAACAAGGCAGTTGACCTCCGGCTATCGGTCTCGCACCACGCCACGCTCTCCAAGCAGATCTTACAGGAAGCTCGGTGCGAGAATACCCGCCTGGAGAGTATGGCGCAGTGATTTGGCCGTCCACTTGAGGCGGGAACTTAGCGGCAGTTCACCGCCAGTCGTCGTGTCCTTCCGCCGTGTGATTGACAGGTCAAAGAGTTCCCAGCCCCGCGCGCACGCGCAAGGACCGCCAATCAGGAAGGTGACCTTATTATCGCTCACGACTGGCCGACAAGGTAGCTGGTTGCCGGTGATGTCTCTAGCTGACAGAAAATAGCAGGCGGCGACTAGTAATGGC
Source organism: Alentia gelatinosa (assembly GCA_950022655.1). Lineage (NCBI taxonomy): Eukaryota > Metazoa > Annelida > Polychaeta > Phyllodocida > Polynoidae > Alentia > Alentia gelatinosa. The sequence goes on from OX465590.1 coordinate 3,157,951, forward strand.
CTTCCGCAAGAAATCCCATTTTACGAGCATTTCCAGGACAAAAACTCAAACCGACTGTAAAGACCAATATTCTATAAAAAGAAACAAGGACATTGCTTGCCGTCGGTACTAGAGGAAATCTGTTAAAAAAATTGGGATAAGAAAAATGTCTGCAGTCTCTTAACACATTAGCTGCTGAGACCCCATTTCGGCGTGACGGTTTTGTTGAACGTCCCATCGCCTTTTTCACGGTTTTCCCTTTTTCAACGACAACTTGGACATCTCTGATTTAGTTGTTGAGCGTTGGGGAGACTGACAATTAATTTCACAGCAGCACAAGTTAAATGGCTTATTTGATTTCCTATTCTTATGTAATTATAAGCTGTAGAATTGATGTGGATTCGGGAGATTTGGAGCATAAAAAGAATCCCGAGATTTGTAGTTTGATGGGTTCTCCAAACGGGGTTTTCTTCAGCAGAAAACTGCGGTTTTATGGCTCGAAGTTTGTTTACAAGCATGCCTCCCACTGGAGTATGTCTCCTTTTTGGGTAATACCTCCATTTTGTACTTTGACCTTTCGTGATTACGTTCTGACATTTCATTATTGGCAGTTCGTTGCGATGCGTCAAAAAGGGTAAACCGATTCCGCTGGTCCTGCATTTAGAATTTCCGAAGATGTCATGAATTTAAACACCGTGCCTGAGTGTCTACCAGATTCCAAACCGGCGCATTCCTACCTATTCCTTGATGCAAAATTGAAAATTGAAAAATGCATTTATTTCTTGTTGGTTCTATGGGAGAGGCAAGAAAATCCGTCGAATTTCAAATAAATGAAAAGCGAGAGAAGTTTAACAAAGTCGAAGCAGTAATTATTCGCTGCACTTCTTTTTCACTCGGAAAATGGCATTTCCACGGTGCAACGCTTCTTTGTTCTTTTAATCTAGAAAACCTTTGAGATACGAGCCATCTTTCGCCTATTTTCGTCTCTGGCAATGATTATTTTCACTCAAAAACCAATAGCGCTAACAACTAGCCATGAATATTAATAAGGATTTCTCCCAAAGGCCACTGAAATAGTCTTTACCATTCCGATGTTGGGGGAGTTGTTTTATTGATTGGGTTTTTGAGCAGGGACAGGGAGGGAGAAGGACTGACATGAGAGTAGGTCGTATCTCCATGCACTTAAAATCTCAAACATTTAATCCCTTGATGTGTGTACGAGTGTGTGCTTTGAGGAGGGTCGAGAGGAGATTTCCACTATCCAGAGCTGCATGTGCAGGGTAAGGGTAGAGTGTAGGGTGGGGAGGTGGAGGTGGGGGGAGTTGAAGCAAATACATTCTCAGACATTAATGGAATGAATCAACAACACATCTCGATTAAGTAAACAGTCGCCGACGAATCCTACACCGTCCACACCACTTGGTCGACTAAGCACACTTCGTATGTGTAATGTTTAGTTTAATAAGCAGAATAATCGATTTCTAGAACCACTGATTGTTATTCCGAGAATCCAAAACCAAGCTAAGGCTCAGAGGGAGTTAAATAAATGTCAGATTGAAGCGAAGTTCGCAGAATTTATCTTCTGTCTAGATGATGACTAGTTCTTGCTATGTGTTAAATATAGCTCAGTTTGCTTGATTTAAGTCATATCTATGTGGGCAGATGTGATGAGCAAAGCTATCAGGTGGATTCAGGTAGAAACACATTCTAGTGCTTCCCACACCACATGAACATGGTATGAGAAGGACTGGCCTTTGATATAGCAGTAAATCTACCACTATTAGGGATGAAGGAGAAAGGTGGCTGTACACCACACCACACAGATACAGTATGAGAAGGACAGGCCTTTGATATAGCAGTAAATCTACCACTATTAGGGATGAAGGAGAATGATGGCTGTACACCACACCACATAGATATAGTATGAGAAGGACTGGCCTTTGATATAGCAGTAAAGCTACCACTATTAGGGATGAAGGAGAATGATGGCTGTACACCACACCACATAGATATAGTATGAGAAGGACTGGCTTTTGATATAGCGGTAAATCTACCACTGCTATAAATGAAGGAGAATGGCAGTTGACATGAGGATAAAACTTGATAAATGAATGGTGTCTGGCCGACTCTCCGTGCGGCCCGCGGGGTGATACTGACCTCGGTACTGGACCATGAAGTAGGCGGCCTGGTCGGCCTTGCCCAGGCGCGTGTGCAGCGTGACGGCGTTGGAGGTGGACGTGTACAGGTGGTGCTGGCGGCTCGGGCGGCTCAGGTCGCACAGGTTGGTCGTCTGCCTATCAGCGCCCTCCTCGATGGTCATGTGATCGTGACAGGCTCCCTTGTGAGACTTCATGCCGCCTGCTGTGCCCATGGGGTGAGCGCCGATACTGAAAGACAGCAAGCACCATATTGGACTTTTATATGATTTACTACATACCCATGCCGTATATATACTGTAAATATGCACCGTTTCGCCATATACGTAAAAATACTGTACGGACCACTGGTCCGTACAGAAAAATACGGACTACCTTCCCATACACGTTTATTAAGAAATTGGTTGTTAAGCCAAATGAAATTAATGGGTTTTTTTTTAAAATTCGGATATGTAGTAAATATATACCGTCCAACAATGCTTGTACATGTCATAGAACTCGATGGTAATTCATGGTTTGTAATTCGGTGTAAACGCCTCATTCCGGACAAACCGTGAATTATACCATCTCGTTCTGCGACTTGTACAGCATGGTCAGGACGTTCTATATGCATACTTTTCTACATTTTTTTCTTTTGAATGTTAAATTTGCTGAGGGTGGGATGTGGTGATAGTGAGGTAATAACTGGAGTCATAAATCACAATGAGAATAAATCCGGCGTGAAATGAAGACAAGAACGCCACCGGAAGTAGTACTGGAAGTCACTGTCACCCCCTGGTGGTGAAATGCGTGACTAGAATCGGGTTTTACGTAATAAATGTCAAGCAGAAAGCTCATGCCTCGAGCAAAATTCTCGACCAGTTTTCAGGGCGGAAAAACCCGAAATATCGAAAAAGCCTGGGATGTCGGTGAAAACCAACTACATGGTCGCAGCGCTCTAATTAAGTTCACTCTCTGCCAGCCTAAAAATCAGCTGCCGGAAAATTGGCTGCTCTAAAACCTTCGCCCCGAAATTGTCAGCGGAGGCAAATGAAAGCAATTATGGCTGAGTGTAATCTGGGAGTTTCTTAGGGTGTGTATTTGGCGTGGGATTTTCATCGAGCGCTCACGAGCCGTTCTGTGAGCTGCTCTGTGGGTAGCGCTGCGTACAGAGGTGCCAAGTCTCCTACAGGTAGACGGTATGTAAGCTGCTCGGCCTGCCAGGCGCCCTCAACCCGATCCCCTCACCTGTGATTAGTTAGGGCAATTTTACTTTGCGGACCCGCGCCAAATGAAACCAGGTGAACTGGAGTTCTGAAGAAGGTCGAGGTAGAATTGCCTGCGAGTTGATTTCAAATCCAGAGTGATTTGTAATCACGAAGAGGATTGGTTCATACGGAATGGTCATGTCACGTGGGGAAATATTAAACGGCATAATCCAGTGACGTCCCCCAAAGATGTTCCTATGAACACAAAGTTTTCAAAGGCAACGCAATGGTGCTGTTTTACGAAGCAAAGCCTTGCGGCGCTACGCAATGCCACGCAAAGCCTTACAAATTCACGCAGAGAGTTGAGAAGCCACGCAAGAGCTTTGCGCCGTTACTCCAAAGCTGAAAGCTTTTGACAAAGAAAAATTCCAAAAGAGCTCCTTTTTTTGCCTGCCGTTCAAATATTTCCAAAATTGGAGAATATTCACCGAGGCACATTAGAAAACTACCCTGTTCAGAATTCATAAAACAAAGCTGTTTCGTTTGAACGGCTCCCGATGATAAGGATTAATTTTCAGTCGAGCACGTGATCAACAAAAATAGCTGAATTTTTACACCAGGTTAGGCTTTCTCTGTATGTTTTATCTAACTGACTGAGGCAGCTGGGGTTCCTGGGTTAACCCTTTCAGGACGACCACTGCCGAGGGCGAACGATTCTTTAAGGCAACGTTTCTCTTAAACATACAAAATTGTCTAACAAAGAAATAATGGATCAATGAATATCAAATTTGCATAGGATGAGGATATAACATAGTATTTAACATTTCTAAATAAATTATAATTGATATCAAAGTTGGCGTATCATATCACGTGATCAAACAATGAAACTATGAGTCTACTCAACAATATCCCGGCCCATAGGACGCTATGTCCGTCCTTACGCATGATAGCCTGGCAGAGAAGCCCGTCCTTAAAGGGTATAAATGTGTTTGTCAGGGTTTATTCATTATCCTCCCCCTAATATAAAATCCCATAGGCTTAACATTGAGTTTCCGTATGCCACGCTGACTGGCAAACGGAGTTTTATATGCCACTAGTGGCATACAAAATTGTTATCACATAATATTCCAAAATCGAGGAGATGGGGTAGGATAAAATCAAAACCTGATTCGTTTTAATCGTGGCCACCGTATGCCACGACTGGAGTTTGGCATAGTGACTTCACAAAGCCAGTAAAATCTGGAGTCAAAACTCCAGGAGTGGCATGCGGTGGCCAAGATTAAAACTCCTTTTTCGAGGAAAATCGGTGAAATCGGCGAAAATCGGGAGCCCGATTTTCCAGCAGAAGGAATTTTTTTCCACAAAATTAAAAACTCCTCCAGTTTTAGGATAGTAACCGAACTCACCTGTACATATACAGAGCCACTCTCTGTCCGGGGTCCACCTCGATGGAGAAGGTGCATCGGGTGACGGCCATCCGACTGGAGTCGCCGCCCGTCTGCCCGACGATGTAACCCTTCTGTTCCGACAGACTCACGAACGTCTGCGTGTCGCACACCTCCGTGCTGATGGCTGTGAACAAAGGGTTAACGCCGGTTATTGTCTGTGTTAGCTGCAAGTCGCACTCGCTCTGCCCTGGAGCCAGTCGTTTTGCCCCGAAATTAGCTTTCCCATGCGTTGAAGTAAAATGTGGGCCCAGAGGAAAATATTGCGGGGATTCAGAGATTTTACAACTCACATCTCACATAAAACTAGTCCAGGCACCTCTTGTTTCTCCCGCCACTGAATATTTGATAGGGATTCCGGATTGGGTTCTGGTTATTATTTCGTCTCCGTGTGGGGTTTACTTGTTAGAATCACGTATAAAACTAGCTGATAGGATTACAACTGTAAAATGCAGTCGACCCATTATCAAAACATTCACAAAATATCCGAGCAAAGTAGGATGCGACTAATTACTCTATAGAAACTTGAGTGAAAATCATTTTCAGGAACTTGAAAATTACCTAAAAATCACCATGAATAATTTATAATGGTTAAAATGAATCGAAGCTGATTTTGAACACCTAATTCCGATAACATTAGGCAAGAGGAGCAGGGAAGATGATTATGATTATTTGACTATTCAAGGAAATTGGACTACGATCTTGACCCCACCTTATTCATTACTTATCCCCAGGACTACATGCTCTGACATCAATAGTCTCAATGCTACTCAATAAACAATTGAAGGGTATTTAATCAACAGAGTAGAGGTTCCTGGTATAAAGTAATCGTGATTATGATTAAGACAAATGTAGCTTACAACTGATAGGCTTTGCTCAGAACTGCACAGAACCGCCCAGAACTGCTCTGGGATGCTCTGAACTGTTTAAAACTGCTTGGAATTTTTCAGGACTGTTGTGTTTTGTGAGAACTGCTCAGAGCTGCTCGGAGCTGCTCAGATCTGCTCAAAGCTGCTCTGAACTTCTTAGAGAAGCTCAAGTTGCTCGGAGCTGCTCGGAGCTGCTCGGAGCTGCTCGGAGCTGCTCGGAGCTGTTCAGAACTGCTCGGAGCTGCTCAAAACTACTCAGAGCTGTTCGGAGCTGCTCAGAGCTGCTCAGAGCTGCTCGGAGCTGCTCAGAGCTGCTTAGAACTGCTCAGATCTGTTCGGATCTTCTCAGAGCTGCTCAGAGCTGCTCAGAATTGCTCGGAGCTGCTCGGAGCTGCTCGGAGCTGCTGGGATCTTCTCAAGCTGCTCAGAGCTGCTGTGAAACTTTCCCAGTATCGATGCTCCCCGCACACCCACCTCTGACACACTGGTACTCGGCCTCCAGGTAGGCCTTGTAGTCCTTGGCGCAGGGCTGGGCCACCTTCTCCAGGTCGTTGACGTCGATCTTACAGCGGCGCCGGCCGGAGCAGAGCTTGTCCATGTGGGCGAGCACGTCGGCCTTACAGCCGAGCGACACGCCGCCGATACAGCGCCCGGGCCGCATGCGTCCGTACACCGCCCCGGTCATGAGCACCACGTGGCCCGGGTCACACGACACGTCGAACGACTCGGGCGAGCAGTACTCCTTAGACACTGTGAAAAGAGAGAGAGGGAGCATACGTTATTGTAATGGTATTTCAGTATGTATAGATATAGACACTGTGAAAAGAGAGAGAGGGAGCATGCGTTATTGTAATGGTATTTTAGTATGTATATATATAGACACTGTGAAAAGAGAGAGGGAGCATGCGTTATTGAAATGGTATTTTAGTATGTATATATATAGACACTGTGAAAAGAGAGAGGGAGCATGCGTTATTGAAATGGTATTTTAGTATGTATATATATAGACACTGTGAATAGAGAGAGGGAGGGAGCATGCGTTATTGAAATGGTATTTTAGTATGTATAAATACAGACACTGTGAATAGAGAGACAGGGAGCATGCGTAATTGTAATGGTATTTTAGTATGTATATATATGTATAGACACTGTGAATAGAGAGACAGGGAGAATACGTTATTGAAATGGTATTTTAGTATGTATATATATATATGTACAGACACTGTGAATAGAGAGACAGGGAGCATACGTTATTGTAATGGTATTTTAGTATGTATATATATATATGTACAGACACTGTGAATAGAGAGACAGGGAGCATACGTTATTGTAATGGTATTTTAGTATGTATATATATATATGTACAGACACTGTGAATAGAGAGACAGGGAGCATGCGTTATTGAAATGGTATTTTAATGTGTAAATATATAGACACTGTGAATAGAGAGGCAGGGAGAATAGGTTATTATATAGGTATTTTAGTACATGTGTATAGACACTTTGAATAGAGACACAGGGAGCATGCGTTATTTTAATGTTCTCTTTGCATAGATGTGAATATGCATAGTGAATAGAGAGACAGGGACAATGTTGTTATAGTGGTCCTTTAGTATATGTGTATAGAGACTTTGAATAGCGAGACAGGGAGAATACATTATTGAAATGGCATTTTAATATATGTTTATAGACACTTTGAATAGAGAGACAGGGAGCATACGTTATTGTAATGTTCTCTTGGTATATGTGTATAGATACCGAATAGAGAGGCAGGGAACAGGCGCAATTGTAATGGTTTCTTAGTACGCCAATGGCACCCAAGGCCCTAAAAAATCACACAAAGAGTCTTTTTGATTTACCAACGTTATTAGAAAATAATCGTTCGAGTTAATAAAAATAGTAAATGCATGAAACAGAAATAACGTATATCTCCACCCGAACACGCATCATTGTTGTCTGTATTTCTCTCATTATCGACCACGATTCAGGCTAGTATTGCCAAACACTCACCTACCCAGCGAGCAAATAGAATACACGGCATAGGCTTAGTATGGAGACTCCGTATTGGGTGGGTAATAAAAAACAGAAAACCCCGCTGTGCCCTTCTCGCACGACCACCTCAAGTTTCTATCGCCGACACGCCGATCTACAAGTCACGGCAGTTTAATCCGCGCCCGATTTGCTGATGTTGGATTCTAATCTGGCTTTTAATTGGACACAAGATGTATGCATGACAACAAAGGGATGGGCACGTGTGGGGGGGGATTAAATTAAAACATGCGCCCCATCTTCAATCCTTTTCACATACCCCCACACTCCTCAAATATAGCTCCCTTTCAACCGATTCTCATAGAAGCACACTCCCATCTTCAACCCTCTTCATTTACCCCCCCCCCCCCTTCCCACACACTATTCCTACATTCTAACATCGTTATTTATTCTTTTCTAATAGGATTCTTCACTGTATTCCTTACATGTATTTATCTATATTCTAGTATTCGTTATTCTACCCCGAACATACATGTATTTATCTGTATTCTGGTATTCGTTATAATACTAAGAAAATAAATACCTTCCAGGTTTTCCCCAGATTGCCATCCACCATATTACCTCGTATACATGTGTGTATCAATAAATACGCATTTAAACGTACTCCATACTCCACTCTGTGGTTAAAATAAGGGAATTTTGCACCCTTCACTAGCTTCTCCTAGATCTTTCAGCAGAACAACTCCAATGGTTTTATTGTCGTAACGTCCATTCGGCCATATACAAATATGTACATATATAAATGTATATATATATATATATATTTATTTATTTATATCATATATACGTATATACCCCATCCATCTAAGCTCCCCTGCTTTCCTATATCCTGCCCTGTCTCCACACCTCCTCGCCACCCCTCCAGCCCTCTCCTCGCTAAGTCGCTTCCTCTCGATCCCTCAGTTTTAAACATAGCTTAGTCGAGCCGGGCCGACGGGCTGATGTGAAATAGGGTCACGTGTTAGTCCCCTCAGGGGTCTGCTCGAGTTAAGCCCCTTTGTATGGGATTACTCCAGCCTGATTAAACTTCAGACGTAGCCAAACCAATGCCATGGATTAATGGCCCGGGAAAAAAATGAAACGAGAAAAAAAAATACGAAAAGAAAATGAAACGAAGGCAAGCGGCAGAGAAATATCTCCGAGCAAAGTGAAAACGTTTTTCGGGATTACAAAGTATGAGGCACACGTAAGTGCGATGAGGGGGGTGGAGGTGGGGGTGTGGGGGTGGGATTGAAAAAAAATCTTTAAAAACAAGAGGGGTGGAATGACTGTCAGAGTGGGGGTGGGGAATAGGAGAGGAGGGGTGCTGGGGAGCGCCAGGGACGGGGTGGGCTGGGAGGGGGTGTGGGAGGGGTGGGGACGGGGTGGGGTGCGCGAGGGGTGCAGAGTCAGCCCCTGGGACTAAGGCGTGGCTATGACAAGCAGAAATTAATGTTTTTTTCACTCATTAGCCAAGCAGGTGCTTCTATGTAACAACTGCAGCTTGCTATGCCATCCTCCCTCTCCATGGATTATCAACCGCTTGTTTTTGCCATAAGACATCTGAGCGTACTTATCTTATTTCTATTGTACCTGCGAGCGGCAGGCAATTGACAGGTAGCCGAGCAGAGCTTTGCGAAATGAAAAGAGAAAAAGTTCTATACGCATCTCAAAAAGTGGCCTGCTGGTGAAGGGTGTGTACAAAGGACTCGGTTTACTTTGCACGTTGAGATATAGGCCGCGGGACGGCGTTTTCTACGTGGATTAAATATGTATACGTCGTCCTTGTTTCACTTTTAAAATCAGACTCTAATGGCACGTTTGATGAATGAGGTGGTGATGACTCGGGCGGGCTGGACGGGAGGCGTAATGTGCTTTTAATGACACCACATCCGATTCTCTTGCCAATGTAAGAAGGGATTTTTTTTATATTCAATTTATACGCTTTGAATGTCCGCTATATCAATATTACTTGAAAAGGCGTATATATATTCATATTTATATACACATATATATGTGTGTGTGTAAACGTATATATACATATATTCCTTTACTTTAACCACAGGGCTATGTGCATATATATATTTACATATTCCTAATCATGCAAAGGTCCCCCTTAAACCAATATTATATATATATATATATATATATATATATATATATATATATATGTAAACGTATATATACATATATATATATATTTTTATATATATATATATGTTCCTTTACTTTAACCACAGGGCTATGTGCGTATATATTTATATTAATCAAGCAAAGGTCACAGCGGAATGAGCATTTAAACATATATATGTATATATATATATGTAAGTATATAAAATCTATATAAAACATATACATATACATACAATACTGACCAAGTGAATTGCGTACAAAAGGTCATGGTAACGTGCAGATACTTCTTAATGGAACCCTCTCCCTGCCATTGAACACGGCTCAGGTTCCATTTTTTATTCTGATTTTTCATGCGTCGATCAAGCATGTTTTGTAGCACGCCGTAGCACAAAGCATGGGATTTAAACAGCAATTTGCCATCTGTCACATCAAGATTAAAACTAGTTCTCATCAGACGACGCGTTTCATTACACTCTCCATTGAAAGTGCACTCTCCAAGCACCTTCCTCATGCAACCAACGTATGCCGATCGCGAGGCCGATCCATCATGGTGGTTTTTGTTTCATGCCCCACGCCCGTGCTTTGGTTTTAGTCCACGACTGAACATTTTCAGACCCCCCTACCCGTACTGTCATTGATTTTTCCGTGGTGTGCGCTTTCTCTACCGTCAGAGCATGGCATGTTACATCATAATGAAAAAGAGAAAAATAAATGAGTACGCGACCCAACTACGCGTCGTTTTTTTGCGCGTCGCGCGGCGGGTACGGCTGTGCATCACGGCAGACGACATTTGTGCTTTGTTTTCCCGCGCTTTTTACCGCACGCGCCTGTAGGAGCGCAGGTGGTGCCATCTGGTTACATAGGCCCGGGGATCGGTTTTCGCCGTCGCTTCGGCCATCTCCGTATTCCCGAACCGACATCTTCTCGTCAGTCGCACAACTCCGACTCCATTACCTCAGCTGCTCCTCCTGACACATCACGAACACCAATCTACATACCTCCCCGAGTCTTTCATTGCACTGTGACAACTACATGCCACGCTGCCTTTGTTTCGTTTCTTCTAATTGCAATTAAAGTGAAATTCTCGGCTGGCGACGGGCCTCAAAGCGGTGGCAGCGTACGGGCGGTTTAATTGCCCCGTAAAGCATTATGAATAATTAGTGGGGACGTAGCTGCTGAGAGACAAGTCTTGGAGACCCATGACAACCAACTCATATGTCGGCCTAGGCTAGGCTTCATTAGGCGGGACACTTCAGAGGGAAATAATTGCCCGCCCGTCGCACGCTGCGTTCACCAATCTGAATCAAATCGGAATTAAGTCCCACATTCATATCTAGAGTCTCACGTATGTGTGGGAACTTTTCTGGCGTAAATCGGTACCCCGATTTGTGTTAATCGGTCCCCGATTTCATCCATAATAAAATTTCGGAAATCGGGGCCCCGATTTTATCCACAAAAACATTATAGTCTCACGTATGTATCAACACAGCCTGGGGGAAATTCCTTCCGTGAAAAGAAATTACCAAAGCCTGATAAAACTGTCTGGTTCTATTGGCCGATTATTCTGCACCGATCTCATTTTGGAACCACTGACCGATTAACAGGGGTGTTCCACCGATCCGACGATCACCGATTTGGCAGACACCAATGGATCCGTATCGGGTACCTTTTAGTTGCTCTTCGATGTTAGAGTAGGAAAAAGGTGGGGGTAATCAACCAAAATGTAGATGGTAGTAACTTACCACACACCTCTACCATCACCGATAGAACAGCACTGGTTTGCAGACCACCGCCAACTCAATTTCAACTCAATTTAGATAACCAATTTCATTTTTTCCAGGGGAAATGTAAACAGACCTATAGGAAACAGAAAAATGTCCAATTATCAAATTGAAACAAATGCAGATTTGCTCTGTCCTATCTCTGTGTTGTTGTATGATAAGATTCATACTTATAGAATATGGTGCACTACAAGTAGCAGGTGTTTTTCCCTCTACAACTGGTTCCGCTACCAGGATCGCCTTGCATGTGGCCATGATGCCGCCTTGCATGTGGTCATGATGCGCTTCCCACACTGGTGACCACGCAGTAAACTGGGAGGGTGTATTGTGCAGACAGTTTGAGGTCACGCAGCGCAGAATCGCATCAAATGTCACAAGTTTAACAGCAGTTCCATAACGAGGTACATTCTGGAATATCTCACCGTATGTGACAGTTTATCTGCACCCTGGTATTTTTCTCCCATAGGCTTAACATTGGGAACTCGTTCACCATGCCCGTACGAGTATTGCAGTCCATTCTCTATGGTCTATAATCTATGGTCATCCATTGTTTTAGTGTGTACAGGGGTGAGATACACACAGAAAGCAACTCGTTTTTGGCCAAAGTCGTTGTTCTCCAACTCGTTTGAATGCTGTGTAATATTCAGTCCGCATCAAACTCGTGCAGAATGACGAATTCTACCCAAACTTGTTGGTTTCTTCTTAAGTCTATGTTCATTTTGTGTCTCTCCATTGGGCCTAGACTTTGTATAACACTTCCGTCATTCATCCTTATTATATCTAAATGATGATAACCCACTGACACTCAATCCTGTTAGGCTGGATGGTTATTTTCTGTCCAGAATGTAACAAGAGCGGGGTTTTTCCTATATCTTGTGAAATGAAGATTCTGTATGGAGAGGGCGGCCTGTGCTTGGAGATGGGCAGCTCGGTGAGCTGGTTCCCGAATGAGGGCTGTATTATTAGTTTAGAGAGGCTGTGCTCATCAACAGGAGACAGAGAACACTTCACAGACCTGGACATAGACTGGCCCCGGTCCCTGTGTCCTGCCCGTCCCCCACCACTCTACTCCGCCAGCAGAGCTTTAAACCTCCACCCCACTTCACCACTAACGGTGCACCCCTCTCATAAAATCTCACACTCTCTAAGTCATATTCTGTACTCACACTACTACTCTTAATGAACTAGGCTTAGAGCCTTGAGAATCCACTGGCCTGCCTCCTGTGCTATAGACGTACATCAATGCAACCAACGATTCCTATAAGCTCAATGATGTCACCTAGCGGGAATACTGTGTGTTTGAAATATTCTTCTCCCATAGAGCGCAGTGAGAACCTTGTACAGATTACGACTTAGAGAGTGTCAGATCTTATGAGAGGGGTGCACCCAGGGTTTAATAATCTAGGCTCATACATGAAGACCCTTCTGCAGTCGTTTGACGATATTTAAGTCTGTTCACGAAGACAGCATTGGCCGTCCATAAGGTCCTCCATAAGTGTTAAATGAAGTTTCGTCCCTGGGTCTCTATGGCATACTAAAGAAGAAACCAACAGGCTTTGCTTAAAACAATTGCTTTCTGTATTTATCTCACCCCTGTACACACTAACAGAACGGACAACCCACAGGATATAAACCATGGAGAACGGACTGCAATACTTGTAGGGGCATGGAGAACAAGACCCCAATGTTAAGCCTATGGACATTTATTCCAGGGGTGAGATAAAGAGAAAAGGTGTACACTGGCTCCAGGTTCGTTCCAGACCTTGGGGAAAGTGAACGTACTAAGATGCGGCTTTTCTTGATGAATGTCCATAATCAAAGACTGGGCCAAGTCTAATCTGGCCGGACCGCCGCCTCTCCGGCCACAACCCCTGTGAACGTCTGCCGAGCGTTCGGAAAACCATCTCACGGGAAACAATATTCTCCCGCATGCACGCTCTATCGCAACCGACATTTCCATAAAAGCCAGGTACGTAAATACTTACTCCTATATATTCTCTATGGACACTTTGTATTAGATGGATAATAAAAGGCACTACGCTACGAGAATTAGGGGCTACTACACGTTTTCCTGTCATCTTGAATAGAGAGCCTATGCCCCTGTGTGACGGAGTATCTAGAACACTTGTGGAAATATCTAAAAAGGATATATATATATATATATATATATATATATATATATATATATATATATATATATTTATTTTTTTTTATTTTTTTTTTGCTCACGTTGGATCTATGAAGATGAATCTTTCGTGAATTTACTTATTGTGCGTGCTGGCAATGTAGCGTAGTGCCCAGTGACTGACCGAGGGTACCTTGGTTCCTTAAAAATGAGACACCGAACGCACCCGCTGGGCTTACCAGTGGTCAGGGGCTATAGTGGTATTAGTGGTGGCATTTTCAGGTTTAAGTCAGTGTTGTGACAGGTGTGGTTCAGTTAGCACTGATAGCAGAGGAGCAATGACAGAGCCACCAAGGACACTGTCAGAAGAAGTGCCATCTACGGACTACTAGTTCTCTTATTCTTAACCCTTTAACTGCAGCATGATGTCTCCAGGCATTCCCCTGGCTACAGCAGCATGATGCCTCCAGGCATTCCCCTGGCTACAGCAGCATGATGCCTCCAGGCATTCCCCTGGCTACAGCAGCATGATGCCTCCAGGCATTCCCCTGGCTACCGCAGCATGATATCTCCAGGCATCATGGAGGCATCACTGATACTTATATACAAAATTCAATAGATAAAAAGAGAACATTTTGAATTGAAAGAAATTTTGGCATAGTAAAAACCCCATATTGACCTTTGATTTGGTATGAAAAAACATCATCAGCTATCAAATTAAATTACTCAAATCACATGACACATCCTGTGACCTTGCTATTTAAAAAATAAGGTGCCTCCTGTAGCAGGGTCGCTTATGCAGACAATGCCTGCTGTGTAATGCTCAGTATGGGAACTGGGTGCTGCAAGGAAAGGGTTAACTTAATGATTGCCACTGGTGTTAGGATATATAATTAGATGTGATTCCCCTCTTCAGTGCATGTTCAGAGAATCCCTACTGAAGTAATCACGAGATGCGCTCCCTTTCATTCTGATAGTAAACCCTCAACAGTGGCAGTCGAAATCAAATCGACATCTACTCAGAAATAAATATCAGAAAGTTATCCCAGACCAAATGGAAGCAACAGAAGGTAATTAAAAACTTTGATTTATTCGCCCATCGTTGATTAATACATTAATTAAGTCGGTGTAGCCTGTCGGTGGCGGGCAGCGATGCCTATTGTTTCACGGGGAGGTATATTTAATTGCTCCTATTTTAATCAGGTCCGCTGGATGATTAGTGTCAACGAGTGCGTGCTCCGATTCTAATTCCATTTGTATATTTGTTAGCCGCAAACACTGCCCTCACAAAATGAATTCCATTTGAATTTCAATCGCGGCGGCACTGAGAAATTACCACCGCGAGTATGTCGCTGCGGCGTATCCCCAGCCCGACTCCACATCGGACATAGAGGCCGGTCGGTTTTTAGCATTAAGTTGATTAAATGGCGAAGCGATGTCGGTTTTTTTTAAAGACTTGCAGGCAATAACAACCCACGACTGCAAATTTACTTCTTCCATTTCAATTTTCAATTTCCTCTAGGGATGGGGCGGAGGAGTGGGTGTGGGTGGGGGGGTGCGTGGGTCCCCCTTGTCCTCATACATCCACCCCACAGCCCCCACACCCCCACGACACGCTTTAAAACCATACAAACGCCCTACCATCCTTCCCCACCCCCACCCCCTGACGATGTAGCATCTCACACCGCCCTGCCGTGCAGAATCCCCACGTACCACCGCCTCCCCATCCTTTTTATTAATTGCTAATATTGAATTCATATCTTCTTCGCGTTGCCTGCGTATTTTAATCCGGACACAGCCCAGATTTTCACTGCGGGGATACTTGGGGAGATGGGGGAGGGTGTTAAAAACCCCTGCCCACCTTCCTCCATGGCTTCAAGTACCACCTGCATCTCTGCATGCCATCTTGGTTTCCAATGGCAACGTCTTCCGCGATCAATGCCTTAACGTCCTGATCGGCCAAGAAGATTTCAGTTTTTGTAATTTTGAGTTTTTTTAAAGTCCTCTCTCCGTTGTGTAAAGGACAACGTAGATCATTTCGTGACAGCCACCGACCCCTTTCCTCTTCCCAACCCCAATCACAGTGTTATAGATCCGGCGGGAAATGTGGATTCTAGTGAATCTATAGATTGTATTTTAGTGATCAGGGAAATATTGACAACAGACATAGAATGATGTCAAGCAATCGTGTGCTCCGCTTGAACCACTCCTTGCATGTCCCTCAAAAAAGGTTTCATTCCTAAATATATCCCAAACGTTAGCATATATCCCCAATTGGTAGCGGAATGTATGATACGAAATAGGGATCAAGATATTTTTATTTTTCATACGGAGAATTATGACTCAGGGTGAGAAAACAGAACTGTGGTCGAGCGGCGCATGACGGTGCTATAGACACTGCACCGCTCGGAGGCGTCACGGTTTCTCTGCCATTAAAAAACCCAGCCGGCTCATTAAAATGGAGGGAAAATAAAAGAGGCTGGATACGGTGCGAGGGGGGAGGAGGAGGGAGGACGAGAATCCCCAACGGCGCAGTGGAATGGGGGCCAAACGGCCACGACGACCAAAAAGCGCCGACTAAAAAAGCTGAAAAAGTGAAACGAAAGAAGGGGAAGACTTAGCAGATAGCGACAAAAATCTAGATGGCGAAGGGGCCGGCGAAATTAATGTCGGTAAACTATTTAAACAGCTCGGCTTAAAAAAGTTATCTCCGCATGCAGTGTGCTTCCGTTACCATGGCAACGCGATATTTTATTTGTACCCGTGCGTTTTAAGAGTACACATTCGTACGTTTCCATGGTGAGGTTTTTTCAATACCCCTGTCCTTTTTTCGGGAAAGTATGTTGGAATAGCCATCTTGCATGTCATGTGTGGAAGTAATATTAACAGTAATATTTCAACTCGTATACCATATTGGTCCCCATATTGAGTATCCAGTGACTGAATCTTGGATACAGATATTGCATATTGCATATATAGATAAATATGATTCATATCCATCATAGAGACATGGACAATATCATTGAAGCAATATAAGCCATGATATGATACATGATAGAGATATGACATTTATCATGAGAGGAAGCAGTTTGTATTTATATAGAACGTCCTGACCATGCTGTGCAGGCTACAAAACGAGATGATGGTTTACAGTTCGTACGAAACGAGGTGTTTCCGCCGAGTTCCGTACAAACCGTAAATTATTATCGAGTTTGTGGCTTGTACAAGCATGGTAGGTCGTTCTTTATTTACTATATACCGGAAATTAAGAAAAATTATTAATTTTATTTGGCTGAACAACTAATATGTTAATGGACGTTTGCGGAAGTGTTCCGTATTTTCCCATGCGGAACACTATTCTGTACTGTATTTTAACGTTATATGGTGAAACGGTGCGTATTGAAGTAGATACGGTATGGGTATATAGCAATATATGGCATATACTCCCCCACCACAAATAAATACCGACGTAACTGTTTGCACACGGCATATATATCCTACTACAGGAAGAAGAGTACATATTACACCGCGATGGAAAAGGTGGAGGGGGATGAATACGATTATCTATCAAACAGAATTAAATTGCTCACGTGTTGGGTGAGTATGACGGACACTGTGCTGTGAGAGTGTATGCCTGGTATGTGCTGGGTGTCGGACATAGCGGCGTATCCACAGGGAAATAACAGTCTGTCTGCACACCCCTGCGACTGCACGTAGCTATTGTGTCATGAAGACGGCCATCCTGCCCCAGGAGCCGTACAAAACATAGGATCGCGAGTACATACACAATATTGACTAGTTTCACATACAAGCGACCCTATGTTCCGAGGAGTTGAGGCGTATTAATATCCGAGCGTATGCGAGGATATTGCGCAGAGTCAACTCCGAGGAGCATACAACCGCTTTTATCTGAAACCAGTCTACATTGTATTTATTATCCACCTTTTCTGGGCAAGTGGCATGTCGAAATCAGTTCATTTTAATTATGCGCTGTGTTTTCGTACGCATTATTTTTCCGTATGCGCCACCCGGAGCATGCAACATATCTGTATGCACTGGGTATGTCCATAAAAACTCCCTATGTGTTATCTATGGACACTTTGTATTAGGTGGATAATAAAGTTCGCAATGCACTGTCCTGGGGTGTATTTTTTCAGCTTGCCTTATTGGGTTTCAGTCTTATTTTATGATTACCAATTGATTGTGATCACAGCGGTTGTCCCCTGACTGCAGTGGAGCTATAAGGCGGATGAAGGCGTAACTAGCAATCACTACGTGCCATGCGCACATTGCACCGGCTGTCCGGGAGGGGGCGCATCCGCTCATACCGCTAAATAACAGCGCGCCTCCACTTCCGGTACACCAAACCGGAAGTCATGTATATACATTAAGGTCTCGGGATGGTGAATCGCCGCTGATTCGCGAACAAGGCATCGGGGGAGACTGTTGTGAGGGGTGGCGTCATGACTCGGTGGTACCGAGGTGGCAGCCCCCTGTGGGGTGGTGGGGAGTGGGGGTGCGGGGGGTGGGAGGGGGAGGTGTGCTGGTAATGGGAGGAGAGGGCGCGCGTGCCGGCAACCGACGCCTGAGAGACGCCCGTCATGTCACGTGACCTCTTACCCCCTAGCGGAGCAGCGGGGAACTGGTCTTTGATGAGAACGCTGATGGTGTCCTTGAAGAGGTTGACGTTTCACCTGATGCTCCCTGAGTGTACAATACGCGGACCTGTTAATAGGTGTAGACCTGCTGGTATCTTGTATCGCTACAGGAAAAGCTGAGAGGAAAATCTCACTCTCAACTCCATCCTTCATCAAATTCGTTCCTATTATAACGCATATCTATCCATGCACTTATTTGCCTTTGTTCCTATGCACATTTTCTCATAATATCTTGTATCTATACATGAAGAAGTGTTTCCTCCCCTTATAACGTGTATATGCATATCGTATGTAAATATATATATATATAAGTATTTAAAGCTAGATCTTTATGCATATATATATATATATATATATATATATATATTTATATATAAAGATACAATAAATATATACGTATTTATTGGCATTGTTTCTAATGCATATTTGGAGCCCCCTACCCCGTCCCCCGCAATGTTTGCACCATACATTTAAATATATGTGCAGTACCTTGAGTTGTTGGACGAATCCTATACTTGTGTCATTCACACAATGCACTTTGCCTGTTTAGCTGGTACATCCTCCCTCATGTAAAAACACAGACGTGTTTCTGGAACACGCCCCCGTCTGAATGGATGCATCTTCACTGTCCTTGATATTCCTTAGTTCCTTGCCAAGGTATCATAGATATTCGATATATTTGCATGTTGTATCTTTTACGTAGACTTCATAGTGATTATCGGGTATAATGAGCTGGAAGACTTGTGTTATCGTGAGAGTTACCGAAAGAAGTAGTATATGGAAAAGTTTGTTTTACCCAGGGTCTTTTTCTCCGAACCTTTTCTCTTTCATGTCTATATTTTCCCTGTTTTTAGACCTCTGCACATCTGGCTTTTTTTCCCCTCACAAAGCGCCCAGTCTGGACTCATTAAGAAAACTTTCCTGGTCGCAATCGCTCCCCTTTCCTTGTGCCTGTGCTCAGTAAACTCGCATTGTTTGTACGTAACAAAGAAAATGAATCAGTGACTTTCACCGGGAGCATTGACTCACCTAGAACGTAGTATATGCAGATGTGCGTTTTAATCAGAGACTAGAATTTTTTTTAAAACCCCATCAGTACGTGAATCCTATTAGTTTTCCCGGGACCCGGGAGTTGGGTTTTTTTTCACCCCATGTAAGATGGTACCCCCATCACTAGAAGGGATCCCGCTACCCTGGATCCTCACCCCTCCGCACGTCCCCACCCCTGGCGTACCCCACACCTATTTTACCCCCTCCGGCAGCGCGGGGGTAGGGGTGCTGGGACGGGGGGTGGGGGGCAGGCAGTGCTGGCAGTGCTGGATCTATCAGGGTACCGTCAATGTGATTCATAATCAACATAAAAAAACCTCGCCCCATGTAGCACTACGATGCCGTGACACGCGGGGGTTTTAAATGGAAGTGTAGGATCTCCCCAACCCCTCCCTCCCACACTTTTTTTTTTATTAAAATCTGTGTGAAAAAATCAATGCTGGGACCCTGGGGCTGGTGCATGCTAAGCCTGCCGTTAGGAGGACCCATGTGCGAGCAGACGCTGGTAACAAAGCTCTAGTAGCGTGCGCTCGCAGCACAAGTGTACAGCCAGACGCGCTTTTTTGTTAAGCTATGTGTACCTCCACAGCGCTGACTTTCCCTTTCTTTTCTTTTCTTTTCACTACTTTTGTAACCTTTTCCCTCTTTTTCCCAATCCTCCCTTCTTTCTCCCTCCCTCTGGATTCTTGCGCCTGCGTTGGACGGTTGACACACCCAGTGAAGCCGATACGATACGAAAGCGCGGTAAAAAAGTAGTCCCTGCACCCCGGCGTATGAATTAGCTGCTGGGTAAGGTTTCTTTTTCTTCGTGGAGGGAGACGGTCGCGCATAGTGAAAAGTAGAACGCGTCCCTTTTGATGAATAAAAAGTGGACTTAGAGAAATGCCGCCACCGGCTTCTGAAACGCACAGTTTCGTTTTTAGTCTCGTTACTGCGAGACGTGACGGCGCGAGACTTGGAGCCTACTTCCGGTCGCTTGAGCAGCGTAGTAAAAAGGCGCCTTTTGTAGGTGTGATGCGTCCTTAGTCCTCCCCGTTTTTTTAACTTTCACTAAAACACCCCCCATCCCCCACTCTTTCTTTCTAAGATTTAGATTGAGGGTATTTTCTGAGCATACATCAGCTTCCAAGTTGACGTTCACCCCTTTTTTAAATCCACGCGCTTTAAAAAAATAAATAAATGCTTCGTCATCGTGGCCTATTTACGCAGAGTTCACGTACTAGACTCAGTTGGACTCGGAATTTTAAAAAAACTCTGGCAGTAAAATATCAGCTGCACTGGAATGGCCCCCGCCGGCGACAATGTACCCCAACGTTAATAATACTCTGCCGGTATTGTTTTTTTATATCTCAAAGTACGAATTGATTAAGTGAAATACCATTTGCTTAATATGATAATGCCCCGTATGACGGACTGACTGTTCCAGCACGCATGCACTGGATTGCAATAAATATAATTGATTTAGAATTCTAATTCGATCTAGAAGGTAGACTGGTTTGTGGTAATGATTCGTATTTAATCTTTAATCTTGTGAAATAGGGACAGCTGCCATAGCCACGGGGACCTGCTATCAGTATGTCTGATTCTATAGAAGTAATCCACTGTAAAACTAAAATATGACATCTAGTACAGAAGCGGTACCGAGAAAATATCAAGTCATTTTACAACTGGCATTAGATTATAGCATTTCTTTAAATCTATGTTCCTTCTCGGATCGTTGCAGCCCATTTTGCTTTCTTCGGTGGCCACAAAAGTCGGTTGGAGTTGCTATGAAACGCAATTTGGGGTTGAAAAATCATTGCCTGGGTTTGGAATTTTGCTTTTACACTTTCGGTTATTTTAACAGAAACTTCGGCTAGTCAATCGGTGGTTTCGAACTCTAAAATCGGTGGCAATAATCGGTAGTGTATACGGCGGCATCTTTAGGCCCGGCGTCCACCTACTGCGATATGGCTCCGATATGGTCTACGATGCACCTCCCGATACAAAATCAAAATCGCGTCGGAAGGTCCCCTAATATCAGGGCAGTTGACCACGTTTCTGCGATCAGACACCGATAAAAACCCCATACAATGCGTGGTTGATTTGCATGTCTAGACATTTGTCTACGATTTTGCACCTTCCCGATATGTTTCCGTTATTGACTTTTTGTATCGGTGCCATATCGGTAGGTCTAAATTTCTATCGTAGTAGATGGACGCCGGGCCTTACTCGTATCAGTAGTAAGACAAAGGCAGGTGGCGGCTAATACTTATTAATAATCACGGGGATATTAAATCTACTACCACGCAATCGGAAGCTGGCTTGTCAGTTTTTATGTTTCACTTTTCCCTAAGTCCATTTTCTGATGAAGTCATAAAAACGACCAGTAAGTTATTGTTTTCCCCGCGGGTAGAAACAGGGACCCACGGACTATTTTCCCCATCCTATCAATTATGTAGTAAAACAAAAGAGTTCCCGCCACTAGCCTCAGAGAAGTTGATGGATTAGAAAGAAAAACAATGGGGTTTATTTAGCTCTGTTCCCTGCACTATGTTGCACGCATGCAGTGGATAAGTCATTATTAGTATCTTAACAATCGGCACATGCAACTGGGCGACAATGAACCACCCCCCCCCCCCCCCACCCCCAACCCCTCGCACACACCCATCTCCCACACCATACCCGAGTTCATATGATTCATACTTCGCTGAAATAATTTCTTTTTAATTTGAGTCTTTTTACTTAAAATAAAAAGGGCCGCGCATGCCTGTGTCCCCACCGCCCCCCTCATGCCTACCGCCTGCAGCCCCCACTACACCCCTATCCCCCCCCCCCTCTCTCCTCCCCACCCCACCCCCAGCCCGCCACACCCAGAGCTTTTAAGTAGAAGGCAGTGAAGTCTTTTTAAGAAGGTTCGCATTATAATGTCATATAGACGACGCATGAATGTAGGCCAACGCCAAGCCTCGCCTCGGCTTCTGTTTCAAGGAGAGCGAGCCTAAGTATATTAAGACCGGCTGAGAAAAGTGGATGTCATTTTAATGTTGGAGATGAAGGTGGGTTTGGAGTTGCCCTTGAGATATGACTCAGTTCTGTTTTGCGCTGTCAGCATCCAATAAACCTCAGTGTGATGCGGATTAGTAAATGTCACTCTGTAGTCTATAGGGTTGTATATGAATTAATCCCGCAACCCGAATGTATTGTTTACTATACTCTAGAGTCTATGGTATATATGCAGATATACCCCTACATACGTTTCTTAGCATAATGTATATCATATATGGGGATTTAGGTGTGTATAATCCTATAGCAATTCATTGCTATTCATACTCTAGAAATCTTAATTCACTGTTCATCATATTCTAAAGTCTAAGGGGATATAAGTTTATCGACTCCTAATTCAATACTTTGTTAAACATACAAATGCTACCTTAATGCAATGCTATTTCATTTCATTGATAATCATACTCTAGATCTTTTCTCTGTACATCATAATCTAAAGTCTAAGGGGATATAAGTGTATCAGGTCCTAATACCATATATTGTTAAACATGCAAATGCTACCTTAATGCATTGTTTATTACATTCTACAAACTCCTAGTCCATATGTGACCGGCAATGGTGATAACATTGTAGGCAGTTATAAAAAAAAATATATAAAAAAATATATATATTGTAGATCTATTGTCTAACTTATGTGCTTTGATGTAGATCCGTTGATCCTATTTCTGTTTCAGGAGATGGCGGGAATAGTTATGATCAATGATGATGACGATGACACATGATGATGGTGATAATGAAACGATCCATTCATCACTAGAACCCGCTCACACCAGACACACAGCTGAAAGCGCCGTGTGTTTACTTCTCTGACCGTCGCCAATATGATATTTATTATCCACCTAACACGAACCTGTCGTTATCAACGTATGAAGTCCTGAGATCGCTTCGTGCACTGCCTGAAAAGCACTATTTAATTCAGAATATATCATATTTGTGTAAGTAAGATATTACACTGCCTGAAAACCACCAGTATATTCATATATATACGCCATTACGTAAGTGCATGCATCGCCTGTATATTGACACGCTTCCTCTTCTATATGTCAGCATAATTGCTGTATTTGCCGCAAAGCGTATATGAAGAGAAATATCATGTGCGGGACATGTTTACCCAGGTTATGTTCATTTTACACGTCTCTAGATGAGGCGTATACACAACGGAAAATAGGACTACCTAGTATACGCAAAATCATACCTATATACACCGGGTGTATACATGTATAAACCGGTGGTTTTGGCGCAGTGGTTGAGAATACAGATAATCATAATCTCCTAGGAGGAAAACAAACCTAGCATGCAAAGTTGTGCATGAGAAGATCGGCATCCATTTTCACTTTCCTTTGATAACTTAAATTTGCAATGCTCAATGATGACTACAAAATAACCATGATTTTGATCTGAGTGATAATACTATCCTAGTAACAGACGCTATACAAACTCGTCAGCCACGCAAAAAAATAGGACCATGCAGATATAAATGCAGATAAAATGGTAATATTGTGTATTTAACCACCATATCTCAGACACGAACACGCATGTCCGTGCGCATGTCCAGACGCATGTCTGACCGTTCGCCCATGCGCAGTGCGTGTGTGGTCTGCCAGCATCAGGGTGCAGGGTTCAAAGCCACAAGGCTACGTCTTAGGGGACCTGTGTGTGTGGGGGGGCGGTGCGGGGGTGGGGGCGGGGCGGGGTGGAATCAGGGGCTTGGTAAGGGAGGGAAGGGGACGGGGTGAAGGGGGTGACACCCGGGGGCAGGGGTCACCCGAGACTGGCTCCAGTCCCTGCATCCTAAGGCTACTCTCCTCGCTGGGATACAGGGACTGGAACAATGGGTAACGGTGTTGGATTTCTGGTGCTGTATAGCGCCAGTATTTCAAGAAGGAGGTATAGGGTTACAGGGAGCGGCTTGGGGGCCATAAACAGGAGATTCTGTTCATAGTGGACAAGTCTTTGATTCATGGGTCAGTCAGAGAAAGATACATACTATAATGAAATTTATTCTGATTGTGATTAGTCATTTAATGAATGTTCAAAGACTTGAGCAAGTCTAGTGTCACTGCCCTCTCCTCTGCCACCCCGCTCTGACCGAACATTGATTGGCCACCTTCCAACCAGCAGCCACAGCCAAGACCTTCCATCTTCTGACACCAGAGGACGCTAATGGTCGCCGCCATTGCAATAAGCAGTCACGTGAGTCACGTGAGAGATCAGGGGTCAAGGCCAAGGTCGTGGGGACACTTCCCGAGGTCGTTTCTTTATGATGTGACGGATAGTCGGCCTTGACATTGACGCCATAGGCGACAAAGAGAAAGCTGTTTTTTTGCTAATATCTTTTCATATTTTGTTTCTTTTGGTTTTTTTCTGGTACTATAATCATTAATGATTTTGTTCTAATTTTTAACGGTCAAATACTTCTATTTCACATCTTTAAGGCCCGGCGTCCACCTACTACGATATGGCTCCGATATGGTCTACGATGCATCTCCTGATAAAAAATCAAAATCGCGTCGGAAGGTCACCTAATATCGGGGCAGTTGACCACGTTTCTGCGATTAGACACCGATAAAAAACCCATACAATGCATGGTGGATTGGCATGTCTAGACATATGTCTACGATTTTGCACCTTCCCGATAAGTCTCCGATATTTTCTTTTTGTATCGGTGCCATATCGGTAGGTCTAAATTTCTATCGTAGTAGGTGGACGCCAGGCCTAAGAGAGAAATCCATATCAAATATTGGAGATTGATATCAAAGACAAAAAAAATCATGTTAGTGTGTTCGGAATGCACGAGATATTATTGAAATGTGATACTGAGGTGAGAAATTAATTGAGACAGAACAGCCCCGACCAAAGCTTCAGTCTGTTTTACGACTGACTCTGGGCGGAA
Organism: Alentia gelatinosa; assembly: GCA_950022655.1. Classification (NCBI taxonomy): domain Eukaryota; kingdom Metazoa; phylum Annelida; class Polychaeta; order Phyllodocida; family Polynoidae; genus Alentia; species Alentia gelatinosa. Next base: position 3,183,299 of record OX465590.1, read on the forward strand.
TTAATAACTACTACTTGGATATTCCGTTTCATATAAAACCGATACTAGGCGTTGCCTTTGCTTTGTTCGGGTAAAAGGTCCTTTGCGTTGGCCTGGGGTTGGGAACCGACAAGTTCTGTTGAATTTCACGAGTATTAATTCGAGAGGGTTCATTGATTTGGTGGAAAAAGGCCACGGGCTGGCAGAGTGCACTTCACTTTACCACCTGATGTGTTCTACCTTAATGTAGCTTGACGTGCAGCCAGCTTTCTTCTTAAACCTTCCCCGTGAAACGCCAAATCTGAACTGCGCTCAAAAACTACCATTACGTCGCAAAGGCCTCACATTTTAGAGATTCAACTACCGCTCAAAAAAACACACCATTACTAATGCAGACGAAAAACCCGCGATTTTTCATGGAATAAACGCGGGAAGTTTGGCACGTCGGGTCGGATTCGCCGCTTTGCAGACGACTTTTCGGTTTGCGCGGGAAACGCAGGACGAGTGCGTTCATGCATGAAGAGGGTGCGCGTTGGAGTGTGACGTAAAGTCGGGTGTGTACTGCTGATGGGGGCAGAGCCTTTGTAGCGCTACCACTCTCAGCAGGACTAACCTCCGCCTGCTGCCAGTCTCCTATCACTGCAGATCTCGCCGACAATCACTCAGCGATCAAGTGAGGTGGAGCACCGAGGGCGTTCCCGCCTCTATTATTTATCTCCTACCTGCCCCTATTGCCGCTAGGGGGCCCGGGCGCGCGTGCGAAGTCCCCTTTTTTCGCCCATGTCGTACCGGAGTCATTACTTCATGCGCGGTTAAGCATATACACACCTGCACACACTAAAAGAGCAACTAAGCAACCACCCCTACCCCCACACCCCGTCCGTATCCCCCCTCCCACCCACAACCCCCTCCCTCCCACTCCCCCCCCCCCCCCACCCCTCACCTTCTGATCGCGCAGCGCCGCTTTTGTCCTTTCAGCACCAGGTGGCGCCACGCGTGTCCAAAACCACTCATTAAAAACCCTGACATTTGGCGCTTGCGCACCGCGCATCTCATTAGGTGTGGTGATTTGCGAGTCTCTTTTCAATATCCCGACTTCTGTGCGATTTTTCATTGACCCCCGCCTCCCCTTCTCCTCCCCTCCCTCTCCACCACACTCGGAATTCTGCTCGTTTATTCTCCCTCTCTCATTGAGATTTTAATTTTTCAGCTGGTGTGAAAGGAGGGAATATTTCATTGATTGGTCGAGACCCGTGAATGCAGTCACTCATGTAAAGCAGGGTGTTTTTGGAGAAGGACGCGGGTAATTTACCTGTTGAATAGTTTAAGTCGCACGTCATGCGAAAAGACCATCGATGGAGTTTGTTGATCCCCGATCTTCTCTGAGAACGGGTCGCTCCGAGCTCCTGACATCGGCATTACCTGCCGCCCTCAATCTACCCCAAGACACCCCCCAGGCGCCTTGCCATACTGCCTCCTCACTATTCCGTAGTTCTATTTACTATATACCCATGCCGTATATACTGTAAATACCCACCGTTTTCGACATATAACGTAAAAATACCGTACGGAACACTGTTCCGTGCGGGAAAATGCGGGACACTTGTTACGTATACGAAGACTAAAATATTAGTTCTTAAGCCAAATGAAATGAATACTTTTACTTAATTTCGGGTATATGCTGGTACAAGCCACAAAATTGGATAATAGTTTACGCCTCGTTCCGTACAGACCGTAAATCATCATCTCGTTTTGTAGAATGCGCAGCATGGTCAGGACGTTCTACATAATTTCTATATACCCATGCCGTAAATACTGTAAATACGCACTGTTTCGTCATATAACGTAAAAATACTGAGAGATGTTGCATGTGTGTCTGACCTTTTGTTCGTGGATCTTGCCAGCCGATATAACTGTTTCAGTTTAGTGCCGTGAGATTGGAACACTGTGGCTTGTTTTAAGACAGCCTGAAGATTTGTACAATGTAGAGTCACACTATTGTGATCTTTGTATCCCTTCATACTTATATTATCTCTAAACGTCCTCATTTACCTGTTCTATTATCATCTAATATCTCCACTTCCCCAAATCATATATAAAGGCCCTTGTGTCTTCTTTATATCCTATTTTGTCTCTAAAGGTCCTTATTTCTTCTGTAGATATCTCCATGTACATTAATCATATACATTTCGATCACAGTTTCTCTATCATCAATGAAAATGCTGACAAGCAGGTTTTAAATATGTCCTTTCATATTGAAATAAACGTACGGTGAATGGATTTAAAATGCACAGCCGACATCAAATGAATCATGTTCCACTACTTCTTACCTCCACTCAAGCAGAACTATTATTACTACATTAAACTTGACGAAACACAATGCTGCCTACTTTACCCACAGTGTAAAGCTGCACATTTCATCAGTGAGATTATTAAATAAGCGCATTGATGGTTGTTAGCGATAGACTGATGACTAACGGTAAGTGGGCGGAGGTGTAGCGACAAGGGGTGTAGAATTAAGGGGGGCGTCCACCAACCACGACAATGTCACGACAAGTGCCGACAAGAAAGTTCCAATCGGTGCTTGTCACAGCTTTGTTGTGAGAAGGTGGGGCTTTAAGACAGCGTTGTCGGGCGTGTCGGGAAGTGCACGCTCCACCAAAATTTCCTATCGTAGACCTCTGCGACATGCTCCCAACACGCCATGACACGCCACAGCAAAGGTCCAGTCATAGGAAAAATTGAACATGCTCGATTTTGTCGTAACCTTGTCGGAAGGCTCCCGACAACCTTCCAGTCACAGCCTGTTGTGGCCTTGTCGTAGACTCTTGTCGGGAACTGGGGTCTACCAACCAGGACAAAGCTACGACAAGCCTTCCAATCGTAGGCCTGTCGTGGACCTTGTCGGAAAGCCATTGTCGTAGCCTTGTCGTGGTTGGTGATCGCCCCCCTTCAGGCTGATATTACTACGCCCCCTCCCACCCCTATCCCTGCCCTTCTCACGCCCACGTGTAAGACTCTCACAAAGAACGTACAAAGGTGGAGATTTCTCATCAGGGAAAGGTCATTCTCCCCCCAGATGGCGCTGACACCTGAGGTTTAATCAGATGATGCTATGATCGTCCGCTAGGGGTCGCGTTGCCGCCCACCTGTGCCACAAGGGGGCGCCTCGAACATCCCATGCCTACATGCCATGCTGCATCCAGTGTTTTACATCCCACACAGTACGCAGGCCCAAGGTCCACCCTATACACACAGTGGTGACTGGTTTCAGATACAAACGGCCGTGTGCTCCAAGGAGTTGACGCGTAGTGATATCCGAGCAAAAGCGAGGATATTGCGCAGATTCGACTCAGTCTTTTTTTTGACTTTTTTTTTATTATTAGCACATAAATTCATCACATGGATGGTCTTCCATTTATGGCATATCCGACTGCCCCTCCATATCCCCACTGCCAACCCCCCCCCCCCCCCCCCCCCCCATAGATCTCACACTCACGCCCACACCCATCACCCTACATCCATTTCCCACACCTCACACGTCCTTGTACTATATAATGTACATGTATACAGACCATGCAAGAAAAAACGCCCGTGAGAGGGTGATTGTAACGTCAGTTTTTTTGTGAAAATTTAAAAAAGACAACCCTAGACCCACACAGAGAATTCACACAACTGAGCCCTGCGAGGCGCCAGTTCTGTTTATTGTCACAATCAGTTAAATTCAAACAAGTTTTATTTTTATCACAACACTCAAGCAGCAGCAGCAGTATCAGCACTGCTCCCACCCACCCTCTCACCTTAAAAGTGCCTTCAGAAGAAAAACACTGCCTAAAACTAGACCGAGACACCCACTCACATCCCACGCCAAATACTCATGACACATAATCAGCCTTGACCTTTTTTATCCTCGCTGTACGAGTCATAATTATCACTCGTTAAACAGCGAGCGTTTAGCGGGTCTGCAGTCCGCTTCACCCTCTCCTTCTGCCCACCGAGGGCGAAGATCGTGACATTACGATGTTGTTTTGAGATGGCCGTAGTGACATTCACACACAGCGGCATTCTGCTACAAAGACCCTATTTGTGCTTTAGTTTTGTTTGTTTTTAAGGTCCCGGAGGGTCGTGGAATTTGTTTTTTCTGACGTGCAAATGACACACCCTGTTACAGGACAAAAAAAAATGCCAACATTTTTTTCGGTAGTAAACAAATTTGTTTTTCTTATTAATCAAAGCTCATCTCGAGGTATGTCTGTTTAACAGAAGGGATATTCATCTTGTCACAAATACACCCAATGTTGTGTTCCCTGTATAAGAAGATCAACATCTACACGTTTCTTTGATTGTTTCTAGGACAATGTACTGGTCATGCAAAGCTCTGGTTTCCGGCAATTTTCGTCCTCAGAGGCGCACTCAAGGTCAGTGTGTGGATCTGAGAAAATGTCGTCTGCTTTGAGACGCTCTCATTAAGTGACACGACACCCGCCAGAGGTCGCCCCAAGGGACGCACACAACTCCACCTGGTGTACGGACGTTTCGTAAGGGGAGCGAACCGTTTGTTTCTGTCTCCCGCGTCTAATTAGAAAAAGGAAAATGGCGTGATATTGGGGATGATCTGAGTGACACACGGCTTTGTCCACAGAGCTGTGGTTAGGTCTCCATGTCCGTGTAACTCTCTGATATCTGATAATCCTGTTTGCCGGACATGATTGTGGGGAGAGTCCACTGGCCGGGTGCTGTCAGGTAATGAAGGTTCTGGGGCTGGGAACGAGGGAAGGGTGCGTGAGGGGTATGGAGTTAGTTAGACTTGCTCAAGTCTTTGATTATGAACATTCATTAATTGATTAAATAGAATCAGAACAAAGTTCCACATAGTATGTGTTCTTCTCTGACTGGCCCATGAATTGCTCAAGTCTTTGATTATGAACATTCATCAAATGATTAAATACCCTTAGAATAAAGTTCATTAAAGTATGTATCCTTCTCTGACTGGTCCATGAATCAAACATATCCCAGCGAGGAAGGTAGCCGTAGGCTGCAGGGACAGGAGCCAGTCCTGTATCCCAGTGAGGAGGGTAGCCAAAGGATGCAGGGACTGGAGCCAGTCTCCTGTATCCCAGTGAGGAGGGTAGCCAAAGGATGCAGGGACTGGAGCCAGTCCTGTATCCCAGCGAGGAGGGTAGCCATAGGATGCAGGGACAGGAGCCAGTCCTGTATCCCAGCGAGGAGGGTAGCCATAGGATGCAGGGACTGGAGCCAGTATCCCAGCGAGGAGGGTAGCCATAGGATGCAGGGACTGGAGCCAGTCCTGTATCCCATCGAGGAGGGTAGCCATAGGATGCAGGGACTGGAGCCAGTCTAGTGCGGAGTGGGAGGAAGTGGGTGGTGAAGGTCAGGCTTTGGTCGCCAATATCCCAAGGTCAAGAGGAAGGGAGGCTGCCAGCAGAGGTTCACCTTGTGTGACAGTGGCGCCGCCGGTGGCAGGGCCGAGCGAGCTTTGTAGACCACTTGTGTTACAGCAAGCTTCAGCAAACTGTCACCTATCACGCAAACTGTCCCCACCCCCACACCTGTCCGTGCCCCTCTACCCTCACCCCTCCGCCCGCCCGCCAGCTCTCCATATTCGTCACCATTCTAGTGTCATGCTGAGACATCTCCGCCTGCTACAATCTGAGCATGCGCAGAATGAACGGATGACAGGGACGACATGCTGCATCTGAGTTAATGTTTGAATGGATGGGTGACGGGTACGACCTGCTGATAACTGAATAAATGGAAAACTCCATGACGAAATCTGAGTGAATATGAGTAATGCGACATGCGGATAGCCGGGTAAATGGATGACAGGTACGACTTGCTGATAGAAGAGTGAATGGAGGACAGGTACGACCTGCTCATAACTGAATAAATTGATAACAGGTACGATTTGCTGATAGCTACTATAAGAAAATAATTTGTGCAGCGAGGTCCGAAGATGCACTCTAATCGTCAGGGTTAAAAGAACCACAGGTGCATGAACGACCAGACATGCTAATTGGGTTTGATTAAGTCATGCTTGATGGACATCTCCGATGTAAAAAAGGACAGCAAAACCAATCACGACAAGGGTTACGAGAATGGGAGAATTGCGGAAATCCTTTTAAACAAGCGGCGTAGCCGTCGCTACAAATGTTAAGTGTTAACTAGATCAACAGGGCATAAAACCAGGACCGATTTATTTCCCAGACACAGGAAGACTAGTGCTGCCGCCTACGCGACATTCTAACCTTTATGAGAAACCAGCACTGCTGCTCTAGTTGTCACTCAACCCCTGACATCCATTTCTTCAGACATTTCCACCAATGATTATCTTACAATTAAAGCTGATTTTTTTTTCATCTAGAATTTTTCGTACGCCCAGGCCGTATTAATAGAACTTATTTGCTCAGCCAAAGAACAAACATAAGCCTATTATGGAGCGCTGAGTAGGAGAGAGTAGAAGCGGGAATAAGCGGAATAAATGGCAGGCCATCGCCAATGTGTTTTTATCCACCTCTCCCATTCCTGTATCGCTAAGAAATCACACAAATAGAGAACCACGTGACTTCCTGTGCACGCGCGCATCCTACCTGAAGTCACGTGGTTCACGCATGCGTTGTTAAGGTCAAATGGCACAATAAAAAGCAGCCGCGGTAAAATAATACGTACACGCGAAATAACGCAGAAAACATTAGCAAGGCTTTCCGTGCTCTCAAACTTGGCTTCTGTGGTAAAGAGAAACCAGGTAAAAACACACCTGATATTTCGTATATAGCGCGGAGATTTGTTTTTCTTAAAGAAGTGACTTCATTTGGTTAGTACGCCTGTGCCTGGTATACTCCAGTGGGTGGTGGGTTTGTATTATATTACTTCAATATCACACGCTTTGTGCTTCAGAAACAACAACGAAAAACACATGATACTGACAAGAGAGGAGTATCAGTTAGTCACTATAACAGGGAATATATATGTATATACATGTGTATATAGATATGTATATATATATTTATATATATATATATATATATATATATATATATATATATATATATATATATATATATATATGTATACAGATAGTGTATGTTTGTATCTACATATCTATATATATATGTGTGTTTATAGATATGAATGCATATAAATATATATGCATATGTATATATATATATATCTTGTACCCATAGATAGAAAATAGATATGAATATTTGAGTGTTATACTTCTTGGCGATCGTAACAAATAGGGTATTTTCACACATTCTGAACACATATAGACACAGTTCACAGGAGTTATTGACTGGTATTACACGTCTGAGGCTTGTCTGAGGGGCTCCACTTAATCGTTCCCTCTAATTCCACTCCTCCACCTTGCTACTCAGGCTGAAGCAACGCGATCATTTTCCTCCTGACCAGTCCAAGTCCCTCACCCTGCCCGCCCCCTACATATATACGCCTCGTCATATATACCCCTACACCCCCTCCCCCGTCTTATATTCCCACGCCCCATTCCCAGCGAGCCGTGACCGTGTTCACATGATCACATTTCACGGTCGGCCACCGCCCTTCCCGCCATCCCCCCGCGCTCGCGTCCTCCTTGGTGACCTCATCGATTATCGCCCAATGAGGCAGTTGCCAGCTTTGGCGCGCTGATGGGTCGGTAGTTCCGTCGGTGTCCGCTGGAGGGCAGCACGGTGGGAGATCAATAGATAAAGGTAGCTGGGAGGTGGGAGTGTGTGTGTGGGGTGTGTGTGTGTGTATATGCCCGAGTGGCGGATGGGAATCCATGGACGCCGCTCACCCAGTGGACGCTGTATGGTGAGGAGGCGTCACACCGGAAGTGAATCCTCCTCACAGAGCCACAAGTATGCACGCCGAGAACAAGCAGCGTGGCCGGCCCAGGTATCCTCAGCGTCTTCATGTTATAAATACAGTAGAAACCCCACTTAAGGGGGCCACCACATGTGAGGGAAACACCCCGGGTAAGGGGACACTTCCTGTAAGGGGGTTACCCCGGGTAAGGGGTCACTCGTATAAGGGAGACACCCCGGGTAAGGGTATTACCATGTATAAGGAAGACACTCGTGTAAGGGGAAACCCGTATAAGGGAGACACCCCGTGTAAGGGTGTCAACCTGAGTAAGAGAGTCACCCTGCGAAAGGGGACATACTGTGTACTGGATCGACCTGTATAAGATCAAATGTGAAATGGTTATGTAAATTTGATGTTTTGTATACCCCGTGTAAGGGGTTAGCCCGTGAAAGAGAGTCACCTTGTGAAAGCGGACATACTGTGGAAGGGGACGTCCTGTATAAGATCAATGTCAGATGGTTATGTAAATTTGATGTTTCGCATTTCAGATACATAGTGAATATATATGCCCTTCCAGGATACATACCTCCGAGTTACGAGTGATCATCGCACTCAGATATGTAAATGTTCTAGGGAATAATTCTGATACAGGCAATACTAAAGACATATCGTTAGAGATTTAGATAAAGGCAAGATTCCAGCCGAATATCTGGTGCTTCATTTCACTGCTACATGTGTTGGAGACTAGATCCCAGCCCGATCAATGGCGTTGTTGGCCTCAAGGGTCTGTCTTGGATCTTTCCCGCGCTTCAAACCTTGAAGAGAGCACCTTATTCCCTTTCCACGATTTCTCGCCGCAGTAAAAGCGAAATCTTGTAGCCCCCAAACGGACATACACCCGCCCCTGCAGGAACACTAGCACCAAAGGTCGATCGAAGCGACACCTTTAGAGACGCTGTGCCCGTACCGGAAGTGGTACGCTGGACGCTAGTCGCCTGAGAGTACGGGGAATAGGTTGTTTTCCTGTCTTCTTATTGGAGAGTTCCTCGTGCCAGCGTCTCCCGATCTACACTTTGCGTGTTGCGCCGGTTCCCTCGGCATCACAGAGTATTTGATATATAGTTGTAGGATGAAAATAAACTATCGTATTACGACTTCATAATTGCATGCAGGGAACCAACGTAATCAGCCTTCTCTTTTGTTCTTTGTCCGCGATGCAATCACAGCTTATCCGATGATTAATCTGCTGCGACTTAGATATGTTAAAAATACAAACAACACTTCAAAGAGAATCCTGGTCGTTCAATACGCTACAATGAGTAGGCAGGGAGTCCGTTGCGGAGGCTGTATTTTACTATCTGCATGCACACCACCCAAGGAGCAGTAGAAAGAAATGCCATGAAGACATCCATTGTTTTTTTTCTCTGGAATCTATACGAACATGAAGTCGTATATCAGAGAGAACAACCTTTCATTTCTTTCTCAGACGGGGGAAGTCACCATCAAAAGCGAGACGGGATTTTTTAGCGGGCCTCTTAAAGAGAATTTAGAACGTCGATGGCGCTTTGTCTTTGACTACAGAGTTAGCGGATCGCCTGGCGGACCGTAGCATGTCGTTATTCACGTTTTTTTAAGTTACAGAAGCAGAACTCAGGTTGTATGCGTGGTCGAGCGCCCTCTGTCAGCATGTAGGGAAACTACGAGGAACGGGAAGTAAGCAGAGAAAGGAAACGAGAGAATGGAGAGAGAAAACTGGAGCGGTTGGTGTGTTATTTCAGCCCACACACTTCTGGCCCATATTTCAATCAGGTCTAAAACTGGATAGAACCACAGCTGCGTTAACTCATCTTTACTTATGTATCCAACGTAACACCAAGCTAAAAAGTGTGACCGATTTTCTATAATTGTCTATGTACATACATATAATATATATGTATAATATAGATATAATATATTATATATGTATGCATGGTTATATATATGCTTGTACCTTTCTTGATATATCTTAGTATAAAATTCAATCTCTCTCTCCTTCCCTCTCTTAATCTCTCACCCGATATATACCTATCTGTATATATATATATATATATATATATATATATATAGAGAGAGAGAGAGAGAGAGAGAGAGAGAGAGAGAGAGATATATATAGATATATGAATAGTTATATGCTTGTACTTTTCTTGATATATGTTAGTATGAAAAACAGTCTCTCTCCCTCCTTCTCTTTCTATCTCACTCGATATATAACTATATATATGGAGAGGGAGACAAACAGAGAGATAGGGGGTAATATGGAGTGGTCTAAAGGCCGCTTATATACACGAGATCACCATAATGAAGATGGAGAGGAGAGAGTGCGTGTTTTTATTGACGTACGGGGTATTTGTGTTGTGTGACACACGTTTCCGTGTGACAGGTAGACAAGGAGGGGATGGAGATGACGTACAGCCCCCACCTCCCCTCCCCCCTCCCCCAACACACCCGCCGCACGTCGCCAAGCCGGGACACAAACAGCGGCAGATCGGCCGCCAAGCCAACCAAACAACCAGTCCTCTGTGACCGAAATCCCCAACATGGCGTTGGCCGGTCACCTTTAAAGCAAAGAAAATAAAAAAGGTGAAAAAAAATTTTAAAAAAAGGAAGAAAAAAAAAAAAAATTGAATGGAGACGTAGAAGGCAGCGCGCTTGGCAATTGGCTTCGGCGTGTGTCTTGAGGCTCCCATTCCGCCGTCGCTAGTCCAACAAACAAATGACCATCTCCGGGCCGGCCGTGGAGGGCGCTCTGTCTGTATTCCCACCACGGCCCGCGGCCCGCCATCTTAATAGTGTTAGTTCACGTGATGGCCACTGCACGGCGCTGGACACCGGAGCTGGTCGGACCCGGTTCAGAGCAGCTCAGAGCAGCTCTGAACAAATCTGAGCAACTCTGAGTAGCTTGGGTCAACTCGCAGCAGCTTGGGTCAACTCGTAGCAGCTTGGGGAAGCGCTGAGGAGCTTGGGTCACATCTGAGGAGCCTGGGACAGCTCTGAGGAGCTTGGGGCAGCTTAGGGCAGCTTTGGGCAGCTCGGAGCAGCCCTTAGTAGTTCTTAGTAGCTCTGAACAAGCCTAACGAAATCTGATCAGTCGGAGATGCTCGGAGCTGCTCAGAGCTACTCGGAAATGCTCGGAGCAGCTCGGAGCAGCTCGGATCTGCTCGGGGCACAGCGCGGGGTCCAGCTCAGAACAGATCGGAGTTGCTCAGAGCAGTTCGGAGCAGCTCGGCACAGCTCGGCACAGCTCGGAAATGCTCGGGAGTGCTCGGATCGACTCGGAGCTGCCCAGATCTCCTGGAATGACCTCCGCCCGGCTAATCGCCTGCAGCGCCCCCTACAGTCATGTAAACATATGTCAAGGCGCGCATGTGCACACAGAGACCAACACCGGAAATGGCATCCATTGCTCAGCTAGACACTGCCCTCTAGGGGACAGGCCAGGAACTGTGCGCCATGGGGAATGAGAGGGACGGGTCAGGGACAGTGAGCCACTGGGAGAGGGAGGGACCGGGTGGGGGGGGGGGTGACCTCAGCACCGCTTGTACCTTTAGGCTTCTGGTAATTCCCGTCAGGTGGAGTTGTAAATTCTCTACCCGCACTGAAGATCAAAGCGTGTTATTTGCATATAGATAGAGGCAGCACTGTGTGACTTCATGAAGAAGCACCGTTAAACCTTTACAAGTCTCTCCTCATACTCATAAGACACCGGGCCTCAGTCTGCAAACAGAAACCCGCGCAAACTCCATGGTGTGTTGACCAAGTATAACGTTGTTAAGATTCCCTGTTTATCGTCCACTTCAATGAGATGCAGCTCTCTTAATACTGAGAGAGCATCGACAACATTCACCCCTCTTGGTGGATTGTAGTCACAATGACCTTGTCAACAGAGTGTCAAAGAGCAGATTCAGAATTCTATTAAGTCATGTTTACAAGAGTCTAACATTGGGAGATTTTGGGGTTGCTGTAAAGCTCAACACGGCCAGCGTCATTCCAATGTGTTTATATGTTCACTTAACTTAAATATGAAAAATACATGGACATTTCTGGTTTAAATTATACATATTGAACAACGCACAGCATGTTATATGAAGTCTGTATAAAGATTCATACTGCGCAGCCGCAGATCTTGTATTTCTTTTATTATCGCCCATGTCTGAAGACATTCAGAACGAGGCTCTAAATAGAGACTGACACATGCGCACTGGTGCGTTCTGAGACTGCGACTGTTACCGGTGTGTCAGTACTGCAGCACCTTGAAGCCCCGGGTGGTACCGCCCAGTCTGCGCCTCATGCTTTCTGGTCATGGAGGCTAGTAAGAACAGAGGAATGAAAAAAGATTAGATAAAAACCCAGCCCCCAGGACCCAGTCAGACATTGGGTTTTTATGGAGAGAGTTGTCTTTCTCAGCAAATATTTCCAGGCGAGGTCTGACATCTAGTGGCTGCTTTTTCCCGACAGGGAGAGTCTGTGTGGAGTCACCTCTGTTTGGAGAGTGTAGAGAGGGTGGAGAGTGGAAGAGCCGGCCACACCCTTGGTAAACAGCGCCATTGTTTTCACGGTTCTGATTAATTGGTGTATTGATACTGAGAATACAGTCTCTCTACGGATACAATATCCACAAACGTCTGATGTATTAAACACCATTTTACTTTAAGATAATTTTTGAATTTCATTGTCGCTAGAGATTTCAGTTCCCAATGATTCATGAGAATTTCCGTCTCTACTTCTAGGATTGAAAAAGTCGTCTGATTCAAATAATCGGTGAAATACACAGACAACAATCGGTGGTTCTGTGGACAGGCGGCCGTAAACCACGAGGGGTTGACGCGTAGTAATACACGAGCGCTAGCAAGTGTAATACGAGGTCAACCACGAGTTATGGTATCTGACAGGTGTTATATAATGGGTCGTGGTTTACTGAGTCCTCATACATTTTCAACGGGGGCTTTGTATACGATGGATAATAATCAGGGATAAATAACACTAGCACCTGAATATCGTTGATGGAACAGGATACCCAAACCAAACACACACACCACAAACTCCGTGGTTTAAAATGATTGAAATATAAACATGAATAAAGAGATCAGCACCACAGTAGCACCACTCCACCTGAATAGCATGTGCCTGTTTTGATAACAAGGATGGGCTTTTGTCTTTTCACCAGGCATCTCACTGAAGTCCTGATCAAACAGAAAACTTCAGTCGGGAGTCTCACATGGCGGCTGTTCTATAAGGACCAAGCCGGATGCCCACACGACCAGTAAGTGTCCTTATTACTGCCAGACCTAGACTTGCTCAAGTCTTTGATTATGAACATTCATTAAATGATTAGACACAATGAGAATTAAGTTCATTAAAGTATGTATCCTTCTCTGACTGGCTACTTGCTCAAGTCTTTGATTATGAACATTCATTAAATGATTAGACACAATGAGAATTAAGTTCATTATAGTATGTATCCTTCTCTGACTGGCCAATGAATCAAAAACTTGTCCACTATGAACCAAATCTCCTGTATATGGCCCCCAAGCAACTCCCTGTAACCCTACACCTCCTCATACCCCTCCCCGCTCCCCTCCTCCAGTTCCCTGGCCGCCTGTGTTGTCATAGCAATAACTTTCGCCTGTGACTGATTTAAATCAAAGCGAGAGGGTATCAATCTCCCAGCAGATATCCTGACCAGTAGCTAGGATAACTGTATGGAGAGTGTTGGGAATGCTGGAGCTAAACAGCGCCAGAAATCCAACACCATTACCGATTGCACCAGTCCCTGTATCCCAGCGAGGAGGGTAGCCAAAGCATGCAAGGACTGGAGCCAGTCCTGTATCCCAGCGAGGAGGGTAGCCATAGGATGCAGTGACTGGAGCCAGTATCCCAGCGAGGAGGGTAGCCATAGCATGCAGGGACTGGAGCCAGTCCTGTATCCCAGCCAGGAGGGTAGCCATAGCATGCAGGGACTGGAGCCAGTCTATGCCAGACCCACCATGTTGTTCTAAATTCTGAAGCTTTCATCTCTCAGACTCCACCTCTTCTATCTATCTCCATAAATGAAGTCCGGATTTGATTAGCCTCAGGGGTAAGCCTACCACCAGTGTTGTGATTAGGCTGAATACTCTAGGCTACATAGGCGACTCGTCCCGCGATGCCGTAATGAAATCAATTGCCTCCGTTTGAATGTTTAAGGGGGTGGCTATTGTTTCAATGATGAGATGTGGTCTGTGGGTATTGTTCCGATAAAATTGACTCGTCTTAAATCATGGACCATGTAGCCAGGCGAGCTCCAAGTGGATAACTGGTTATTCCCTGCACTCAATATTCAGTGTGGATATATCTAGCACCTCGTTTATCATTTATATCGTGTTATTTCTAGCGAATACCCAGGATTAGCAGCACAACAGGCGACTGATCAATCCTCATATCAGTCCTTCCTTAGAAGTGGTATGGATATCTAACTCATTATTGATATTCAAAACCCTATCGTTTTACTTTTATATAAACCTCCCCAAGCATCATTCCGTTTTCCATTGATGAAATAAAAATACTCCCCTGCAACATCCCCAATCCCCAACCACCCCCGTTAAAAATACCGAGCGATGTGTCATACTTATAAACGATCCAAATCAAGCAGGCTTCAGCGCGTGAGTGACTCTGAGTCCCTCCATTGATTCTGGTATAATTTCCCCCGCCAGATGGGCCTGCCATTTTTTTTTCTGCTCACATAATACCTACTGATGGCCGTAGGCGTCGCTGCGAGCGCTACCCTCACGCAGTATCAAGATAACGCAAGGCGGGGGAGGGATAATGATGATAATGATAGTAATGATAACGATTCCAAAGTGCTCTTGCGGTGTACTATCCCAAGTTGCTTCGCGTGAGGCGATTTTATCTCCGCCTGTGGAGAGTTCCATATCTGGATGTCTGTGTATCTGCTTTTTAATTTGCATGCAAGATTTGCATATGCAAAGAAGTGGAGTGCTGGGTGGGCGGGCGTGTATAGGGAGGTTTGTGCGCATGTGCGGTGGTCACGTGGGGTGCTAGCTGCATATTCATTGGCTGTGAAGTTCTACCCTTGAATCGCGCATATCGGACGGTGTTTATTCAACAGGCCCCACACTGCAGGCATCCACTCTATAACTGAGGCTGCATATTGACATGAAGCTTCCACCCATAACGACATTTACATACTTAAATAACTCAGCACGCCGACTTGTATTTATCCCCAATAAAAATCAGCGCACAAGATAGATGGCTTGAGGATGGCGTGGTAGAAAATGAAGTATTGATCAATCAGCGACGCTGGATGTCCCGATTGGATAACGAGTGCCGCTGTGAACATATGAGACGGCGCAGCGGAATATCTGCAGTTTTAAACCTCAGGGAGAACTCAAGGAAAACCTACATCGATCTGTGGAAACAGTGCTGTGTTGAAACAGTAGTGTGGACCGGTATGTATAGGACAGCGCCAACCAGAGATATCAAGATGAATTTTTAAAAAGCAAGAATTATTGTAGTACTGTCAGTCTTCTGGTACAATGCATATATATATATATATATATATATATATATATATATACATATATATATATATATATATACATATAAATATATATATACATATATATATATATATGTATATATATATAATACGAATCTTTGGTGTATGTGTTTAGCATGGGAGGCAGGCCAGTGGATTCTCAAGGCTCTAAGCCTAGTTCGTTAAGAATTCCTCTCCCATGGAGCGTAGTGAGAACCTTGTACAGAATACCACTTAGAGAGTGTGAGATCTTATGAGAGGGGTCCATAGTGAGAACCTTGTACAGAATACCACTTAGAGAGTGTGAGATCTTATGAGAGGGGTGCGTAGTGAGGACCTTGTACAGAATACCACTTAGAGAGTGTGAGATCTTATGAGAGGGGTGCGTAGTGAGAACCTTGTACAGAATACCACTTAGAGAGTGTGAGATCTTATGAGAGGGGTGCGTAGTGAGAACCTTGTACAGTATACCACTTAGAGAGTGTGAGATCCTATGGGAGGGGTGCACCGAGATTGTTTGGTTTGCATGGATTCTCAAGGCTCTAAGCCTAGTTTGTTAAGATTTCTTTTCTTATAGAGTGTGAGATCTTTTGGGTGCTTTATCACAGGAAAACCTTATTCCTTTTTCATGTTCGGGGTGAGGCCGGGAGAGCGTTCACACGCCGCCCTCCACGGGTTCTGGAGGAGGCTGGAGGAAGACGAGGTGGGCAGACGGCTGACTGCTCACGAGGAGAAAGGATTGCCCTCGCATCCCATCAGTGGTGAATCTAACCCTGATTGGAGTTTCACACCGAGCTGACTCCGTCTACTCCGGTTTGGTCACCATCGGCAGTCCATTTATATTTACAATGGAAGAGCGCGGTACTCGTACACTATTTTACAAAATCAGCCAGTTCTACTCTTAGCAAAAGTATCAGGAACTGTAGGAGAGGGAGGCTTTCTTTCTTGGTCAGCACATTGGATGATATCACTGTAAAGCGCCAAATCCACTAAGACGACCAAGCGAATGCGTCTGCGGTCCGTGCGACTGTGCAAATCCCATGCGATAATATTCAATATATTAGATATTGTCGCAAGGCATTCGCTTGTCCATGCGAACGTCTGCGAACGTCTGCGAACCCAAATTCGCATCGAAAATCGCTTTAGTGGATCTGGCGCTTTACTCTAATAGCAGAGATTATATGTTGGAAGCAAGCCCAAATACCACAAAAAACCTGGGTTGGGAGCCTTCAATTCCGTGCACCTACGATAAGGTTGTGAAGCCCATATATAGTCTGATTTCCTGCACCTCTACCGCTATAGAGGTAGGAACCTAATGCGAGTAGCAAGCTATGTACCTCTACCCGAATCCTTCTCCATGTACTCTACTATAGCAATGTGTATTGCTTGTATGTTTAGCTAGCTAGTTGCTGTTAAGGGTGCTAAAACTCTCTGTGAGAGATGCGTATTACGAGTACCATGTGCTGGATATGAATGTAAACAGGCATGTATTTGCCTTTTTTTATTCAGGATAAATAAATCGATCTAAAAAAAAAAAAGTTCGAGCTCGTACCTGCTTGCAACTAGTACTGACAAAATATTAAAACGATAAAATGAAATTGTTCTTAAATAAATCACATCGTGTTGAAATATATTATAATAGCTTTAGGCAAGCAACATTTGTGTGCTTTGTTAAATAACATCAGTAGTTTCCTCTACTGTAATATAAGCGGTTTTTGAGAACCTCGGCCAGGACTTCTTTATAAGGTGAAGAAAATTGCTCTGGCTACGAGCCACCATAGAGACCCGAGCACCGGCTAATATACACCAACTCCGCAAAACTCAGCCTCCCGCGAGAAACCGCGAGAAACGCCGAGAACGAGGCTCGGTTACCATGGCGACCACAGACCGGATGTGGGCAGGTTACCGCCGACGCCTCCTATTATGGGATGGAAGGCGTTGAGAGGAGAGAGTGGAGAGTGAGAGGAGAGTGGAGAGGAGAGTGGAGAGGAGAGTGGAGAGGGATGTAAGAGCCGAGGGTTGCGCTGATAGAGGCTGAAGGTGGTGTGTGTGATGGGGGGAGGAAGGGAGGGCTGGTGTGTAGATAGGGGTCGAGTGGAGGCTGAGGGTTGGGGAGATGGAAATGTACTTTAGCTTTTCAATGCCGCGTGGAAGGCGCTTTTACTTGGCATTTCTACGGGTATCATTCATCCATAAAGACCAGGGCCACTGATCCCTCTGATCTTATTAAATCCCTCCTGGAGAGGCCTCCTTTCTGCCTCGCCCTCGAGGACGGCAGAGGGCGCCACGGGGGTGGATGGGTGAAGGGGGTGGCGTGGGGGTGAAGGGAGGGGGGGGGGTGGTCAACAGTTTACCCTCTCCTAGAGGATCAAACGCTGAAAAGGGGCCTGGATTTCCGGCCTCCAAATTGACGTGCGACTCGTAAATCGTCACGATTACAGACGCCACGTGTTGGTGGGCGATAAATCAGGAAACCAAGGCCCCAGCCCCGGCGCCAACCGGATACACTGGCCAGCGTCTCAGAAATCTGCTTATTTTCCTCACTTCCGCTCTCTAGATTTGCGTCCCACTGCGCAGACTTGGACCCAAAGCCCTGCTAACCCGAGTTACTCTCCCCCCAGATCCTTCGCGGCGCCTACGCTGGCTTAATCTCTGCCCCAACCCAGTGACGTCATACGCTGGTTATCATGGTATCCGCCAAGGACAGGGGGAACCAGTCAACATTTCGGATTCAAAACAAGGCAACTGACAAAAGTTATACAAGTCAAACAACCCACATATCATGAGTATGGAAATATGGGAATTGTTAAAGGAGCTTCACAGACAATCCGGTTGTTTCTTTTTCATACTCAATCCATTTTATAATGGGAATCCACAGTTGATTAGACTGCCCCTTCAGTGGAGCACATGGCATTGTTGACAAAACAAAGCCCTGCAACACATGAGGTGCTTTCCACTGTAGAAAGTAATCCAAGAGACTGTGTCAGGTTTGAAATGAATAATAAGAGAAATGCGAGTATTTTATTTACCATATAAATATGTTCATCTCTATTTACAAATGGAACACAAAATACCCCCAAAAGCCCTCAGAATTTAGGATTTTTTTAAACTGGCGTATGGGCCAGATTTAAGCCCAAACAGGCAGGTTGGGGCAGAGATATAAGCAGCAACAGGAAGTAAAGCGCACGATCTCTGCTGGGAGAGTGAACCCGACTCCCTCTCATCACCCTCCAACCCCCGCCCCGCCCCGACCCAGGCGACGGCCGGCAGATTTCCAAGCCCTTAGCGCGAATTTAGAGGTCCATAGATCACGTGACCCACCCAATGTGACGTCATCCCCTCTGCCCCCTCCCGCTTGTGTTGCTTGCAGGCCATGCCAGGTGGCAGCACCGGCGGCTGTGGTCTCGGTTTCCAGCGGCGTTTGGTAGCACCACAATGAGGACTAATTCATTTTCCCTTTCCTGCTTTCGTTTGTTCGATTATCCTTTTTTTTCTCTCCTATCAATGTATTTTTTTCTCCCTGTGCGTTCTTATTGAGCGCGGGGGTGATTGAGTAGAATGGATTTACTATCAGGTTCCCGGCTCCGGGGAGGGACTGTGATTTGTGATAATCCTTCCTTATGTACAAATGACCATCGGGAGGCGATGTTTCTATACAAATTGACCCTCCCGTATCCACAGGATTATGTTTGAGAAAAAGAAGTAGGATTTCCATTGGGTCAACAAAAAAAAGAAACATCGACAATTCCCGTTTCTTTCCTGTTATAAGTCAGTCCGTTCTGCCTCAAGTGGTTTGATGCTAAAAATCATTGTTGGAAGCAAAGCACCCCTGTTCCTTGGTGCTCTATGACCGATTTTTACAATCGTTATCCTATTCATCAACAAGAAAATCAACGCGGTAAAGGTGGAATATTTTCTCGGTACTATTTTCTAGCTTTTATTGCTGGTGTACTCGAACAGCTAGACTTTTGAGTTTCCATCGATGATATTTTGTTGAAAGTGTCAAAAATACCGATAAGTCTATCGGTACAAAACTCGGCCACTGGAAACTCCTCTATTCATTGTCTACTGCATTTTTTTTTTTTTTTGCAATTTTTATGGGAATACTGCGTTACACAATCACCGAATTCGGCTATATGGCCGTTCTTCCACTCGGGCCCTAGACCCCTACTCCTCATTCTTATGGCGGGTGTTAAGCCGAATGGGCAGTAGGTACCATTTTTGTATAAGTCTTTGGTATGACCCGACCGGGGTTTGAACCCACGACCTCCCATGCTCGAGGCGAACACCCTGACCACTTGGCCACCGAGCTTCCCCGGGCAGTAGGAACTGCGTTGATTGCAGCCTAAAGTCAGTGGGTTTTAATGTTCGTCTAACAGGGTCAGACGGAGATAAAGAGGTCCCCTGGTTTTAACAGCTCACGGCGCCGAGTGTGACCGCGGGCCCTGCCTTTACGGCCTTTAACCCGGCCTTCCCCGCGGCCTTTGTTCACCACCCCAGGCCAAGGGCCACCAAACTGAGTCATGACACTAGAGAACGGTAAATTCTCCCTACCCTCACCCTCTGTCAATCCCCGAGGTCAGAGGTCAGCCGCCCCTGTCCAGCCTCGTTTTCATAACGACCCCGCCTCACCCGCATGAATCCAGAGGTCGCCGCGAGTGACCGAACCTCCGATTATCGATTATTCTCCACTCTCTACTCTCCCCCCACATCCTCTGTCCAGACCCCTTCCCCTTGTGCTGGTTCCCTGCCGAGCTGGGCGTATTGACAATGCATACCCTGAGGGAACCAGCAACCATCGACTCCCCGGAAGCGGTGGACGTTGTCCGCGCGGAACTTTGGCCTGTGACACCGGCCATCCAATATGGCGGCCGCCTCTGACCTCGTTTTCACTTGGGCGTCCATTATTCTCTCCTTACACTATTAATTTTGAAGCGAGAGCGCTACCTTTTGCCAGGCCGAGTCTGATGCTTGTGCCGCTTCCATTAAAGATGCATTCCTCAATTTAGCCGTTAAAGGGGAGACGCGGAGTGATCCATGGCACTACTTTCTTGTATCATACCTGCAGCGCCCTATATTGCGCACATATAGAGAGTAAGAGGACTACTTTCACCACACAAGGCGCTGCGCTAACTAATCTTTACCTAGACATAGTGAACCAGACTTAGGCTTGGAGACTGAAGACCCACCAGAGTGAGAATCTGGTGGAGAGACTAACTTGAAGTTGCTGTTCTTTTTCGTAGTTCTAAACTCATCTGTCCTTCTCATCTCGTGATTTATGTCTAGCCATGCGGAAAACAGAATTTAATGCTGTGGTTTTCTGATCTCACTACCTTGATAGACACCTCTGAGATTTGACCTGTGTCAAGGGAAATAATAGCCCATTCAGAACTATGCTTTTTCTGTGGGTATCCGCTAGGGGGCTCTGCGGGTGCCTGTGAATCCTGCACATTTCCCGTTCCTGTATGATAGCGCGTTCATAGGCTTTAGCGACGAAGCCGCTGGCACAATAACAACATGCTGGATCCGAATGTACGACATGATATAATTAATAAAAGGCGCTTTGTTGATTTGGAAAAATTGGTAAACCACATTTAGCCTTCGATAGTTCAAAGCAAGTTCAATAACCCAAATATAGATTTGTTAGTCTATATTTTTCAAACTTCAAGTTCAATAACCCAAATATAGATTTCTCAGTCCATATTTGTCAAACTCGTTTTCTCACGTAAGTCATGCACACATGTTAGTCGTTAAAGGTCTTCGGTCCGTATCAGAAACACTCTGAGGTATTCTTGTTCCGAAGTACAAATTAAAGATACCTTATCAGCTGTGGAACTATAAATACCCATTTAACACCATATATAAACCCCACACAAACAAACCCTACACATCAACACTTCCCGTGTGATTTTTTTTGTATAGGTGAACATTTTGAAGTCTGTTAGCCGCGTCCTTTATTACACAAAGTCAAAGTTGTTTCTGGAAAGCAATGATGCCGTAAGTTTAAAAAAAAAGCAATCTGATGGGAAATGTCAGAGAAAATCTTCTTAAATCAAAGGAAACTCATCATAGGTTTTCTATCAGCATCCATTGTGAAGGTCATTGAACTGATCTCCTTTAATGAAACTGATTTGAAATCCCACACCTCACCTTCAAAGAATCCGAAAGCGACGACCTCTATGATTACACGCAAAAAGGGATGTGATATCGCTTGAACTCGTAATTACATCTAATAAAAACCTCTGATTATTTCCTAACTTTGTGCGGTGTGAAGTAACAGAGATATACGCAAACACAGATGTAAAAATGGATGATATTGGATGTTTTGCGACACTCTTTTACGACACTGTGATCACGTGATGTAACGGTTAACGGTAATTAACTTCCGGCTGTGTTCGGAAATAACCTTCTTCCGTCATCATTAGTGTTTTAAACAATGCTCGTATGGACATATAAGCACATATGGAATTGAATGATATTGGTTGGAATAAATACAGATCTAATTGATTGAATAGTATCATACCTGGTAAGCAAACCTGTTGACTGATACTTGATACTGAAGATGTTTAACCTGAGTTTTGACAACATTTTACTCATTTGAAATTCTTCTAAATATTTCATATCAAATAATCCAGTAAGATATCCTAAGTTTTATAAAATAATACTCAGGTGAGCTGAATAATATAAATGAAATAATTATATATTCATTCTATGGCTTAGTTGATCATCTACGTATTCATATAGTTTCACTATGTTACAGTACACACTTCGCAATAGTTAAAGCATTGGGGTTGGGAATAGAAAGGTGTATGCTATATATCGGGGTAGATATGTCTTCATGGAACAAAACACGTTGTCGCTTGGCCTTGTCCGTGTGGACAGGTGGTAATAAAACCCACTGTGGCGGCTTCAGTTTCTGCTGACTCCATTAGGCGGGTGGTATATAGTGTTAAATACGGCGCCGACACGTGTAATACGTGCTGTCAACACGTGCTCAGGGTGAGTGCGCATTAAGCAGTCAATACTCGTCCGCCCCCGCTATTTACTGCACAGCCTTCTCGTGCCGACACTGGTGTGTGGGGGATTCACAAAGTCCGCCGACCAAATACAACAATCCACAAAGCCCGCCAACCAAACACAACATTTACAAAGCTTATCAACCAAACACAACAATCTACAAGATTATCAACCAAACACAACAATCTACAAGATTATCAACCAAACACAACAATCCACAAAACCTGCCAACCAAACACAACATTCTACCAGATTATCAACCAAACACAAAAATCTACCAGATTATCAACCAAAAACAACGATCTATAAAGCCCGCCGACCAAACACGAATATCCGCAAAGCCCGCCGACCAAACACGACATTCCATTAAGCCCGCCTACCAAACAAAACTATCCACAAAGCCCGCCGACCAAACACAACAATCTGCAAAGCCCGCCGACCAAACACAACTATCCACCAGATTATCAACCAAACACAACAATCCACAAAGCATATTAACTAAACATAACAAATTAAAATGCCCATCAACTAAACACAATGATCTATAAAGCCCAACAACTGAATACAAGGATCCACGATACCCATAAACTAAACTAAAGGATCCACAAAGCTAAACACAGAAATTCACAAAGCTCTTAACTGAACACAATCATTCACAAAGTGCATCAACCATAAAGCTTATCAACCAAACACACAAATCCACAAAGCCCATCAACTAAACACACAATCAATAAAGCCCATCAGCCAAATGCAACCATCCACAAAGCATATCAATTAAATACAAGTAACCTGATAGAGCAGTTTGACTTCTCTATGGTCTATATGTGGTGGCGGGGTGTATGCGTACATAGCAAGAGTTTGACTTCTTTATGCTGCATGAGTGAGGGTGGGGGCGTGGTACAAAGCCACCAGCATGGCAGCTTGAGTGGTGTACAAAGTGGTGGATGTTTCTGAGATAATGGCCCTCACTTATCTTACAAACCTGATACCGTAGATATGAACCTGAAGAGGCAGACCTCCGCCCTCTGCCTCCACGACACACGATCCTACATCTGAGGCAGTTAGCCTCCTTTGAGGAGCGGACATTGAAATGCTTGTTGTTCTTTTGTGTTTGGGGATGTGGGCTGCAGGCAGTGCCCCGGATGTAGGGAGGGCAGGCGCCGGTAGGTGGCGTATCGGCACTAGAGGGCGCCACGGCCGGAGCAGCTCTGAGGCATTCAGAGCAGCTTTTACGTTACGTAATGCAATAGCAATATGCTACTGGCCATAACGGAGCATATGTAACCGAGCGTGGATCTGTCTCCTTCTATGGTTTCCTTTACACAGGGATACATGTAGATATGTATTTATACTCGGTGTATACATATATAATTTGTTTATATATATATATATATATGTATATGTATATATATATACGTCGAGGCCTACCGTATCGCACCCAGACGTGGCGGGTGAGGGAGACTGCTGTCTACCCATCTTCACACGGGACGACCTGGAAGTCCTCAATTCCTCCTCTTTTTTCCCAGAAAAATTCCGGGAATTATCCTCAATGTCCGGAGACATTGCCCTAGGCTTGCTCCTCCGACCCATAATTTTCAAGAACCGTCTTGAAAAAACGCCCAGATTTAAAATTTTTCTCAGCAAGTGAGAAACACAAGTGTGGTGGTCGGTGAGCAGAAGAGGAATGAGGAGATTACCGTTATGAGCTGCTCACCACCACGCGTAACGAATATCACCGTGGATATCGCATTATCCACAGCAACTACCTGGACAACGGAAACGGAGTAACTCCGGAGTGAATAATAATTACCATTTCATTCGGTATTTATATATATATATTAATCATATATAATAATATATATATACATACATAGTTGTAGGTACGCATCTATTTATCTCACCCTGGGAATAAATATCCATAGGCTTAACATTGGGAACTCGTTCCCCATGCCCCTACAAGTATTGCAGTCCGTTCTCCATGGTCTATATCCTATGTGTTGTCCATTCTTTTAATGTGTACAGGGTGAGATAAATACAGAAAGCAACCCGTTTTGGTCAAAGAAGTCATTCTCTAACTCGTTTGAATGCTATGTGATATTCTCTCAGCTGTCGCTTGATTCATATCACACCGCATCAAACTCGGAGAACGATGACTTTGACAACAACTTGTTGGTTACTTCTTAAATATATATCATATTTACATATATATATACGTAGAACTATCTATTTACATATCTATACACATATTACATGATATAAATCATATACAGGCCTGTGTACAAACACATACATTTATATACATGAGCTGTATACATACTTTGAACTGAAAAAGAGAAAGACGACTTGCGCTGTGGTATATGTATGTTTTTTTCAAATGGATCCGATGTTAAGAGGGCCGACAGCATGGCATCCCCAGCTCCCCTAGTGGCATTAGATGGAGGGATAGAAGCTAATGTCTTATCTCAAAGGGCAGTCCGGGCGACATATTTCTCCACCTGACAAGGTGGCCCCTAAATGGCCATAACTAGGGCCCTGTGTGCCAGCTGTCGACCATTCCGTCCGCCCAGTAGGAGCAGCTCGCCGTATGCTAACTGCTCCGAGCAGCTCAGAAATAGGTCCACGCCTCTTAGACGAGCGGCCTGTGTATCTCGCCCAACCACTCTGCCGACAGTGTCTGGCTCTATTATCCCACACAGTGACAGCTCCCGCATCCCCCCAACCATCCCAGCCTCCAGCTATTTGGATATCCACCCTCCACTCTCCCGTCACAGTGTGTGTGTGCGGGGAGTCGGGGGGAGAGCTGTCTCTCATGTTGATTATATATTATGAGAGTCATTTATCACCGCGGCTCGGCTTGCTGCCTGTCACCCGCCCGGCACTGGATGGGGTGAACTCCGGGAGACGATGGTTAAAAGATGAAGATCGCAGTCTACATCTCAGGTGGGGATTACTTGTATAACGCAATGTTCATATGTAAACCACAGTAGACCCATATACGGGTTGTTAACCACATCTATGGTATACTTGATAACAAATATGATATCACTGCGCGAAAACCACCAGTTTATATATGTATATATACACCCGGCATACCCGGTATGATTTTGCATATACAAGGTAGTCCTATTTTCCGTTGTGTATACCACTTATCTATACACGTGTAAAATGTATACAACCCGCGTATACATGTCCCGCACACGATATTTCTCTTCATATACGCTTTGCGGCATATACAGCCATTATGCTGACATATAGAAGAGGAAACGTGTCAATACACAGCCAATACATGCACTTTCCGCAATGGCGTATATATGAATAAACTGGTGTTTTTTGCGTATTCTTAATTACACAAATATGATATATTCTAAATTACAAATATATTCTTAATAATCAATTCACCAATTTCGTTGTATATAGTGCTGAACGTATCCATGGAGAGAGTTAAATCGTCCTTCATAGCCAATTCGCATAAGGCCTGGCATCCACCTACTACGATAAAAATTTAGACCTGCCGATATGGCACCGATACAAAGAGAAAATATCGGAGACATATCGGGAAGATGCAAAATCGTAGACGTATGTCAAGACATGCCAATCCACCATACATTGTATGGGGTTTTTATCGATGTCTAATCGCAGAAACATGGCCAACTGCCCCGATATTAGGTGACCTTCAGACGCGATTTAGATTTTTCATTGGGAGTTGCATCGTAGACCATATTGGAGCCATATCATAGTAGGTGGACGCCGGGCCTAAGCTTTCAGCATTAATTTAATCTGTAGAATGAGGGTACCCTTACGACGATTGGATTCTGAATAATTGGATTTGATGGAGACATAAAGTCTTCTAATCAAAGATGCTGTCCATTAGATATCTGTTCTAGATGTATAGTTGATAGACTAGAGGGGAGTTAATAGCTCGCAATTACTCTGTGGATGCTGGGTCAAACAAACACCTGACTACAATGATGAATGTGTGTGCCAGGCAGTCGCGCCAACGACACTATTTTTTCTCTGGGAAACCTCGCTACAGTCCACATTTACCTTAACAAGATATAAATGCACATCTGTCCCTATCCATCTCCACTTGTTGACGCCTGACATATTGACACAAACAAGAGACACTCCGGGTACCGGTTAACCGCAGGAACATGTCAAATTCATTGTAGTGAGACCTAAAGATAGCTACGGCGGAAGTGGAAAAACACCTGGTAATCAGAGAGCGGGAGTAAGTACATGCCGCTCCCCCTGTCCGCCATTAGCGGCACTACTCTCAGTGTGGGAGGCTATTTCTGGCAATGTTACTGAGCATGGGACTCCCTTTACCTGTGACGTAGGCACCTCACGTCACACCTATGTCCATATTTGGAGGATTTCCCTCTTAATAAAGATATGATATCACCTTTTCCAGCAGCATGGTGGAAAATAACCGGACAATGATTGAGACCCATCTTCGGAGTCCACACTGGCACTGAAACGTATATTTTTATTCACATATTCTCCGGAATACTTCTAGTTTCTGGCAGTTGTCTTGTGATAGTTTTATACTGCGACCTTGGTACTCTTACACTGAAGCCAACAACTCAGTGGGGTCTAAATGTCAGTGGATTCTAGTCAATGGCTGATGACTGCCTGGGCTGCCACCTCCCTCCCACCTCCCTCCCACCTCCCTCCCACCTCTCTCCCACTCCTTCCGCAAGCTGCCAGAGGAGACGACGGAAAAGCCAGGAACATTTCTAAAGCTGCCAAGACCTTTCTGACCCGACTTCTGACATTCCCTGACTCTTTGCAGATTACGGCAGATTTAAACACACTCACTCAGAGACTGCGATGACTGTTGCTCTTCATCCCTTAATCGCGTCATACAGAGAAGAGATTGAAATGCCTCGCATTTTAAGAATAGATCCAAGTGGAGAAAATAACATGCTCTTTCTGTTTTAAAGACCATTACTCAAGGGATACACGTTTAATGGTGTTCTGAGAATAGGTCAGTACTGCAATCAAGTGGCAATTGAGTCAGACTGGAATTTACAACAGGTATTTTCAGAATGGTGTTGTAATTGCCAGCATTCAAGTATTTGATTTGTTCAATATACCGAGATATATGATACATATGTATTGTCAGAAAATACTTTTAATCAGAAATCCGGGCCCCGATTTTTATCCGAATCGGCTATATGCCTTCGCCACACACCATAGATATACAATATCGGTATGTTTAAAACTTACCTGCAATTCGAGATAGATAGAAATGCAATATATGAGAATGAGTATTGGATTTGTGGAATTATAAGTCTATATTTGGAATGATTCATCCCATCCTCTTTCTCTCTATCTCTGTCTCTGTCTCTGTCTCTCTTTAACTCAATCTGTCTCTCTCTGTGTCTCTGTCTCTCTCTCCATATATATATATATATATATATATATATATATATATATATATCTATATATAAATATATGTGGACCATAAGTCCATGCGCGCTTATGGACATATAAATGGTAGTCCAGCGTTATTCCACCATTATATTATGGGGTATTGGATTTGTCATATTGTAAATCAAGATTCTGTGAGGCTGTGTTAAGGAACTGAATATTTCAAACAAACTTTGTTAAGGTACTCACTTGGTCCGGTCAGGGCGTTGCTGGCTTGAGCTGCTCTAAGCACGAGCGTAAGTGTAAAACACGCGATCACAGACGTGGACTTCATGCTGGCTAAGTTCACTTTACGCTGTCCTCTTCGCTGTTAGACACACAAAGGGGTGAGAACTGAGGAAACTCCGAATCCCGCGTACACTGGTGAGTGGTGAGCTGATCCCTCAGTGTGGGACTGTCCGTGTGGGGTGCGGTGGGCGGGCAGTGGGTAGGCGGGTCCCGGATAGGGGTACGGGCCGTAGGTGGGAGATCCTGTGTGCCGCAACTCCACCTCACAACAAAAACACGCCGCAATGGAGATGAGGGCCAACCCTGGGCGCTAACTTCTCGTGGTGTGGGCGTAAGGTGTAGGCGCTTACTTTGAGTAACTCCGAGCAGTTCAGTTAATCACTCCCTTAGTAGTAGGAAGTACCCTGGTCGTGCTACAGCTCCAGATTTCTCATCAAAGCCTGGTCCCTGCTGTGGCTCACTGAGGTGGTAATCTCAGGTCCGTACGTCCCGTGGCTGCGGTGTACACTGTGGTCGTAGAGGGAGTCGCTCGCTCGCTCGCTCGCTCACTGAATCGCTCGCTCTGTGACTCGCTCACACTGCAGACTGAACACTAAGCACCACGACGCTACGGGCGGTAATGACGCTTAGAAGCGCCACGGCTGACGCTTATAAAGAACCCCGTGCGGCACAGGTGGCGCCACCGACAACACGTGGGACGCGGGGGAGACGCCTCCGCCAGCGTCCCGGCTGCGTTCGGAAATCTCCGCCGAGGTGAATGAATGGTGGGAGTTGATGCTCTTTGACATGTACGGGATGGGAGGGCAGCGTGGACTGGTGAGGGGAGAGGTCACCTTTACTTAACTTTACATCAATTACCTTATTTTTTATTTCACAAATCTTTACGACGTACTATGATCATCACTTGGACGAGTTTCATCATTGCGTTCAGAACACATATATACAACTAGGAGCAAATTATAGAATGTTCATCATTGATGAATGAGCGTGCAATTATGAATGAATAATTTTAAAAGGTTTCAGTTACATTCAATCTATGGATAGTTTTCTGTAACCCACTTGCACCCACTCAACCCAATTCTGCTACTGCCTGAGTCTAGGATCCAAACATATGAGCACCAGTGGGTCAATGACGTATTTTGGTCTCTAGTGATTGGTCATGGTCAGCTGGGCATGTCTTTGAGGCCCTCAGACACTGGCACCCTGCTCCTTTCCCACTATCACAGTGAATAGCACACAGATGGTGAAGGGATACTTTTCTCAGCATGCTGAAAGTGTATATGAGCAGTCTAACCTTTAATAGGCAACATATATAGTCCGTGCAAGAACGCTCTTATAAATAACAGACAAATACATGGACAGGCGGCAGCAAACCACAAGCGTTTGACGCGTCGTAATACATGAGCGTTAGAAAGTGTAGTAAGACGTCAACCTCGAGTAGTTCACAGAGCCACTGGTTCACAAAACCATAGTTAGTTGTATTTACTATCCATCTTTTTAAGGGAATTAAACCTTTGCTCTATAGCACAAAGGGACTATTTTGCCGTATATAATATCGTGTTTGAATCCGTATGCAACGGTTATGGTATCCAAAAATTTGTCTCACGGCAGGTATAGGTATGTTATCATATGCCTTTGATATTTTAGTATTCAGTCAATCACTGCGACTAACAGTGTGAATTAGGGTGATTGGAAAAAGAAGCAATATATCACGATTAATTCCGATTGCAAATATGAGCTTGGATCCATTCCTTCACCCCACAGAACAGTGTAATCGCGGTTTCTTGGGTTTATCCTGTAGTAAAAAGACACTTCAAAAGACAACCTTTTATATGTTGTTTTGAGAAGGTGCTTATTACATCCAAATTACTATTTTGAAGAACATTAACATGAAGCATTAATATTTCTGTTAAATCGAATCATCTTTGTTTATATTTTTACTCATGTTTTTTTCTAAAAGGGTCGCAGCAAGACAGAGAATGGAAATTGGGCAATTCATATTTCGTTCACATGATTTTATGTTGCTATGCGGTATGTATTTATGTAGAACTGCATCGAGAATCGTATAAATAGACAATACCCAATGAGTTTGGATGGGCTGCAATCGTCATCGAGGCGAAGCCAAGTGACGATTAAGGCACGACCAAACGAGTGGAGTATTGTGTACTTTATGATTGGAGTGCAGTTCTGGATTTATCTAACCCCTTTCTATGACATTAAATATCACAAAAATTTGAGAATGATTAGAATTTACTTAGCAACTTCATATGACGTCATCTCAAAATCACTACACCAAGGCCGTGGTGTTGTATTGTCACTTTACGGGGGTGATCATTGAGTATTTTTTCTAATGTTATTGCTATGGCTAACTTTTACCAGGGGTGAGATAAAGTGTAGCCGTTTTCACTGTCTATCAGGCATGCTGACACGCCTACAACAGTAGATTGGTATAAACAAACGCATATATTAGTTTGCCTGTCTCCCTTCATTTTTTTTTTTTTTAAATTTTTTTTATTTCAAATATCAATAATACAGGCAGTCTGCAGTCGGCAGGTTTTGTATGCCCGTTTACAATCGGGATATCATGTAGAAAACAGAAACCACTCCAATCAAACAATATTACATTATATACAATAGTGAAATAAGGTATGAATGAATGAACTAATGGAGTGAGATGCTTACAATTCATACATAAAGATCTAACATTTTCAGTATTATGGCCCATTATAATCACCTTACTTTTAGCTTTTGTAAATTTTTTAAAGGAATACATCGATGTGCTGTCTTGTATTACAGCGGGCAGTCCGTTCCACAATAACATGCCTTTGTATAATGGATTTCTTCGAAAAAAAACTAGTTCTAGGCCTTTTCAGCTTCACATTTCTTTTGCATTGACCCCGTGTTTTCGGTTGATTTTCCTTCTCAAAGTCTCTGATTAGCCATAGATGATAATCCCCAAATGCTTCTAACATCACCGACTAACTAACTACATAATAGCGATCCCAAATCTAAGCATATATTCTGTTTACTCTGAGCTATTCTGAATACTCCCCTGTAGATGAAGTGATTTCATCACAAACAAAACGCCCACCAGCATCTTAGGCCACTCAAAAAAAAATCTTGTTTCTCATCACCGCGCGCATCAGAAAAAAAACTATTTTAGAAGATTTAAAGAAAAACACATTTAGATGAACCTTGATAAAAAATTATGAAAGGTATGTGTATTTAGTATCAAATTAAAGATCCTGAGGTCAGGGATGCACTCAATGTATAAAAAATATAAATCTGAAAACCCCGCCTAAGTGGACACCCCACGTAAATAAACACCCCGCGTAAGCAGACACTTTGGCCCAGATCGGAGGGTGTCAACAACAACAACAACAACAAAAACGCACTCGTGATATTTTTCATGGCTTGGTGATGAGAAACAAGTTAGTTTTTTAGTGGCCTTACAGGCTATGCGTAACGTCTCATACCTGCCCGGCCCCAACCACTGCTGTGAATTCACAAGAAAACATGTGAGAATGCGCGTTACTCACACACAACACTCACACGCACAGAAAACGGCCATTTCCGAACGCAGCCGCTGTGAGGGATGGCTACTAGGTGTCGCGGCTGATCGCCAGGTGCAGTGAATGTGCGGTGACGTCATGGCGGGGACGTGCTAAATATGGGCATAGCGTACTACGGGCGCGCGTCTCCCCGACCACCCGACCACCCCGCTGAGCGCCTCACGTGGGGCTGAAGGAGCCGCTCGTTAAGAAGGGTCAGAGCCATATCGGGAATTATCGTAAAACTGGATGAGTTTTAATCTTGGCCACCGTATGCCACGACTGGAGTTTGGCATAGTGATTTTACGAGGCAAAGCAGAGTGAAGTCCGGTGCCAAAACTCCAGGAGTGGCATGCGGTGGCCACGGTTAAAATGTATCAGGTTTTGATTTTATCCTACCCCTCATATAAATCTCCATAGACTAAACATGGTGTGACTGGATGCCACGGTTATGGCATAAGATATTTATATGCCACTGGTGATATATAAAGTTAAAAACATGTGACAGGGTAGGATAAAATCTAAACATCACTCAATTTCATATAATTGTTTACATGCCATTCATTGTCTTCGCTACAGATACCACTCAGCTCCGCTTCGTGATATCATTCCGGGAAGACAACTCATGCCATATAAACAACCATATGAAATTTTGTGATGTTTCATGATATTATCGTAAAACTGGATGAGTTTTTATCTTGGGCACTGTATGCCACGACTTGAGTTTGGCTTAGTGACTTCATGAGGCGAAGCTGAGTGAAGTCCGGAGCCAAGACTCCAGGAGTGGAATGCAGTGGCCACGGTTAAAACGAACCAGGTTTTGATTTTATCCTACCCCGTCTCCTCAATTCTGGAGTATTACGTGATAACAATTCTGTATGCCATCTCCTGGATTGCAGGCGCCACGATCGTATTACCTAATGAATATGTTAATGATCTCACCTATCTAATCCTTGAGCAGATTCAATAAATCGTCAGACCCTGCCCGGATCTTGTACCTACAACACCTATGCGTTGAGTTAACCTTACTAACGTATATCGACCGCTAGGAGCTGGATTTACTATGGGAAATCATAGTGGGTTAGAGGACTGAACTTTTATAGGATGTTTTGCTCCCCTGTTGGAACTGGCGCATGCGCGCCACTAGTTAACAGCGCTGCACGGCGAGTGGGCTTTCCGTGCACCCCCCTCATAAGATCTCACACTCTCTAAGTGGTATTCTGTACAGGGTTCTCACTACGCTCTATGGGAGAAGAATTCTCAACGACCTGGTACTGTCTGAACCAAGAGGAAAACCCACTGCTATTCTGTTTGGCCTTGCTGAGGGTTCTCAGCCCGGTGTGACAGGTAAGGTTGATAGAGTCAAGTTACACTGTCAAGAGTTTTTATTGTGGGATGTCCACTGTTGTGTTTGCACGGCAGAGGACATGTGTATTACTGTTATAGTTGTGAGGGGTGAAAACCTGTTCCCCCTCCCCGTCACAATTTATGACGGACGTGTGTTGGTCTTACGTTGGTTTGCAGTCACTTGTTGAGCCAGTTAACCCGTGCTGTCACTATGGCGTTGCTCTGCCACAGTTTTTCGGTTGTCGAGGGTTGTTACGCCCTCGTAGTTATCGCGTGGTTTCGACTAATCTACAGTCTCATCAGTCAGAGTGCGGTAGGTACTCTTCTGTGGTCTTCTTCCCTGGACAAGTCCGGGAGGTGGATATGTCAGCCCCGCCCGCTTGGCAAAGGTAATGTTCTGTCTATGACCCTTAACCCTTTAAGGACGCATGATGCCTGGAGGCATCGCGCACTAAAGACGCATGATGACTGGAGGCATCATTGTTCCAATATTAACAAAAGTGTTTTATCAAAGAAAAAATAGAGCAATATTCATGAATTCCTCAGAAAATGTAGATATAACATCATATCCAATATTTCTATTCAATAGAAATAAGATATCTATGACTATGTATCATAGTGCATGATTAGAAACTTGAATTATCAGTTTTAACCATTATGTGTCCGTCCTCTAGCCAGACAAACTGCCACCAGCACCTTCCTTGTGAGACTAGCTCAGCCCCAGGCAGCCGTCCTTAAAGGGTTAAAGGCAATACCAAAATATCGTTGGTTGTATCTTTCCAATTGGCTTTGTCGAATCTATTGTATAATGTAGGTATGATTGCGATTTTTTGACAAGAAATACTA
This sequence comes from Alentia gelatinosa, assembly GCA_950022655.1. Taxonomy (NCBI): domain Eukaryota; kingdom Metazoa; phylum Annelida; class Polychaeta; order Phyllodocida; family Polynoidae; genus Alentia; species Alentia gelatinosa. Next base: position 3,217,097 of record OX465590.1, read on the forward strand.
ATTATTGATTTGATCTGATTTTTTTATTTAATTTGACATCTATGTCCATATATCTCGTGGACAAGGAATTATCCCAGATTCTAATTCTAAGCAAAAAGTAACTTTATATATGGTGAATGTATTCATGGAATTCTCGGTAACGTCCTCAGAAATGCGTCACGGCCTCGTGAAAATTTGTCCGGGACTTTCCCCTTCAAACTCCGGAAACCGGACACCCTGAATCAGTTTACTTATAGTATTGGATACAGCTTATGTGAAAAGAAGGAGGATTACCTTGCTCTGAATAAAATATTCCCCTCGAGACCACACATACGACATGTTTACTTGCGGCTAGCGCAGGCAGGAAAAAATCATTCTCAATCAGGACGATAATCTGCTCTGTATAATGACGCCTCAGGGAGATTCCCGTTCTGTGACGTACGGAAGGAGGTTTCCCCTGTGAATGACGTCTGTATATGACGTCATTGTTAAGACGCTAGACTTACAAGCAATCTTCCTCGGAAATCCGAACTGCAGATGTTACTACACAGATTAACTCAGGATTAGAGCGAGAAATATGAATATATGAACTTGTATATGTAAAAACACTAGTGTATCTATAAAATACTTGTCTATGTATAAAATTCTTTTTTTCAGAAGGATAAAAGCAGTTCTGCTCAGGATAGATCTTCCACTGCATTTGGGTAATACATCAAGATCCAATTATTACAAATTTCACCAGAAACGCTACATACAGTATTATTTAAATATGATGAGGGGTGATGATGGTGATTTTAACATCGGTCATCAACTAGCAATACTTTTACTTCAGTACGGAATCATTTCCATTCATATTCTGACATCTCAGTTTTAACGGCTACCTTGAATTCTTTAATGATGTTTTTTTTTTCTGCACTTTCACAGGCAAATTATCCCACTGTTTTATCCCCCTGAATTCAGGCGACTTTTGGAATAAGCTATTCCTATATACCCATTATTGAACTTACTAGAGTTGCATACCGCTGCTGGGGGGTGCATTAAAAGTAAATTATGTGTCAAGGTTGACGTTTTCGTCCCGCTCTCATGTTTTCGTCCCGCTCTGACGTTTTCGTCCCGCTCTGATCACGTGATAAAATACAACAGCGGGACGAAACAATAGCTGTTGTGGTTACTCGATAAGGGTGGCCATTTGCTTCGGAAGTGTTTCAGGTAAAGAATTAAGCATTTTTATCGATATTTGAAGGTATATAGGAATAGAGAAGCCAAGTACCGTAAGCAAAACTCAAAGTTACTCGGTAAGGCATTACCTCGGTAAGCCTTACCTCGTAACTTTTAACAAGTTTTTGCTCACCGGAACATAGTTTCCCTCTAGTTCTGGCTCGTATGTTCCTAAATTTGACTTTGTTGGAACTTCTTGTGACACGCCTGTTTCCTTCGAGTAGTTCAGGTAATTTAGAGAGCCCCTGTATATGTACATGAGCCCTTGTTTATGTATAAAACACTAGTACATTTATAATAAACACTTGTATAGGTACGAAACACTTGCATATGACATTTTGATGGATTTCGCGAAGGTGGTTCCCAGAATATGAACCCTACCACATATATAACGTTTGAATTCTGTCGGATCAGCATGGAATTTTGTTGTATTTTAACTTTTTTTTGTCACTTTATGAATATCACACTAACTATTTGAAGTACAGTTTCTTACGATGTAACAATATGGTGGGATAATACCGTCAGTGAACTTGTGTCACCGGTTTAATCAGTTTCTTCATTTCTCCACCACATAGAAACAGACATACCAGGGACCTGTTTCACTAGTTTTGTGACCAAAGTGCTAGACAGACATGAGAAGCGGCACCAACAGTGCAAGCAATAACGGACAAAAGTAAGTCACGTTTCATAACGCAGGTCACATCTTATGTTGCATGTTGTGTCATAGCTTCCTCGAAAAAAAGATCTTGAGCAAATAGACAAGCCTTGAGTCCTAAGCAAAGAATGGCTAAATGCGGGTAGTAAATGTCCTAGTTTGAGTTGAGGGTGTTATAGGAAATATTTTATGTTTATATATACATGTAGTTTTATTTAAATGATTGTTTGCTGAAAGGTGGTTGGTAATGGATATCACTCCAGCGCCAGTAAAAGGGCAATGTCTAATTCTTTTGAAACCGGACACACCGTGTTTGGGGTCTGTTTTGTCATAAAGGCTGCTACTTGTGTTGTCATGAAACTAGTCTGTCTGTATAGTGTCACAGATGCCATCTAGACATGTCACGAAACTGGTGAAACAGGTCCCAGGACTATGCATGAAGAGTGGAGTGCAACGAGAGTGAGATCCTCGTGCAGTTATGAATTCAAACCTGCTGTTTCCTTTTTGTAGTTCTACAGTTAGCTGTTCTTTTGTAACAACCCGTTGGGAACCTGCCCTCTGTCACCATCATTTTGTCCCCACCCCTCTGTCCCCACCCCTCTGTAACCATGTAACCACCCCTCTGTGTTGGCCCCTCTGTCCCCACCCCTCTGTAACCATGTAACCACCCCTCTGTGTTCGCCCCTCTGTCCCCACCCCTCTGTAACCATGTAACCACCCCTCTGTGTTGGCCCCTCTGTCCCCACCCCTCTGTAACCATGGAACCACCCCTCTGTGTTTGCCCCTCTGTCACCACCCCTCTGTAACCATGTAACCGGCCCTCTGTGTTGGCCCCTCTGTCCCCACCCCTCTGTAACCATGGAACCACCCCTCTGTGTTGGCCCCTCTGTCCCCACCCCTCTGTAACCATGGAACCACCCCTCTGTGTTTGCCCCTCTGTCACCACCCCTCTGTAACCATGTAATCGGCCCTCTGTGTTGGCCCCTCTGTCTCCACCCCTCTCTAACCATGTAACCACCCCTCTGTGTTGGCCCCTCTGTCCCCACCCCTCTGTAACCATGGAACCACCCCTCTGTGTTGGCCCCTCTGTCACCACCCCTCTGTAACCATGTAACCGGCCCTCTGTGTTGGCCCCTCTGTCCCCACCCCTCTGTAACCATGGAACCACCCCTCTGTGTTTGCCCCTCTGTCCCCACCCCTCTGTAACCATGTAACCACCCCTCTGTGTTGGCCCCTCTGTCCCCACCCCTCTGTAACCATGGAACCACCCCTCTGTGTTTGCCCCTCTGTCACCACCCCTCTGTAACCATGTAACCGGCCCTCTGTGTTGGCCCCTCTGTCCCCACCCCTCTGTAACCATGGAACCACCCCTCTGTGTTGGCCCCTCTGTCACCACCCCTCTGTAACCATGGAACCACCCCTCTGTGTTCGCCCCTCTGTCACCACCCCTCTGTAACCATGGAACCACCCCTCTGTGTTCGCCCCTCTGTCCCCACCCCTCTGTAACCATGGAACCACCCCTCTGTGTTTGCCCCTCTGTCACCACCCCTCTGTAACCATGTAATCGGCCCTCTGTGTTGGCCCCTCTGTCTCCACCCCTCTCTAACCATGTAACCACCCCTCTGTGTTGGCCCCTCTGTCCCCACCCCTCTGTAACCATGGAACCACCCCTCTGTGTTTGCCCCTCTGTCACCAACCCTCTGTAACCATGTAACCACCACTCTGTGTTGGCCCCTCTGTCTCCACCCCTCTGTAACCATGTAACCACCACTCTGTGTTGGCCCCTCTGTGACCACCCCTCTCTGACCATGGACCCGGCCCTCGGCCCTCACTTCACCTGGCCCCCGCCCCCCGTGCCTCTGTCCGTACTCAGCCGCAGCTGTCATGTTTTTTATGTCCCTGCGGTGTGTGAGCAGCTCGTGAAAAAGTCAGCTGTCAGGGCGGGTAGGGGCGAGTAGCTCACGGGTAGGCGGGCGGCAGGCGGCGGACGGCGGGCGGCGGGCGGCGGACGGCGGGCGGCGGGCGGCGGACGGCGGGCGGCGGGCGGCGGGCGGCGGGCGGACGGCGGGCGGCGGGCGGCGGGCGGGCGGGCGGCGGGCGGCGGGCGGGCGGCTGTCAGCGGCACGTCGCCGGCCAGTGACGGTCAGTGACGGTCAGTGACGGGAGTGACGGGTGTGACGGGAGTGACGGACCGAGTCCTACCTGTCAGTCGGCCTTAACCCTCCCCGGGTACGGCCATGTAAATAACAGTACTGTTAGGATACTGAGATGCCCTCATGACCACCAGAATTTCAGAGAGATTTCAATCTTCCCTGAACTAATTCGTAAACTGAAAATGGGAATAGATTGAAGGCAAGCTTCACTTTCTTTGATTTGTATCCAACTTCAGGACGTAAGTATAAATGACTTTTCCTCAGTCTACCCAAAATCAGTCGTCGGTGTTGTATTGTGTACAGTTGGGAAGAGAAACTATTGAGCCTATAATTTGATCAAAATCGGCAAGTAATTTGTCGGTGGTATGAAATTCATTGATCGGTGTAAACCCCAAATAGGGTACTAGATTCTGCAGTCCCCAAGTTTTGTTTCTCAAGGAGAATAACCAGGCTTCATTATCCAACAAATACGATCTGTCGATAGAAAACACAGGGAGTGTGTAGCACCACACCATGTGCATAGCGCATGCAGACAAATAATGCGTGAAAAATGTGAACTAAAGCGGGATTCACACATAGATACTAACGTACCTGAGACGGGTGTACTTCACACCTTTCCCCTTTAGTCTCAGACAATTCACCTTTGGTACAAAGTTCTCATGAAAAGGTGCTTTTACCAGTCTCAAGGAAAGATGGTGAATTTGATCCACATGGAAGGACACAACTGGTACACCTTACCTTGGACTCAAGTAACCTTGAGTTGAATAGTGTGAAAAACATGTGACCCTGCTTGCTGACCTCCTATTGGCTAGGTTAGGTACTTGGTCGGTGACTCAGCAGTGGGTCCATTTGTCTCACCAGAATGCCCCTGTAAAGGGGGGCGTCCACCAACCACGACAAGGCTACGACAATGGCTTCCCGACAAGGTCCACGATTGGCCTGAGATTGGTGGCCTTGTCGTGGTTGGTGGACCCCAGTTCCAGGCAAGAGTCTACGAAAAGGCCACAACAAGGCCACGATTGGAAGCTTGTAGGGAGCCTTCCGACAAGGCTACGACAACATCGATCATGTTTGATTCTTCCCACGACTAGACCCTTGTCATGGAGTGGTGTGGTTTCCTCATATCACTGTCGTTGTGTGTCGGTATTATGGACGTCTTTTTTCACGGGAACCAGCGACATCTACGAAACGCCCCGACAATGCTGTTGTAAAGCCCCTCTTCTTACGACAAGGCTGCGACAAGCGCCGATTGAAACTTTCACGTTAGCGCTTGTCGTAGCCTTGTCGTGGTTGGTAGACGCCCCCCTTAAATTTCAAACATGTTTAAAGTCGGATTCACACGATGTGCTTTAAATGTACCTCAAAGCTTGAGATTCTGTACTTGAACACAGTTTCTTCGTCTGAATTGTATAATTCAATTTCCCTGATTCATGTTTTTCCCATGCAGCTTAATATTGGCGACATATACCCCTTAAAAATGAACAAAACTTCATGATGCAATCGTGCACGTTCTGACGTGCAGTCGTTGGCCACCACCAACTGACTTTCAAGAGAACTCAATAAATCGATGCAGTTTTTGTTGGCCAGTAGAAAATGGCTTTATCTCATCTTTCTTCTGTTACTACATTAAAAGAGTTAAGACGGACCCAGCCTTCGACAACAATAATAGAAAAAACTATTACAGGAAATGAAATCTGAATCGATTCCACGGCGAGCTTTGTGGGGCTGCTCCCGCAAAGAGTTCTTGACAGCAACCTGCACAAAAAGAAATATGATGGATTAAAAAGTTTATGAGACTCACATTTATCGTCACTTAGGACCCTGGGGATTGTCATGTAGTGTAGGTCAGTGTTGTATTTTCACCTGCGTTTTTGTGTAGACATACATATTATTATCCATCGTATACAAAGCCCCCATTGAAAATGTATGGGGACTCAGTAAACCACGACCCATTGTATAAAACCTGTCAGATACCATAATTGTGGTATACGGATTCTAACCTGTGGTATACGGCCTCAAAACCATGGTATACGGGAAAAATAGTCCCTTTTGCTATATAGCAAGAAATAGTCCCTATTGTTATACCCTTTAGAATGGCAATTACTGGGTTTGATTTATTCGAAAAGATTGATAATAAATACAACAAACGATGATTTTGTGGACAGGCAGCTCGGTAAACCACTCGCGGTTGACCTCGTAATACACTCGCTATCGCTCGTGTATTACTACGCGTCAACCTTTCGTGGTTTACGGCCGCCTGTCCACAAACCCATCGATTATTGTCTATTTATCCTACCCCTAATAAAAAAACTCCATAGGCTTAACATAGGCCGACTGTAGTTGGGCGATTATGCAGAAAAATAAAATGTATCGCTCTAGTGGAATGCATTTGTGAAATGACGTCATGTGAAAAATGACCAACGAGCGAGCAAGACAAGAGCGATATTGAGAGTGTCAACAAGCACACATTATGCAGTGTCCCGCAATTTTAACTGACAAAAGGAACAGAATCTCATGATATTTTGAACCCTGTGAGGAACATGAATCTCACCGTATGAATTCCACTTAAAGTGGGATTCACACAATGGGACAAATGTACCTGAGACTGGTGTACTTCACACCTTTGCAAAAGTCGGCTACAATTTCCACCTGGGTAAAAAGTTTCACAGATTCAGGTGTTCTACAGTCTCAGGGTAACATGGCGGATTCAATTCACATGGGAAGACTTAACAGGTACATAGTCTCATCCCTACACCCCTACACAGGGTACACAGGATACACAGGGTACACAGTCGCAGACTCAGGGTACTTCCCCGTGTGAATAGGTGTTATTTGAGACCACTGAGACTCACAGATTGGGGAAGAACATGTGAAATACATTTGTCTCACCAAAATGACCCTCTAAATTTTAAACCTGTTTAAAGTCAAAATCTCATGAGATTCTGTTCCTTGTTACGGGTGATTGTTGCCAACAATTGCAAGAGAAAACAGTTGTCTCAGCAAAATGGAAACCTGTCATTCACACGAGGAGATTGTGTTCTAGTATCGAATCTCAACAGGATTTGTCTCAGACAAACGGCCTGTGAGGTACGTGAATCCCACCGTGTGAATCCCACTTTAGGTATGGCTTGTCAGTGAACCACAGCTCAACTGGTGCCTCTCACCTGTTCTTTGAGACTTTTATAAAGTTGAACATTCTCTCAAAATTTTTCTGAACAAAGTGGACATCCTTTACGTTGTCTTCCACCGTCAAATGAAGTCCCACGTCTATCACAAGTCACCTTGACTTAACCGGAACTGTTTTAGGCCTGTCTGGCTGTAAAACGTTGTTCAAAGTCGAGAACAAAAAGTACACTTCTATTGTCTTTTCTCGGTAAGGAGTTCTTTGTGACGAAGATGAACAAATGCTAGATGACTGGAACAGGAGGTGATTTCATACGTCAAGGATGAAAGTATCTCAGTTTGTATTTTGCTCAGTAACAGTATCGCCCAAGTCTCAAACAGGAGGTTAAACTGTCAAACGCCCACTTCACTACTGAGAGGTGGATGTGCCCAGTCCGACCGAACAGGTCGGTCCATGTTTATCCTCCAATGGACGGGAAACCCTAACGGTGCAGCGTACCCGGCGTTTACACCAGGGACCTGTTTCACTAGTTTCGTGACATGTCTGTGACACCATACAGACATTGTAGTTTCCATGCTTTATCTCACCCCAGATATTTTTTCTCCATAGACTTAACATTGGGAACTCGTATCTAACACCCATTAGATATTTAGGGAAAATATCCAATGGGGGGTAATGTCACAAATGTTACCCGATTAGTCAATATTAAGGGTGAGATAAATTCAGAAACCCATTCAAGTATAGGGTCAGAGCTCGATCCCATCTCACTTAAATCACATAGTAATTCACGCGGCTTCGCCTTGTGAATTACTATGTGATTCAAACTCGATGGGATACGGGCTCAGACCCTAAACTTTCATGGGTTTCCTCTATAGTACCAAAGAGAATGTTAATGTTGAGATCATTTCTGCTACCTATGTGTATCGATAGATAGTAGGTTGAAGTTTGACCTTTATTATGAAAAAATAAGAAATGAAGCTACTGGCAGGATCTATAACCTCTAAAAATTGAGGTTTTGCATTAATAGTGATACAGCTGTGTCGATTACGAAAACTAGGATTCTTAGCTAGATGGAGTACTGCGATTTCATTGGTACCCTTTTACCCCAGGTATATAGGGGACAGAGCCATTGTTTGTTCATGAAGCAGTCACTAGGTGGTCGGGGGACAAAACCTGTATTCTGGCTCTTTGTTCTTACGAAATTCAATTGCCTTTCAATGTTTTACCATGGTTCCCTTGACTCTCTACATCCATCCCAGAGCAGGATGATATAATGATTAAACCCAAGACATGGTATTTTCCACATGGAACACTTAATATACATATCTGAGCAAGGTTAGAGTTGTGACATTTCCCCATTATGACTCACTTCTTTTTCACTTCCATTAGTGAAGAACACCTACTTTTTCACCTTCATTAGTGAAGAACACCTACTCGGGGGGCGTCATGGCGGCGCCCATGGATCATAGGCTATATGCCGTATATAAATAACCTACAGACCTTACTGAATAACATACTGAGAGTGTGTTTTGGTGTGAGACTACAGGACCAGGTGCCGGTGGATGTATTATTGTTCAGGGCGGGGTTGGAACCGCGTGTCGCTAGACGAAAACGCCATCTGCTGGCCTATATACATTGGTGGGCCTCCAACCCTGAGAATTTGGTTTCGAGGGTTGGTGGCAATTTGCCATATACACGTAGCACTGGGGAAATGAAAATGAAATTAAAGAGACCAGAGACCGACTTTTTTAAGCGATCACCGTTGTACCAGGGTGCCCTTATGTGGGATTCTCTTGATGGTGGGGTTCAGTCAATTGTAAGTAGAGACAAGTTTAAGTCAAGAATCAAGAATGTAGTGCTGTAGAAGTGAATTCAATTTTATGTGAGCTACAATGTGGAACTGTCTTTGTCCAAATATGTTAAGCTTGGTTCGTATAAATGGTGTGTATAGCCCAAACAATATATATGGGTATAGTTTATCATTGAATTATGGACATTTGAATTATAATTATGCTTTGTCGCTGTATTACATTGTTTATGTAATGTATACCGTTAAGTCAGTGTCGTGTCCTGAAATGTTTGTCACTATATTGTCCTGTTGTTGTATTATGACGCGATACTGAAGATCAATCATGCTGTATAGAGACTTTTTCGTCAATAAACTTATTTTCAAAAAAAAATAAGCTGCCCTTAGGAAAAGACAGACCCCAAACATAAGAATTAGACAAATCTAATGCTCTTTGAAGCATCACGTATTGTAAAATTCAAAATAGTAGTACGTCCCATAGAACATGCTAGCTGAACGGAAGAATGTGTCCAGATGCATGCGCTTATTGAGTGTTTGTTTGTTTGTTTGGTTTGATTTTACGCCCAGTCAACCATTATAGGTCCTTTCCAGACTTTCTCAAGGTTCTCTTACACCACAAGGGTGGTGATCGAATCTTATGTAATCAATTCAGGTAGAAATCTCACCCCTACAAATTTACCGAGGTGAGAGTTCTTTTACTTCCCACACCACATAGACATGGAATGAGAAGGATGGCGTATTGAGTGGGCGATAATAGCAGTTTATCGCAGGGTAACAGACTATGGCAGCACACCGCTTCTCCTGTTACCCTACATGAAGAAGGAGCAGGGTATACAGGTAGGTAGGGTTTCCACTTAATGCTCCGTGAAGCATCACGTATTGTAAAAAGCTAAATGGTCCATTCGTGCATGGTTCTTTGAGCACGTGACGCATTGCCTTTCCGCTGCTTTTACGTGGTGTTGGGTGACGCACGACCGAGTGGTCCGTGTACAAGTACAGTAGAACCCCGCCTAACGGACACCCCGCGTCAGCGGACACCTCGCATCTGCGGACACCTCGCGTAAGCGGTCACCCCGTGTAAGCGGAAAATATGGCTCGGAACGGAAATTTTTCCCTCCATTAGATGTTTAATTTAACCCCGCGTAAGTGGACACCTCGCGTAAGCGGACACCCCATGTAAGCGGTAGATTTTTGCTCGGAATGGAAATTTTTCCCTCTATTAGATGTTTAATTTAACCCCACGAAAGCGGTCACCTCGCGAAAGCGGTAACCCTGGTAAGCGCACCGTTATTTCGGTACGAAAAGGCTTAAAACCCTGTGTAAGCGGACACTTCAGACGGACACCATACACAAAAATAGATCAATCAGTGTCTTCTTATGAGTGTGTGTGAGTATTCCTAGAGAATATATTTTGTAATTCAAAGTTTCATAACTTCAGACCCAATTAAGATATCGGAAAACGGATTCAGATCTACCATCCCCTCTGTCTCCCCTACATATCACCATATAACACATGTATATCGGGATATTTGAAAACCCCGCGTAAGCGCACACCCCGTGTAAGCAGTCACTTTGGCGGGGAACGGAGGGTGTCCAGTTAAGCGGAGTTCTACTGTACGTAGAACAGAAGGTAGCGGATCACTGGTTGAAATCACCTTCAAGCATCCAACTGAGGCAGTCATCCTGTTTATAGTGATAGTAAGATACGTTTCCTCTGACTCTACATTTGATAACATCATATCTCAACCTCTATGATACATACCTATTTGTTATTGCCAACGATCATTGCATTTAGCACCATTGCGCAATTATTCGATTTATCTCCCCCCTAGTACAAGTTTAGCCATAGGAATAATATTAGAAAAATATACATGTACTCGACGATCAACCTGGTAAAGTGCCAATACTACGCGCCGGCCGTGGTGTAGTGAATTTGCTAAGTATATTCCGATTATTTTGAAGTTGTGATGATATTTAATTTCATAGAAAGGGGTAAATAAATCCAGAATCGCACTTGAATCGTAAGATAGACAATGCTCCACTCGTGTTTTTATACGATTCTCTATGGCGAGTATTGTCTATTTATAAGATTCTCGATGCAGTTCTATATAATTATTTTTATAAAAATCATTGGCAAGTGGAAACGAAGATAACAATTTTTAGCCCCACCACAAAATGTCCCCAGGTACAAATAGTCTAGATTGCAATGAGTTTTCAAACCAATAATTGGTTATCAGGTGGAAACGACCTGATAACCTCATTTTATCTCACCCCGTAAAACATTATTTATTGATAAAATGAACCGCCCAATTAGACATTAAGTATTGGGTACACGGACTTCACGGCCGTGGAGTACGAGTTCCTAATGTTAAGCCTATGGATTATACCTGGGTGAGATAATTAATACAATCCAGTGTTGTCTATGATCATACAGTTGTTCATGTGTTTAATAAAAATATATAGAACTGCATTGATAATCATATAAATAGACAATACCCCATGAGTTTGGATGGGCCGCAATCGTCATCGAGGCGAAGCCGAGTGACGATTATGGCACAACCAAAATGAGTGGAGTTTTGTATATTTTACGATTCAGGAGCGGTTCTGGATTCATCTCACCCCTTTCTATGACATTTAATATCATCACAATTTCAGAATAATTAGAATATACTTAGCAAAATCATATGACACAAACTCAAATTTACCACGCCATGGCCATGGCGTAGTATTGTCACTTTACGGGAGTGATCGTTAACTATTTTTTTCTAATGTTATTCCTATGGCTAAACTTGTACCAGGGGTGAGATAAAAGGCAGGTTCTTCACGTCCTTGTTGTTGATGGAATCTTATATAAACAATCCCAGTATAAATCAGGCACAACGAAACAATTTATACTAATAATTATCAACACTTAAACCTCAACCGGTGACGCCAGTCTGCGTTGTAGGATTTGCCTTTAAGGCATGGTCTAGACTGTAAAGTGTGAACTCTAGTCCACAGTAGTACCTCAATTAGTCCTTACATAGACTTCGCGTCAAAATTAGAGTTGCATTAAAAGCTTAAGCCTTTCCCTGCAGCACCCAATTCCCCTGACACATCATCCCGCCACTGGCAGGGCCTGCGGGCACACCTCTCCTTATGCGGCGTTTCCACAGCCGACTGAATGAGCACCGATTATTTGGGCACTGTGAAAGATCTGTAAGTCTTTGTATTTATCCTACCCCGCATATAAATCTCCATAGACTTAACATGGTGTCGCTGTATGCCACGGTTATCATCCTACCCCGCATATAAATCTCCATAGACTTAACATGGTGTCGCTGTATGCCACGGTTATCATCCTACCCCGCATATAAATCTCCATAGACTTAACATGGTGGGCCTGTATGCCACGGTTATGCCATGAAATATTTATATGCCACTGGTGACATATGAAGTTAAAAGCATATGACAGGGTAGGATAAAATCTAAACATCACTCAATTTCATATAATTGTTTACATGCCATTCGTTGTCTTCCGTTACAGATATCACTCAGCTCCGCTTCATGATATCATTCCGCAAAGACAACTCATGCCATATAAACAATCATATGCAATTTTGGGATGTTTCATGATACTATCTCTGTGCCAAAGATTTATGAATAATCAAGTGAAAGAAAAACCTTCTGAAACACCACGACACAGAATTCTCAACCTTCCAACATCGCCAATACCCGGAAATTAAGTGTCATATTCTGACAAACTACGACACAGATGCATGAATTTTGATTTCCAGCTATTAATATTCTTCCTGTGAAACGTAAGTTTTAGGTAGAGTGTCTATTTGTCGCCAGATGAGGATGCATCAGAGACTGATAGTTGAGTACAGGTAATTTATACTACCCCTAATAAATAACTCCATAGGCTTAACTTTGGCCAACTGTATTCGGGCAAGTACACAGAAAAATGAAATTTATTGCTCTAGTGGGATACATTTGTGAAATAATGTCATGTGAAAAATTACCAACAAGCAAGCAAGACAAGAGCGATATCGAGAGTATCAACAAGCACAAATTATGGAGTGTCACACAATTTTCACTGGACGTCGGTGAATTAAAGTTATTCTTTCAATATTCTGAAGTAATGAAGATGGGGTAGCATAAATTCTGTACCAAACTTAGTCAAGTCTTGTTTATTGCACTCCGGCAAGGTCTGCTCCTCACTGCACCTGGCTTTGCCTCGCGCAGTAATACGCGACCTTACCATCGTGCGATAAACAACAACTCGACTAACTCTCGTTTGGTTTCTCCTAAGTCTCTGATAAGGTATGTAGGTGTGGAGATTGTAAAGTGAGTAGTGTAAGTAATCTCTACTGACACTGGCGACCTTTAAGATGCAGTCAAGATGAGAACCACCCTCATCGTATAACATCTCCCCATCCAGGGACTGACAATCTAGGGTAGAAGATACTCATTTATTACCCAACTATTACGGAGTCTCCATAGGAAATGCATAGGGCACCTGCAATTAGCTACCCGGAGATTCTGGCATGTCAGAATCTCCTGCAGGAGATTCCGGTTAAAAAGTCCCTGCCAAAATGAGGTCAATTCATAATGTACTTCAAAATAAGTTAATGTTCATTCAATATTATTCAGTTATAATCAGTCACAATAATCTCATTTATCATCAGAAATCACTGTCATAAAAAGTTTGGCATCCTAAAAACCCAGAAATAGCTAACTATATAACAGGCATGAGTATACACAGAATTACCACCATGCTTGACAGTGCTGTGGCGTTATGGTGTAATCTGGAACTATATGTACTGTTTTAGGCAATAGACATGTTATTAATCTTGTAGGTGGGTAATAAATACAATAACGACTAGTTTTGTATACGAGTGTCCGCAATCTCCTCGTAGTTGACGACGTAATATCCTAAAGCGGGGCGTCCACCAACCACGACAAGGCTACGACAATAGATTCCTGACAAGGTCCAAGACTGGCCTACAACTGGAGGCCTTTTCGTGGTTGGGGGACCCCAGTTCCCAACAAGAGTCTACGACAAGGCCACGACAAGGCCATGATTGGAAGCTTTTCAGGAGCATTCCGACAAGGCTACGACAAAATCGAACATGTTCGATTTTTCCCAGGACTGGACCCTTGTCACGGCGTGTCGGGAGCGTGTCGCAGAGGTCTACGATAGAAAATCTTGGTGGAGCGTGCACTTCCCGACACAGCCCGACAACGCTGTCGTAAAACCCCCCTTCTTACGACAAGGCTGCGACAAGTGCTGATTGGAACTTTCGTGATAGTGGGATACCCCTTTTAATCGCAGAAACCTGTTCCACCTACTATGACTTGTGCTGACATGACGATAGAATCGGAATGGTGTCGGGAAGGCAGTCGTAAAAACCAATCGGGACCAGAATCGTGGTAGGTGGGGGCCCGGCCTTAGTGTCTTTGCCGGCATAACCATTCGTAGTTTTGGCGCTTTACCAAAACTCATGTTGTGTTTTCAGCGGCTACGGATCTCGATCCAGCGGTTAGGATCTTTGTTGCCTCCGACGTACGTAATTAGCGACATGACTTCACCCTCCACCACAGACCCCGCCCTGTCTGACCCCTTTCAGGCTCACCCCCCCCCCCCCCTCCCCCCACCCCGCCACGCCCACCGCGCCTAGGCCTGCTTTAAACCCCGTTTTTATCATGCCGGCCGGGGGAGCCCCAGCCCCCTCACTGGCGTCTTTTTGTATCTGGCCTCTGTGGATCTAATTGGCCGGCGAGCCTGTGATTATCGTGTACGTTTACCTGGACTGACCGACCCCAACGGTAATGAGCCTGGCCCCGTCTCCCGCCAATATATCAACACGCCAAATTATCTATATTCCCTATGATAACACCACGAAAATATACCAACAATTCTACATCATATCTGCTATCATTACGACAATACATACTTAACCATCCACCCTATTTGATAAGGGGTAGTTTTGATGATACCCAAGGGTGCTTTATCAAATCGTAGATGGGACTATTTCGGTTTATTTTAAATTCGCGGCTACTTTTCTCCTCTTACAAAAGACATACATTAGCCGCTGTATGGCGACCAAATTGGCAGAAGAGTCGGTGCTCTTTGGTCCGTGGACTGCGGTATTTGACATTGTGTGATTGGTTTGATGCGGTCAACGTTCTTTCCGCCAGTAAAGTAACCACAGAGTCTCATGCCAATCGCTAATTAGTATATGAGAGGTCATTACTGGAGAATTTATGTCAAGGGATATTTCATCAAAAAGACAAATTTAATATGCTGAGACGTTGTGATTGCTGCATCAACTAATAAATCAAATCATCAAACCCAATTGGGAAACTGTTTATTTAAACTCTTCTGTATTTTATCAAAAGTAACTGGCATAAGGTTTCAAGTTCATAACCTTTTGGAAAACCCTAAATATAGTAAATTGTATCTTACATTATACAGTGTATTATATTATATAATACTCTACTATTGTATATCATATTTCATTCCATTTCTTGTTGTGATGAGGCCCTGGATGGAAATATGAAGTCAAGCACCATCAACCATCAACCGATCGTTACCACTAACACAAAAGAGGCGATACATTAAAAATAGATTGTTAACTTAGGCTTGGCGTCCATCTAATACGATAAAGAGTTAGACCTACCTATATGGCACCGATACAAAAAAGCCAATATCGGAGACATATCGGGAAGGTGCAAAATCGTAGACATATGTCTAGACATGCCAATCCACAATACATTTTATGTCCCGATATTAGTTGACCTTCCGACGCGATTTTGAATTTTTATCGGGAGATGCATCGTAGACCATATCGGAGTAATATCGTAGTACGTGGACGCCGGGCCTTATATATAGAAACGACGAAGATAAATGTAGGAGTAATTAAATATGAAGGAGTAGCCACGAGCTATTGAAATAGCCCCAGGAGTAGGAGAATTGAATTATGAGAAGATAAGAGTTTTTTGTAAAAAAAATTTCGGCTTGTAGCAGAGGTGTTCTTTCCACGTCTTTTTCAAAACTGAGAGTTTTTGTATAGCGGGTGGGTGGATCCAAGTTCGTTGGCGTCCGGGTAGCGTGTGAACGAAGGTAGCGGGGTGTTAACGTGTGTGGTCACGTGACCGAGGACCACGTGACCGGAACCACGTGAGGTGGCGTCCCTAGTTACCAGCCTCTTTGTTAACGCATTACCGCCAACCTCCCCTTAGCCCTAAATGCATATTCTTCAAGGATCTATTAACTCATAGATATAAATGGATATATATGTACAGTTTCCTCTATTAGATGTTTATTTTAACCCCGTGTAAGCGTAAATACTATAGGGGACAGAGCCATTGTTAGTTCATGAAGCGATCACTAGGTGGCTAGCAGTATGGCAGGCCCCTTTGGGAGGGCAGAACCTGTATTCTGGCTCTTTGTTCTTACGAAATTCAACTGCCTTTCAATGTTTTACCATGATTCTCTTGACTCTCTACACCCATCCCAGAGCAGGATGACATAATGATTAAATCCAGGACCTGATGTTTTTTACATATATATGTGAGCAAGGCTTGTTGTGACACTTCCCAATTATCACTCACTTCTTTCATACCTCCTTTAGTGAAGAACACCTACTTTTTCACCTCCTTTAGTGAAGAACACCTACTTTTTCACCTCCTTTAGTGAAGAACACCTACTCGGGGGGCGTCATGGCAGCCCCCATGGATATAGGCTATATGCCGTATACAATTACTTGCAAACTTATATATGCGTAGTGGTTGTCGGCAATGCACCTAGGCTCTACTGAATTGTATTCAATAAAGCCAGTGCCTGCGGATTAATTTAGGGTCGTACATGAAGACCATTTTCTGGATGCCAAAATGACCCAGCGACGATGTTGACCAACGTTGTAAAGGTGAATACACTGCACGAGAACCACCATTTTGCATATATATATATATATATATATATATATATATATATATATATAATATATATATATATGCGCCCGGCGTATATAGGTATGCTTTTGCGTATACAAGGTCGTCCTATTCCCCGTGTTTATATGCCTTATCTATTAGCGTAAATAGGCCAGCATAGATTGTGTCATGTATATGCCCAATTCCGTGAGCGACAATACAATAATCCCGATCTCTGCCACTTTGGGACACTACTGGTAGCATATTTCTTTTTCCATTAACCATCCAAGTCTGTATTTTATTAAAAAAAATATACCATCTTTTATTACCAATTTATTTTATAAACCCTTTATCAAACGTGGCGGCTACGTTTTATAAAGGTTGACCAAATTCTTTCAGAGTGAATGTTTCAGGCCTGTATTCACCATAACTTACCAATACTCAGCAAAAGATTATTGCTGGTTTCACCAGGACCAAGCCGACGAACACGAAAGTGCTGTTGGCTAGATGGGACTTCCGTGCATGGGTTCAACCGCACTTCTCAATAGCAGGGGCAAACTACCGCGCCACCATTTAAATAACAGACACGCAGCGTTTACACTAGACGACTATCGGCGGCAATTCTTGAATTTTGCACCACCTGACGACTTTCAGCTGTGAATGGCTATAAATCGGAACAACAACAAAATTTTGAACGCTAGAGAAAATACTTGCCGCCAGAACAAGACCAACAGTGAAATACATGCCCTTAAAGCCGGATGCCCATCTACCGATTTAGGGTTGAACGATTAGTTCCCAAATCGTATAGGAGTCGGTCACCTTGTCGCAGGCAAATTACGGAACCCCTCGCTCAACCTGCACACTGATAAAGTCGGTGTATGGTCCACTAATCGCTGGGAGAGGGCAAAAACCAAAGAAACCGAGTGTTCACTAATCGCTGGGTAGCCTTGCCTAGCTGTCCTACATCTCCCGACTACGTTAGGATGGCTTGGCTGGGACAAATTCCCCTCCGTTTGTCACCGACAAATGTACATAAATGTTCCGAAATCGGTAGATGGGCATTGGGCTTAAGCTAGATGATCAACAGTCGTTACGTTTTAGTCGTCTCGTGTAAATGCCGGGTTACACCACTGACATGACACCCGCCACCCCTCATAAGATCTCACACTCTCTAAGTGGTATTCTGTACTCTCACTTCGCTCTATGGGAGAAAATTCTCAATAAACTAGGCTTAGGGCCTTGAGAATTCACTTGCCTGCCTCCCGTGCTAAAGATGTACATCAATTCAGCCCAAAGATTCCTATAATCTCAATGATGCAACCTAGCGGGAATACTGTGTGCCAGTGGATTCTCAAGGCTCTAAGTCTATTTCGTTAAGAATTATTCTCCCATTGAGCGTATTGAGAACCTTGTACAGAATACCACTTAGAGAGTGTGAGATCTTATGAGAGGGGTGCACCCGCACCTCTACAAATATACTCTAAAAAGGACATGTTCATTGAACGCAATTGTTCGTCTGTGATGTCAACCATCTATCTAATCTTGCTAATTATACAATAGATAAAATTCATAGCTAATTTAGAAAATACATGAAAACCACGTCTAACTATAATTAGAATCTACAATTCCCATCTTATGACAAACACCTTGCTTTCTTGGGTGAGTACTAGTAATAGGTAAACACTTTTGCTTATTATTTGTCCGTCCTGGAAAACCTCATCTAAACAACAGCCACAGGCGGAAATTAATGAGTCCAATCAGTCTAAATTTACCTTGTTAATACTGCGGCTGGTATTGTCAGGCTTCTGATGTTAGTCTTACATCGCGGCTAATGCTAGTAGATGAGCCTGCTGAAAGGTTTCACTAAAAACAAGGGAGCGATAAACATGGCGGCTGTCTAGGGAACAGTAAGAAAGGTCTATGTCTAATCGCTGCAGAGAAAACAGGAGAATATGAAAGAGTATCAGTTACCCTGGATCTAAGATCGATGAGATTTGGAGGCAGCTTGATGAGGGATTTTAACGCGGACGTTCTCCATGATGCTATTCTGAGGTAGGACAGTGACCGTGTTCATGTTGGAGCAGATTATTTGTCGCCTTTTAGCTTCTGGAAACCTGCTTTGACGGCAGCAGTTACAGATTGGGAAATTAGATTGCTTTGATATTTACTTTCACATTTTAAAAGAGGGCATGATAAGTATTGCTATACACCCATTTCCGAAAACTCTATAGTTACATACCGCTGCTGGGGGTGCAATAATTGTGAGTTATGTAGCGAGGCTGACGTTTTCGTCCGAGGCTGACATTTTCGTCCCGGGCTGACCACGTGATATAAAGAGCGCTGGGACGAAATCATAGCTATTGAAGATACTCAATAAGGGTGGCCATTTTTCTGGAGCTATCACAGATAAAGAAATAATAATTTTCATCGATATTTGAAGGTTTATAGGAATAGGGAAACCAAGTACCGGTATGAGAAAGTTACTTGGTATAGTTCGGAAAAATTACTGCACATGGCCAAGGCCATGGGCAGTAATTTTTCCAAGCCTTACCTCATAACTTTGACTTTCTCTCACCGGAACATAGTTTCCCTCTGTTCCTATATACCTATGAGCGAACAACCTAGGATAACCTAACGCTGGTGGGGGTGGAATAACTTTTGTTTACTGCCCAGGTTGACGTTTACTGCCCAGGTTGACAGTTCCGGGAGGTTTAGATCAATCAGATCGTCTCTTACATAATTTTATGAAAAGCGCAGTGGGGAAAAAACATATCGTGTCAGTTTACTCAATAAGGTTGGATGTGGCTTCCAGTTCATGATGGCGGGTAAGCAAATAACTGTTTTTATCGATATTAGCCGACAATTACAGGTATATAGGAATAGGGAAACCATGTACCGGTGGAAAGAAGTCAGAGTTACTCAGCAAGGCTTGAAAAAATTGCTGCCTGCGACTACGCCTTGAGCAGTACTTTTTCCAAGCCTTACCTCGTAACTGTGACTAACAAATGCTCAGTTACAACAATATAATACAGATTTGATTCCTTTAATTTTCAGTTTATTCCTATAGCACAGTAACTCGATTATAATAAGGTATTTCTATTGTACTCCATTGAAGAAAATCAAACAGGATACTTTGGAAGGATATTGACCGCCAAACGATTGCAGTGCTTCAGAATTCTCACTCGGCTATCGCCTTATTCATATTACTGCGCACTCCAAACTCGATGTCGAACGAGGACACAGAACAAACACTCATCAGTTTCTTTCTTTGTCAGCCATAGGTATATAGATATATAGGTATATTTGATATTATTGGATATCTTCGGCGAGTCCAATCTCTAACTGCCTCTTAAAGGCTTTGTAGCTCAGTGGATTTCGTATCTTACGTAGATTATTCCCCAGCTGCGGTCCATAGTAATAGTAAAGTCAGCAGCCACTCTCCCCCCAGATCTTTCGCAGTGCTAGTGCTGGCTTAATTTCTGCCCCAACCCAGAGCTGGTTCCCTGGGTATTCACTAAAAACAGGGGAGACCAGCGAACATTTCAGATTCAAAACAAGGCAACTGCCAAGTCAAACAACTCACATATCATGAGTATGGGAATATGGGAATCGTTAAAGGAGCTTCACAGACAAGCCGGCTGTTTCTTTTTTAGACTTGAACCATTTTATAATGGGAATTCATAGTTGATTAGACTACCCCTTCAGAGGAGCACATGAACATTGTTGACAAAACAAAGCCCTGCAACACATGAGGTGCCTTCCACTGTAGAAAGTAATCCCAGAGACTGTGTCTGGTTTGAAATAAATAATAACACAAATAAGAGTGTTTTATTCACCATATAAATATGTCCATCTCTATGTAAAAGTAGAACACAAAATCCCCCTAAAAGCCCTCAGAATATAGGATATTTCACAATCTAGCGTATGGGCCAGATTTGGGCCCAAACAGGCAGGTCAGTGCAGAGATACAAGCGACCGCAGGAAGTAGAGCGCAGGATCTCTGCTGGGAGAGTGGTCAGCGGCTAAATCAGGCCCTTTATGAACACACAAAAACATTGATAAAAGTTGCCGTTTTGATTATAGTAAAATAGAGGTACTAGTATAAAACATGAGCATGAGCTGAAAACCAAGCCTCAGTGCCTAATTACTGGTTTTTACCGAGCGGAAACTGGAGAGCGGAGTACCTGTATGCATACTTCCCCTTTTAAATCTACGTGCACCTAATTTGGCATCCAGACAACCAGAGCGGAAACTACATCCTAGATACCGCTTCCGACAACAGCCAAAACTAATAAATTGTATACCGAAGTGGCTTTGTTATGTCAGTGTGGTTCATAAAAATATATGCATATCAAAAGGTTAGTATTGGGACCTTTTCTTTTCTGTCTATCAGACTGTCAAGATTCACTGGATGCGCATTGATGCATTAATGCAGTTTGATAGGCCACATCTGCAAGTTCTGGCGCATTTTCGCGATAGTACCGCGTAGTAATCAGTCGTAAGAGCGCGTATGCCAGGTTAATTAGATATAATAGGAAACAATTTGTCTTCTAACTTGGGAGGTGTAATATTTTTGGTGTGGCTGATGGGGATGGAAGGTGGGTCCCTGTCACCCTAGGGCACTCATCAGTGTCCCTAGGCTCGCAAGAACCTTAATTCTCCGTCATACTTATACTAAGGTAAGTAATCCGAAAATTACCTATTCTTACTTGTATAGGGACTACTTTCTTCGTAGCTCTATGGCAGCATGGAGATCTTTAAAGCCACAAGATAATGTTTCCCTTTTTATGATATTTTCAATCCTAATTTCTTTTTGTATACTGTTTTCTATATTCAGCTTGTAACAAATTACGTCATTTTTATGAAAAATATCTTTATTCACCATAAATGACATGATGTGTATCATATCACAATAGTTGATGATATGGCAATAGGGCCATCCATAAAGTACTGTATACACACTGAGGGGATGTGGAGGGGGTCAAATAGTTTGAAAATTTAAAACACCAGAAAATCCTTTATCTATGTCAAAGAAAAAATACATCACAAAAATATTTTGAAAATGTTGCGTATGTTTCTTGTTTGTAATATTGCATTCAAAATTGGGAGGGGGTGGGGTCGGAAATTTCAGAAGTTCTGCATACATACTTTATGGATGGCCCTTATCTGATGGGTATGAACTTAGAAGCGCAGGACTTAAACAAAAGATCCCACTCTAGTAGAATTTCCATTCACGATGTAAACTTCGTTATCTGTGGGCATGAAAGTTGGTGTATGAAGGCTGCTGGCCTAGTTTGTAAATTCATGAGTGAGTTTCGATCACGCAAACAATACATCAAAACCTAACCACATCGGTGTATTTTAATAACACACCACAGTCCATCATTTAATATTAATCTCACTCTGGCTGGTTAGATCCAGTCACTGAGCTAGGAGAGGAAACAAAGGTAATCACGGCGTATGAAGTAAATAGGTTTCATACACACATGAAAACGATCAGTATGATTTATTTTTTTCTGTAATTTTGAATAAATCAGAGAGTATTAACGATGATCATGGAAGGGTGATAGACATGTGTTCTAGATGGGAATGAGAAGAACCTTCTGTCTGTCCGGAACATGGACATGAGAGATAGATGTCAAGTGGTAATTAAGTCGATACTTCACACAGGTTCCCGTCACTAACCATCATCTATCTGGAGGTACAGTCAGGGGATCTTTTATTATCCATGGTATATAAAGTACCCAATGAGAATGTAAGGGGAACCAGTAAACCACTACCCATTGTATAAACACTGTAAAATTGGCTTTCTGGCCTTTGGCCTTGAGAAATCTTATAGAAGAATAATTTGATGGTTTATTAAAAGTATATATATATATATATATATATATATATATATATATATATATATATATATATATATATATATACATACATATACACGTGTAGTTTGGAAAGGTAATTATTATTCTCATCGTTGGAAAGTCACATGGATTTACAATCGTTCGATGTATTCATTTTAGAACTATCATAAATACAAAAAGAGAAAAGCTCGTATTAGAAAAAAGCCTGTCAGATACCATAACCATGGTGTACGGATTCAAAGTCGTGGTATACCGCCTCAAACGAGTGGTATACGGGAAAATAATCACTTTGTAATATAGAGAAAAAGAAAAGTCCCTGTTGATATACCATTAAATATGCCAATTGGAGAGAAAAGTTAATAGAATGGCTGTACGAACAGACTATAAACAAATCCTAGAATAAGAACTACCGTTAGATCATCTTCAAGTGATATGAGAAGCCATAGGTATTATCCTACCCCTAATAAAATAACGCCATAGGCTTAACATGGGATTTGTTTATGTCACAAGTGTCGTTTATGTCATTGCTTTCTAATACTGAAAAGATGTGGAAGCGGGGTAGGATAAAATGTCACTTTTCTTCGACTCGTGAAATTACGGATTGAACAAAATGCGTGACATAAATAAACTCAGACCCAAACTCGTGACGTCTCTTGATAATATGAGTACCTGAAATCATTTTCACCAATCATATTTACCCCCACTTTATATTTCCAAGCTGTGATGTTTTTGCCTGGACTCGTAGTTATTGTTTTAATCACATCCAAATGTTTTAATGATTAAATATTAACCAACCAAATATTGTTGATTGGTTCAATGCATGGTCTGATCTTATTGTTTTTGATTTGAGCAAGCGTGTTTTTCCGTATATTCCCATGCGCCCCATTAGCGTTTACACTAGACGACTTAAACTGTGGCAAAAGTAGATTGTACACCTAAGAATCGTAAGGTGGTGATCCCCAAGAACTAATAAGAAATGGAATGTTGGTCATTCAATGGGCCATTTTCTGTAACCCGGCCAACCGTTAGAAAGGCTTTGGTGGACCAAAAACATAAACCATGGTCACGATTAACTCACGATTCAATGGGTGTGTTGATTTTGATCTCATATAATTTTGGAAATATTTAGTGAATCTGAATAATCTTTTAGGAGTATTTAAATTATGATGTTATTTTTCAGACAATAAAACAATCGAATAAAAAAATATAACTGTGCTAGAATCATGATTTCCATATGAAACTATCGTTTTCAGACCTTTAAACTTAATCAAATAATATGGTATTTGCAGCAATTACATTTGCATATATATGCGGTCAACCTAATTTCATAATTTTCCGCCAAGTTTTTCACCTGCAAGAAATATTTTTCTGTTAACTCCGCTACAATAGGCTACGATAGGCTACAAAAAGTCCAACATTTTATCGGGAGCTCTATGACTGCCGTTTTCAATCGCAGCCTATTGGTATGCAATCGTAAAGCGCCAAATCCACTAAGGCGACCAAGCGAATGAGTCTGCGATCCGTGCGACTGTGCGAATCCCATGCGATAATATTCAATATATTAGATATTGTCGCAAGGTATTCGCATGTCCATGTGAACGACTGCGAACGTCTGCGAACGTCTGCGAACCCAAATTCGCATGTAAAATCGCTTTAGTGGATCTGGCACTTGAGGTATTGTACAATCGATCGCAGAAACCTGTTCCACTGCCACGATTTATCCAGAACTCATAATAAAATCTGTTTCATAACGGGAAGTCAATTGTAAGGCCTGTCAGGACCAGAATCGGCAATGGTGGGGTAAGCCTTTAATGAGGGATTTCTCTCTGCAGACTTGGTCTCTCTTGGTCAGCTGGGCATGCTTCTAGCACCCCTCTCATAAGATCTCACATTCTCTCAGTCGTACCCTGTACTTTTTTTTTTTTTTTTTTTAGTTGTTTTTATTGCGTTCGACTTATACGAATCGTTCTTCCAGGCAATGTACAATGTACAAGGTTCTCACTGCGCTCTATGGGATAAGAATTCCTAGTGAACTAGGCTTAGAGCCTTGATAATACACTTGCCCACAGTATTCCCGCTAGGTGGCATCATTGAGATTATAGGAATCTTTGGATTGCATTGATGTATGTCTTTAGCATGGGAGGCAGGCCAGTGGATTCTCAAGGCTGTAAGCCTAGTTCGTTAAGAATTATTCTCCTATAGAGCGTAGTGGGAGTACTGAATATGACTTAGAGAGTGTGAGATCTTATGAGAGGGATTTTGCCAGTGTGTTTTCAAGGCTCTAAGCCTAGTTCGCTAAGAATTCTTCCCCATAAAGCATAGTGTGAACCTTGTACAGAATACCACTTAGAGAGTGTGAGATCTTATGAGAGGGGTGCACCGTCAGCTATCGTCTGAAGAGTTAGACACAGTAATGATTCGGAACAGTTTATACAATCCTATCACCAGGTGGGAGGCCTGCCTTGCATAGATTTATCGACAGTATAGTCTAGACACCCAGATTAGCGAGGTTTAAGACCTCAATGGTAAGGGACTTGTAAACTCTGCGTTATGATTGGCTGTTGAGCCACAGCCAATGAAGGATAACCAGTCTCGTTCTGGTCGGCCGCGCATGCCAGTGAGGGTACTTCTGACACTAATAGCTCAGAGTGTCATTGTTAGAGAGCCCTGCCTCCTTGTGGGCAGGTTAGGAATTGGAACGACCAATAGAGGGTAAACATGCCATTCAGTCCATAGCAGCTGTATTGTTAACATCAAGGCAGGAGGGTGTTGCTACAAAATGGTGACTGGTCCAATTTGATTATTTTGTTTACTAATGGCTATGGACAACATTGATGATCGATTTCTTCACAAAGAAACCAATATAATTGGTTACGATAGGGCTGTAGATACAAGGATTTTACGGGATGTTGAACTCATACTCAGCCGTTCAACCAAACTTGATTTGCCAACCAAATAGCCTTGATACATTATACTGACACTATGATGAAATACATCATGATTATCAATATGATAGCCCTTATAGTGTATAGACTCATCCACTTAGTAGCAAGTCCAAGACATCATTAAACTCCATCACATATTCATATCCACATCATTGTATAAATAGATTGAATGCTGTGTCTATATCTGTACTCTATATCATTGTAATTAAACATGTTGTTATTTGAGTTTACATTATATTTGAAGCTTACTGTTGACAACGTATGGTCATAATATAATACAAAATGTAATCATTTGAATTATGTCCAATAAATAAAAAAATGTATGAGTTATTAAGGATTATGCATATTGTATGGGTGATAACGAGCTTTAATGGGGTGTATCTGGACCTGGTACCCTTTTTCTTGCACCCTCCCATCACGTTACGACGCACACCGATACACACCCATATGGACCGATAGGCTACGATATGGTCATTTTTTAACAATGTGTACCGAAGGGTATCGGTGTTGGTGGGTACCCGGTCTTAACTAAGAGCAAAGAGAGCGTTCATCATTGATGAATGAGCGTGCAATTTTAAATGTATAACAACTAAAAGGTTTGGGTAACATTCATTCCATATATCGCTTTCTGTAACCACTTGCACCCAGTAAACTTGCAATTTCTGTAACTGCCTGAGTTTATCTATAGGATCCAAACATATCAAACACCTATAGGTCAAAGAGGTATTTCGGTCTTGAGCGATTTGGTGATGGTCAGTTGGGCATGTCTGTCAGACCCTCAGACACTGGCACCCTGCTCCCTATCCAATAGCACAGCGAATAGCACGCAGATAGTGAAGGGATAGATTTTTCTCAGCACGCTGAAAGTGTATGTGACCTCTCTAACCTTGTATAGGCAACGTATATATATGTGCGCGCAAGCGTGCGTAAAAGAATTCATCACACTTTTGTTGAAACCTGATTTATCATCCAACGGAGATTTACTCATTTATTATTAAAAAGGAGCTCTATACTTTAAACTTTCTATCAGCTGTTTCTCGTGACCTCTCCTCCGGGGCTATCTTAGCACACCCCCTGACCTGACTGTCCGACAGGGGGCGTCACGGACGGTGCCCCCGGGGTGAAGTTCCCCTGCTCCCCCGGTGACCCGACCCCCAGGCTCTGCCCACCCCCACAGTGGGCGTGGCCTACCGATGATTGACAGTCCCAGATGAGTGTCCAGGGGGAGGAGTCAGTGTCCGACCATCTCGCGGCGGATCTCGCGGTAAATCTCGGGGCGCGAGACATGTGACGTCACGGTTGGGTGCCTCGACATGGTGTGGTGATTTATCGCCGAAATAATCTGCAGGAAGTCTGGCGTATTTTGCGATTATTCTGGTGGGAAGTCTGGCTTAGTGTGCGAATATTCTGATGATTTATCGCTGTGGTGACATGTAGGAAGTCTGGCGTATTGTGTGATTATTCCAGTGATTTATCGGTATTGTGATCTATAGGAAGTCTGGCATATTATGTGATTATTCCAGCGATTTATAGTCATGATGATATGTGTTGTGTGATTATTCCAGTGATTTATCTCATTGGTGATCTTTGGAAAGTCTGCCGATTTTGTGACTATTGCGATGATTTATCGCTATGCTGGTATATAAGAGATCTGGTGTATTATGTGATTATTCCAGTGATTTATGGCCATGGTGATAGGTAGGAAGTCTGGCATAGTGTGTGACTATACTGGTGATATATCAATGTGGTGATCTATGGAAAGTCTGGCATATTCTGCGATTATTGCGGTAATTTATCAACATGGTGACATGTAGGAAGTCTGGCTTAATGTGTGATTGTTCTGATGATTTATCGCCGTGATGACATGTAGGAAGTCTAGCGTATTGTGTGATTATTCCAGTGATTTATCGGTATTGTGATCTATAGGAAGTCTGGCATATTATGTGATTATTCCAGCGATTTATAGTCATGATGATTTGTGTTGTGTGATTATTCCAGTGATTTATCTCATTGGTGATCTTTGGAAAGTCTGGCGTATTGCGCATTCATTTCAATGATTTATTGGTATGGTGATCTGTGGAAAGTCTAGTATATTGTGTCATTATTGTGGTAATTTTTTTTAATTTTTTTTTCAATTCGTTTATTCACTGAATATTCGACGATACATTTGTCGTTCTTCCATATCCGTGTGTAACATGAAACTGAACAGAACTTTGAGGAGGTAATGGATACAGGAATAATGGTCTTAATCTAGTATTTATTATAATGTCAATGTAACAAATTGGTGCCAAGGATTTAAGGTTGGGATATACATCAAAGTAGGTATGATTCGACTTCATTTTACAATTCGAGTATCAAGTTAACATATTACAATTTCATATTTCAAAGTTTGTTACTCTTTTACTCTAAACAGTATTCTACAACTTTTTACGTTTCCATATATTCTTTTACTCTCTGTAACACAGTATTTATGAACATTTTCTTCCCGCTTATTAATACAGGTGTTGCCGTTCAACGCCACCTTACGGCCCAATGCCTAGATACGCGGCCACTCGGACAAACACTGCGAGTCCAGCGGTATTCATATAGAGACATACAGCAATCACACCTAAAGTGTGAACTGTGGGTGTGATTGGAGGGGTGTTGTTTTTTGGCAGATTAAATTGTTGGAACAAACAAGGGTATTGTACCAATGAGTATGGGCTGTCTCAACTTCGTAGTTGATAATTATCTTGGTATAAACATGGAAAAAGATTAGCATATAATAGCTAGGCCTGCCAATGTATTATTGTGTATTCAGTTTAGGTGTCCCTGTGTTATCTACGCTATATCTAAAGCATCATTAAGGTGATATACATGTATGATACATCAAATTGTAGCTGGAATACCATAGAATACAATGCAATCACTCTTATTTCCCTGGAATTAATGTACACAGGTATTATGAACGTATTACGCTCATACACTCAGTGGTCCCATGCTAAAGTATACGTTTCTAGGTGAATGCTTGGCTTCAGCTGTGGCGTAACTAAGCAGATAAGGTGCGACACCGGCCTACGGAAAAAGGCCTATTGGGCTTCCCTAGTCATTGAATTCCACATTTTTATCCCAACGTTTTATTAACGTGGTGACATATAGGAAGTCTGGCATATTGTGTGATCATTTCGATGATTTATCGCATGGTAATTTGTGGAAAGTCTGACATATTGTTTATTCTTCCGGTGATCTAAAGAGAAGATTTATTATCCGATTGTTCCAGTGATCTATTACCGTAGTGATATATGAGTAGCTTGGTGTATTGTCCAAGACTTTACTACATAACAAAGCTGCATCGATTGTGCCCCATTGAATTGTTTCTTCTTAATCATTGTTACCTACCTCCAAGCCTTTTTGTTGATGATGATGAATTTTTTCATTTAGAACAGAAATAATTTCTGCAATTCAATACGCTGTACGAAAAGTATTATCCTGGGGCATATATACATGTCTTCCAATCGATTCAATGGAGAGCTCGAAGTCACCATCGCAATACAATATCATAATCCTGTACCTTTGATCCCTGGCTTTCAGGTGGCTGTGGTAGGATCGAGGCGGGGACACAGCAGGCACTACCACAGATGGGGTGCTACAGGGAATGAATGAACATTTTTTGTAATACAGGAAATCTTCTTGTTTTGATTCTTTCACCATCTGATCAGTCGTTCTATTAACATATTAAACCCTGGAGGATTCCCACAACCCTCTCTGTTCTCACAGAGATCTTAGCGCGGTGCTTTCTCTTTTTTTTCGTGTTTTTTTGCTGAAGACGAAGATTGTCGGATAAATGAAGCCACACAGAAGGCCAAGGGTTAATAGCAAACAACTGCTAGGGATATACTCTCTGCCTTGTGCTGATAAGGTTTGGCGTTTATTAGTCTTGGCCTTTCAAGATTGTTTCAGAAAAAAATCCGATTACAGAACAAAGGAATGTGTTTGTAAAGGTCACAACATAGATGTCTGAAATTAGAATAATCCTTAACATTTCTGAAAGAAAAATAAGGTTGTAGTACTACAAATTTATCAAATACTAAAATACCGACAGACTATGGGGCTTCAGGTGGTGACATTCAAATCCTAACGAATAAATATAGAAATAAACGGATTGCAAAGACAAAAAAGGGTTCAAAGCGGTGATGACATTAAGAAGGTGTTACGGACTTAGTGCAGTGTCCAGAGCTCTTTGATTAATCTGCAGCCTGGGGCTGTCGTAGGGAGGAAGGAGGAGCCTGACCCAGCGTTAAGGGGGGCGTCCACCAACCACGACAAGGCTACGACAATGACTTCCCGACAAGGTCCACGACAGGCCTACGATTGGAAGGCTTGTCGCAGCCTTGTCGTGGTTGGTGGACCCTAGTTCTCAACAAAAGTCTACGACAAGCCCACGAAAGGCTGCGACTGGAAGCTTGTCAGGGGCCTGTCGGGGGCCTTCCGACAAGGTTACGACAAAATCGACCATGTTCGATTTTTGCTACAACTGGAACTTTGTCGTAGAGTGTTGTGGTTTCCTTGATATCACTGTCGGAGTGTGTCGGGACCATGGACGCCTATTTTACAGCAACCAGTGATGTCTACAACATGCCCCGACACCACGGTCATAAAGTCCCCCTTCTTACAACAAGGCTGCGACAAGGTGCCGATTGGAACTTTCTTGTCAGCGCTTGTCGTAGCCTTGTCGTGGTTGGTGGACGTCCGCCTTTAAAGCCCTGCCCCCTCCAACACCGATTCTGGTTTCGATAGGCCTTACGATTGACTTCCCGACACCATACCAATTCTATCAGGAGGACAGCAAAGATCATGGCAGTGGAACAGGTTTTTGGGATTCCGTCTATGACACCTCACGATAGGCTGCGATTGAAAACGCCAATCGTAGATGTCCCAATAAAATCCAACATGTATGATTTTTCGTAGCCTGTCATAGGGTGTCGTAGCCTATCAAGAATACATTGTGGTCATCGAGTATGATTCACAGATTCGATCACGACCGAGGTCTACGATTCTTGGACCTCCCAATAGGCTACGATTTGGCCATTTCAAATCGTAGCCATCAGGAAGTATGTCGCAGACCATCAGAGTAGGTGGGGGCAGGGCTTTATATGAGATTATTCTGGCCGGCGATTCTGGAATACAGGTGTTGCCGTTCAGCACCGCCTAACGGTTTACTGTCTAGTTACATGGCCGCTCGGACAAACATGGCCGAGTTTGGAGGTATGCAAATAGAGATATACAGCATTTGCAGCTAGAGTGTCAATGGTGGGTGTGATTGTAGGAGTGTTGGTTTTGACAGATTAGAATGCTGAAACAATCATGGGCACTGTATTAATGAGTCTGAGCTGTCTGAACATCGTAGTTGATAATTGTCTTGGTTTTAACTTAGAAAAAGATAAGCATATATGATAGCTAGGCCTGCCAATGTATTATTGTGTATACAGTTTTGGTATACCTGTGTTATCTAAGCTTTATCTAAAGTATCATTGCGTTGATATGCATGTATGACATACCAAATTGGAGCTGGAATACCATAGAATGCGATGCAATTGCTTTTATTTCTCTGTAAATAATGTTCACAGGTATTATGAATGTATTTCTTTCATACATTCAGTGATCCAATGCTAAAGAATACGTTGCCAGGTGAATGTTTGGCTTCAACTGTGCCGTAACTAAGCAGATTAGGTGTGACACCAGCCAGTGGAAAAAGGCCTATTTGCACCTCCTGACGACTTTCAGCAGCAAAATGGTAGAAATAATCTAGTCTCAATGCCAAGTGTGTGGCGACTGCATATCATCAGATTATGTCAGATTATGCAATATAGCACCACCTCACGTCTATTGGACATGCTCTGATGCCTGAGACTATTTCTAGTCAGCTTGAATTAGTTGTCTAGACAGGTGGCGATTCTGTGAAAACACAGTTGTCAGTGCAAATGCTGGAGTACATTCAAATTACTTCACAAATCCAATAAGGGATGTTCAAATCTCCATTTTGAGTTCTTGCTACTTTCTGGAATCATGGCCACTGATTTTCCAGTTCTTTATGACGTCATCCCCCATAATATTGTCACATTAGGTGGGTAATCGTTGCGTATGGTTTTTAAAGTTATTCCTATGGCGAGACTTGTACCATCGGGAGAGATAATTCTTCCCAATTAATTTTGCATAGATTATGCAACAAAGCCACCACTATAGTGAAAACAAACCATTTTGGTCCTGTAAAATTTTTCAGAGACCAATGACTGACTTTAAAACCTTTTCCTCAAAAATCGATAAATAGGAAGATAAGATATCAAAGTTGATGACCAAACTTTGATCTTATATTTGGTACTACTTCCCGACAACCTTGTTGCTTACATATTGTATATGTGATTTCAAAAAATTCTTAGATGCTGTCAACGGATTTATCCAGATTCAGGCTATCTAAAAGAATTGGGAAATCATGGTAGTGGCAAATAAATAATAATCACAGTGGGTAGAAAACACAATAAACCTACCCACTTGAGTCCGAAATGTATCTGAGGAGCCAGAGGATGGCGAAACTGCACATATTTAACTAAATCTTTAGGGTATGATCATGAAAAACAAACCACCATGACACTGGCAGGGGTCAAGGCCAACCCACAGGGTTCATATCCTGCCTCACATCCAACCAAAATCCCTGAAAGACAGTGTATACATGTAACCACAGACAACGGCGACCTCACCCAATCACAGGGAGACAAAACCGGAAATGCGCAAATTTTTGCGCGAAATTCTGTGGTTCAAATCACCTACCTGATCGTTAGTGCAGTCATACCCGGACCGCTCACACGCCTCGTCAAGCGATAGTACATATATTGTATATGTGTTGATTTTGTCTTGGACAAATAGGATCAAGAATCACAAAGCTCGCTGGCGACAAACAATAAAATGAAGTCAGAAAGTGGAAACAGACCACCGATGTTCAAATGTTGCTGATTTATCTATTTTTTTCATAAAGAGCAGTGTTTATCAGCATTCCTGATACATGATTTCAATTAAGAAATATGAAGCATGTAATAAAAATGTTCAAAACATGGTTTAACAGTTGTTAATAAGTTGCTCATTTTTTAAACTGGAATCTTTAGATGCTGCACAACATGCCCACTACTTGAATATTTTAACCCTTCAAGGACGGCTGCCTGGGGCCCAGCTAGTCCCATAAGGACGGTGTTGGTGGCAGTCTGTCTGGCTAGAGGACGGCCATATTATGGTTAAAACTGATATCCAAGGTTGTAATCATGAAATATGATACACAATCACAAATATTTTATTTCTTTTTAATAGAAATACTAAATATGATGTCCTATCTACATTTTCTGAAGATTTCATGAATATTGCTCTATTATTTCATTGTTAAAACATTTTTGTTAATATTGGGACAATGATGCCTCAAGGCATCATGCGTCTTTAGTGCAGTGATGCCTCCAGGCATCATGCGTCTTTAGTGTGGTGATGCCTCCAGGCATCATACGTCTTTAGTGTGGTGATGCTCAAGGCATCATGCGTCTTTAGTGCGGTGATGCCTCCAAGCATCATACGTCTTTAGTGTGGTGATGCTCCAGGCATCATGCGTCATTAAAGGGTTAACGAATGATTCCTAAAAATCACCAAATGTTTCGTTTGCAAGTGGCAGTTCTACTTATCAATGAACATTTTTCCTTCAGCCTATTTTCTCCTCATCTGTCCTTCGCGTTAATTAATTTTGAAAAAAAATCGGAAATTGTCTACTGAATAAGATCTCGTTATTCATATCGATAACGTTGAGGTATAAAAATAGCGTAGCTATTTTGAACTACACTGAAAATATCTCTGTTATATAATTATCGCGTGTTTCATAAATCTGTTGTTTTTTTCTTATTTCGGCTATTTCGTATTTGATTTTATCTGATCCCTAAATTATGGTACAAAACAGTTTTAATACAGGTAACAAACTTATTAACTTTGACGTAGAACTGGTAATACTGTATGGAAATGTGCACCCCTCTCATAAGATCTCACACTCTCTACGTGGTATTCTGTACAAGGTTCTTACTGTGCACCCGTCTCATAAGATCTCACACTCTCTAAGTGGTATCCTGTACAAGGTTCTCACTATGCACCCCTCTCATAAGATCTCACACTCTCTAAGTGGTATTCTGTACAAGGTTCTCACTATGCACCCCTCTCATAAGATCTCACACTCTCTAAGTGGTATTCTGTACAAGGTTCTCACTACGCACCCCTCTCATAAGATCTCACACTCTCTAAGTGGTATTCTGTACAAGGTTCTTACTGTGCATCCCTCTCATAAGATCTCACACTCTCTAAGTGGTATTCTGTACAAGGTGGTACACCCCTCTCATAAGATCTCACACTCTCTAAGTGGTTTTCTGTACAAGGTTCTCACTATGCACCCCTCTCATAAGATCTCACACTCTCTAAGTGGTATTCTGTACAAGGTTCTTACTGTGCATCCCTCTCATAAGATCTCACACTCTCTAAGTGGTATTCTGTACAAGGTGGTGCACCCCTCTCATAAGATCTCACACTGTCTAAGTGGTTTTCTGTACAAGGTTCTCACTACGCACCCCTCTCATAAGATCTCACACTCTCTAAGTGGTATTCTGTACAAGGTTCTCACTGTGCACCCCTCTCATAAGATCTCACACTCTCTAAGTGGTATTCTGTACAAGGTTCTCACTACGCACCCCTCTCATAAGATCTCACCCTCTCTAAGTGGTATTCTGTACAAGGTTCTCACTACGCACCCCTCTCATAAGATCTAACACTCTCTAAGTGGTATTCTGTACAAGGTTCTCACTACGCACCACTCTCATAAGATCTCACACTCTCTAAGTGGTATTCTGTACAAGGTTCTCACTACGCACCCCTCTCATAAGATCTCACCCTCTCTAAGTGGTATTCTGTACAAGGTTCTCACTACGCACCCCTCTCATAAGATCTCACACTCTCTAAGTGGTATTCTGTACAAGGTTCTCACTACGCTCCCCTCTCATAAGATCTCACACTCTCTAAGTGGTATTCTGTACAAGGTTCTCACTACGCACCCCTCTCATAAGATCCCAGACTCTCTAAGTGGTATTCTGTACAAGGTACTCACTACACACCCCTCTCATAAGATCTCACCCTCTCTAAGTGGTATTCTGTACAAGGTTCTCACTACGCACCCCTCTCATAAGATCCCAGACTCTCTAAGTGGTATTCTGTACAAGGTTCTCACTATGCACCCCTCTCATAAGATCTCACACTCTCTAAGTGGTATTCTGTACAAGGTTCTCACTATGCACCCCTCTCATAAGATCTCACACTCTCTAAGTGGTATTCTGTACACGGTTCTCACTACACACCCCTCTCATAAGATCTCACACTCTCTAAGTGGTATTCTGTACAAGGTTCTCACTACGCTCTATGGGAGACGAACTCTTAGCACCATGCACCATGATATCCACTTTTATATACCCCGGATCTGCAGTTTATTATTTTACCCTAACGAATCTTCAGATTTTGATATCAGTCAACCAGAGGAATACAATAAAAACTTCCTCTGCTTAATTCGTTTATCAACCTTTTGCCTCCTTAAAATATATGCAGATTTACTTGCAGGTTTGACCGGTTTTATTCCTCATGTGAGCTATGATATATTCTTTTTATTATCCACCTAATACAAGGTGTCCATAGAAAACACATAGGGAATTTGTATGGACATACCCGGAACATACGGATATGTTGTATGCTCCGGGTGGCGCATACGGAAAAAAAGTGCGTACATTAACATAGTGTATAACTATAATAAACTAACATCGACATGCCACTTGTCCAGAAAAGGTGGATAATAAATATAATATAGACTGGTTTCAGATAAAAGCGGTTGTATGCTCCTCGGAGTTAACTCTGCGCAATATCCTAGCATATGCTCGGATATTACTACGCATCAACTTCTCGGAGCATACAGCCGCTTGTATCTGAAACCAGTCAATATTGTGTATCTATTCGCTTACGCATATCGATCAACAACAAATTACCCAACCTTTGTTACTGGCACTTGTGGATATTGTTACATATTTCATTTTTATCATATACATACAACGTATAACGATATTAACCAATATCAACTCCCGAAAACAACAAAATAAAAACAAACAAAATCCACGCAAAAAAAAACAAAAATAAAAACAAACACAAAAAAAACCCACAAAACAATAGAAAAAAATAAACAATGACGGTTCTTAATAAAATGATAAAATGGCTTTTATGATTTATCAAAAGAAATATTTTGATGTGAAAGGTCTTATAATTAGCATGTAAGCGTGCCATTTCTTCGTGTTTATTTAACATGACGCACATGCAGGTGTGGGTAATGAAGCGCCACACACCTTTATACAGGTGACAATACTCCTCACACCAGCAGTGTTAGTGTTGGCGATCGAGTGTTTGTTTAACGATGGTGCTTGGGATTAGGTCATTGTATCGGTGATTGAAATCACTAATGTTGGTTTTCCATATGATATGCATGGCAAACACAATGTAACAGTTCAATTTACATTGAGTAATCACAGGTGGCACCTGTTCCATTGATTTAAATTAAGGGAGCACATGCGAATCATTACTAATAAATCTTTTTCGAAGTTTTCTTTAAAAACGCTTATTCCGTGGGGGGCAAAACGCTTTCCTCATATATTCACGGATGCGAATCACCTCTTGCACGTGGCGGTGAGATATCCCAGGATTTATAAGTAGAGGAGCAAAGTGTCAAAAAGGCCCTTAAAAAGGGGTCACCCACCAGGTACGGAGTCTCTATGCTAAGCTTATGGAACTTACAGATCGCTACTGAGTAGAATACGGTCCTCCGGAATCTCCTAGGAGAATACAGCTTTTTGGGCCACCTTTTTCAGACAGGCATTATAGGAACCAATTCATATAAACAAAGCACGGCGCTAGGGTCGAATTTCTAATAATATACTAGATTTTTTCCTAATGATTACTCGAAAGGTGAGTAATAAATACTACATTACCATGATTTCCATCTGTGTGGCCGTATTCTCCTTGTAGTTGACACTATGTAATAATACGCGTCAACTACGTGGAGAATACGGTCACTCAGATGGAAATCATGGTAATATTCACTGCACGAAAACAACCATTTTACATATATATACGCCATCCCGATAATGCACGTATCGGCTGTATCGTGGCTTGTTTATATTTGTATACACCTCTTATACGCGTCTACGTTTCGGGTGTCTACGAGACAGTTTCCATATGTAGATGCGCGCGACTTGGCTGTCTTTCACACCTGGCCTATTTAAGATAAAACATACTCTGCGCAATATATATATGCCAGGCGTATATATGATACCAAAAAAATTGCGACCCGCGGCCCGCCTGGTCCTGTGGGTGTTGGTAGAGGATACACCAACACTGACCCACCACCCGCGACCTCCCAACCCCACCCTCTACCGCCCCCCCACCACCCCACGCCACCCCCGGTGGCAGTGGGCCGGGTAGACATGTGCAGCCGCATTCACACCTGTGCGGCCGCATTCACATGGGGGTAAGATGATTTCAGGATTCAACCTCAAGTCTGAAGAGGCTCATTATATAGTAAGCCTGACTGTCCACTATACTTAATTAGGTTTTTATAAAATAAATTGGTAATATAAGATTGCAATTTTCATATAATACAGACTTGGAAGGTTAATGGCAAATGGAATATACTACCACTGATGTCCCCAAGTGGCAGAGGTCGGAATTATTGGATACTGGCGTAATTAGGTTTTCGAAACTATAGGTCACCGTCCTTGTTTTTAAAAGAAATGAAGAAAACCATATTTTTCAGTACATTTCCTATGTAAATCAAGCAAATATGAATTGGCCTACTTTACCTATTAAGATTTGATAAACTGTACAAAATGTTAAATATACTCATGTATATAGAATTAGAATGAATCCCAAGAAACTAGTTTTGACTAATAATTGACATTATTTAAGAGTCACCAGGTGGCGCGACTGTGGATTGTAGGATATGCCTTTAACATCCACTACCCTGTAGACCCACCATCTCCCATACACCCCCTCCTATCCGTACCACCCACTGCCCTGCTCACCCTACATATCCCTCTCTACATCTCCCTCTCATCCCATCCCATCCCTGCCATCCACTACCCTGTAGACCTGCCATCACCCACTCACGCACTCATGCCCCATCCCGCCCTTACTATCTTATGCCTTACAGACCCACCATATCCTACTCACCCCTCCAGTCCTTACCAGCTGTTGCCCTGTTTACCCGCGATATCCCACTCTGCCCCATCCTGCCCTTACCATCTACAGCCCTGTAGACCCAGCATATCCCACTCATCCTCTCCAATCCTTAATATCTACTGCCTTGTTTGCCCTCCATTACCGATCCACCCCCTCCTGTCCTTACCATCCTGTAGACCCTGCATATCCCACTCACTCCCTCTCGTCCTTACTATCTGCTGCCCTGTAGACCTGCCATATTCCTCTCACCCCCTCCCTTCCCTACCATCTACTGCCCTGTAGACCTGCCATACTCCTCTCACCCCCTCCCATCCCTACCATCTACTGCCCTGTAGACCTGCCATATTCCTCTCACCCCCTCCCATCCCTACCATCTACTGCCCTGTAGACCTGCCATATTCCTCTCACCCCCTCCCATCCCTACCATCTACTGCCCTGTAGACCTGCCATATTCCTCTCACACCCTCCCATCCCTACCATCTACTGCCCTGTAGACCTGCCATACTCCTCTCACCCCCTCCCATCCCTACCATCTACTGCCCTGTAGACCTGCCATATTCCTCTCACCCCCTCCCATCCCTACCATCTACTGCCCTGTAGACCTGCCATATTCCTCTCACCCCTTCCCATCCCTACCATCTACTGCCCTGTAGACCTGCCATACTCGTCTCACCCACTCCCATCCCTACCATCTACTGCCCTGTAGACCTGCCATACTCCTCTCACCCCCTCCCATCCCTACCATCTACTGCCCTGTAGACCTGCCATATTCCTCTCACCCCCTCCCATCCCTACCATCTACTGCCCTGTAGACCTGCCATATTCCTCTCACCCCTTCCATCCCTACCATCTACTGCCCTGTAGACCTGCCATACTCCTCTCACCCACTCCCATCCCTACCATCTACTGCCCTGTAGACCTGCCATACTCCTCTCACCCCCTCCCATCCCTACCATCTACTGCCCTGTAGACCTGCCATATTCCTCTCACCCCCTCCCATCCTACCATCTACTGCCCTGTAGACCTGCCATATTCCTCTCACCCCCTCCCATCCTACCATCTACTGCCCTGTAGACCTGCCATATTCCTCTCACCCCCTCCCATCCCTACCATCTACTGCCCTGTAGACCTGCCATACTCCTCTCACCCCCTCCCATCCTACCATCTACTGCCCTGTAGACCTGCCATATTCCTCTCACCCCCTTCCATCCTACCATCTACTGCCCTGTAGACCTGCCATATTCCTCTCACCCCCTCCCATCCTACCATCTACTGCCCTGTCGACCCTCCATACCTCTCCCAGGTCCCTCCTGCCCTTACTATCTGCTGCACTGTGAGCCTTCCATCTCCCACTCTGCCCCATTCTGCCATTAC
This sequence comes from Alentia gelatinosa, assembly GCA_950022655.1. Classification (NCBI taxonomy): domain Eukaryota; kingdom Metazoa; phylum Annelida; class Polychaeta; order Phyllodocida; family Polynoidae; genus Alentia; species Alentia gelatinosa. The sequence continues at coordinate 3,256,445 of OX465590.1, forward strand.
CGTCTACTGCCCTCTTTTCCCTCCATACCCCATTCATCCCATTCTGCCCTTACTGTCTACTGCCCTCTTTTCCCTCCATACCCCACTCATCCCATTCTGCCCTTACTGTCTACTGCCCTCTTTTCCCTCCATACCCCACTCATCCAATTCTGCCCTTACTGTCTACTGCCCTCTTTTCCCACCATATCCCACTCATCCCATTCTGCCCTTACTGTCTACTGCCCTCTTTTCCCTCCATACCCCATTCATCCCATTCTGCCCTTACTGTCTACTGCCCTCTTTTCCCACCATATCCCACTCATCCCATTCTGCCCTTACTGTCTACTGCCCTCTTTTCCCTCCATACCCCACTCATCCCATTCTGCCCTTACTGTCTACTGCCCTCTTTTCCCTCCATACCCCACTCATCCCGTTCTGCCCTTACTGTCTACTGCCCTCTTTTCCCACCATATCCCATTCATCCCATTCTGCCCTTACTGTCTACTGCCCTCTTTTCCCTCCATACCCCATTCATCCCATTCTGCCCTTACTGTCTACTGCCCTCTTTTCCCACCATATCCCACTCATCCCATTCTGCCCTTACTGTCTACTGCCCTCTTTTCCCTCCATACCCCACTCATCCCATTCTGCCCTTACTGTCTACTGCCCTCTTTTCCCACCATATCCCATTCATCCCATTCTGCCATTACCGTCTACTGCCCTCTTTTCCCTCCATATCCCATTCATCCCTTCCACTCCTTATCATCTGTTGCCCTCTTTTCCTGCCATATCCCACTCACCTGCTTCCATCTTCACTATCTGCTGACCTGTTTATCCACCCCATCCTGCCCTTACCATCTGCTGCCTGTAGACCCTCCGTATCGCACTCACCCCATCCCCTCCTTACCATCTACTGCCTACAGACCTTCCATACCCCACTCACTCCATCCCCTCCTTACCATCCACTGCCCTGTAGAGCTACCATCTCCCACTCATCTCCATCCCGTATTTACTGCTGCCCTGTTTTCCGCGATATCCCACTGTTCTCCATCCTGCCCTTACTATCTACAGCCCTGTAGACCCACCATATCCCACTCATCCTCTCCCATCCTTACTGTCTACTGCCCTCTTTTCCCTCCATACCCCACTCATCCTCTCCCATCCTTACTGTCTACTGCCCTCTTTTCCCACCATATTCCATTCATCCCATTCTGCCCTTACTGTCTACTGCCCTCTTTTCCCTCCATACCCCATTCATCCCATTCTGCCCTTACTGTCTACTGCCCTCTTTTCCCTCCATATCCCATTCATCCCATTCTGCCCTTACTGTCTACTGCCCTCTTTTCCCTCCATATCCCATTCATCCCATTCTGCCCTTACTGTCTACTGCCCTCTTTTCCCTCCATACCCCACTCATCCCATTCTGCCCTTACTGTCTACTGCCCTCTTTTCCCTCCATACCCCACTCATCCCATTCTGCCCTTACTGTCTACTGCCCTCTTTTCCCTCCATATCCCATTCATCCCATTCTGCCCTTACTGTCTACTGCCCTCTTTTCCCTCCATACCCCACTCATCCCATTCTGCCCTTACTGTCTACTGCCCTCTTTTCCCTCCATATCCCATTCATCCCTTCCACTCCTTATCATCTGTTGCCCTCTTTTCCTGCCATATCCCACTCACCTGCTTCCATCTTCACTATCTGCTGACCTGTTTATCCACCCCATCCTGCCCTTACCATCTGCTGCCTGTAGACCCTCCGTATCGCACTCACCCCATCCCCTCCTTACCATCTACTGCCCTATAGACATTCCATCTCCCTCCCAGTACTCCTGCCCACACGAGCTGCCTCAGGAGTCCCTCTCCGCCGCTGAATTCCGAGCAGGTCCCAGTCTCCAGGGGCGTGGGGCCCAGCCATATACCTTGATGAGGGATGATCTCCTCTAATCCCGTCTAATGCTAATCCCGCCGGGGCATGAGGGCAGGATTAGGCGTCGTCGTGGGCGTCTTGGGAGGCAGACCACCGCCACCATAGTAATAGGCACGGGGCTCCATACCGGGGGGATTCCATGGAATAACGTATGTTAAGAAATTAATCAATGGGATATTTTAATCGCTTGGCTTTTTCATGTATGGTCTAAGTAATTGTAACATGTATTGTATTGCTATGTTTATAAAAAATCAGCAAAGTCAATAGACCTAGCATTGCCACCCCTTACCATCACACGGAGACTATGAAAAGGTAAAAGAAATAGTCCAAAAATAATCATTTAAAAAACTATCCTGCCTATCGTGCATAGGTCGTTCTAGCAATCGTGAATGCAATATTTAGTTTATGACAATAAACTAATTATATATGAAAAATCTCACTTCAAAGATTCCTTTTATCGACCAATTAGATATGATAATACCACTCGTTCTTTACAGGTTTGTTAAGGATACACGTCCTTTCTTTATATTTAGGTGTCTCCTGAAGGCGAATAAATACATCATAAAATACATTGAAATATCAAAATAAATAGTGAGTGTCTATGTTATTATATATAGACTTTTTGTCTCTCGAAAGAAACTTGATTTATGGCTTTATATGTTAATTTACTATAAGAGTAAAATACAAATCTTGATTCCCCCGTGATCGGATGGAGGCGGTGGGGAGCCCGCAGTGGTCAGGTACCTGTAGACGGGGCGACGTCAATGGAGACCATTCTGAGGCTGCCATGTAACTGTCACAGGGCTCACAACTCGAGACGGGTCAGGCAGAATTAATGTCAGCAGTCAGCAGGGTCTCTCCTTCAGGCATGCTGCTGTCAGGCATTCTACTATCAGGCATTCTACTATCAGGCATGCTGCTGTCAGGCATGCTGCTGTCAGGCATGCTGCTGTCAGGCATGCTGCTGTCAGGCATGCTGCTGTCGGGCATGCTGCTGTCGGGCATGCTGCTGTCGGGCATGCTGCTGTCGGGCATGCTGCTGTCGGGCATGCTGCTGTCGGGCATGCTGCTGTCGGGCATGCTGCTGTCGGGCATGCTGCTGTCAGGCATGCTGCTGTCAGGCATGCTGCTGTCAGGCATGCTGCTGTCAGGCATGCTGCTGTCAGGCATGCTGCTGTCAGGCATGCTGCTGTCAGGCATGCTGCTGTCAGGCATGCTGCTGTCAGGCATGCTGCTGTCAGGCATGCTGCTGTCAGGCATGCTGCTGTCAGGCATGCTGCTGTCAGGCATGCTGCTGTCAGGCATGCTGCTGTCAGGCATTATACTCTCAGCATTGCTGCTGTCAGGCATTATGCTTTTAGCCATATTGTTGCCAGGCATTCTGCTGTCAGGTATGCTGACAGACATGCTGCTCTCAGGTATGCTAACAGACATGCTCTCGTCAGGTATGCTGACAGACATGCTGCTACGAGGCATGATGCTGTCGGACATGCAACATTCAGGCATGCTGCTGATATACATACTGCTTTCAGGTATGCTGCCTGTCAGGCATTATGCTGTCAGGCATGCTGACAGACATGCTACTATGAGGCTAATCGTGAAAACAAATCAACAATCACTTCAGCAATGATTCTTATTGTTTGTTATTCAAGTACTAGCACCTTCGGCGCAAGAACTCAACAGGGAAAATACATTTAAAAACGTTTGATTCCCCCAGCCCCAAGATTCCACTAGCCTGCAGTGCGGCCGACCTTCAAGCGTGCGCCTGAAGCGGTCGTGAAAGAGACTAAGATTCCAAGTGATGGCAGGGAACTCCCGATAATGACGTCAACACTAACGCGGTCTATGACTGGGTGAAGCCCCGGCAGATCATGAATATTCATGCTGCTGGTTGTGGTGTCAAAATCATCATAGACAAATCAACAAGGAATTTCAGCGTGACTTGCGCCATCTTGGAATGGCGGAGGCTGTCGCAGGCTCGTTTCAGGGCAATGAGATCAGAAAAGTACAGCCTTAAATTAGGTTTTCAACATGCCTGAAAATAAATCGCAGGAAAAAATTGCATCGGAGTCTCCGCATACAAAAAAAGTCCAGCAGGTTGGAGTTTTTCTTCTCACAAGAATCTTACTCTCATGGTGTTTCACTCTCCATGGACGTCTCTGGTTCTCTCTGTCTCTATGTCGGGGAGCAACTCCAAGCATATACTGTCGAAATCGTGCCTCTTTATATATGGTAGGTAATCATCGACAATGTGAATTCGTATTGATTGGCCTTCTTCATTGCAGTGTGCTCCAGGAAAAGACAGTACCAGGAAAAGACAGTACTAAGAACGAAACTGATGAGTGTTTCGTCTCTGTCCTCGTATGCCATCGAGTTTGGAGAGCTCAGGTATATGAACGAGGCGATAGCTGAGTGAATATTCTGAAGTGCTTCAAACGATTCTTATGTTGTATAGCTTAGTTTGTACAACGACCACTATTGGTCTAGACCTAAATTTAGCGAGTGTGATCTCCATTATATATATATATATATATATATATATATATATATATATATATATATATATATATACCAGTGTTTAAGGAACCGGACATTGTTTGTTGAGTTGATTGTATTTATATAAGAACCTGTATTATCTACGCTGGCTATGGGCCTGAGCGACGAAAACCAGCTTGTAAATAAACTCCTCTGTATGTAGGAGAAACATACTGGAGTAAGTTGAAGCATGAAACACAATTGACGGAGGAGGGATACTTGTTCAAAAATAAGATCAAGATGGAGATAGGATCCATAATGGAATAACGGAAGAGATCAAAAGACCAAACGGGGGAAAAATTTGGTTGTATAGACTCGAAGTAAATGATTATATATGCCAATAATTTTTAGCATTGATACTATCATCACTTTATACTGCTTAAACTTAGAAACGTGTTAATAAGGTTTATTATCCTACCCCTAATAAAAAACTCCATAGGCTTGACATTAGCAGACTGTACTTGGTCTATGGTGCAGGAAAATGAAATTTATCGCTCTAGTGGGATACAGTTGTCAAATGACGTCATTTGAAAAGCGACCAATGATTATCACTGATTATCGGTGAGTTTTATGTTAATTCTTAATTTGCTGAAGTAATTTAGATGGGGTAGGAAAAAATCTAAACCAAACTCGTGTTAGTCGTGTTGTTTATCACACTCCGCCAATGTCGCGTTCACTGCTCTCGGCTTCGCCACGCGCAGTGAATGCGACATTGGCGTTGTGCAATAAACAACAACACGACTATCACTCGTTTGGTTTCTCCTAAATATTTTTGCCTAGCCCTGTAAAGGGTCCTGTAAACATGTTTTATGTTGTTATGTACAGTACAGTATGTGTGACAATCGCGTGAAGATCGTTGGGAGACCAATGAACGTGTAACGTCGTAAAACTTTATTGAATAAAAAAAAAACTGCACTTAAGGCCTCTTTTATTTGCTGTCAAAACTAGAATATAACTATGGCTGTTTTGTAACTTCACAAACAATTTTCTGTAATGAGAGACATCAATAAAAGCAATGCCTACCAAAAAAAAGGTATCTGTTTATCACTCATTAAGTATGAATTACTGTACTCGCATGCCTGTTGAGAACGAGTTCCTCGTGTTAAGCTTTTGGACGTTTATACGAGGCTAAGATCAAATACAAAACATCACATCATTAACAAAATCGCAGATCTTGAGATGATTACAAAATGCATAGAAATAATGCAAATGATAAAATAGCATTTGACTCCATTCTATATCCTGACACTGTGAATGTTAACGTGAATGTCTACATGTCTGTCCACAAGTTGATACTCTCGCAACAAGACGCACGTATCTTAAGTATGTATTCAGGAAACGATTCTGTAAATTGTTTTTTGTTGTTTGTTGGTTTGATTTAACGTCCAGTTAACCAGTGCAGGTTCTCACCAGACTTTCTCAAGGTTCTTTTACACCACAAGGGTGGTGATCGAATCTATGAAATGAATATAGGTAGAAATCTCACACTTACACATTTACCGAGGTGAGAGTTCTTTTACTTCCCACACCACATAGACATGGTATGAGAAGGATGGCCTTTGTTATAGCAGTAAATCTACCACTGCTGGGGGTGGGACTCGAACCCAGAAAGTCTTACAACCTTGGGGTTACAAGTCCGGTGCTCAAACCACTGAGCTACTCCCCACCCCCCGATTTTGTAAAGATGTCATACCCACGCACTCGAACCCAAGAAAAGAGACAGTTAAAGCTAAAGAGGCCTCGGATGCGTCATTTCAAGAGAAACCCCTTGTGCGAGGGTATGTTTCTCTGGAATGACCTCTCTAGAGCGGTCAAGGACTTAAGAATAAACCAACAAGTTTTGGTCAAAGTCATTCTTCACGAGTTTGATGCAGAGTGAAATGAATTAGGCGACAGCCGAGTGAATATCACGAAGCGTTCAAACGACTTGGAGAATGACTTCTTTGACCAAAACGAGTTGCTTTCTGTATTTATCTCACCCCTATACACATTAAAAGAATGGACAACACACAGGATATTAACCATGGAGTTAATAAGACTGCAATACTTGTAGGGGCATTGAGAACGAGTTCCCTATGTTAAGCTTATGGATATTTATTCCAGGGGTGAGATAATGCGAAAATCTTTCTGTCTGTAAAAAGCATGTAAGGCCCAATACCCATCTACCTATTTTGGAACATTTATTGTCGGCGACAAACGGAGGGTAATTTGTCTCAGCCAAGCCATCCTAACAGAGTAGGTAGATGTAGGACAGCTAGGCAAGGCTACCCAGCGACTAGTGAACACTCGGTTTCTTTGGTTTTTGCCCAGCGATTAGTGGACCATACACTGATTTTATCAGTGTGCCGGTCGAGCGAGGGGTTACATAATTTGCCTGCAACAAAGTAACCGACTCCTATACGATTTGGGAACTAATCGTTCAACCCTAATTCGGTAGATGGGCATCCGGCTTTAGGAGTAGGCTGAGGACCTTCAACGAGCATCTATAACATTTATTGGCGTGTAACTCATATCATCTAATCATGCTACCATCATTCATTCACTTCAACTTACTGACATTTTGTACTGTTACTGACATGTTATATGTAATAATGTGCAAACTGCGGACACACAAGACCTGCCGACAGGCAGAATGTCCATTCATCCTACCCCTAATAATAAAATCCCATAGGCTTAACATTGAATTTCCGTATGCAATGCTGACTGGCATACAGAGTTTTATATGCCACTAGTGGAATACAGAATTGTTTACATGTAATATTCCAAAATCGAGGAGACAGGGTAGGATAAAATCAAAACCTGATGAGTTTTAATCTTGGCCACCACATGCCACTCCTGGAGATTTGGCTCGAGACTTCACTTGGCTTCGCCTCATGAAGTAACTATGCCAAACTCCAGTTGTGGCATACAGTGGCCGAGACTAAAATTCATCTAGTTTTACGATAGTATTATATCTGCAAATAAAAAAAGAAGTTAACATGGCTGCTGAGACCTGCCGGTTTCACTCTGTACATGTTTAACATCTCAATGACTCGTTGGCATGGTAACAGGTCATTAAGTATCAACGACACGCTCCTAACATTATAACGGCCGCCATTACCGAACCTGACCACGTGACCTCGCTGACATCATCACTTTTATGATGGTTACTAAAGATTTGTTATTCATCGAGTCGCCATCGAAAATGTATGTAGCTACGGTCAACAGAAGATGGCTTTTGAACCTGCCCTCTCAAAAGATCTCATATCGCCCAAATGGTATTCTGTACTCTCACTACTCTATGGAGGGGAATTCTTAACAAACTAGGCTTAGAGGATTGAGAATCCACTGCCCTGCCTCCCGTGCTAAAGACGTACATCAATGCAACCCACAGATTCCTATAATCTCAATGATGCTACCTAGCGGGAATACTGTGTGCCAGAGGATTCTCAAGGCTCTAAGCCTAGTTCGTTACAAATTCTTCTCCCATAGAGCGTAGTGAGACCATTGTACAGAATACGGCTTAGAGAGTGTGAGATCTTATGAGAGGGGGGCTTTGAACAAGCGGCTCTGTAGCCACTAAAGGTTGTCTTTGGAATACACTCGCTCATGCACGTGATTTACTACGCGTCAACCTCTCATGGTTTACAGCCGCCGGTCCACGAAATCGTTTATTATTGTCTATGTACACTAAAACTGTATCAATCTGTGGAAGATCTAACCACCGAGTAAGAACTGTATGTAAACAATAAAAAAATAAAAAAAAAATAAAAAAATCTGGTCATACAACGCGGGGTCTAGTTTATTCAAATATTTTAATTATTACAAATGAATTACATAAGTTATAAAAGACACTCTGTAAAGTTGCTTTTCACAGATCGATATAATTCATATCAATATAAAACGAATTTATATTCGGCATTTATCAATAAATCATAGATTGTCAGGTTACGGAACATGACACCACCTGACGATTATGATGATAATTGTGCACTAAAGAATACATCAAAGCGGGCCACAAGCAGTATAAAACCTGGGGAAGATACTGACAGTTCCTCAAATCCGTCAATACCAATACTCCTCAGACTGGGTATGAGTCTCAACCATAGAAAGGACATAAACCATCAACTTGTATACGCTTAAATCATGTAGTTATGCTGCTATTAAATCATAAGGGTTTTTTTTGTTTGTTTTTTACCAAAATGGCTTTAGCTCTCTTTATACATCTACGGGGTTGTTTTCGTCTGTCGATGGTGTTTTAAGTTGGCAACTGACGCATATCCATTTTTGAACTGATACATTATTTCACACAACTGTCGTGTACATGTTATTTTGTGCTGGGCATCATAAAGGATACTCGAATGCGGATGCTGCATAATTCCAGGTTAGGCTTTAGACAGAACAGTGTGCTATCCATTACATAACAAGAGCCTTGCTAATGTTACATCATTATGTGGTCTATACCTTCCGCCCACTCTTGCTACATGTGTGTTGTGAATGGCTACAAAACAATTTTATACAATATTCATCTTTCCTGATGACACTAAAACCAGAATGTCAGAAATCTATGGTATCTGCCATTCGGTTGAGCGTCACTGGCAGTTCATATCCGGCTATTATCAATGGAATAATTAGGAAAAACCAAACGAGAGTTAGTCGTGTTGTTGTTTATCGCACAACGGCAATAACGCGTATTACTGTATCGAGTGCAGTAATATGTGAAACCATGGTTATGGTGCCAATACGGGGTAGATTTATGAGTTGTTTCGGAGAAATTCGTTCTGAACTCGCCGTAACCGGCTCGTTCAGAACGAATTTCTCGAAAACAGCGAGTAAATCTACCCCGTATTGGCACCATCAATATGGTTTCATATTATTATATACCTTAATTTTACAACTCGCAAAGACGATGTGTACGTCAGCAGACATGCCGGAAGTTGACAACCGGAAGTGATCATCGCGAAGCCGCGAATACATTATCCCGCCGCATAAATTATTAATTAATATATAATTATATTAATCGATGTTGAGCAATGCCAGGAAACCTTGAGTAAATCTAAAATGCATAACTGTTTTCAGTAGGAATCGTCTGCGGAATTTTTTCATGTCCGAGGAGTTAAGCCGGCCGGAAGGAAAACGTCCGCATGCACATGCGCAATCGGTAGGGGAAGTGGGTGAAAAACTCGTCGTCTGAATTTTAAAAAAAAAGGAAATATTGGTCACAATTTCCAATTGGTATTTCTAATTTTTTTTATTTTTTTTTTTAAATTGGTCTTCAGTTATGACCATCTGTCGCTAAGAACTGTTCTCCTTTTAAGGTGTTCTCTCTATGTCCGATTTGAAGTTTTATATATACAAAATGAGAAATACTATTATGATATAAATAGACAATAATCGATGGTTTTGTGGACAGGCGGCCGTAAAACACGAGCGGTTGACGCGTAGTTATACACGAGCGTTAGCGCGAGTGGTTTACAGAGCTGCCTATCCACAAAACCATCGTTTGTTGCATTTATTATTCATCTTTTCGAATAAATCAAACCCAGTAATTGCCATGTTAACAGGTATAACACTAGGAACTATTTCTTTGTTCTATAGCAAAACGGACTATTTTTCGCGTATACCATGGTATACCACAGGTTTGGATCCGTATACCACAGTTATGGTATCTGACAGGTTTTATACAATGGGTAGCGGTTTACTGAGTCTCCATACATTTTCAATGGGGGCTTTGTATACGATGGATGATAAAGTATTTTAATATCAATATATATATGAGAGTTATGTAAACTATGAAGAAAGTGATTTATAATGATAAAGTAAATTATGACTCTGTACTCAATACAATCACCAAACATCTGGATGATGAATATTATCTAAATTTTAGAATATCAAATTTGCACTTTACATGAAAATTATATAACATGTTCACAAATGTGTCTCAACACAAAGACAGGATTCACAATGCGTGGCTATGCCCTGACACCTTCCATTGTACCATTAGAACCCGCTATGATAGGTGTCTAGGTAGCATTGTTCACTTGACAACTTGCTTAGCTCTTTCCCTGTAACACCGAATTCCCCTGACACAGCCTCACACTTCAGGCTCTGCCTGCAGTAACACCACTCCTACCACAGCATTTTAAACACAGAAACAGAAAAGGCAACATGGTTTCAGTATCTTACTAAAGTATGAGATTGTATATCATCATATGAAAGTCAAGATATATGTGCTTTGTTGAAGTTTTATAGAATTATGGCTGTATGAATGGAAACGCCTCGTTCCGTACGAACCGTGAATTATCATCTCGTTTTGTAGCTTGTACAGCATGGTCAGGACGTTCTACATAATTACTATACATAATGTTCACATGTGCAATGTAACTTTGCCCGTAATGCCCGGAAATTGAAGTACAACCACGGATTTAATTGCAGTTATTAAGGATATTTTTAAAAAAGAATTTGCCTGCGTCAAAGCATGACCAGAGCATACATGAATCACTCAAACACCCACAGAATTCCTGCTCAGATCCGGAACCTGACAGTTTTATATTTCGTGGTCAAACAATAACTCTCTCCCCCCAGCCTTGACGTACATAAAATCCACTTGGGACTGATCACCTTTGACCCTGCCCTGTGGACCAATGAGAGGCCTTCTTACAGACCACGTGACTGCATCCGGGACACCGCAGATCACGTAGGTCACGTGCCTGTAAGACGTAATTAAAACGGTTCCTGTGACGTTTAATGATCAAATTGAGACGTAACAGAAATAATCACAGTACGGAGGTGGGGAGTGCTTGGAGGAGTGAAGTTTGTTTACTGATAAATGCTCAGCAGTAAGGAAGGTCCATCTTCCTGTACTGTCCTTTAAAGGCCAATGCCCATCTACCGATTACTGCCCCTCAACTATACTGACCCAACCCATTCTGCTCTTTATAGGGGTACTATGGATTAAGGGAAGTATGGTAGAGAAGCAGTATGAATTAAGGGCAGTATAATTGAGAGGCAGTATGGCAGATGAGCGGAAAGGTATAATGGCAGTAAGGTTGAGAGGCAGTATTGCTGAGTAACAGTATGGTAAAGGGGCAGTAGGATGGAAGGGCCGTATTGTAGAGGGGCAGCATGGTTGAGGGACATCATTCAAGAGGGGCAGTATGGTGGAGGGGCAGTATGATGGAGGGGCAGTATGGTAGAGGGACAGTATGGTAGAGGGGCAGTATGGTAGAAGGACAGTATGGTAGAGGGACAGTATAGTAGAGGGGCAGTATGGTGGAGGGACAGTATGGTAGAGGGGCAGTATGGTGAAGGGGCAGTAGGGTGGAGGAGCAGTAGGCTAAAGGGCAGTATGGTAGAGGGACATTATAGTAGAGGGGCAGTATGGTGGAAGGGCAGTATGATTAAAGGACAGTATAGTAGAGGGGCAGTATGGTGGAAGGGCAGGAGGGTAAAGGGACAGTATAGTCAAGGGGCAGTATGGTAGAGGGGCAGTATGGTAGAGGGGCAGTATGGTGGAGGGGCAGTATGGCGGGGGTGATACTATGTTGAGGGGCAGTATGGTTTAAGGGCAGTATGGTGGAGGGACAGTATCTTTTATCGGTGGCCCCCTGTCGGTCAGAAATCGTATTTCAGTCGTTTGGTGTAGACTCAAAGACCAACGCTTGAAGCCACTGTTCCCAAATCCTAACTCAGTCGGCGGGGTGCATAATCGTATATCTGCCGGTAGGTGTAGACTGATTTGCTTAGGACTAATACCCTCTACCCCTTCTCCTCGAGGGTTGCGGGTCGAGCGAGGTATTACGTAATTTGCCTGCGACAAGGTGACCGACTCCTATACGATTTGTGAACTAATCATTCAACCCTAAATCGGTAGATGGGCATCCGGCATTACTGTCAGATTTCTTCTTTTTCTACTTTTTTTACAATTCTTACTCGACTACTCGTATTACAACTTTTCAGGCTCGGCTCGGCCGTTCTTCCGCCTGATCCCACAATTATTCATTACACACAAAACCACGGGGGGTTCATAATTACAGAAGTTCTACTCCAAGTGCACTGAAAATGATGATGATAGTGGTAACTCTTATATAGAACTGAATCGAGAATCGTATCCATACACAATACTCCGCAAGTCTGGATGGGTCACAGTCATCATTGAGGCAAAGCCGAGTGACGCTTACGGCCCATCAAAATTAGTGGAGTATTGTGTATTTTACGATTCGAGTGCAGTTCTGGATTTATCTCACCTCTTTCAATGACATCAAATTGCATGACAAAATCAGAATAATTTAAATCATATCACGAATCCATTTAGGAGCAAATAAATCTCCATGTTTACATTTTGTCTGCTCTCTGAAATCCTGGCCACTGATTGGCCAGTTCCTTATGGCTTCATCTCCGATCACTCCGCCCCGACCATGGTGTAGTATTGTCACTTTACTGGGGTGATCATTGCTTTCATTTCTTAATGTTATTCTTATGGCGAAACTTGCACATGGTTTTAGATAAATGTTGGTCGTTTGCTGCAGGCATAGTACATATAGAACAATGGTTGGTACTTAGGATAAAAATTACCTGGAGGGATCCACATTTTCGGTGATTTGTGGGTTTCTTTGCTGATAATACGATGCGATTCGTACTCTGAATTTGAGCCTTAATACAAGGATTAAAAGTAGGCATGGCATTGCCATGATTTCGCTTTCAACAAGTTGCAACAGTCTTACAATAGTCTTGCAAAAGGGACAAAAGGGAGGGAGGGAGGGAGGGAGGAAGGCAGGGAGGGAGGGAGGTGGAAGCCTGTTTACCTACTATATCTAAAAAACTATGATTTTGGTAGAATCCGCTTGGAGTGTCCCCCGCACATAGAGACAAAGTGAACCAGACCTAGGCCTGGAGACTAAAGAGCCACGAGAGTAAGATTCTTGTGCAATATATAAAAATACACTACTGTCGCCGGGTGCGGAACCGGTATCGAGGGTATCGAGGGTCTAATTATTCAGGATTCCTGAATATATTACTGTAATGTATTATAATATAAGCCGCAAAAACCGTTCCCCGTCTCCCCTAATATATTTCGGTCTTGACCTATAGGTTAAACCGAAATAATAAACTTACATTAATCATGTTAACTACACCATATCAACGCTATAAGGTAGGTGTAGAGAAGCATTGATTAAGGCACAATATCAGAATACTATTCAAGATAATCCAGATAATACTCTTCTCTCCGTCGTAGTCACAATCTGAGATTTTTCTTATTAAAGATATATCGGGAAATTTAGCTTGAAAATTAAAACCCATGTCAGTCGTTGATGTCAGATTTTACCGGAGCGTTTACACTGACGACTATGAGTTTTCACAGAATCGCCGCCCGTCTTGACGACTAATTCAAACCGGCTTGAAATAGTCGCTGGGGTCAGAGCATGTCCAATAGTCGTGAGTTGGTGCTTTATTGCGTTATCGGACGTAATAAGACGATTTGAAATCGCCACGCATTAGACGATTTCTATGGCTGAAAGTCGTCCGGCTGAAAGTCGTCCGGTTCAGGAATCGCCGCCTATAATCGTCAAGTGTGAACGCCGGGTTATAAGAAGGGTAAACACAGACACCCCGCAGGTGAGGCTGACCTTGGACAAGGACACCTTTGATGTGGATGCTGGCAGCATTCCCTCTGCAGGTAGGCGAGGTCACTGGTAGGCTAGAACTACATGACCCTCCCCCCCCCCATGCTGCCTCCACGAGGTCATGCATATTGCCTCTCAGGTTTTGTTCTTTGACACCCCACACACTCACCATCTCCCCATCTGGCTACCTCTCTTTGTCTATGACTATTGGCGTATGTTAGGTTTCCTCTAAAGGCCATTTCCCACTGGCCGACGGAAAGGGCACCGATTAGTTGAGTTCTCCTAGAGGGCACCGACTAATTGAGTTGTAAGTCTCCTTACAAAGTTGGGGTGTCCCTTAAGCGGGGTTCTACTGTATATTTGTGTCCACTTGATGATATTTAAGAGAAAGGATTAACAATGTGTTAGTGATGATAACTTTTGGGGGGGAAAAAAGATTCCGGAAATGGAAAAAAGACGAGAGGCATTTTTCCTACTGAAACAATGACGAACCATTTTTAGGAAGCACGCGTTTTAATATGCAAATAATTGGACGGTGGTAGAAGTGGTAGAAGTTGTACAATTCCGAGCCAAAGATCTGTAATTTTGTACATTGACAGTCTGTTTCCACCTCACGACCGACTTTTCATCTTCCTGGCTTTACTCACAATTCCCGACAAAATGGAACTGTGTTGAATCGATCGCTGACAGTTTTATCGGGAAGGGTTAGACAGACAGAGAGAGAGGGTCAGAAAAAGAGAGAGAGAGAGAGAGAGACAGAGAGATGGATTATATATATATATGTAGAGAGAGAGAGAGAGAGAGGGAGAGACAGCCAGGAGGGGACAGACACACAGACAGACACACAGAAAAACAGACAGAAAAACAGACAGACAGGCAGATATAGAGAGAGACAGACACAGGGAAACCCATTGATAACTTGCTTTAAAGTAATTAATTAGCGAGACAGAGAGAGGGAGACAAACAGACAGACAGAGACAGATAGACAGATATAGAGAGACAGAGAGCCAGACAGAGAGATATAGAGAGAGACAGAGACAGATAGACAGACACAGACAACCAGGCACACAAAGATACAAATAGAGAGAGAAAAAGAGACAGAGATAGACAGAGTTGTATAGATACAGAAAGAGAGAGGTGGGGAGAGATATGGATACAAACAGAGAGAAATCCATTGATTACTGGCTTTAAAGCAATTGATTACGGGATAATACAAACCAAACAGATTTCAACTGACAGAAGCGGCAGACCTTATAATAAGGCAATTTCTGACGTGAATTCTTTTTGAAGGATATAATGAATACAACGAACCATGTGACAAGGTTTCTCTGTCAACTACTTCCCATTGATACAAAAATGAAGATTTCAGCTGATGTTGCCATTTTTTCAGAACCCATATTTATGTGTAAAGTGGGGGGGGGGGGGGGTGTTAAAGTGGTCAGAACCAGCACTTTTTTAGCAGCATTTATTGACATAAAAAAGGATAAAATCAGAAAGTAATATCCTGCTATAGTTTCTGCAAGACGTTATAGGAAAAACAGATAGTAACAATTACCACATTCTAAAAAATAGTTATGATGAAATCATCGCTGCTTATTTTTCAAGGATACTTAGATACTTCACCAAACTAAATACATTATTGAGCATTGGTGCTACCGAACTAAATCATTTCAGTTGTTTATAAGAGGTAGTGAACATTGTCATTCATATCTCTTCAACATTTCACCACTCTCTTATCAACCACGTTGGTGTCCTTAAACTGTAGTCATTAACTTGAAATCATGTTTTACCTGCTTCCTTCCGTTCTTTGATTAGCAGGTTAATAGTGAATCAAGTCTCGGTATGTAGATTTCCCGCGGTCTTATATTATTACAGATTAGGAAGGTAAATACGACTGGCCGCAGGGTGCGTCTGCCATGCTGCAGTAGTCTCACCCAGCGTTTAAGCCCAATGCCCAGATCTACCGATTTCGGAACATTTATGTACCTTTCTCAGCGACAAATGGGCGGTGATTTGTCTCAGCCAAGGCATCCTAACGGAGTCGGCCGTAGTCGGTAAATGTAGAACAGCTAGGCAAGGGTGAGCCACTGATTAGTGAATCACCTCCTTCAGACGTCCTTTTGTCGCTGACAAGTTGTGGTTTCTATGTTCTAAAATCGGTGGCGAAAAGTTTATCAACACATTGATAAATCTAGTCACCAACAACGGAACGTTGGTAAATTGGGTTTGATTGGGTTACGTTATTTGCCTGCGACAAGTTCACCGACTCCTATACGATTTGCGAACTAATCTTTCAACCCTTAATCAGTAGATGGGCATCGGGCTTTATATAATGCCCCAGTCACACTGGCGTCAAATTTGGCGTTTCTTCTACGTATTTGAATTGTTGGGGACCACGTATTAGCTACGGACTTGGAACATCTCTTTGCGTTTCTTTAACGTTTTAGTACGCTTCTCAACGTTCATCAACGCTTATCTACGCATCTGTACGCATTGTGGCGTTTTTCGGCGCATTCCGACTTTCCTTTACGTATCTCCGCGTTTTCCCGCGCATCGCCTCGCATTTGTAGATTTCAAAATACGTAGAAGAACGTAGAAGTGCGTACACGGAAAAACGCCGTTTTTTTACGCCAGTGTGACTGGGGCATAAATTAACAACATTAGAACTAATACCTCTGAGACAGGTAAGTTCAGGATTAGCTCACCTGTAGCCTTGGACCTGTTTACTTCGTTTCTGTGTGAAGCCGTCAAGGCTAAGGTAGAGTTACCCTTAGTGACACACCACAGTGATAATCATTGGTAACTGATGATAGGCTATGTCCGGTGGCTTGTCTCTCATGTACCGGCATTGTTGAACCACAGATCGATAAAGGGAAGAAGCCCCCATGCTGGATCAAATATCCTCAATCTCCGTTCTTATATTGGACTACGAATAGTATTGATTTTACAGCTTATTCTTGTCGGATGAGGCATCTCAATAACAGCATGACGTGACGTTTAGGTATTCTCACTTGAAGTCTAGTTGTTCAATAACAATGTCTACAAATAGGCCTGTGATGCTCGGTTTTACGTTATAAGAAAAGCCTTGCATTAACAAAACCTGTACTACTTTTTATTAGGGAGAATTCGCCATTGAAACAATTGATGGTCTACCATCATGCCCTTATTTATGACAGTATTTGTGATCACACCAAACAGATTATTTACTTGGATGTACTTTGAAATATTTTTCATTTTATGTTCAAATTTTAGGTCATATCTCATTTTAATTGTTTGTTTTACAATTTACCCTTTTTGGACCAATTGTATAAAGGGAGACTGCCCGCCGCCTCCCGCCCGTTTGTAGCTGGAGAAGTCCTAGTCCTACCTCTCCCCCAGAGCCTCCTGCCAGCGCCTCCATACCCTCTCAACGAAGCCCTGTTAGGCAGGGGCTAGGCGGGGGTTAGACGGGGGTTAGGCAGGGTTAGACGGGGGTTAGACGGGGGTTAGGCGGGGGTTAGGCGGGGGTTAGGCAGGGGTTAGGCAAGGGTAGGAGTCGTGTGGTGGGCCCTAAATTATACCACTGAGACCACCTCTCAAAGCATAATAAAGGCTTACATCGAGAAGAGTGGTGTTTTGAAAGTACAATCATATCAAAATTAGTAATATAACATTTTCCATATACCAAGGACTTAATGACTAATGGCAAATGACATAAAAAACAGTGGTGTCCCCAACTGGCAGATATCAGGTGTATATATTACGTATATATGACCGCAACATGGACACGTATATACGCCAATAGATAAGGCGTATACCCAAAAGAAAAAAGGTGAACCTTGTATACGCAAAAGCATACCTATATACGCCGGGCGTATACAAATGTAAAGTAGTTAGTTTCGCGCAGTGTCTGTATCCTGTACATAGCGAATCGTATATCAAATACATAGTATAATTATAATGGCACTTTTCTGGGTGATATTGGTACCAGTTTTCTTATTTACCTGGTATCACGATGCAAGAAATTCACCTGTAAACTCTAATCAACTGCTGTTTGTTCTACTGATACCTGCAATAGATAAATACCAAATAGTATTGTGACTCCGTATGTTCTTTAAGAAGAATTCATGTAAACGAGAGGTAAAATAACGTTGTATTAAAATAGAAGAAAAGAAACCCTGGATGATGAGTCGGGATGAGGGAGATATGGCGGGCGCCCGGAGATCATTCTCTGTGTAATCACTGCGTCTTGACATGGTGTATATTGTTTACTGCCTCAGATATTGATCCACTCGTAGCTGCTTCACTCATAACTCCACCAAGAAACCAACACGTTTATCTACATAATAATGACTGGTTTTGTGTATGGACATACCAGACGAGAGATACAATTCCTTGGTTTTGTGTACGAGTGCATGGCCGTAATCTCCAAGTAGGTGACGCGTAGTAATATCCCTGCGATTAGCGAGGATATAACGTCGTCCACTACGAGGGACTACTTTTCCGGAATCTCCTGCAGGAGATTCCGACATGCCAGAATCTCCGGGTAGCTGATTCCAGGTGCTCTATGCATTTCCTATGGAGACTCCGTAGTGGGTTGGTAATAAAAAAAATTAAAAAAAATTCCACTGGCCGATGAAAACGGCACCGATTGATTGAGTTCTCCTAAAAGTCGGTTGGTGGTGGCCAACGACTGCACGTTGGTTGGTTTATAAAAATCAGTGAGGGCATTGTGTATGCCTTGTTTCTGCCACATATTATATACACAATAATGACTGGTTTTGAGTACGAGTGGCTTGCCTCGTAGTTGCCGACGCAATATCCTCGCTATTCGCTCGGATATTACTACGCGTCAACTACTCGGAGATTACGGTCATTCGTATACAAAACCAGTCGTTATTGTATTTATTACCCACCTTCAAGATTATTAACAAATCAATTGCAATTAAAAAGTTTCTGTAGGCCATTTAGTTCCAGACATCACAGCACTGTCAAGTGTGGCAGTAATTCGATGTAGACTTGCACTAATAATATAGTTCGCCATTAACCTGTTATTTCAGCATGCAAAGTGTGCTATGGCAGTGATTTCTGATGGTAAAAAGAGATTATTATGATTTATTCTAAATAATTAGCATTGAATGAACATTCAAGAAACTTATTTCAAAGTACATGATGATTCAACGTTATTATAGACAGGACTATTTTTCCGGAATCTCCCGCAGGAGATTCTGACATGCCAGAATTTCCAGGTAGCTTATTCCAGGTGCTCTATGCATTTCCTATGAGTACTCCGTAATCGGTGGGTAATAATACATAATCTATGCACAATTAATCTGTATGTCTGTTTCCCTTCCTGGATCTGGCATCAGTGGTTTCCGACTGCAGATTGGTGGCAAATAGTCGGCCAGTGGAAAATGGCTTGTAAATATCTCTCTTATTCAGCTTCATGATATTGTAAGGCTATATACTTGAGCTTTCTTGTGTATTATGAAGCCTAATCATATCGTGCATTTGTTTCCACAAGAAAGAAAATCCATATCTAAGGCTGGAGATGTTAGATGAAAATCGATGGCAGTCCACTGATAGCTTATTAGGATGGGACTGGGGAACAGACCATGAAGGCATAACAGCAGCTGTGTTTGACATGAAATACGGAATTCAATACAGACTCGTGCTAGCTTGAATCACGTATTCCTATATACCTATGGCTGTACACTCTATGCTTACACCACGTTCTGGGGGGTGGAGTAACTTATGGATACTACCCAAGGTTGCCGTATACTACCCAAGGTTGCCGTATACTACCCAAGGTTGACATTTAGACCAATCAGATTGTCTCTTACAAAATTCATATGAAAAGCGCAGTGGGGAGTAAACATAAAGTGTCAAGTTACTCGATAAGGTTGGATCTGGCTTCAGGTTTGATGGTGGATGAGCAAATAACGCTAATTATCGTTATTAAACCACATTTGAAGGTATATAGGAATGGGGAAACCAAGTACCAGTGAAAGGAAGTCAAAATTACTCGGTAAGGCTTGGAAAAATTACTGCCCGCGGCCAAGGCCTTGGGCAGTAATTTTTCCAAGCCTTACCTCGTAACTTTGACTTCCTTTCACCGGAACATAGTTTCCCTCTAGTAATGCTGCTATGATATCATACGGGATTTCTTTTTGCAAAATAAGTATAGCTCTCTTTATTCATCTTCTGGATCGTTCTCGTCTGTTGTTAGTTCTCGCCTCACTCACCCGCTGTGCACACTAGACGGCTAAAAACGTCACGATTGTAGATCGTCTGGCCAAAAGTCGTCAGGTGGTGCTCGATTACGCAATATCGGCCGCAAAAGTCGTCGACCGAAGAATTTCTTCCATCCTTTACACTAGATGACTTTTGATAGAAATTTACAACGACTAGGTGTTTACATAATCACCAGTGGCCTGTTTGAAATATTCACTGGTATCATAGTGTCTGCAATAGTCGTCAGGTGGTGCCGAATTGTGTAATCTGATATAAACAGACGATCTGCAGTTGCCACATGGTTGGCGTTCATACTAGACGGTTTCTTGCCTTTAATCGCTGAAAGTCGTCTGGTGGTGAAAAATGCCAGAATCGTTGCCTACAATCGTCTAGTGTAAACGCTGGGTCACCCGGTTTGTATATTGTCAAGGCAGTAATCGCCAGGTGGTGGCATTGTCCAACGCAAAAGTTGTCAACCCTAGAATGTACTCGAGGAGGGTGGTTGTGGCCCCTAAGGTCAACTCTCGACCGTAGAACTGTCCCAAGGCGCTATATATATCATGTAAGGAGGTCAGGGTCAAGGTCAGGGGTTTGCTGCGAATGCAGTCATTTGCTACTCGGTCTACTCTATTCTTTATATGAACTTAAGGTAATGGGGCAACTCCATGCTGGGAGCATTTACACTGATGACTAAGTTTTCACAGAATCACCACCCATGTTAACGACTTATTCAATCCGGCTTGAATTAGTCACCAGCGTTAGAGCGTGTCCAATAGTCGTCAGGTGGTGCTGAATAGCGTAATCAGACATAATCAGATGATCAGCAGTTGCCACACGCATAGTGTTTACACGAAATGGTTTCTAGCCTTTTACAGCTGAAAGTCGTCAGGTGGTGCAAAATACCAGAATCGCCAGTGAGAATTGTCTGGTTTAAGGCCTTATTCCATTGGCCGACGAAAAGGGTGTGGATTTTCCCAGAAAGTCTGTCGGTGGTGCCACTGACTGTGCGGATATTGATTTCACTCAGTGACCAAGCTTTCACTCGTGGTAGGTGGTGCCACATTGCATAATCTAAGCCAAAAAGTTATGGGTCGTTCCGCGAGCTGGTTGTTTCCATTGACCGATTAGGGTCAGCAGTGCCAAATATCTGTCAGTGGTTCCTGACTGTAGATCGGTGACAGGAAATGGGCCAATGGAAATGGGCCAATAAACGCCAGGTCACCCAGCATTTACACTAGACGACTATAGGCAGCGATTCTTGAATTTAGCAGCGTCTGACGACTTTCAGCAGTATAAAGCTACATATCGTCTAGTGTAAATGCCAAGCGCGTGGCGACTGTAGATTGTCTGATTATATCATATTACCCAATTCGGCACCACTTCACGACTATTGGACACGTTCTAATGCCCGCGACTATTTCAAGCAGGCTTGAATTAGTCGTCTAGATATGCAGCGATTCTGTGAAAACTCATAGTCATCAGTGTAAACGCTCAGGTAAATTCTGACATCGACGACTTTTGCGGCGGACGTTGCCACCGCCTGGCGACTCTTGGCTGACGATCTACAGTCGCCACATATTTAGTTGTCTAATGTAAACCCCGGGTACGACTACTGCAGCATGGCAGACGCACCCTTCGACCAGCCGTATTTAGCCGTCCTAAAGCCTGATGCCCATCTACCGATTAAGGATTGAACAATTAGTTTGCAAATCACACAGGAGTCTGTGAACTTGTCACAGGCAAATTACGTAAATCAGTCTACACTTACCGATTTTGGAACATGGAAACCACAACTTGTCGGTGACAAGAGGATATCTGAAGGAGGTGGTTCACTAATCGGTGGCTCACCCTTGCCTAGCTGTCCTAAATCTACCGATCACGGCCGACACAGTTAGGATGCCTTGGCTGAGACAAATTACCGTCCGTTTGTCGCAGACAAAGGTACATAAATGATCCGAAATCGGAAGATGGGCATTGGGCTTAAACGCTGGGTGAGACTACTGCAGCACGGCAGACGCACCCTGCGGCCAGTCGTATTTACCTTTTCCTAATCGGTGACCCATGGCCGTTGGTCAGGGGTGGTCATTGCTCCCCCTGGTGTTCCCCCCTCTCGCGCGACACGAGCGCCCCTCCTGCCCCCTAGCGGCTCTCACACGTACTGCGCAGTCACGAGCGCGGCCACGGCACCGGTCCCGGTCTCACTTCTTCTCCAGCTGCACTGCAGTACACACCTACTCCAGTCTTTCTCGTCTTTTTGGCCACGTGCTCGCAGCCTCATACTCCACGAGTACGGGCCGGCACGTCCATTCTATCACGAGGAACACGCATCACGAGTGAGGAGAAGAGTTCAACATGGGTCCCCCGAATACGCGAAGTAATCCCGTCGCTGGACCATCCCAAGGACCAGACATCGAAGGTACGGTCTCAGACTCCAGACAAACCGGCACGGACCACGTGGCGTCGGTCTCCGACAACGGGTCGACCGTTAAGTCCTCGAGGATGACCGCCCTGGAGAACAAGATGGATACCATGATGGAGGCAATCAACAGAATGTCTCGCCAACGGTCCTCGTCCCGGGCTTCGAGGTCGAGGCCGCCGACGGAACCGACAGCCGTGGAGGCCCGGACCAGGGAATGGGCGCACGAGCAGACCGCACGGCTACCACCCCCGAGGCAGCTGCGGGAGCAGTACATGCCGGAGGATTTGCTACAAAGGGAGCTCGACCGTGAGGCCCTACGACATGAGAGAACGGCTGGTAAGTTGGCCTCAGATTTGACCACCTCTCGTTTGATTTCCAAGCCGTTCATGTTTGTGGACCGTGAGGGCATATATACCCTCAGTCAGAAACTCGAGGTCAGGGGTACGCTGGGCCCCCTCGAGTACATCAGTGCTTTCCTGGCACTCATGGAGGACGACCGTGCTACCCAGGAGTGTGACCGTAAGGACATGTATCGTCACCTCCACCAGGTCTCCGTGGACGCGCAGGCACGGCCGTGGGCCGGCGTGCGCCGTTGGTCCAACTTCATTTTTGACCAGGTGGAGGCGGGACGTATTTATTGGTCGGATCATGTACGAATCCAGGATGAACGGGTTCGTCTGGCCATGACCCCTACGGCTGGGAACGGTGCGAGTCAAGGAGGAGAAAAGTCCGGAGGGCATGAGCTCCCATGCCGGGCATACAACTCGGCGAGAGGGTGTCGGCAGCGAAACGGCCACCAGGAGCGGGGAATTAAATGGTTACATGTGTGCTCCTTCTGCGACTCGGTCGGCAGGATGTGCACACACTCCATCCACGCCTGCAACCGCAAGCTGTCGTACGGCGTGGGGTACGACAGTACTGTGCCCACACCGACACCCACACCACACCGGATGCACCACCCCGGACACTCGGCTCGCGCCGCCGACACCAAAGCACTCCCACAACAGAGTTAAAAAAACGGACCGGACGCGCCCCGCGAGTGAGCGAGGCGCGTCGCTCGCCCCCCCCGCCCAGTACGTGCGCACCACAGCGGAAGGGGGGCTTAACGATCAAAGGGTGCAGCAGGGGTGACGCAACACCCCACGTGTCAACAACACCTCCCGCCGGGCACGTGGCCAACACAAAGGACGCTTACGACACGCACACTGAATCCACTCCCAGTATTATCGGTGATAGCGTGTACAGCGAGCAATTGCCTCGGCAATTGCCCCGGGAGGAAATGGACACAACCGCCTCACCAGACTTCTCGGCCATTAGGGAGGTCTGCGAGACCGGTGTCCCCTCCCCCGGCCTCCGGACGGACCCCGGGGCGTTCGCGGACCACAGGCGGGCCCACTGGCCGGACTTCGCCGGGCCCGGGCCGCCGGGACACGCCCACATCTACTCGGAGGTGCGGCGAACCGGGCTCCCAAACGCGCTGGGGGCACGGATCGAGCTCCCTTCCGATCTCAACGTACCGGCCTGGGTACGTTACCTCGGGGACACCCCGGAGGGGAGGGAGCTACTGGACTTCGTGCGCTACGGGTTCCCTCTGGGGTACATCGGCCCGACCAGCGACACCCGAGGGGTACCCAACCACCCCAGTGCCACGGGGTACCCAGAGCAGATCAGAAAGTTCATCCAGAAAGAAGGCGGGCACAGTAACCTACTGGGACCATTCCAGGAACCCCCGTTCTCACCCTGGTGCCACGTGTCGCCGTTAATGACACGCGAAAAACGGGCCTCCAATGACCGTCGTGTCATTACGGATATGACGTACCCTAAGGAGCAAAGTGTAAATGGGTACATCATAAAAAACTCAGTCTACGGGCAGGAGCGCGACCACTGCCTCCCGACCGTCGACAGTTTCGTCGGCCGCCTGGTGGCCTCCGGGCCCGGTAGCTATATGTCCACCATCGACATCGCCAGGGCATATAAGAATTTCAGGTGCGACCCCCTCGACTGGCCGTTGTTATGCTTTGCATGGGAGGACGGGTACTTCTGTGACACGGCCATGCCGTTTGGTGCCCGTGCCTCCTCGTACCACATGCAGTGCGTGGCAGACTGCATCGTGGGTATCCTCGGCCGGAAGGGGGTCGAGGCATGTATGTACCTGGACGACCTGATCATCCTGTCCCCGAGCCGGGCCAAGGCGACCGACGACTTTAACATTGCCCGTGCGCTTTTCAAAGAACTCGGGCTCCCGGAGGCACGAGAGAAGGCACAGACCCCGGCGCCGGTCGTTACGTGGCTGGGCATCGTCATCAATGCCCCGGAGATGTCCCTCACCATCCCCGAGGACAAGCTGCTGGACGTACGGGCGCACGTTAGGGCGGTCGCCGCTAAACGATCACTGACGAAACGCCAACTCCAGTCGGTCCTCGGCAAAATACTTCACGTGTCGAAGTGCATACGGCCGGCCCGGCCGTTCGTGAGTAAATTGCTCGAGGCCCTACGGAGGATGTCCGGCTTCTACGTCAATATCAACGCCGACATGTGGCAGGACTTGCAATGGTTCCTCCGCTTCGCTGAGGGCTGGAACGGCCACGCCCTCATACCTCGCGGCCCGCCTACCAAGTGTATCATCGTCGATGCGTGCCTCTCGGGCATCGGAGGTACAGACGGGAAGTACTCGTACTCCGGGCAGGTGTGCCCTGTCAGCGACCCCGTCGACTGTATCGCCGAGCTCGAGGCACTCAACACCATATTCGCGATGAATACCTTCCTCACCGACCGGGATCGAGGCACGCGGGTAGAAGTCTTCTGTGATAACCTGGGCACCGTCCAGGCACTCACATCCGGACGGGCAAGGAACTCAGTCCTTGCGGAGTGTGCCCGTCAGGCCTGGATGGTCCAGGCAAAATTGCAGATCGATTTCATATACACTCACGTGCCGGGGGTACTCAACACCGTGGCGGATGCCCTCAGCCGTGCTCACCTGACCTCGAGGGAATTTGACAAAGCGGCCACTTTCACCAAATTTCATTCCCTCACTAAAGTTACCCCCTGTACTCACGCGACTTTTATTCCTGTATTACGTCTCGTGTGCAGATCCGGCGCTACGCTGTCTCCAGACGAGGGCATCTGCTCGCCAATCAGAGGCACGTGCCCCCGGAACGGTCGCGAACCAGCGGAGCGCCGTCGCGACCTACCTCGCGTTCTGCCGGCGGATGGGGGCCGACCCGCAGAGGCCCACGGTGAGCTTTACCACGGCGTACCTCGAATACGTCGCGGACCACGCCCCCTCGCCGGCCACGGTCGCGAATCACCTCTCACACGTGCGGTCGCACCTGCGACTGACGGGAGGGGATGTCGCACCCACGGAGGACTTCCGGATCAGGCGGGCCCTCGAGGCGATGCGGCGAAACAAGACGTATCAGCCCAACGTGAAACCTCCAGTGCCGTTGGCCGTGATCCGAGCCGTCCTCGCGGCCCTTACGGACTCACCAATTCACCTCGCTCTACGGGCCGCTATCTTGATCATCTACTACGCGGCTCTGAGGCAGAGCGAAGTAGCGCCCCCGACGGCCTCGAGGTACGACGCGGCACGACACCTGTCGCGCCGGGATGTGGTCGTTGGCCGTCGACACGTGACCGTCCGGGTGAAGGCCGCCAAAAACATGCAGCACGTGGGGGAGGAGAAAACGGTCACGCTGCAGGAGTCACCCGATCCACGGTTCTGCCCAGTACGTGCTACACGCCAGATGCTGGTGGCGTCCCCTACGGCCAGCCCCGAGGACCCGTTCCTCCAGCACGTACACGGGGCGACCGTTACGACCAGGATCCTCACTAAAGAGTGGAAAGCCCTCCTACATGTAGCCCAACAGCCGCCTACCTTTACGCTGCATGGACTTCGCAAGGCCGCAGCGACACAGGCATACCACGCCGGTATGCCGGAACTCTCCATCCAGAGGTATGGCGGCTGGAGGTCCAACGCCCATAGGACGTACATTACGAACAATGACGCCGACTCTGTCAACAGGGCGTTGGTACTATCACTACTCAACAAAAACTCTTAAATTACTCCCTCCCACCCTCTCCTTGTTTAATGGATCTTTGGCATTTTTATTTACAATATACAATTTGTCATGTATTGTATCACGTACAATTTACATTTATATTGTATACCATTTTCTTATCATAATTGACTATTACTCCATTTGTCAATTAACCATATTTTCTTATCATAATTGACTATTACTCCATTTGTCAATTACATTTACCTTATTACTCATATTAATATCATATTCATATGTCGTCCAATAAGGTCGGCATAAAATTTTACACATATAAAATTCAATAAAATTTTATGTTCCCAAGCCCCTGCTTCTCTCCTTTTATCCAGGGTAGGGGTAATGGGTGACCCATGGCCGTTGGTCAGGGGTGGTCATTGCTCCCCCTGGTGTTCCCCCCTCTCGCGCGACACGAGCGCCCCTCCTGCCCCCTAGCGGCTCTCACACGTACTGCGCAGTCACGAGCGCGGCCACGGCACCGGTCCCGGTCTCACTTCTTCTCCAGCTGCACTGCAGTACACACCTACTCCAGTCTTTCTCGTCCCACCCACCCTCAACCTCACTACTTTTTCCTACTCACGTAGGCCCCCCCCTTTTTTTTTCATACTTTTCCTACTCACGTAGGCCATTTTTATTTACAATATACAATTTGTCATGTATTGTATCACGTACAATTTACATTTATATTGTATACCATTTTCTTATCATAATTGACTATTACTCCATTTGTCAATTAACCATATTTTCTTATCATAATTGACTATTACTCCATTTGTCAATTACATTTACCTTATTACTCATATTAATATCATATTCATATGTCGTCCAATAAGGTCGGCATAAAATTTTACACATATAAAATTCAATAAAATTTTATGTTCCCAAGCCCCTGCTTCTCTCCTTTTATCCAGGGTAGGGGTAATGAGTAATAATAGTTACTGTGAACATTAACACTGACGCGTGTAACTAACGTCATTTCCCTACAATCCACGTCCTCTTAATCAGAACTAGAATTATGGATCGGCATAATTAATAGCGAGTCGTGATTACGGAATAAATCGTACTACTTTCCTTCAGGGACAAATGTCTTGAAAGGGCTGGTGATTTACGGGGGTAATTAAAGAGGCAGTGTCGCCTGTGAAGTCCGAGATACATCATTAAAGCGCCGCTATCATAAACCAGGCCTCACATGACGTCTGAAGATTTATCTATGATTCTTTATGCTGAAATACATCAATATCGCTGGTGTTCTTTTAGAGAGAGGAAATATTAAAGGCATATCGGACAATTTGGCTTGAAAATCAAAACCCATGTCATTTTCCTGAAAATTTAAAAAGATGATCCCAAAGTGTTGTGGAACACATATCTAACTTAAAAATTAGGGGTCACCATGCTAGTTTTTGATTAATAGATTAATATTATGATAATTTTATATTAGAATATATAGAAATTCTAAAAAGTATTTTTACACATAGTAAAACCCATGTCATTTTCCTCAAACTTTCACAGACTATAGTACATGTATAGTACTACACATTTGATTTTTAAAAACCATAGGTCACCATCCTTGTTTTTTAAATAAATAAAGAAAACCATATTTTTCAGTACATTTCCCATGTAAATCAAACAAATGTAAATTGGCCTATTTTACCTAACTGAATGGGATAAACTGGACAAAAAATCACATTTACTTATTTAGAATTAGAATCAATCCCAAGAAACCAGTTTGGCTAATAATTGACATTATTTCAACATCACCAGGTGGCGCCACTGTGAATTGTAGGATATGCCTTTAAGCTTTTCTTACATACATACCAGTATTTTTTGGGTGTTCAAAGCATTTCAAGTCATAAATGTTTTGTTTAGCAATAATGTACTATGTGATTTGTACATAGTCCCTGTTTTGATTTTTTATACTAATATTTATAAGTGATGTAATTAACAACCCAATGCGTTGAGAAATTAAGGGGAGAGGATATACACAATATTGACTGGTTTCAGATACAATCGGCCGTATGCTTCGAAGAGTTGACGCGCAGTAATATCCAAGCGTATGCGAGGATATTGCGTGGAGTCAACTTCAAGGAGCATACAACCAGTTTATATTGTATTTATTATCCACTTTTTCTGGACAAGTGACATGTCGATATCAGCTCGTTTTAGTTATGCACTATTTATTCATACACACTATTTTTCCGTATGCGCCATCCTGAGCATACAACAAATCCGTATGCGCCGGGTATGTCCATACACACTCCCTATTTATCCTACCCCTAATATAAAATCCCTAGGCTTAACATTGAGTTTCCGTATGCCATGCTGACTGGCATACAGAGTTTTATATGCCACTAGTGACATACAGAATTGTTATCACATAATATTCCAAAATTGAGGAGACCGGGTAGGATAAAATCAAAACCTGATTCGTTTTAATTTTGGCCACCGCATGCCACTCCTGGAGTTTTGGCTCCGGACTTCACTTGGCTTTGCCTCATGAAGTCACTATGCCAAACTCCAGTCGTGGCATACGGTGGCCAAGATTAAAACTCCAGTTTTACGATAGTATTTTCTATGGACACTTTGTATTAGGTGGATGATTAAGCCGGGTACCCACTGCTTGCAATATGGCTCCCACATCACTCCCACAAGGCTATGATCCAAAATTCCCGCATCATAGCCTTGGCAGAATATTGAGAAATTGCGTTTTATTGAATGTCAGAGAACAAAATTAAATTACCGTATCGCCACTGTGTCGGAAGTGTGGGCAATTCTGTGTCATAGTGTGTCGGAACGCTCCTAAAGGGGGGCGTCCACCAACCACGACAAGGTTACGACAAGCCCCGACAAGAAAGTTCCCGTCGGCGCCTTGTCGTAGCCTTGTTGTGAGAAGGGGAGCTCTGCGACAGCGTTGTCGGGGTCTGCGACAACCTCCCGACACGCCACGACACGCCACGACAAGGCCCCAAAATCGAACATGTTCGATTTTGTCGTAACCTTGTCGGAAGGCCCCCGACAGGCCCCCGACAAGCTTCCAGTCGCAGCCTGTCGTGGCCTTGTCGTAGCCTCTTGTCGGGAACTAGGGTCCACCAACCATGACAAGGCTACAACAGGCCTTCCAATCGTAGGCCTGTCGTGGACCTTGTCGGAAAGCCTTTGTCGTAGCCTTGTCGTGGTTGGTGGACGCCCCCTTTTACCACCACTGTGTCAGAAGTGTGGGCAATTCTGTGTCGTAGTGTATCGGATCGCTCTTTAGAGTGTGTCGGGAGCTCATTGGATTCCCGGCCTTCATGATGTTCAGTATGTAGAACCCCGTGTAAGGGGTGACAGTGTGTTTTGACCTTAAGTGCTCCCTAACACAGGGTGATCCCTCAAACATTAGACGGAGCCGTGCCAAGCAAACGTATTTCCTAGCATGGGGTGTTCCTTAAGAGGAGTTATACTGTATTTCTCTGTTCCTCTGAAGGTTAAAATCATACCGACTATTTCAGTCAATATAAACGGACAATAATCGATGGTTTTGTGGACAGGCGGCCGTAAACCACGAGAGGTTGACGCGTAGTAATACACGAGCGCTAGCGAGTGTATTACGAGGTCAACTGCGAGTGGTTTACAGAGCTGCCTGTCCACAAAATCATCGTTTGTTGCATTTATTATCCATCTTTTCGAATAAATCAAACCCAGTAATTGCCATATTAACGGGTAAAACAACAAGAACTATTTCTTTGCACTTTAGCAAAAGGGACTATTTTCCCCATATACCATGGTTTTGAGGCCGTATACCACAGGTTTGAATCCGTATACTACAGTTATGGTATCTGATAGGTTTTATACAATGGGTAGTGGTTTACTGAGTCCCCATACATTTTCAATGGGGGCTTTGTATACGATGTATAATAAAGGTGAATGTTGCACACTAAATAAAGTATGGTTATTTGCACATAAAAAGTACCTCCTCAGTTCGTTAATCTTATCCATTGATATCGCCATGAAAATGAAACCAGATTTATTTAGAATTAAAAAAGATTATTTCTGCTTATGATCGTATATAATGAAGGATGAGATGACAAAAGCGTAGCTCTTGAAACCGAAAAGATGTCTTAAAGCTTGATTATTGTAGCAGGTGGAATATGCATTTGTTATGAGATGTAATCGATTGTTTCAGGCTTCCTTACTGTCATTTTAACGGAGAAAATTACCTGTAGTAGGTGAATCTGTACATTATGACAGACTTCAGGATAAATCCCGGGTAATATAGAAAATTATTGAGAAACCATACCGTGGAATATATTAGTCATCCAAAGACATCAATCCGGAAACCAAACAGGACGTTTTAGGAATTAAATCTAAATTTATTTCGACAAGGCGGTATATGGTTACGGATGACACAAGATAGAGAGATTGGAAAATCAAAATAGTTCTTAGGATTTGATTCTCAACAGACGTCTAATTAATTATTCAAGGCTTCCCTGCTGTGTTTACAACGGAAGATATGATTGATGATATTCATTTTTTATACTTGATGACAGATCCGGTAACATGAAAACTTGAGCAGTTTAATAGGATGTAGGTAGATAAGAAACCGTATAATGGAGCGTATCAGTCTCTAATCAATATATATATGTATATATATATATATATATATATATATATATATATATATATATATATATATATATATATTATATAACCATGATTATATAAATATAAATTAATAACCAATACTACACTCACAAATATTCACTGCGTACCTTATATTGTAGTTGGGCGTCACACACACTCTTCTAGGTATCCCGGTTACTGATGCGGTATCCGGAGGTTACTTGGTGACGCCCGTGGTTTCAAATGCTCATTCCGCTGTCATTTGCTCAACCGAGCAGTTCGTTTTAGTCTTACTTTTCAGGTTTCAAGCTTTAGCTTACCTGTAATTCTTGATGTATAGGCAGGGGAAGGTCCCAATGTTACCTTATTAATAAACCCTGTTTATATATTTTTCCACCATTCACGCCTTTGTGTCAATTACTGTTCATATTATATCATATACTAATTTAATTATTATTGGTTCAATGATATTATATATATATATATATATAAATATGGTGCAGACCATGTTTTTATGGATGACACTACAATATATAGACATTGGAATCCAAAAATAACACTAAAGCGCCTGCCGGTAATCCCAAACCCAACTTACCGACTCTGACTAAAGCTACGTAGAACCTAGAGTAAACTAGTCCTAAAGCCGGGCCTCCACCTACCACGACGGTCTACGACATACTCCCTGATGGCTACGATTTGAAATGCCCAAATCGTAGCCTATCGGGAAGTCCCCGATAGCTCCAAATCGTAGACATGGTTTGAAATCGTAGAGCTGTGAATCATACTCGCTGACCACAATATCTTCCCTATAGGCTATGATACCCTACGACAGGCTACAAAATTTCCAACATGTTGGAAGTTATCAGGACCTGTACGATTGTCGTTTTCAATCGCAGCTTATCGTGAGCTGTCGTAGACGGACTCTTACATCTCTCATCATGTTTATCTGGGGGTGAACATGTGTAACTTTCACATCAACAGATGTTTTTCTACTAGCACTGGCTTCCAGACCTCTCATGGTGCTTATTAGTAACTCAACATATGTTACTTTCATTTCACTTGAAATCGCAGAAATCTGTTCCACAATAGAATCGGAATGGTGTCGGGAAGGCCGTCGTAAGGCCAATCGGGACCAGAATCGTGGTAGGTGGGGGGCCGGCTTTATGGCCAGTCCCTACCTACCACGATTCTGGTCCCCATAGGCCCTACAACTGCCTTTCCGACAACATACCGATTCTATTGTCAGGTAAGTAAAAATCGTGGTAGGTGGAACAGGTTTTTGCGATTCCGTCTACGATACCTCATGACAGGCTGCAATTCAAAACACCAATCTTAGAGGTCCCGATAAAATCCAACATGTTGGAATTTTCATAGCCAGTCGGAGTCTATTGGAGATGATTTAACTGGAAAATATCTCTTGCGGGTGAGATAATCAGCGGAAAAGTATGTAATTCTGGATTTAAGTAAGGCGCATATAGATGTATAATCGCCGTAAATATGATATTATTTGATGAAGTCTAAGTGTCTGAAAAGAATAGTTTCATATTGGAATTATCATTCTACCACAGTGATATTGTTCAATTTGATTGTTTTAGTGTTTCAAAAAAATATATCATGATATATTGTAAATACCTGTAGGAAATTATTCAGATTCATTCAATATTTCCAAAATTTTAGTATATGTCAATATCAGAATTATGCCTGAATCATCGATGGATCCAGCTCAATAAAGATTCTGTATTGGCATCATAACCCTGTTTTTGTATATTGCCAGTTATAGCTTCTGGGATTATGACAGCAGGGACGCCTAAAATAACTTCTAATATCAATATTGAATAATGAGGAGAGAGGGTGGAGTAATATTTGAGGTTTAGTTAAAATGTTATAGATATAGATTAGGAGTGAGGGAGGTCAATCTGGATCCGAGGATTTCGTACATAACGAGGTGTGTATTTACAATAGGTTAGCGAATAGGTGTATTTAATACCATCTGAATCTATACATGATGGAAGACGATGTAACGAAAAACATCCCCAGTAATTATATAGAACGTCCCACCATGGAGTTGTCCCATTACCTTAATTCCATATAAGGAATAGAGTAGACCGAGTAGCCAATGACTGCATTCGCAGCAAACCCCGACCTTCACCCTGACCTCCTTACATAATATTTTCTCGCGCCTTGGGACGGCTCTGCAGTCGAGAGTTGACCTCGAATCTTAGGGGCCACAACCACCCTCGTCCTGACCATGCTGTACAATTCACAGAACGAGATGGTAATTTACAGTTTGTACGGACCGAGGCGTTTATGCCGAGTTCCGTACAAACGGTAAATTAGCATCGAGTTCTGTGACTTGTACAAGCATGGTTGGACGTTATATATTTTCTATATACCCAAAATTATAAAAAAAATCATTAATTTCATTTAAAAATTACACCAATATCTTAATAAACGTGTATGGCAAGGTGGTCCGTATTTTAGTGTACGGACCAGTGGTCCGTACAGTATTTTTACGCCATATGCCGAAACGGTGCACATTTACAGTATATATGGCATGGGTATATAGTAATATGAAAACTGAAGGAGGAATCATCGTCGACGTAAGATTGAGATACGCGTGCATGTCATGGCACGTAAGAAACTCTCAGAACTGATCAATGACACTGACGGATGAAGGCTCCCTGATAACCAGGTAAGTAATCACCCCCCCCCCCCCTCCCCTAGTTCACCCAGCAGAGTAGCAGTCGTCCCATATATCAGCTTCCCAGAGACACCCCCCCCCCCCTCCTACACTACCCGTGTCCCATTAAATTTAAAACAAAAAGCTCCGCTGGGAGAGGGACTGTCGATTAATTGCTTAATGCAGGATCAGGCCCTTGAGTTGTGCACTGTGTTATGTGCACGTGGCCAGCAATGTATCAGGGAAGCAATGGATGTAGGTCTTTACCATACAGTGGGGGACTTTAAAAAAAAAAAAAAAATCTGTTTTTTTTAATTTCTCTTCGATATAAACTCAAGGTGTATTCTAGACAACGGGGAGGAGGGAAGTAGTAGCTTTTGTTTGGTACAGGAGGGATGAGAACACTGGTAGGTTGATATATGGTAATTTCTGTGGACTGTACGCAAAGTGTGTGGTATTAATATTTGAATTTTCCATCAGGACGATAGTGGGGGGTTTCTATGTTGCACGGGTGGCACAAGCCTGCCAGCTTTTGTCCCACATTAAGAAAGGACGTGGGCATAAATCATGGACCTGATGAGACTGTACTCCATTTGAATCTAGGCTTCAGGATTAGGTATCGAAGACTTCATTACGATAGTAAATTAAAGCGCTTTTTATTCAGGCCGCTGGGTTTTAATTACCACCCCCACCACGCATCTCATCTAGAATCTCGCAGTCTCTCGCGCGCAGCGGGTTTTTAGACGAGAACACACACCGCGCATGCGCCAGGACTATACGGCATAAAACATGGCGGCCTAGCAGCGTCCCCATTTTAAATTAGAAATTTTTTACACGTATTAGAAAAAACACAGGCGGCCTCAGACATATCGTGTTACCCTCACCCCCGACGGGGGGAATGTTAATAAGAAACAGTATGAGGGTGGAGGTTGGAAGAAACAACTGGGATTTATACGCGCGCACCAAGAGATGGGGCCCGTTTTGTGGGTGAGTCAGTTCCTGTACATTAAGGAGCCGGCGGAAGAATTAGGTCACCAATTTAAATTTAAAAAAGGCACTGCGTCACTATCACCAGGCGCGTGACTGATAATGAAATGGCGCGATCGACATAGACCTGCTTTTTAATCCCATTGATGGCCGACCTAATAAAATCATCGCATTCTTTGTTATTTGACAACGCCGCACATTAAAACACATCCTGATGTATATGTCCATCAATTCATTTCCCTTCCCTCAAAATAAAAAGTAGGCCACTTCATTACTTCGGCAGCTACTTGGATTCATTTCATTTCCTGAATTCCCTGTCCAATTATACACGTAAGACGACCCTATCACATCTCAAACCTTGTTAGTGAATACGTATTTTACATAGCAGTATTTCATCTTATTTTCTTGAATTACCTTTCTTGGGAAATCAAAGGAGATATGAGAGTTCCAATCTCCTAAGTCATTTCGCCCACTGCCTATCAATTAGGTTCCCCAACAAAAAACAATACTCTTGCAGGATACGGAAGATTACTTCTTGTTTGGATATGGCAGCAGATTAGAGGGAAATATTCAGAGGTGTGAGAGAAAGAGAGAGAGAGAGAGAGAGAGAGAGGAGGTCCAGAAGGGGAGAGGTCAGAGAGGAGCATGTGCCTGTCTTGTGTGTAGAGCAGACAGGTGGAACTGGCATGGCATGTAGTGATATAGGTCACCACAAGAAAAAATAGAGGTTGGAAAATATCTATAGAAAAGAGGACGAGGTGGGGAAGTCAGGGAAAGGATATGAGGGTTAAAAGAGTCACTAAGAGAATGAGGGAGTGTGAGGGTTACCAAGGGAATGATTGAGTGAAAGAGTGAGTAAGTATTTTTCTCTCTTTCATATAGATATATATATACACACAACCTACTATTGGTATCTTATATATATTTTTTCTTACTATCCTGTTTCTTTATAATGTCATGATAATGTAATCCTGTACGATTGACTAGAACGGTTTTTATATGTTTGTATCAGAATAACTCACTTAATGTGAGAGATGCAAATAAGGATAATTTTTAAAAAAAGAAAGAGAATTATTTAGTGAATAAGAGAGTGAGAGTTATTGAGTGAACAAGAGAGGGAGGAGTTACTCTTGATAGCTACCAAGGGAATGTGAGAGTGATATAGTTACCAAGGGAATGTGAGAGTGATATAGTTACCAAGGGAATGTGAGAGTGATATAGTTACCAAGGGAATGTGAGAGTGATATAGTTACCAAGGGAATGTGAGAGTGATATAGTTACCAAGGGAATGTGAGAGTGATATAGTTACCAAGGGAATGTGAGAGTGATATAGTTACCAAGGGAATGTGATAGTGATATAGTTACCAAGGGAATGTGATAGTGATATAGTTACCAAGGGAATGTGAGAGTGATATAGTTACCAAGGGAAATAGAGTTAGAGAGTCACTGAATGAATGAGGGCGAGAGAGAGTATTGAATGAGAGTAAGAGAGTTATTGAGTCAATGAGAGAGTGAAAGAGTGAGTCACTGGGTGAATATGAGAGTGACCAGGTGAGTGAGAGAGTGTCTGAGTGAATGAGAGAGAGTCACTAAGTAAACTAGAGAGTCACTGAGTGAATGAGAGTGTGATAGAGTTATGAAGTAAATGAGAGATAGTCACTAAGTAAACTAGAGAGTCACTGAGTGAATGAGAGTGTGAGAGAGTTATGAAGTAAATGAGAGATAGTCACTAAGTAAACTAGAGTCACCGAGTGAATGAGAGTGTGAGAGAGTTATGAAGTGAATGAGAGGAAGTCACTAAGTAAACTAGAGAGTCACTGAGTGAATGAGAGTGTGAGAGAAAACGAGAAACCGAGCGAATGAACGAGTGAGTCACTGAGTGAACGACTGAGAAAACGAGTCACTGAACGAATGAACGAGTGAATCACTGAGTGAACGACTGAGAAAACGAGTCACCGAGCGAATGAACGAGTGAATCACTGAGTGAACGACTGAGAAAACGAGTCACCGAGCGAATGAAAGAGGGAGTCACTGAGTGAACGACTGAGAAAACGAGTCACCCAGCGAATGAACCAGGGAATCACTGAGTGAACGACTGATAAAACGAGTCACAGAGCGAATGAACGAGTGAGTCACTGAGTGAACGACTGAGAAAACGAGTCACCGAGTGAATGAACGAGGGAGTCACTGAGTGAACGACTGTGAAAACGAGTCACCGAGCGAATGAACGAGTGAATCACTGAGTGAACGACTGAGAAAACGAGTCACCGAGCGAATGAACCAGTGAATCACTGAGTGAACGACTGAGAAAACGAGTCACCGAGCGAATGAACGAGTGAATCACTGAGTGAACGACTGAGAAAACGCGTCACCGAGCGAATGAACGAGTGAGTCACTGAGTGAACGACTGAGAAAACGCGTCACCGAGCGAATGAACGAGGGAGTCACTGAGTGAACGATTAAGTCACTCAGTCGCTAAGTGAACGACTGAGACAGTGTGTCACTGGGTGAACGAGAGACAGAGGGTGGCAAAAGAGGGAGTGAAGGAGTGAGGAGTTTTTTATATCTGTGAGTGGGTACATGACGTCATGGGTGGTTAGATAAAGGACAGAAGGGATCAATGGCTTGTAAGGTACTTGATTAGAGGAGTGAGGGAGTGGGTACGGGAATAAGTGAGAGACTGGGTCGCTTATTCAGAAACAAACAATATGTGACAGAGTAATGCCTTGAATTAGCTATTCCTATATACCCATTTCCGAAACCTCTATAGTTACATACCGCTCCTGGGGGTGCAGTAATTATGAGTTATGTAGCGAGGCTGACGTTGTCGTCCCAGGCTGACGTTTTCGTCCCGGGCTGACCACGTGATATACAAAGCTGTTGCAGTTACTCGATAAGGGTGGCCATTTTTCTGGGGTTATCGCAGGTAAAGAAATAATCATTTTTATCGATATTTGAAGGTATATAGGAATAGGGAAACCAAGTACCGGTAAGCAAAAGTCAAAAGGTAAATTACTGACCGCGGCCAAAGGCTTAGGCAGTAATGTTTCCAAGCCTTACCCCGTATCTTTGCCATATATAATTTTTTGCCTATTGCAGATAACACGGTGCAAAATACTAATCTCAGAAACTATAACAATTCAGATATCTATCACAGCCTATCTACCCATTTAGTAATCTAACCAATGCAAAAATCTACCCAGCTTTTAAACGGAGTTTCCCATTTCCTTCAATATCTTCCGAAGTTTCTTGGTAATTACACTGAAGGAAGTTTCCGTAACAAACCTTGCATGCCACAGACAGGGTGCACCCGGCTCGACCTTGCCGACTTAATCAGGACCTCTGAATGTCGTGTGAGGTCTCAGCGACACACACAAGACACCTCACGTACCTTAGGCCCGCTAATTGCCAGTCATGCAGCCCTACCTATAGGTAAAATATGTCTGGGTGTGTTTACACCACCCCTCTCATACGATCTCACACTCTCTAAGTGGTATTCTGTACAAGGTTCTCACTACGCTCTATGGGAGAAGAATTCTTAACGAACTAGGCTTTGAGCCTTAAGAATCCATTGACACACAGTATTTCCACTAGATGGCATCATTGAGATTATAGGAATCTTTGGGTTGCGTTGATGTACATCTTTAGCACAGGAGGCAGGCCAGTGGATTCTCAAGGCTTTAAGCCTAGTTTGTTAAGAATTATACTTCTATAGAGCATAGTGAGAGTACAGAATATCACTTAGAGAGAGAGTTAGATCTTATGAGAGGGGTGGTTTACACCTGCCGATTATTACCTGCGATTATTAAATCTAGCACCTTTTACAGATTATTCTACCTTTCCAATAAAGTATTGGCAGGTATGAATAGGAAAATGTCATAGATAGCCAACGATCTTTTTGTCATAGAATTGTATGATTTTGCACAACTGACTGATAATTTAGATCCCAAAAAAATAACCTGGGCTGAAATAATTCTGAACAGAATGCGCTTTGCAAGCAAAGATATGTTGGTAAGATAACATTGTTAGCTGCGAATGCTTCAACTGCTTAAGCCCAATGCCCATCTACCGTTTTCGGAACATTTATGTACGTTTGTCGGCGACAAACGGAGGGTAATTTGTCTCAGCCGAGCCATCCTAACGGAGTCGGTAGATGTAGGACAGCTAGGCAAGGCTACCCAGCGATTAGTGAACACTCAGTTTCTTTGGTTTTTGCCCTCCCCCAGCGATTAGTGGACCATACACCAATTTTATTAGTGTGCGGATCGAGCGAGGGGTTACGTAATTTACCTGCGACAAGGTGACCGACTCCTATACGATTTGGGAACTAATCGTTCAACCCTAAATTGGTAGATGGGCATCAAGCTTTAAAGTTTCATTGATCATGGATACCAATATTTTCCTGGTGTGCACAACCAACTGATTTTCTGTACCGGATATCACATTTGTGCATTTTCTGTCGGCAGGTGTAAACCTCTCCTTACGTGGACTGAGCGTAGTGGGAGGCAATGAACCTAAGCTCAGTTAACACCTACCGATTTTGGCCACCGATTATAGAATCGGGCACTACCGACCGATTGTTGCACTTTTCGGATAAAACATCAATATGTAAACAGAAAATAAAACTCAGACCACAATGTTTCAACCCCAAATTGCATAATCTGGTACAACAGACAGACTTTTAAGGGCTCCGGCGAAATCGAATAGGGTAAGATTAATCGGTGATGAAATGCAGATTTAAATAAATGCTCCATTTGGGCAGATGAAATGTAAAATCTGTTGTCAGGTATAACTGCCTCAACTACATGCAAATGCAATGTCAACGATTATCGGAACCGATTTTTTCTTGGGGCCCACCACCGACCAACGATACCCTTTCTGATATTTTATCAGTGCATTTTCATCGGCAGGTGCAAACTAGGCATTAAGCCCAATGCCCATCTACCGATTCAGGATTGAACGATTAGTTCGCATATCGTATAGGAGTCGGTGAACTTGTCGCAGGCAAATTACGTAAGGCTTTGCTCAACCGGTGGACATGAGGAAAGGGGGTGGCGGGTATTAGTATTATGACATCTGAAGGAGGTTGTTCACTAATCGGTAGCTCACTCTTGCTTAGCTGTCCTACATCTACCGACTCCGTTACGAGGCCTTGGCTGAGACAAATTACCGTCTGTTTGTCGCCGACAAAGGTACATGGATGTTCTGAAATCGGTAGATGGGCATTGGGCTTTAGGATGCAGGTCATGGAAGATCAAAGAAAAACCACGGCCCAAAGAGCGAGTACGGATCGTGTGTAGCAGCCATGTTCTGCTCTATGAGATTTAGTGCAAGAAAATTAATTGAAGTCTTCGATTAAGGATGATTTGTAGATGTTAATCCCCCACGGAAGACTTTTTCGAAAAGATAATAACTGACATTTCTTGCGCTCTTTCAACAAGTTAATGATATAAATATGAACTGTACATTTATGGTTTTTTTGGGGTTTTTTTTAATTGGTCACGGTCCCTACAAATCAATGATGCGGTCTACCACCTTCCCATATTTATTATCTTTGTATGCTGCATTATCCTTGTATATTGCAGTATAGATATGGAGGCTGAATTTACGGAATTTACGGAATTCTTTATGTATGATAGTCCACCAATCCTGATATTCTATTCCTATAAACCCATTTCCGAACACTCTATAGTTACATACTGTTGCTGGGGGTGCAGTAATTGAGGCTAATTGGAAATTGGCAGTAATTATACGGGAGGAATGTGTGGCGCCATCTAGCGCTTACGCGATCCCGTCGCAGATGCGCACAGTACTCCACAGAGGGCGCCTCCAGCGATCGTCAAGACAGCGTTTGCTTCGGATGCTAATTTAAGACCTCGCTCAAATCACTCGCAAAGATGGGTAAAAACACTCCAAAGCGAAGGACGAAGGATCAAACGAAGGTAGTTGAAGACCAGGAAAACGACGATGTCGTTTTTAGCGACAAGTTCGCGAGCTTTGACAGGAGGTTTAGTGTTTTGGAGACGGCACTCGCGGAGATAGCGGCAAAACTCAATGGCAATGGCGCCTGCTCAGATCCAGGCACCTCAGAAAATACGGCCAATTCGCCTCCTTCGATGCAAGCGCCGACGGCCGAGACACTACAGCCTCGAGTCCTCCAGGGCATCACTAACGGTATGGAAAATGCTTTCATCGAAAAAGTGGTGGCCTCGGCACCCGCACAACAAGGAGGAGTCCCGGCTGCCCTGGCATCCTACGCGGGAAAGTCAGCCGCTACGCTGGGCCCCATGGCACCCGACAACACGGCGGCAGCGCTCGCACGGCCGGCATCCCAGGGCACCACATTCCAAGCCGCGCATTTGGAGCAGAGGCGGGCCGCAGCCTTGGTACCACCTATGACCGTTAGGCCGGCTAGGCCCGACGACGAGGTCGAGGACCAAGTACGCAAGATTCTGGAGACCACGGCCTCGAGGGTCACTGAAGCCGGTAAATATAAGTTTTTCCCACATTTATATGTGCATCGAGGCCCGGAGAGAGCGAAGACAGGCCTGAACGAACTCACATTGGCGGAGTATGCATGGGCATTGTTACGAATTATTAATGATGATGATTTCCCCCCCCAATACGTGGCACCGCTGGTGGTACACCTGGAGGAGGTCCTCGAGGACGCCCGGGAGTTCGACTTTGCACAGGTCCGGAGGTGGTCAGAACGCGTATTTGCAATGGTCAGTGAGGGCCGCCTACGCTTAGGCTGGCTCGAGGACACTCGCATTCAGCTCCTCAGGGTCGCGATCTCACAGGTATATGCAGGCCGCATAGCTTATGCAGTCAATAATGCCAAGGGAAAGAAGGCTAGGGACGACACAGCGAGGCCGTGCCAGCCGTTCAACAAACCGGGGGGGTGTGATAAGCCCCCCGGGCACGTGGAAGGAGGCATTCGCATGAACCACATATGCGCTTACTGCTCGGTCTATACGGGGGCATCCAACGGCCATTCGGAGGTAGCATGCAGAGTTAAACAGAGGAATCTAAGCGCGGCAAGTCCCGCAAGCGCTTCACGCATCCCAGATCAAGTCTCCACCCCCCCCCCCCCAGGTTTTTCGTCGATAGGCGAGGCGACTCATCACCCGTCCCGCCTCACTTCATACGACAATGTACAAGAGTTATTTGTTTGTTTACCTGCGCCTACGGCCTACACGTTGCCTACGGCCGATGAATGTGTTACGGGGGGTCGTGGCCGTCGCTGTCCCGGCGCGCCCCCCCCCACTGATTACTACGTTGAAAGTACACTCCATGTCCACGACGGAGGCGCGTTCAGCACCTCAGCAGATGAATCGCTAGAGGGCGCCACAGGCGCGACCCCAGATAGGGCAGGTGGCGCCGCAGGCGACGGTGAGGACGCGGCAGGTACCCCCCCGGTTCCTCGGGTTGCGCCCCTACGGTGTGGGCCTGCCGCCTACGCAACGGTTGTGAAATCCATATGGCCGCGCCCTTCTCCTGGAGTGTGGGGGGGGGCACGAGGCAATTGAGAGGGCCTACAGCAAGGTCCGGGTCTTGGGCCTCCCGAACTACCTCGGGGCTCGGATACCCGTTCCCTCGGGCATGTGGATCAATGCATGGAGGGCGGCCCTAGTCGGCTACCACGATAATCAGGTCGTCGAATTTCTCGAGTACAGCTGGCCGTTGGGATTCACGGGTGCTAGCCCCCCCACCTCCACGCAACGCAACCACGCCTCCGCGGAGAATTACCCCCGCCACGTCGCGGCCTACCTGGAGAAGGAGCTCGGGGAGGGGGCTTTGGTAGGCCCGTTCCGGGACCTGCCCTTCACCCCGTGGTCGGCAGTATCTCCCCTCATGAATCGCTAGAGGGCGCCACAGGCGCGACCCCAGATAGGGCAGGTGGCGCCGCAGGCGACGGTGAGGACGCGGCAGGTACCCCCCCGGTTCCTCGGGTTGCGCCCCTACGGTGTGGGCCTGCCGCCTACGCAACGGTTGTGAAATCCATATGGCCGCGCCCTTCTCCTGGAGTGTGGGGGGGGCACGAGGCAATTGAGAGGGCCTACAGCAAGGTCCGGGTCTTGGGCCTCCCGAACTACCTCGGGGCTCGGATACCCGTTCCCTCGGGCATGTGGATCAATGCATGGAGGGCGGCCCTAGTCGGCTACCACGATAATCAGGTCGTCGAATTTCTCGAGTACAGCTGGCCGTTGGGATTCACGGGTGCTAGCCCCCCCACCTCCACGCAACGCAACCACGCCTCCGCGGAGAATTACCCCCGCCACGTCGCGGCCTACCTGGAGAAGGAGCTCGGGGAGGGGGCTTTGGTAGGCCCGTTCCGGGACCTGCCCTTCACCCCGTGGTCGGCAGTATCTCCCCTCATGACTCGTCCAAAGAGGGGCTCCTCCAGTAGGAGAGTAATAGTCGACATGTCTTTCCCCCCCGGGGGCGGGGTCAACGCGGGCGTGGAAATGGGCCCCCATCTCCCGTACGCCCAGACATGCACCCTCCCTACGGTCGCCGACCTCGCGGAGAGAGTTCGGGCTCTGGGAAAAGGGGCGTGGCTGTGGAAAGCCGACATGGCCAGGGCTTACCGCCAACTACGGGTGGACCCCCGGGACCTCCCCCTCCAGGTCGTCGCGGCCGAGGGGAGGTACTACATTGACCCGTGCTGCCCGTTCGGCGCCCGCCTCTCGGCCTCGGCATGTCAGAGAGTCACACAGGCGGTAACCTTCCTCCTGGGCCGCGGGGGCCACCACGCGTTGTCGTACATCGACGACTTCGCGGGCGCCGAGGCCACGCGCCAGGAAGCGACGGACGCCTACACCGCCTTCGGGGGCCTCGCGGTGCGCTTGGGCCTGGTCCTCGCCGCCGATAAGTGTAGCCCGCCGGCCCAACGAATGGAATGGCTAGGGATTGACATAGATACGGTCGCGATGACCCTGCGCATCCCGGAGGATCGGCTGGCCGACGTGGTGAGGGAGTGCAAGGCGTGGATCGCCCGTAAAGCCATCACCCGGGCCCGCCTCCAGTCCATCGTCGGCCGCCTCATATACGTCGCCCGTTGCGTATCACAAGCCCGCAAGTTCGTCGCCCGTGCTCTCGCCTTCCTACCTCGAGTCCCGGGAGTGGGCGTGGCGACCATCCCAGCTGCGGTAAAAGAGGACTTTCGCTGGTTCACACGTTATGCAACGGCCGCCAACGGCGTAGTCTTGGTCGCTCCACACAGAGAACCGTTCAGTATCTTCGTGTCTAGCAGGGACGCGGTCATCGTCGCTGAAACGGCCACCGCAAGCTTGCGCCAGGAGGCGCCCGGCACCGCGGCCGCCCTCGGCCCCGGGTTCCGGTTCCACGCGGTAGCCATTCTCCAGGGCATTGCTACGCTCGGCGCGAGGGCGCCACCCGGGGCGGCCGTCGTCGTCCACACGGACGACATGGCTCCAGTTGAGGCCCTCGCCTCAGGCCGAACTAACGACCCGGTCGTCTCGGCCGTGGCCCGCGAGATCTGGTTGGCCGCCGCTTTGTGGGATGTTGATGTCAGTTTTGTATACGCGGCCGTTGCGGAAGCCATCGCTCCTGGCGGCCGTTCCTCTGTAATTATCAACCCCGTATT
This sequence comes from Alentia gelatinosa, assembly GCA_950022655.1. Classification (NCBI taxonomy): domain Eukaryota; kingdom Metazoa; phylum Annelida; class Polychaeta; order Phyllodocida; family Polynoidae; genus Alentia; species Alentia gelatinosa. Next base: position 3,301,050 of record OX465590.1, read on the forward strand.
TGACATAGATGTTTTTGCTTCCATCCTATCTAGGCACCGGCACCCCCCTGCATGCCCAGATGATGGCATCCCTGGCGTCGGCTGAGGCCCCCTCGACGCGCCAGAACCACCTCATTCAGGCCCAGGCCTACGTGCGTTTCGCCGTCTCATCAGGATTCGACCCTCGCTGGCCGACCGTTGCCTACGGGGCCCTCTACACCCAGGCCCTAGCCAATTCATTTCGGGCCCCGGCAACGGCCGCCAATTATCTATCAGGAGCCCGGACCTGGATACGCCGCCATGGCGGGGACCCGGCACCGCTGTTTGCGGACGAGGTCCTCGCGGTTCAGCGCGGTACCAGACGCCTCTCCACCCACATCCCGGCACCCGCCCCTGCAGTTCGCCTTCCAGAACTCCGGCACGTGCTTCTCTACTTATCCAGGGCCGGGCCCTCGGCCCTCGTCCTCCGGGCGGCGCTACTCATTGCGTACTTCACCTTTCTACGGGCCTCGAACCTCGTATCTCCGTCGTTGACCTCGTGGGGCGGCCCCCACACCCTACAGCGAGCGGACATACAGCCCCAGCATGGACTCCTCAGGATCCACGTGAGATCGACCAAGACACGGTCACGTGCGGCCCCCCCTCACGTGGTCGATCTCCCGCGCTTGGCGGATCCGCTGATCTGCCCGGTAGACGCCTATACCAACTACGTCGCGGCCGTTCCGGCCCCTCCACGGGCGCCAGCGTTCATCCTCTCATCATCAACCCCTCTGACCTCTCGGCCGTTGTGCGCCGTCATGCGTGCTGCCCTGGCGGCCGTGGGATTCCCGGCGGCCGAGAGAGTGACACTCCACTCATTGAGGAGGGGGGCAGTCCACGATGCCGTGGCTGCGTGGGTTCCCCAGAGTGTCATCTCCCATCATGGCACCTGGAACAGTGCCACGGGCATTAGGCCTTACTTACCCCCTTCGGGAAGGACGTCGCTCCCTTCCTGACTGTAATAATAAGTTTGGCATTTATGCCTATGCCCTTTGGCATGATTTCTCACGTTTGAGAACATTTTTCTATTTCAGGGTTATTTACTACGGACACTAAATACTCATGACTTTTCTAAGATTACGATGTTCACACCCCATGTAATCTACAGTTGTATGAACTTGTCTCACTGAAATAAATACCCTGTATTCCAATTCCGCCTCCGTTATAATTGAGGCTAATTGGAAATTGGCAGTAATTATACGGGAGGAATGTGTGGCGCCATCTAGCGCTTACGCGATCCCGTCGCAGATGCGCACAGTACTCCACAGAGGGCGCCTCCAGCGATCGTCAAGACAGCGTTTGCTTCGGAACCCGCCCACCCTCACCTTTTTCGTCAAAGACTCACGTTCTAGGGCATTTATGCCTATGCCCTTTGGCATGATTTCTCACGTTTGAGAACATTTTTCTATTTCAGGGTTATTTACTATGGACACTAAATACTCATGACTTTTCTAAGATTACGATGTTCACACCCCATGTAATCTACAGTTGTATGAACTTGTCTCACTGAAATAAATACCCTGTATTCCAATTCCGCCTCCGTTATAATTATGAGTTATGCAGTGAGGGTGATGTTTTCGTCCCAGGCTGACGTTTTCGGCATAGGAGTTACTCGATAAGGGTGGCCATGGCTTCTTGGACTATCGCAGGTAGGGAAATACCCATTTTTAATCGATGTTTGAAGGTATATAGGAATAGGGGAACCAAGTCCCGGAGAAAATAAGTCAAAGATACTCGATAAGGATTGAAAAAATGACTGCCCGCGGCCAAGGCAATTGCTTACCTCGTAACTTTACCATACTTTTACCGGGACATAGTTTCCCTCTAGTATGTATCGAATGTCAACTAGTTCTTCTACCATGTAAAGGGGGGCGTCCACCAACAACGACGAGGCTACGACAAGTGCCGACAAGAAAGTTCCTATCGGCGCCTTGTCGCAGCCTTGTCGTGAGAAGAGGGTCTTTACGACAGCGGTGTCGGGGCGTGTCGTAGACGTTGCTGGTTACCGTAAAAAAAGGCGTCCATGGTACCGACACACTACGACAGTGATATCGAGGAAACCACAACACTCCACGACAAGGCTCCAGTCGTGTAAAAAATTGAACATGTTCGATATTGTCGTAACCTTGTCGTAAACCCCCTGATAGGCCCCCGACAAGCTTCATGTCGCAGCCTGTCGTGGCCTTGTCGTAGCCTCTTGTCGGGAACTATGGTCCTCCAACCACGACAAGGCTACAACAAGGTCTCCAATCGTAGACCTGTCGTGGACCTTGTCGGAAAGCCATTGTCGTGGTTGATGGCCCTAGTTCCCGACAAGAGGCTACGACAAGGCCACGACAGGCTGCACCAGGCTGCTGAACACCCTAGGCCGAGCCTCGTGGCATATTACTAGTGTGATAACCCTAATAAAGGTGGATGAAAATAAAAGGAGAAAAAAATGTCCGTTCTCCACTGCTGCTTCACATGGTCCAAGGTCACCTGGGTACATGATACACCCATACCTACACAATGACGCATTATCCTACAGAGATACTAATTTCTCCAGTTGCAGTGAGGGATACTGTGCGAGGGAAAGTTGGCAATGAAGGTTATTCATCCAATCATTGCAGTCAGCTGCACTGACTCCTTTTACATTCTGCTAACTTGGAAATTGATCAGAAGATATTTTTAGAACATCTGCACTGAAGAGGAGTACAGCGAAATCTTCCCAGGCTTATAAGTGTAAGCTGCATGAGTAGTGTAGGGGATTGGTGGCCTAAGGCCCGGCGTCCACCTACTACGATATGGCTCCGATATGGTCTACAATGCACCTCCCGATAAAAAATCAAAATCGCGTCGGAAGGTCACCTTATATCGGGGCAGTTGACCACGTTTCTGCGATTAGGCACCGATAAAAAGTGGGGTCTACCCCTGTCGATGCATGGTGAATTGGCATGTCTAGACACATGTCTACGATTTTGCACCTACCCGATATGTCGCCGATTCTTACCTTCTGTATCGGTGCCATATCAGTAGGTCTGAATTTCTATCGTAGTAGGTGGACGCCAGGCCTTACACAAGCAGCAGGCTGGTGTTAGGCCCGGCGTCCACCTACTACGATATGGCTCCGATATGGTCTACGATGCACCTCCAGATGAAAAATCAAAATCGCGTCAGAAGGTCACCGAATGTCGGGCCAGTTGACCACATTTATGCGACTAGATAACGATAAAATCCCCATACAATGCATGGTGGTTTGGCATGTCTAGACACTGGTCTACGATTTTGCTCCTTCCCGATATGTCCCCGATATTTGCTTTTTGTATCGGTGCCATATCGGGAGGTCTAAATTTCTATCTAGTAGGTGGACGCCAGGCCTTACCCTTTCTTTTCTGCCTTCTCCTTCACATGTATGAAAAAACAAAATACAAGATCTCCATGCTGTAGAACATTCTCAGGTCAATTTTCCTTGACAGTATGAATTTTGTTGAACAATAATAATAAAAAAATCAATTACTTCAAATAGTCACTGAACTAGAGTACATTGTCAGATGGTGTCCAAGGCCGTTCATGACGAACACCAGTGAATGTACTTAACCAGAACAAATCCCGGATCTCCCTGTCTAGTCAACAACAACACGACCAGCATTTCCCGTCTGGTAAAACGGGCGGTGACAGGCGCACGTGTATGCTAAAAATAGACATCAGGGTCTCTCTATCCGATCCCCGGCGTGCTAATGAGGGAAATCTAGTAGTAGCGCCGGTACCAGCGCCAGGCCCGGGTCAGTCTGTTAAAAGCCATGTCATTGGTGCTCATTACGACGCCGCCGGTCACGTGGGGCGGTCACGTGGGCCGGTCACGTGTGTGGTGTAACGGGTGGGAGGGGGTGCGGAGGGGAGGGTGTGTGTGTGTGTGTGTGTGTGTGTGTGTGTGGGAGGAGGCGTCAGAGTGTGTGAGGGCAAATACTTAGTAGAAACTAAACGAGAGTTAGCCTTGTCAATGTTTATGCCACGATGGGCAGGTTGTGTATTACTACACGAGGCATTAGCCGAGTGTAGTGAGTAGCAGACCTGGCTGTGATGTTAGCATCAGGCGATTTCTTTTTTAGGCACTTTGAACGGTTTAAAAATAAATCATTTGGGCTTTTATACAAAATAAAATTATTTCATTATTTTTACTACCTCCAAACAGCATATGAGGCTGGTCTGAGTGTGGAGACAGTCCAACAAGATCGAGTACAAGAAAAATCTAGCGCATTGTCCACCGTTTGTTTCGCTAGCAACATGGCAAATTGGTGATGTAGCGTAGAGTCCAGACATTATTGAGTCATAGAACGAAGTCAGGTGGGGAGGCGGGATCACAGGTGAGGTTTTAGGGAGCAATCAAGAAAGGGGAAGTATTATGACGCGGATGAGGTAGAGACAATGCTTGTTAGAGTCGCCTCAGAGAGCTATGACAGAGGAATGCCTTCTTTTTCAAGTATCTGAAATGTGTATCATTTTACTTTATAACCGTTGTTGTATCTGTAGAGTGACCTTATTGCCTTGGCGTAGCCTTATTGTTCTTACCGAAAAGGCAATAGATATATAACTTAATACTGGGGGTGCAGTATGGATGATATTGGGGCTCACTGAGATGTAGTGAATGAGCTATGAGTCAATGACTCAGTCAGTGAAGGACGGTGCTTTTTTTTCGTTTCTTTGGTATCATAAGAAAAAAGAGTAAGTTAGAGTAAACCTGTAGCGATTCCGATATTGGCCTTTAGTCCGGGAGCTACCTTTGACTTCGGGCTGTGTAGGAGAAGTTAGACCTCGAATGGTAATCGCTTCAGGCTCATTAACTACGTTTTCCTCTAATAATCTATAGAGTATTGAGAGAAAACGTGGTCACTGAGCCCGAAGGGATGGTCGTTCGAGGTCTTTTAATGCCATAAATACGTCCCGACGCCGCAGGCGGAGGCACATATTTATGGCATAAAAAGGCCGAGAATGGCACGCAGTCACTACATTTTCTTATTATTACATACCTAAATATTAAAAAAAGGGGCCATTTTAGATACTTATTAAATGTACCAATTGACCCGATGGTCACAGTGCGCCCGAATATTCACTACGGGCGCAGTGCGCCCGAACATTATTCATACTGCACCCCTAGCAGCGGGTAGTATTTCATACATGTTCGGCCATAGGTGTGTAATAATATACCTGCCTTGTCTAATTGTACTTGTCTAATTCAGTCCGTCCAACGAGACCTCCTGTTTCTTTGTTCTCTTATCCAGCAGGGATAGGTTAACATGATATGACGCTGCCACGCTAGGAGGGTGGTTGTGGCCCCTAAGATTCGAGGTCAACTCTCTACTGCAGAGCCGTCCCAAGGCGCGAGAAAATATTATGTAAGGAGGTCAGGGTGAAGGTCGGGGTCTGCTGCGAATGCAGTCATTGGCTACTCGGTCTACTGTATTCCTTATATGGAATTAAGGTAATGGGACAACACCATGGTGCTAGAATACCTTGCTACAGGACCTGTTGATTTACAGAGGGGTCTCGCATATATCCTTATAATTAAAAAAGGGTACTTCTCGCCCGCCAAAAATACAAGCAGCCATCATATTATAGTGATCCAGAATAATTGATGTGTACACTCTTCACTGGTTAAGGGATTTCATTCGAATTGGGGGATACCCCAAGGATAAACCTGTACGATGTACTAATGGAAAGCGGAAATAAAGATGCTTATTGAAAAATAAAAGTATTACACCTGCCAGTTAGTGTTTTGCTTGGCGTCTGGGGTAAATATCTTCCCTCATAACTGAATAGCTATATTCCGTACAGGGTGATATTGACTCTCTGACAGATAGACTGTTATTCAGACAGCAGAACACAGAGATCAATTTCCTTGTTCAATAAATAATAACACGGAAGCGCTACTTGTCGAAAAGATGGTTAAAAGGAAACAAAACCAGACTAATGTTCAGTAGCGTGATCTCCAACGAGGTAGGTGGGAGGCGAGAAAGAACGGTCTCGCTGTTCCCTGCCGTTCACTACTGACTTTCATAAAAGGCAGCGTTGCCGCTGGTCAGAGTAGATGAATGGAGGTGTTTTTGTTTTGAAGACAGGGAAGATGTGTGGGAACGAACTTAATTAACATACCTCGTACGCTGGCCGTGCGAGGTGACACACGCCACAAATAGGTGGGTGTTTACACCGAGCGTAATACATGCCTGAGCCTAGTGCGCATGTCGGTCACCATGACCTATTTATAAGGCGAGAAAAAGCGCGGGAAACGGGCAGACGACATTTAGCTTTGAGTGGAGAGCGCCGTGTTTGGTCACGTTTTGTCATAGTCTAGTGTTTATCAGTTAAGTCCGTATTTATCGTAGTCTCTGGTCATACTTCACACAGAGCAGAGATTCCGGATTCTCTCGTATAATCGTCATGCTGTGTAAACAGACCAGTCATGACTCGTTATTATTAAGCAGGATGACTTGTACTTCCGTCTCTGTTTTTTTTTTTTACAAAGTGATATGCACGAAGAGGAAATTTACACTGATGTATTTATGTCACAAGCTTTGGACAATAACTGCAACTTTCATAAAGGACAAAAAAGGATGAACTGCATACCGTAGTAAGAGATATAATGCCAATTTCTGTATCTTTATGATGAAAGGGAATGTGAGGCATGTTTTATGTTCAATTGCATACATTGCTACATTCCCCTGAACGCAGCACATGCAAGCGAGGCAGTTTTTACCCCACAAAAACATTATATCAAATAGAACGTATTCTTGTGCTCCCACCGCATGAACCTTTGTTAATCATGTTTTCATTGAATAAAAGACAATAAGCACAAAGAGGATGCATTTGTAAAGAGTCTTGGAAAGAGACTTAGTCATGAATTATAATTCAGCAGAACTATGGATGTCAGAATACGGGGAGATCCCGTCTTAGGGGACACCTTGCTCAGAATGCTTCCTTCTATTATATCACTGCATGAAAACCACCAGTTTATTGCTATATACGCCATCGTGGAAGTGCATGTATCGGCTGTAAATTCACTTTCTTTCATATACATACGCTCGTATTTCACGCCAGCGTATGAAGTATATACTATGGAGAAACCAAACAAGAGTTAGTCGTGTTGTTGTTTATCGCACGCCGGCAAGATCACGTATTACTGCGCGAGGCGAAGCTGAGAGTAGTAATACGCGATCTTGCCGGAGAAAAGGGTCTACATGTGAGATCCTAGATTATTAAACAGGCCCCTGTATCTGAAAAACTTGCTCAGGCGAGACGTTTCTTCGTCGTAGTTGACTCTTCTCTGTCGCTCGTATATTACTATGTATAAACTACATGTAAGATGGGCCTTATTGTATCAAACACCAGTCACTATTGTGCACATACTCCGTAGCCATAGCCAATGTGATATTCCGTTGTTAGCAAGGTCGCTGACAAAAGAGGGCAAGTAATGGTGAATTTGAATTCGGAGTGGAGTGAAAGGGGTTCGAATCCAGGCTGTATGATTCAGTCCCCGTCGCGTCTTGTTCACTTCAATATACCGTAAAATTCACGAATACATATTTTCCATTCAACACTAATTTGATATACAACTCTCTGAAATTATATTCATTTACTATGGTGTGAACCGCAACAAAACAATTGATCCAAATAATGCGAGATATTTACAATAAAAACACTCAAATTGAGAAATTCTTCGAAGCATAAGTAGCTGTGTTGACAACTGATGATTATCGGAGTGTATCCTTCCGCCTTCCGCCTAATCACAAAGCAGTCTTTTTCTGTGCCATGACCCGGAAGATGTAAATAGTTCCTCTGCGGTCATCTCACATCTCCCGAGCCAGACAGATCCCTACGCCGGCGGACTTAATGCGGAAACAAATCACGTCCAAATCACAGGAAAAGCCTCCGCGGGGCCTTTTATTTTGACTCGCCGCGGTGGACGCCGGGAAAAACGTCACTCAGCGTCCGCGCGCATTGATCTGCAGCCGGGACTTGATTGTGATTGGAGGGGCGCGGCCGCTTCACCGCTACATTGTGTAGCTCTCCGCGAGCGTGAAAGTCGTCTGCTCGGCGCGCATGCGCAGTGAACCGTAGCGTGTTGACAATGGCGGGAAAACCGACCATGGCGCCCTCTTGTGTCAGCCCTAAAAAGCAGAGGGCTTCGCTGATCGTACCAAAAAGGTCAGTGGTGGGGATGTTTTCATTGGTCCTCCGCTTTTTCTTTGTGGCTACCCACTGGGTTTTTTTTACAGCAGCCAGAAATTTGTTGATAAATAACAAAGAGGTCTGGTTTTATATAAGCCGATGGCTTTCAATGAGATTAAAACCTCTGAGCGATAATTAGGTACTTTTAGTGTACCTCCGCCCTGCTTCTGGTTACTTTAATTTCGTATTTACCTTCACCTTGGACAAATAACCTTTAGAAGAAGCACGCTTCATTGCGGGCACGTTTTCCTCCGATGTCTCTTGAGATCGCTGTAAATAATCTTCCAGAGGTCAATTATGTGCTATAATCAAGCCACCTCCCTTCTCCACTAAAGGCCTGTTGTAAGCGGCTCTGTGATTGGCTGCTCGTAACACTATGTTGTGTAATGGTCGATATGATTTATATCCTTTGTAGGCGGGGGTTCGATTACCAACTCGTATACAGTCGACAATAGATCAAGGATTTGTTTTTTTATTTATAGAAGTAACTCAGGTCTGTGATATATAATGCTCAGATGTTTCTCTGTATGTTTTTTGTTGAGTAGTACTATACTGAAACAGGCGGACTATCTTCGTATGTCAAAATTACAAGACGAATTTGTCCATTAGATAAATCCCGATGCTTCAGGCAGGAGTATATCCGATCGACAATTTTACCAAGTATTTCGATGTATGAATACAGCTAGTTTTGTATTAATATTACTCCTTTTGAAAATTTCGGCAGAGGCAGATTTTATGTGTCTCTTTAGGCCTGGCGTCCACCTACTACGATAGAAATTTAGACCTACCGATATGGCACCGATACATAAAGCAAATATCGGAGACATATCGGGAAGGTGCAAAAGCATAGACATATGTCTAGACATGCCAATCCACAATACAATGCTATGTATGTGCACGCCATGCTATTTTTGGCACATTGTCAGTATCCGTCAAACTGGGTTATCTGGCATCTGGCAGGTACCTAGAGTATACGGTATATAGCCTATGATCCATGGGCGCCGCCATGACGCCCCCCGAGTAGGTGTTCTTCACTAATGGAGGTGAAAAAGTAGGTGTTCTTCACTAATGGAGGTGCAAAAGAAGTGAGTGATGATGGGGAAGTGTCACAACTCTAGCCCTGTTCACATATGTATATAGAGTGTTCCATGTGGAAAATATCATGTCTCGGGTTTAATTATTTTCTCATCATGCTCTGGGATGGGTGTAGAGAGTCAAAGGAACCATGGTAAAACATTGAAAGGCAGTTGAATTTCGTAAGAACAAAGAGCCAGAATACAGGTTTGTCACCCGACCACCTAGTGACTGCTTCATGAACTAACAATGGCTCTGTCCCCTATAGGCTGGTTCTGTGGTAGTGAGAAAGGTCCCAGCAAAGCTGACTGGTCAGCTGGGTACCAGACTTACACAGACAAACCAGTGGGGACCCAGCAGGGTTCTGCACATGCCCAGTGAGGCCAACCAGGTGTATATAAGAAGTCTTCTCAGCTCAGCAGGAGGCACTATGTGCAGTCCCTCTACATGGCTCTGTCTCTGATTCCCGCAAGAGGTAACGAGGGTAGTTGTGGCCCATTAGATTTTAGGTCAACTCTGGACTGTAGAACCGTCCCAAGGCGCTATAAATATCATGTAAGGAGGTCAGGGTGAAGGTTGTGGTGTGCTCCGAATGCAGTCATTGGCTACTGGGACTACTCTATTCCTTATATGGTAGTTAATACAGGGGGACAACTCCATGCAGTAACATGACCTTCTGGTCCCCTTGTGGTGGGTCAGAGAGCCGCAGTTCTCTGGAAGGAGGGCGTTGACCTTCAGATGGAGTCTGGCATCCTGGGATGTGAGCACGATGTGAGACTTTTGGGTCTTCCCTTTATCTCACCCCTGGTACAAGTTTAGCCATAGGTATAACATTAGAAAAAATTACTCAACGATCACCCACGTAAAGTGACAATACTACGCCATGGCCATGGTGTAGTGAATCTGAGATGACGTCATATGAATTTGCTAAGTATATTCTAATTATTCTGAAATTGTGATGATATTTAATGTCATAGAAAGGGGTAAGATAAATCCAGAACCGCACCCGAATCATATAAATAGACAATACTTCAGGAGTTTGGATGCGCCGCAATCGTCATTGAGGCACAGCCGAGTGACGATTATGGCACAACCAAACTCGTGGAGTATTGTCTATCTATACGATTCTCGATGGGTGCTATGTGAAGGTAATATTACAGGTATATAATAATACCCTAAATTCCGGTGGGGAATATGCTTCATCATCCTTTTCTCTCCGGAATCTAGCTCAGTATTGAGAGAGATAAACCAAATGACTTTCTTTTCTGAAATCTCGGAACCTTCCGGCCACGAGAAAATCCTATCGGAAATAAACAATACATCAGTTTTCTAATATGTAGAACAGGAAAATACTGACTTTCTCCGCTGATGTTCAAATAAATGCTGGTATCTCATTAGTTCCTCTGATGGCCTATAGAGCGCGCCACTCATGTTGGTTTTTACATGGTGAAGGTTCACCTTCATGTTTCTTTCTCCCAGATGCTGCTTGTGTAAGAATATAAAGAAGAGCCAGCTTTATTGACTTTATCAGTATGAATAGTAGCTCTGATGACATCAGCAATAAGACAAAATATTGTTTACGTAAGACACACCGGCCACAGAGGGATATGTGACAACTTGTTATTCCTTCATGTTTTTGATTCGTTGAAGGTCGTAAGAAATCTAACCGGTTAACTTCAAACAAGAGCATCTACAATTAACATCATTTATCGATGATCACAAGATGATATAAATGCAGCAATCAATAAAACGCGTCTCATTTATGCAAAACAAATATAATAAATCATGAAATCTGTTTGTATATCTACAACGGAACATGAACAAAGGAACACCATTTTGAAAATCAGCATTGGCTTGAGGGTTCACGAAGGATGTAAGTGGAATGTGAGTAAGCAGGACCTAGGTTTGGTTTTGTTATCCATCTATTTCTTAAAGGTTAATTCATATGTCAAAGTTTCGAGTGGTTTCCTAATGTTAAAGACAAATGCGGGTAGGTACCTTATTCAGATGGCCTTCCCATAGTAGTAGCATGGTGACATAGAATTTTTTTTAGCATTTCTCATTTGTACATGTTCCCAACTATCATAATCCAGAATCATTTAAAGATAGCAATTGAATATCAGTGTCATTTAGCAACAAAGTCAAAATATTGCATTTTCCTACAGACACCAATAGTTAAGCACTTACATTTTTCTAGATGGCCTTTCCCATAGAAGTTAGCATGGTGACATGCCAATTTCTTTTGCATTTTCTATTTGTTGATATATGGACCTCATATTATCCAGAGTTATTTGCAGAAATCAACAGAATTTAGAAATCGCCTATGTACCAGCATTTGTCTTTAAAGGCATATCCTACAATTCATGGTGGCGCCACCTGGTGATTTTTCAAATATTCCCATTCATACATTGAAGTTGGTATATTCGAAACTCAAAAGAACAAAATTTGATTTTTGTCTAGTTTGGCCTAACCCAATAGGTAAGATAGGCCCTTTTCATTTGCTTGAATTATATAGGAAATGTAATGAAAAATATGGTTCTCTTCAATTCGTTCTAAAACAAGGACGGTGACCTATGATTTTAAAAACCTAAATAGGTTGCACTATACATATACTATATTCTGTGAAAGTTTGAGTAAAATGACATGGGTTTTACTATGTGATTAACAACCTTTTAGAATCTCTATATTTTCTATTATAAAATGGTCTAATATTAAGATCATTTTATAATAGAAAATCTCTAAATCAAAATCTAGCATGGTGACCCCTGTTTTTTAAATCAGATATGTACTTTTCAATACATAGAGATCATTATATCCAACTTTCAGAAAAAATTACATAGGTTTTAATTTTCACGCCAAATTGTCCGATATGCCTTCAAGATTATGGACATTCATACTAAGCCAAGATAAAGAAGAAACGTTAACCCTCTCTCTCCGGCGACACCCCGTACTCTGCTCACTGCTGTCTGGTAAAGGATACGACCGGAAGTGGTTAAGACGGAGATTGCGCAGTGCACGTGTCGCTGGTTGGCCGCGGCTGGTTGCTGGCGTGCCGGTAATTCAGGCACTGATCCGGCAATATGGCGGCCCCCATTACGGGGCCGACATTAGAGTGTCGGCCATGTTGGGGTCAGACGACGCTCATCGCGAAGTGGTGACCGCCGCTATGCCGCGCCACCTGTCTTGTTAGTTCACGCCAGGATTCTGGGGCCCATTTAAAGGCGGGCGTCCACCAACCACGACGAGGCTACGACAAGTGCCGACAAGAAATTCCTATCGGCGCCTTGTCGCAGCCTTGTTGTGAGAAGAGGGGCTTTACGACAGCGGTGTCGGGGCGTGTTGTAGACGTCGCTGGTTGCCATAAAAAAGGTGTCCATGGTCCCGACACACTATGACAGTGTTATCGAGACAACCACAACACTCCACAACAAGGGTCCAGTTGTGGAAAAAATCGAACATGTTTGATATTGTCGTAACCTTGTCGGAAGCCCCCCCCCCCCCCGACAGGCCCCCGACAAGCTTCATGTCGCAGCCTGTCGTAGCCTTGTCATAGTCTCTTGTCTGGAACTAGGGTTCACCAACCACGAAAAGGCTATGACGGGCCCTCCAATCGTAGGCCTGTCGTGGACCTTGTCAGGAACCCATTGTCGTAGCCTTGTCGTGGTTGGTGGACACCCGCTTTAAGGCCTGGCATCCACTTACTACAATTGAAATTTAGACCTACCGATATGCACCAATACAAAAAGCAAATATCAGAGATATATCGGGAAGGTGCAAAATCGTAGACATATGTTTAGACATGCCAATTCACTACACATTGGTCAACTGCCCCAATATTAGGTGGCCTTCCAACACGATTTTGACTTTTTATCTGGAGGTGCAGCTTAGACCATATCAGAGCCATATCGTAGTAGGTGGACGCTGGGCCTAATAATCTAGGATCGTACATGAAGAACCTTTTCTGTAACTCATACAACGGTTATCGTTTAATGATATTCAAGTCTGTTGGCTAGGACAGTATTGGCCGTCTATAAGGTCGTCCATAAGTGTTGAATAAAGTTGACCCACATTGTCCTTGAGTCTCTATGGCATAAAGAAAAGGGTATACATGTGCGATTCTAGATCCTATTAAATGGGCCCCTGGTAGATTAAACCCAGTTCTGGCCATATCAAAAGATACAGAATAGAGACTGTTTCTTTGCTCTATAGCACAAAGGGACTATTTCCCCGAATATCATGGCTTTGAGGCTGTATACCATAGATTTCATTCTTTATACCACAGTTATGGTATATGAGAGGTTTTATATAATGGGTAAGTCTCCATTCATTTTCAATGGGGTCTTTGTATACGATGTATCATAAAGACAGGTAGATGTGAGGTGGGTAGTAGATTGACAGGTAGATGTGAGGTGGGTAGTAGACTGACAGGTAGATATAAGGTGGGTATTAGACTGACAGATAGATATCAGGTGGGTAGTAGACTGACAGGTAGATATCAGGTGGGTATAAGACTGACAGGTAGATGTGATGTCGGTAGTACACTGACAGGTAGATGTGAGGTGGGTAGTAGACTGACAGGTAGATGTGAGGTGGGTAGTAGACTGGCAGGTAGATGTGAGGTGGGTAGTAGACTGACAGGTAGATGTGAGGTGGGTAGTAGACTGACAGGTAGATGTGAGGTGGGTAGTAGACTGACAGGTAGATGTGTGGTGGGTATTAGACTGACAGGTAGATGTGAGGTGGGTAGTAGACTGACAAGTAGATGTGAGGTGGATATTAGACTGACAGGTAGGTGTGAGGTGGGTAGTAGACTGACAGGTATTTGTCAGGTGGGTATTAGACTGACAGGTATTTGTCAGGTGGGTATTAGACTGACAGGTAGATGTGAGGTGGGTAGTAGACTGACAGGTAGATGTGAGGTTGGTAGCACACTGACAGGTAGATGTCTGGTAGAAGTAGTTTGTTCGTAAAACACCCGAAAGGCAGGTTCTGTATCAGAAGGATAACGACATTGATCGGGGAAGACGTCGGCGCTTGTCGGGCCCAGAATATACGTCAAAGACCTAACTAGCCTCATTACCCGCCGGGAGTAAACGATCGCTTATGATGTAGGAGATATACGTTACGGGAAATTAGTCAAATAAAATAGGATAGACGAAAGTTTTGTTCCAAATAAACGCCAGTGATTATCGGAAGATAGTCCCTGGAGTCAAAAGAGATGTATCAATATTCTTACTCAGGGTCTTTATCATGCACAGATCACAGATTAGATTGAACTATAAATATATTTCCACTGTAGTCAAGGGAAGATATATCTTGCTTCTTTGCACAAGAAGTCACGCATTTCATCAATGAATATAAGACATAAAAGCCTTAACGTTCGCATTATAGTATACAATTTCTTGATATATGTCGGTAGTTTGGTCGGGCATAATTCAGGCTATTACAAGAAAACGTGGTTACTGAGCACGTCGGGGTAACTATTCCAGGTACTTTATAACATAAACTAGGTCCTGACACCGGGGGCGGAGGCCAAGAATAGATTCCTTCAGTTTTACGGTCGCCTGTCCACAATACATAGACAATAATTATATTCGATAACTTTGTGGTCAGGCAGCCTTAAACCACGAGAGGTTGACGCATAATAATACACGAGCACTAGCGAGTGTATTACGATGTCAACCACAAGTGGTTTACAGAGCTGCCCGTCCACATAACCATATATTGTTGCATTTATTATCCACCTTTTCGAATAAATTAAACCCATTAATTGATATATTAAAGGGTATAACAATAGGGATTCTTTCTTTGGTCTATAGAACAAAGGGACTCTTTTTTCCTGTAAACCATTGTTTTGAGGCCATATATCTCAGATTTGAATCCCTACACCACAGTTATGGTATCTGACAGGTTTCAAATAATGGGACGTGGTTTACATTTTCCCTATACATTTTCAAATGGGTCTTTGTGGACGATGGATGATAAAATCCAATAAGCATCAGTTGTCAACACAGCTACTTATGCTTATAAGAATTCCTCAATTTGAGTGTTTTCATTGTAAATATTTCGCATGATTTGGATCCATTGTTTTGTTATGGTTCACACGATAGGAAATGAATTCACTTTCAGAGAGTTGTATATCAAATTAATATTGAATGGAAAATATGTATTCGTGAATTTTACGGTATATTGAAGTGAACAGATTTGAATCAGTATACCACAGTTACGGTATCTGACAGGTTTTATATAATGGGTCGTGGTTTACATTTTCCCCATACATTTTCAATTGGGTCTTTGGATACGATCTTTAATAATGTCTATGTATATTGAGACACTTTGCGCGGCACTCGGCGCCCAGGAAGCGGCGTATATCGCCACGTCCGGATCTACTCTAATCCCCGCCATGTTTGCGCATGCGCCGACCCTACACCGCCCCACATCCGGGCAGTGTTTTATCAGCCACCGCCGGCGTCGCCAGATGGCGCAGGGGTCGGCCGACAGGTGGCATTCAAAAGGGGTCAATTTGACCCCTGGCCCGGCCCCGGTGAGGGGCTGAGATGCGATATGCGGTGATATGCAGTGTGTGTGTGCGGGGAGGGTGGGATGTGGGGGGGATGGTTGATGAATAGCGGAGACTTAGCCACACTCACAAATCACCGACTCGTCTTCACGTCGAGGCAGTCTCTGTGAGCAGGTCGTGGGCAGTGCGCTATCTAAGGCCCGGTGTCCACCTACTCCGATAGAAATTAAGGCCCAGTGTCCACCTACTACGATAGAAATTTAGGCCCGGCGTCCACCTACTACGATAGAAATTTAGGCCCGGTGTCCACCTACTACGATAGAAATTTAGGCCCGGTGTTCACTTACTACGATAGAAATTTAGGCCCGGTGTCCACCTACTATGATAGAAATTTAGGCCCGGTGTCCACCTACTGTGATAGAAAATTAGGCCCAGCGTCCACCTAATACGATAGAAATCTAGGCTCGGCGTCCACCTACTACTATAGAAATTTGGGCCTGGTGTCCACCTACTACTACAGAAATTACACCCGGCATCGACCTACTACAATTGAAATTTAGGCCCAGTGTCCACCTACTACAATAGAAATTTAGGCTGGGCGTCCACCTACTACGATAGAAATTTAGGCCTGGTGTCCACCAACTACGATAGAAGTTTTGGCTCGGCGGCCACCTTCCTCGATAGAAATTCAGGCCCGGCATCCACCTACTACAATAGAAATTTAGGCCCGGTGTCCACCTACTACGATAGAAATTTAGGCTAGGCATCCACCTACTATGATAGAAATTTAGGCCCGGTGCCCACCTACTATGATAGAAATTTAGGCCCGGTGTCCACCTACTACGATAGAAATTTAGGCCCGGTGTCCACCTACTCCGATAGAAATTTAGGCCCTGTGTCCACCTACTACGATAGAAATTTAGGCCCTGCGTCCACCTACTACGATAGAAAATTAGGCTTGGTATCCACCTAGTGTGACAGAAATGTAGGCCCGGTGTCCACCTACTACGATAGAAATTTAGGCTGGGCGTCCACCTACTACGATAGAAATTTAGGCCTGGTGTCCACCAACTACGATAGAAGTTTTGGCTCGGCGGCCACCTTCCTCGATAGAAATTCAGGCCCGGCATCCACCTACTACAATAGAAATTTAGGCCCGGTGTCCACCTACTACGATAGAAATTTAGGCTAGGCATCCACCTACTATGATAGAAATTTAGGCCCGGTGCCCACCTACTATGATAGAAATTTAGGCCCGGTGTCCACCTACTACGATAGAAATTTAGGCCCGGTGTCCACCTACTCCGATAGAAATTTAGGCCCTGTGTCCACCTACTACGATAGAAATTTAGGCCCTGCGTCCACCTACTACGATAGAAAATTAGGCTTGGTATCCACCTAGTGTGACAGAAATGTAGGCCCGGTGTCCACCTACTACGATAGAAATTTAGGCCTGGCGTCCACCTACTACGATAGAAATTTAGGCCTGGTGTCCACCAACTACGATAGAAGTTTTGGCTCGGCAGCCACCTTCCTCGATAGAAATTCAGGCCCGGCATCCACCTACTACAATAGAAATTTAGGCCCGGTGTCCACCTACTACGATAGAAATTTAGGCTAGGCATCCACCTACTATGATAGAAATTTAGGCCCGGCGCCCACCTACTATGATAGAAATTTAGGCCCGGTGTCCACCTACTACGATAGAAATTTAGGCCCGGTGTCCACCTACTCCGATAGAAATTTAGGCCCTGTGTCCACCTACTACGATAGAAATTTAGGCCCTGCGTCCACCTACTACAATAGAAAATTAGGCTTGGTATCCACCTAGTGTGACAGAAATGTAGGCCCGGTGTCCACCTACTACGATAGAAATTTAGGCCTGGCGTCCACCTACTACGATAGAAATTTAGGCCCAGTGTCCACCTACTATGATAGAAATTTAGGCCCGGCGTCCACCTACTATGATAGAAATTGAGGCCCGGTGTCCACCTACTATGATAGAAATTTAGGCCTGGCGTCCACCTACTACAATAGAAATTTAGGCCCAGTGTCCACCTACTATGATAGAAATTTAGGCCCGGCGTCCACCTACTATGATAGAAATTTAGGCCCGGTGTCCACCTACTACGATAGAAATTTAGGCTAGGCATCCACCTACTATGATAAAAATTTAGGCCCGGCGCCCACCTACTATGATAGAAATTTAGGCCTGGTGTCCACCTACTACGATAGAAATTACACCCGGCGTCCACCTACTACAATAGAAGTTTAGGCCCAGTGTCCACCTACTATGATGGAAATTTAGGCCCAGTATCCACCTACTATGATAGAAATTTCGGCCCGGGATCCACCTACTACGATAGAAATTTAGGCCCAGCGTCCACCTACTCCGATAGAAATTTAGGCCCGGTGTCCACCTACTACGATAGAAATTTAGGCCCGCTGTCCACCTACTACGATAGAAATTTAGGCCCGTCGTCCACCTACTACGATAGAAATTTAGGCCCGCCGTCCAGCTACTACGATAGAAATTTAGGCCCGCCGTCCATCTACTACTATAGAAATTAGGCCAGGCGTCCACCTACTATGATAGAAATTTAGCCCTGGCGTCCACCTACTACGATGTGGCTCTGATATGGTCTAAGATGCACCTCTCGATACAAAATCCAAATCGCATCCAAAGGTCACCTAATACCGGGTCAGTTGGCCACGTTTCTGCTATTAGACACCGATAAAAACCCCATATAATGCGTGGTGGATTGGCATGTCTAGACATATGTCTATGATTTTGCACCTTCCCGATATGTCTCCGATATTTGGTTTTTGTATCGGTGCCATATCGGTGGGAAAGGTTCTACTTTGTAGCAAAAAAGTGGAGGTGAAGGACTGAGGGATATAGGAATCATCGCCCTACCACCGATTACATGTACCCGGTTACAAGGGATCGGTAGGCGCAAAGTCGTCAGGTGGTGCTAGATTGCGTAACGAGGGCGGTAAACAGGTCATCGGTCGGGAATTTGTATCCAGGTGGTGCCAAAAGCCAGAATCGTTGGCCAGAATCGTCAGGTGGAAACGCCACCTTGAAAGGAATATGTGTTCTAAAGTACAAAATGAAAAAGAAATCTAAATGACGAAAGTCTTTGGGGAAAATTGATCACTACAAGATGGTCAGGAATCGTGGTTGAGTTTTTCGTATTTGATAACGGAGTCAACTTCATTTTGGTTTAAAACAATTATTTTTTCCATTAAATAGATCAATTATCATGTGTGAATTAAGTTTTGAAACAAATTGAAACCTTTTCTAGGAAAATAACTTCTAAGAAATTAATCTCATTGTTGTCTGCCAATTTCAGAGTCTGGTAAAATGACAAGATGAAAAACCACGAAGACAGAGCTAGCTCATATCATAGCGGTGCCTCAAAAGTAGGTGGTTATATATAAGTTTCAAGCAGAGCATTTCAAATTGTTGTTACATTATTTGGATGTTTGGCCCAGGTTTAGATGTCTCCTTTTCTATATACTTTGGACAACAGCGATTGAAATTTGATTTGCATCAGCAAAGAAGGTGGACATGATTTAATTTATTGTCTTGTTTTTGTCATGTTGAGGTATTTTTAGACAAATAGGACTGGAAACAGAGGAGTACCGTGATTTCCGCAATTGAAATGCTCCTAATTTCCATTTTGTAAAGTTCTCAAAAGCAAAGACCTGTAAGATGATCTAGCAATACATTAATGATTAAAGAGACTAATATATTCAAAAACATTTTATTTTCTATTCCCGAATCTAAATAGGTTTGCGGGGATTTAAGTGGTTTAAGGAAGCTTTCGTCATTTCCAGAATGGGAATGGTGAAATTTTTTAACTTTGCCAGAAGAAAAAAGACAACTAAACTGAACGTCAATGAAGACAACATGTAGAAATTCTTTCATAAATAAATGTCAATCATATATGAATATTATATATACATATATACAAATATATATATGATATAACACTAACAGGAACACTGACAATTAACACTTGTACATATATATATATACATATAGAGGAACAAAGGCCATTGTTTAAATCTGCACAGTTGTGAGGGTGATAAACATGAGAGGAACACAATGCGAATAACGCAAATCACGACCGGAAATACCACAGGGTGCGCGCGCAAGCGGAACCTGCGCGATATGTCGACGTCGTCCAGATGTAAATGAGATGTAAATGAGCGACTCATTTTCCACTTCTCCTCCCTCACTGGTCGATTTGCTTCTCCCAGCGCCGCAGTAAATCTGCCGGAAGTGACGTCAGCACCGCGGAGTACACTCTCCAGGCGGAGGCGTGCTGTTTGGTGCCGTGTGAGCGTACAAATGGTGGTGCGTATGCAACTGGTGATTTGTGGATTTATTCATGGGGAGAATGTGTGTCTGCATCTTCCTGTTCGACCTGCGTTACTTAGCCATAAGCTCCAGCATATAGGAGGGTTAAAAGACACTTTTTGGATTCGGAAGTAAAACATTTTAAGGCTGGAGGAAATATTCCCCCTTTATTCCCCCTTACCCTTTTTTGATCGTCTCTGACCCTGCTTTCTATTTTCAAATTAAGGTTCCCTTTCGGTGAATTCGACATATAGAATGCTAATAAAGAATACCTTATATAATGACTACAATCAAAACAATGACGATCTACTGTCGCCACGCTTAAGGGGGGCGTCCACCAACCACGACAAGGCTATGACAAGCGCCGACAAGAAAGTTCCAATCGGCGCTTGTCCCAGCCTTGTCATAAGAAGGGGGGCTTTTTCGACAGCGTTGTCGGAGTGTGTCAATAAGTGCCGCTCCACCAAAATTTCCCACCGTAGACCTCTGCGACACGCTCCTGACACGCCATGACACTCCACGACATGGGTCTATTCGTGCGAAAAATCGAACATACTCGATGTTGTTGTAGCCTTCTCAGAAGGCTCCCGACAAGCTTCCATTCATGGCCTTGTCGTGGCCTTGTCGTAGAACTGGGGTCCACCAACTACGACAAGGCCTCCAATCGTAGGCCAATTGTGGACCTTGTCGGGAACCAATTGTTGTAGCCTTGTCGTGGTTGGTTGACGACCCCCTTTATAGTCGGACGTCTAGTGTTAGAATGTGTGTGCCTTGCATGTGCCACTGTGCATGTTTTTGTTTGTTGACATGTAGGAGTACATTAGCAAGTCTACATAGTGTGTATGTTATGTGTAACTCTGAGTGGTTCACATCATTGATTGGCGACCACCTCTTTTTCTCCTGAGGAATTGAAATATTTCTGACACAAAACAACGCGGAACATATTTCATATAACTAACTCTGTCTCCCTATAATCTCAGTTAAAGTTACGAAGCGGAAATGGCAACATGAATGTCGCTGGATGATACCTTCAACAATTGTCTGAGCTCAGTACATAACCGCCATAGACTGCTAGTACCAGTAGATCTAGTAGTATATGGAAATATCAGTTTCTCTCGGGCGATATAACACCTAGTCATTAGTAATATACAAAGGATTGCAGGACGTTAGGGTCCACCACCCGAAAGTCGGGACGTTAGGGCCCACCCGAGACGGGAGGTGAGAAAGCCTCAGTCGCGCCTCGGCCGCACCACCTAATTTTGCATAATTGGTTGATGTTTGAATACTGGAGAACTCGACCCATAAAAAACTCGACTCGTAACGAGCTCGACCCATTTTAAACCTTCCCTACTCAAGCATCTCAACTGTGAATAAATATTTTATTTAGTAGTAAGTATAAGAAAGTAACCCTATCCCAAACCCTATCCCTAACCCTATCCCTAACCCTATCCCTAACCCTATCCCTAACCCTATCCTTAACCCTATCGCTAACCCTATCCCTAACCCTATCCCTAACCCTATCCCTAACCTTATCCCTAACCCTATCCCTAACCCTATCCCTAACCCTATCCCTAACCCTATCCCTAACTCTATCCTTAACCCTATCCCTAACCCCATCCCTAACCCTAACCCTATCCGTAACCCTTACCCTAACCCTAACCCTTAACCTAACCCCATCCCTAACCCTAACCCTATCCGTAACCCTTACCCTAACCCTAACTCTTAACCTAACCCCTACCCTAACCCTTACCCTGACCCTAACCCTTACCCTAACCCTAACCCTAGGTTGGCTTTAGGTGGGCCCTAACGTCCCGATGAGTGGGCCCTAACGTCCCGACTTTCGGGTGGTGGGCCCTAACGTCTACATACTATACAAAGAGATGCACCTGTGTCAGGTAATGGAGTTACCAGTCTTCAGCAGTAACTAAAGGACAAGTCTGTTTCAGGTCATGGTACACTGATTTTCAGTAGTATGGGAGAACTGTATCATCGTGCCTATATGTACGACATACTGAGTTAAGATCTCGTTCCGATACGCACCAACGTTGCAGACGGAGGTTTAGGCCTGGCGTCCACCTACTACGATAGAAATTTAGACTTACCAATATGGCGCCGATACAAAAAGCAAATATCGGAGATATATCGGGAAGGTGCAAAATCGTAGACATATGTCTAGATATACCAATCCACCACGCATTGTAAGGGGATTTTTTCGGTGGCTTATCGCAGAAACGTGGTCAACTGCCCCGATATTAGGTGACTTTCCAACGCGATTTTAATTTTTTATCGGGAGGTGCATCGCAGACCATATCGGAGCCATATCGTAGTAGGTGGACGTCGGGCCTTATATCGAAATGAAGACTAAATGAGGTATGATCTATACAGGCATGGCTATCTTTTCTATGAAATTATTATTCAGATACGATAACCAATATATAGTTTCAAATGCATTGTATAGGTCTTCAACACCATGGTATACAGGAGAAAGTCCATATGTGCCATAAAACGAAACACCCCTTGTCGATATACACCTTTCTTGGTTAAATCTATTGTTGAAGATGGGTTATTATTACGACAAACGATGATTTTGTGGACAGGCGACTCTGTTAAAAACTCAGGTCGACTCCTTATACCTTATGATGCCCGTAGATATTCAATCTAACTTTAAGAAGATGTGGAAGAAAGTTTCACTGTACGCTATGCGTTGGTTGGCAAAGACGTTGTGTATAGAAAGTATAGAATAAATTGTAAGATGGGCAGTGAACTAAAGGTATGTTGATCGACCAAATGGTGCAGCGCTTATGAGATCTGTTACTTATCATGGTGGTACGAAATGGAACGCTCTGACGCCCATGCTTAGAAACACTGAAACTTTTGCGATGTTCAAGGCCCTTACTAAGGCAAATATGAGAGCCAAAATTTGGCAAGTCTAGTCTAACTTCAGCAACCTCATTCTGTATTACCTGAGATTCCCATATATATGGAAAGAGATATTCTCTTATCTACTGTTATATTTCATGTATGCTAGTATACACATTGTTTTCCTGGTTGACCTTTTTTTCTTTTATTTTCTTTTTCTGCTTAAAGCATGATGTCAAATATCTAAGCTCGGAATTTTCTGGCTTGGCCATTAAAACCAGCCTCACAACCAGGCTGAGGCCTTCTGACACTTTGTTGGGTTTAAATGTCAAAGGAAGTGAACTGGCGAAACATGTGTGTATTACTTATTGACTCAATAAAGAAATTATATATTTTTTAAAATAAATAATTGTTCAAAAGAAAATCGTTGATTTTGTGTCGGCCGAAAACCACGAGTGGTTGATGCCTTGTGATATATGAACATTAGTGAATGCGTTAAGAAGTCAGCCTTGACTGTTTTTCAGAGAAGCGTACCCCAGCCTAATGGCAGTACCATCTGTCACAGTTTGTCTATTATTGTATATCTTGTCAAATCTATTCCCCATCTTACAAGCTCCTACATTTACAGTATATTTAGAGTTCACGTTTACTTGTTTATAAGAACTGCAAAGTTAACTACATTTCTCTTATAACTCAATCCACATGAAGCCACAAGATAATGATTTTCAAATGGCGGATATAGCACACAGTAGGTTTCTAAGTAATATCTATCAGTTCCAATCCTGCTCGCTTTCATATAATTAAAATTCCCAATATAAACACGACCAGCAGTTTGGGTTATGTTTCATATACCAGGCGAATACTTCTTCTGCAGCTACACTTTAATTAGAGCGACACAGCGACAGGTGCCAGTCTGAGCGATAATACAGGCAGATTAAGATATATTGATTTCTTCTTTTTAGTTTCTCTACTTCCAATGGGAAAGGCTTCCGCTGCACACTCGTGCCTCGAGAGCACGTCAGATTGCCTCTGGAGACTGAATGCTCTTAAGTGCCTTAAGACTCTTAATGTAATTGCATGTAGGCTAGAAATCCGCCGGGAGAGTGGCTATGGCCGTCGGAGTTCGCATTTAAAGAGCAATATGACAGGAATATGCATTTCTATTGACGGCTCCGAGTGAGAGTTGTATAGTGTAACATGGAGGGCTCTGACAAAAATAGGAGTTGTACAAGAGAGCTAGTTGTATACTATAACATTGGAGCCTGTTTTAACAGTGGGAGTTGTATATCATAGCATCATGCCCATATGTTAGCCACATCATTCCCTGATGATACATTCAAAACGGAAAGGTCATTTTGAGATAGTACAACCCCGCGTAAAACCCCGCGTAAGCGGACACCCTCCGTTCCGGGCCAAAGTGTCCGCTTACGCGGGGTGTCCGCTTACGCGGGGTTTTTCAAGTTTTCAAGTTTCCTCCAGCCCAATATAGATGTGTTATATACCGATGAAAAGGGGAGACAGAGGTGATAATACATCTGAAATCCATTTTCTGATATCTTAATTGGGTCCGAAGCTATTGAACATTGAATTACAAAATGGATCTTCTATGAATATACTCACACACACTGATAAAAAGGACAGATTAATCTATTTTTGGTAGGGTGTCCGTCAGAGGTGTCCGCTTACACGGGGGTTTAGGCCTTTTCGTACCGAAATAACTGTCCGCTTACGCGGTGTGTCCGCTTACGCGGGGTGTCCGCTTCCGTTCCGTTCTGAGCAAAAGTGTCCGCTAACGCGGGGTGCCCGCTTACGCGGGGTGTCCGTTAGGCGGGGTTCTACTGTAATTCTCAAGGTGCAAAGTTTTAAAAGACAAGGACCAAATGTTAATGTCTATCATTGATGAATAAACGTTCAACGGTGGGCAAATAACAATTAAAAGGATTTGGATATGCAGTAGAACCCCGCCTAACGGACACCCCCGTAAGCGGAAACCCCGCGTTAACGGACACCTTTGCTCGGAACGGTTTCCTCTATTAGATGTTTATTTCAACCCCAGTGAAAGCGGTGTCACGCGTAAGCGGACACTTTGGCTCGGAACGAAGGGTGTCCGTTTAGGCGGGGTTCTACTGTATTCAGTTTCTGGATTACTTTATGTACCCGACTTGCACCCAGTCATTTTGCTCTTCTGCAACCACTGCAAGAAAACCACCATTTTATTCACATATACGCCATCACGGAAGTGCATGTATTGGCTGAATATTGACTTGTTTTCATTTATATACGCCCAGGCCTTACATACGACAGACGCGTCTTGGCTGTATTTCACACCCAGCGTATATGAGAGAAAATACCCTCTGCCCACACCCCTTCCCGCCCCTTTGTGTTGGTAGAAGTACAGGTGTCCTCAGTAGGAAGCCCCCACCCCGAACCCCACCCCCCGCCACCTCACCCTGTCCGCTCTCAGTGAATCCGGTTCACAGGACGCTTATATATACGCCCACAGATGAGGTGTATACACACGGGGATTAAGACGATCTTGTAGACGCAAAATACCTACTTATAGACGCCGGGCGCATCCATATGTAAAATGATGGTTTTCGTGCAGTGAACTGTCTGAGTCTTGGATCCAAACATATCAATCACCAGTGGGTCTCAAGGTATTTCGGTCTTGAGTGTTTGAGACACTACCACCCTGATCCTTTCCCAATATTACAGTGTATAACATGCTAAGAAATGCAGGGATAGTCCTTTTGCAGCAAGCTGAAAGTCTATATGTGACCACTCTCACTTTTAAGTACCTTTATATATATAGTGTGCAAGTAGTTCTAAAACTCAGTCATGAGTAGTATATGAAAAAGTAGGTCTGCCTCGGGCGACAGAACACATCTCCATGCAGATCTGGGACTTGTTTCACTAGTTTCATGACAAAAGTATTAGACAGACATGAAAAGCGGTACCAACAGTGCAAGCAAGAATGGACAAAACGAAGTCACGTTTCATAACGCATGTCACATCTATTGTCGCATGTTGTGTCACAATGTCGGTGTTGCAAACAGTGACACTACAGCGTCACTTGTGCCAGCGCTACTTGTGTTGTCACTAAACTAGTCAACCCCAATCTGTCTGTATGGTGTCACAGACGCCATCTAGACATGTCACAAAATTAGTGAAACAGGTCCCTGTTAAATAAAGTTTGCCGACGAATGTGCAGGGTACAAGGAGACCTTATACGAGTGTTATCATTTAAAAATATTCTAGTTCGTTTGCTGCGGCAGTCCTAGAAGATGGAAGGTGGTCTGCAAGTTTTTAATAAAGTTTACCCACATTGTTCCTTGGTCTCCTTGGCGTACAGAGAAAGGTCCTCATGTACGACCTTAAAGGCATATCTTACATTACACAGTGGCGCTACCTTGTGAATTTTGAATAATGTTAAATATCAGACAAAACTGGTTTCTTAGGATTCATCCAAATTCTACATGAGCAAATTTAACGTTTTGTCCATTTTTTCCGATTTCAATAGGTAAAATAGGCGAATCTACATTTGCTGGATTTACATAGGAAATGCGCTGAAAAATATGGGGTTTTTTTTCAATTCTTTCAAAAACAAGGCGGTGACCTATGATTTTTAAAACCTAAATAAGAAGTTCTATACATGTACTATATCCTGTGAAAGTTTGAGGAAAATGACATGGGTTTACTATGTAAAGAAATTCTTTTTACAATTTCTATATATTCTAATATAAGATCATCACAATATCGATCTATAAATCAAAAACTAGCATGCTGACGCCTGATTTTACGTTAGATGTTGCACAACACATGGAGATCATCATATCCAATTTTCAGAAAAATTGACATGGGTTTTAATTGGTAAATTTTCCGATTTGCCTTTAAATTATTCAACATTAGGGGTCCCTCCCACCTACTACGATTAAGTCTACGATTAACCCTTTGGCCGTGTTGGCGACAAACTGAAAAAATTGTGGAGGTGTCGCTGACGAACTCCTCAATTAGTCAGGTTTTGTCGCCGACGAACTCGCTCCGCGCCGACGGGCTACGACACCCTACAACAAAAAAAAGGTTAATCGTAGAGGGTCTACGAAATTCAAACATGTTTGAATTTCGTAGCCCGTCGTAGCCCGTCGTAGCTCGTCGGAAGGTTAATCGCAGAGCACGGCGGGTTGTCGCCACAATAATGCCTCCCACCTACTACGACGGGCTACGATTAAGTCTTCGATAGCGACACGCGGTGCTATTGGGTACTTAATCGTAGACCGTCGTAGCCCGTCGTAGTAGTCGGGAGGGACCCCTTAGTGTATAAAAAGATGTATTTGTCTCAGGTGAGGGAACTTCTAGTTATCAGCAGGATATAGAAAGACGAGTCTGCGACATGTGGTGAAGCACAAAGTCAGCAGTCTCATAGAACTTCCCGAGGCGCGGTGGCTAATTAGTACCATCTGACACAACTTTATCACAAAGTACTTTTACTGTTCGATATCTTACCGTCTGAAAATCAGCCTTCTGAAATTCACCGCAAGGTCTCTTTCATTTTATTTTTTTTTAAATACTTTTTGTTTTATTTTATTTTTTATCTTTTTTTATATTATTGTATAATAAACTTTAATCCTTATTATCAGCATTTTCTTTTAATTTTCAAATTTCAATTTCAATTTTTTTGGTAACCTTTATTTCTTAGATGTAGTGTCGGTTGGACTAACAATCAAGTCAGAAAAGGCCTGAAAAGGCCAGAGTAGGGTTCCTAATATTAAAAAAAAGCTCAGTGGTAGGGGTGTTCACCTCGAGCATGGGAGGTCGTGAGTTCAAACCATGTCGGGTCATACCAAAGACTTACACAAAAATGGTACCCACTGTTCATTTGGCTTTACACCAAGCATTAGATTTATTATCCATCATATACAAAGACCCGATTGAAAATGTATGGGGACACAATAAACCATGAACCATTATATAAAACCTGTCAGATACCATAACTGTGGTGTAGGGATTCAAATCTGTGGTATATGGCCTCAAAATCGTGGTATACAGGAAAATAGTTCCATTATTGAATAGAGCAATGAAATAGTCTCTATTGTTATACCCTTTGATATGGCAATTATTGGGTCTCATTTATTCGAAACGATGGATAATGAATGCAACAAACAATGTTTATGTGAACAGGCAGCTCTTTAAACCACTCAAGGTTGACATAGTAATACACTCACTAAGGCTTGTGTAGTAGCGCTTATATGTAATGGTCAATCTTTTAGGGTTTATGGCTGCCTGTCCACAAAACCAGTGTTTATTGTCTATGTATTAGATTTGCCTGCCTTGGTTTGTAGTTTACCCTTTCTAAAACTTTAAGACTCTAAATATCATCCTAGAAGCCAGGAAAGAGTGATCCTTTCATTGCTGTGGTAACCAGGCCTCCAAAGCATTAGCAGAAATAGGCTAAGGAGATAGTGCTCTCAAAATGCTTCAATTTAAGGGGTCACATGACTATATATGTCAAAAAGGATGTGAAATGGGAGACAAAAATTGATAATTCTAAAGTAAAATGGTGGCCATTTTGTTTTTTGGTTAATTTGGGCATTTCCCCCCATGGATTTTAGTATGTAGTTCAGGCAAGTATTGGTCTACAAATCTACAGAAAAACCTCATATTGCAATTTGTTCAAGGTTGGGCACTATATTTGCCCAGATTTCCTCCACTGATTGAGGCATGGGGAGCTAGGGCCCGAGTGGTGAAACAGTTGTATCCCCGAATTCGGTGATTGTACACACAATATCACCTCAATGGAATTGCTTAGGAAAATAGATAAAACTACCAATCACTGCGCGAAAACCCCTATTTTACATGTATATATACACCCGGCGTATATAAGTATCATTTTGCGTATACAAGGTAGTCCTATTTTTCGTCATATATACGCCTCATCTATAGAAGCGTCCATGTTGCAGTCATAGGGGACACCACTGTTGTTTTATTTCATTTACTCATTAAGTCCTTGGTATATAGAAAATCCAATGTTATATTATCCATTTTTATTGTATAATGATTCTAAAACCCTAAATGTTATCTTTTCAGGAGGGAGGGAGGGGGTCGCAAGCCCTTTTTTTGTATCAGTATACATATACACCAAACCTATATGATGTGTGAACAACCGGCGTATACATGACGCAAAGAGGATATTTCCTCTCGTATACACCTGGCGGCAAATACAGCCTTTACGCTTCCATATACACACATAAACAGTGTTGTATACACCGCATACGCTGGCGTGAAATATGGGCGTATACGTTTGAAAACAAGTCAATATACAGCTGATACTATAGAGGAAACCCATGAAAGTTTAGGGTCTGAGCTCGTATCCCATCGAGTTTGAATCACGTAGTAATTCACAAGGCGAAGCCGCGTGAATTGCTATGTGATTCAAATGAGATGGGATCGAGCTCTGACCCTAAACTTGAATGGGTTTCTGAATTTATCTCACCCTTGATATTGACTAATGGGCTAACATTTGTGACATTATCCCCCATTGGATATTTTTCCCAAATATCTAATGGGTGTTAGATACGAGTTTCCAATGTTAAGTCTATGTAGAAAAAATATCTGGGGTGAGATAAATGCACATACGCGAGGGCGTATAGCTCGGTAGTATATGTAAATATGTGTCTGGGCATCAGGAGTTCATTAAAAAAGGTGTCTATGGCAGGTGTTGCTCATTAGCAGTATTCAAACGATGAGTCTGAATAATATCAAGAGATGTCACAAGTTTGAGTCTGAGTTTATTTATGCAACGCATTTTGTTGGCTCCATAATATCACGAGTCGAAGACGAGTGACATTACAGAGCCAACAAAATGAGTGACATAAATAAACTCAAACTCAAACGAGTGGCGTCTAGATTTTATCCTACCCCGTTTCCATATTTTTTCAGCATTAGAAAGTAGTGGCATAAAAAACACTTGATGTCACACCCGTGACATAAACATATCCCATGTTAAGACTATGGCGTTTTTTATTAGGGGTAGGATAAGGTAAAAGACCACCAGTTATAATATGTAAAATGTGGAAAAATGAGTCTGTCTCAAATGATGCAGGGCCCAGTTATCAGCCGTCTATGTAATTATGTCTGTCTCAGGAGCATCTAATCATCAGTAGCACTGCACGAAACTAACACCTTTATTCATACATGCGCAATTGCCGCAGCGCACGTATCGGCTGAATAAAGACTTGTTTTCATTTGTAAACGCCTATAATCCGCACCAGCGTATGAGGCGTATACAAAACTGTTTCCTTTTGTAGACGGACGCGTCGGGCGGCGGGTCAGTGTTGGCACATAGGTTGATATCTGGAGAGACCTTGTGTAATGTATACAATACCCAAAGTATGACTTCAGTAGAGTGGCGTTTTAATTGTGTGTATAATCATAAAAAAAAATGGTAAAAAAAACAAGAGAATGCTGGGTTTATTAAATGTAATTAATGAAATGATACTTATTAGGGTTTTAGCAAGATTTTATAATCAAAATCGATAATATACCATGGTATCTTCCATATACAAAAGACTTAATGACTAATGGCAAATGGCAAAAGTTGTGTCCCCAAGCGGCAGAGATTAGAACTATTGGATAGTGGTATACCACTGTAGGTGAGGCGTAAACACACTGGGAATAGGACGACCTTGTATACGCAAAAGTATACCCATATATATGGCGGGTGCATTCATATGTAAAATGCTGGTTTTCGTGCAGTGTAGTGTATGAAAATATTATCGTAAAACTGGATGAGTTTTAATCTTGGCCATCGTATGCCACGACTGGAGTTTGGCATAGTGACTTCATGAGGTGAAGCCGAGTGAAGTCCGGAGCCAAAACTCCAGGAGTGGCATGCGGTGGCCACGATTAAAACGAATCAGATTTTGATTTTATCCTACCCCGTCTCCTCGATTTTGGAATATTACGTGATAACAATTCTGTATGCCAGTCAGCGTGGCATACAGAAACTCGATGTTAAGCCTATGGGATTTATATAAGGGGTAGGATAAAGTTTGTCTCATTTGAAAGACCACCGAGCCATCAGTAGTATAGGATATTAGGAGTCTGTCTCAGGTTTTGGATCAGCAGTGTTCGGAAACATGAAGCTCTCTCATGTTATGGACAATCCAGTCATTATTTGTAAATGAATAGATGAATGTGCAACAGGTGACAGAGAGTCTAGTCATCTTTTCTATAGATGTCCCCCTACAGGTAAAATTTATTCTGTTAAATCTGAATGTCATCTCATTGGTATAAACGGTCTTCCAAGCAATAGTGATGTCAGACAACAATATATAGTTATTGGAAAATACAATGATTTGTCTTGGACAAATCCGTCTCCGAATATTTTACGGAATGTACCGGGACTTTTTTGGGGTATTTTGGGTGGGTTTTTTGGGGTGTTTTTTTTTTTATCTCGTTAATCCAGGATAAAGAATTGTACATTGTGATTTCATGCTACAATACAAAAAGCAAATATTGGAGACATATTGGGAAGGTGCTAAATCGTAGATATTTATCTAGACATGCCTACTACGATATGGCTCCGATATGGTCTACGATGCACCCACCGATAAAAAGTCAAAATCGCGTCGGAGGGTCACCTAATATCGGGGCAGTTGATCACGTTTCTGCAATTGGACTACGATAGAAACCCCATTCACTGCTTGGTGGATTGGCATGTCTAGACTTATGTTCCTGATATGTCTCCGATATTTGCTTTTTGTGCCATATCGGGAGGTCTAAATTTCTCTCATAGTAGGTGGATGCCAGGCCTTATACCAGGCTAAGATTAAAGGCCATGCTCCATGTATGAGCCCCTAATGTAAAGCCTATGGAGGGTTTTTGGGGGATTCCTTGGCAATTTTTAAGGGGATATTGTGTTACACAATCACTGAATTCGGCTATATGGTTATTCTTCCCCTCGGGTCCTAGACACCTACTCCTTATTCTAATTGCGGACGTTAAGCCAAATGGGCAGTGGGTACCATTTTTGCTTTGGTATGTATGACCCCACTGGGGTTTGAACCCAAGACCTCCCATGCTCGAGGCGAACACCCTGACCACTTGACCACTGAGCTTGATACTGGTTTATACCAGTCTAAGATGAACACATCATGTACTGACATTACGTACATACTCTGTACGCCATGGAGCAGCCACACTCCAGCCCCGTCAAACCACAACCCATAAAAAACACACCAGGTGTTTATTTAGACAAGGATGCATCATTAATCAAACCAATTTGCTGCCGGGTTCATTATGCTGGTAAAACCTGTCCCGGCTAGTTAGGAGTGAGTCAGAGAAGTGGCTGGCGCTGACATTAGCGCTGCGGCCGGCACTACGGGCATGGTGAGTGTGGTATGTGACGTGTTTTATCATGTGGATCAGCTTTTAACACAGCTCGGCCAGACCCACGGCTCCGTGGAGTAAACGAGCTCGTTTTTGAGTGATGGGATGACTTTGGTTTTAGGCCGTACCCACTGCCCGGATCATATCAAGGTCACAACAAGGTCACATCAACTCCCTAATATTACATGATTTGAATCGGATTTATAGCCTTTAGATCACCAGTGAAAAGAGATGAGAACTCGAAGCAAGTAACAGCTACAGTAGAGCCCCGCCTAAGCGGCCCCCTCCCTTCCGGGCCAAAGTGTCCGCTTACGCGGGGTGGCCGCTTATGCAGGGTTAGAATAAACATCTAATAGAGGGAACCTTTCCCAGCAAAGGTGTCTGTTAGGCGGGGTTCTCCTGTAGTTCCTGATTTCGTTGCATAATACAAAACACATATCTTGATATATGCTGTTGCAGTGACATTGTAATCCATTTTAGCACACTGGCACTTTTCACATACCTACAACGTCCACCTACTACGATATGGCTCCGATTTGGTCTACAATGCACCTCCCGATAAGAAATCAAAATTGCGTTGGAAGGTCACCTAATATCGGGGCAGTTGATCACATTTCTGCAATTAGACACCGATAAAAACCCCATATGATGCGTGGTGGATTCATTGGCATGTCTAGATATATGTCTACGATTTTGCACCTTCCCGATATGTCTCCGATATTTGCTTTTTGTATCGGTGCCATATCGGTAGGTCCAAATTTCTATCGTAGTAGGTGGACGCCAGGCCTTACCCTTTATTTTCTGCCTTCTCCTTCACATGTATGAAAACAAAATACATTTTGTAAATGACCGTATTTGTATACAACACATTGTAAGAGCGATAGGTTACTCTTATCGTCAAAACATCTTATGCTTAGAACACATTATTTTGTACAACACTAGCGACTATGTCACTAGACCATATGAACGCGCTCTAACTGACGTCGTGCCCCCAAGCGGGTGAACGGGGAACCATTGTAAACTGGTGGTTAGCATTTCGTATGACACAGGTGCTTGAGCTGATCATCGGCGATCAGAACTGTATGGATTGACACCAGCGAGAGGTTTAAACTCTCTCAAAGTTAAGGGATCAGAAAACTACAGTGTTAAATTCTATTTTCGGCATGGCTAGAATATATCATAAGCTCATCTGAGTAGAAAGGTACGAAAATGAAAAGCAGGTTTTAGTTTTTCTCTCCACGAGATTCTCGCTCTCGTGAGCTTCACTCTTCCTCATAGGTCTAGTTAGGCCTGTCTCTATGTGCAGGAGAAACTCCAAACGTATCCGACCAAAATCGTAGTTTTTTAGATATGGAAGGTAGGCCCTAAAGACGATTCTAAGATAGGTTTTGGTCGTTCATAGTTTATTCAACTGGCTGACAGGGTTAACTGATCTTTCATGCTCCTCCCCTCTCACTGGCTCGTGCCTTAATAACGTTACCCCACTCCATTACCCTCCCACACCTGTCCCGCCCCGCCGCTACAGGTGCATGTTGCACTGACTGACCAGCGCCCGCACTGCCTCCAGCACCCCCTGGTGGCGTGGTGGGCGGAGTGGTTCCTGTGTCTAGACCAGGCGGGTGCCAGCAGCGGGCAGCGTCAGCTTCGTTTAATTATGGATGCCAATTAGCGTCCGTGATGAGAGGCCCAGCTGCCAGGAGCTGCTCCCAGACCCGCCTGGCCACAGGATACTGGTGAGCTGCTCACTAGGTGGTGAGATGTGAGATACTCATGATGTGGTGTGGTGAGATGTGAGATGTTCACTAAGTGGTGTGGTGAGATATGAGATATTCACTAGGTGGTGAGATTTGATTATGAGGTACTCATGATGTGGTGTGGTGAGATATGAGATATTCACTAGGTGGTGAGATGTGATCATGAGATATTCATGATGTGGTGTGGTGAGATGTGAGATATTCACAAAGTGGCGAGGTGAGATATGAGATATTCACTAGGTGGTGAGATGTGATCATGAGATATTCATGATGTGGTGTGGTGAGATGTGAGATATTCACTAGGTGGTGTGGTGAGATATGAGATATTCACTAGGTGGTGAGATGTGATCATGAGATATTCATGATGTGGTGTGGTGAGATGTGAGATATTCACTAGGTGGTGTGGTGAGATATAAGATACTCACTAGGTGGTGAGATGTGATTATGAGATACTCATGATGTGGTGTGGTGAGATGTGAGATATTCACTAGGTGGTGAGATGTGAGCTGCTCACTAGGTGGTGAGATGTGATTATGAGATGCTCATGATGTGGTGTGGTGAGATATGAGATATTCACTAAGTGGTGTGGTGAGATATGAGATATTCACTAGGTGGTGAGATGGGATCATGAGATATTCATGATGTGGTGTGGTGAGATGTGAGATATTCACAAAGTGGCGAGGTGAGATATGAGATATTCACTAGGTGGTGAGATGTGATCATGAGATATTCATGATGTGGTGTGGTGAGATGTGAGATATTCACTAGGTGGTGTGGTGAGATATAAGATACTCACTAGGTGGTGAGATGTGATTATGAGATACTCATGATGTGGTGTGGTGAGATGTGAGATGTTCACTAAGTGGTGTGGTGAGATATGAGATATTCACTAGGTGGTGAGATGTGATTATGAGATACTCATGATGTGGTGTGGTGAGATGTGAGATACTCACAAAGTGGCGAGGTGAGATATGAGATGTTCACTAGGTGGTGTGCTGAAATATAAGATACTCATTAGGTTGTGTGGTGAGGTATGAAGTACTCACTAGGTGGTGAGATGTGAGATATTCACTAGGTGGTGTGGTGGGAAATAAGATATTCACTAAGTTGTGTGGTGAGATATGAGACACTTACTAGGTGGTGTTGGTAGCCGGCTGTGAGATAGTCACTAGGTGGTGTGTTGAGATATTAGATACTCAAAAAGTAGTGAGGTGAGATATTAGATATTCACTAGGTGGAGAGTGAGTTGTGACCTGCTCACTAGGTGGCATGGTCAGTAAGTTGTGACCCGCTCACTAGGTGGCGTGGTAAGTGTGTTATGACCTGCTCACTAGGTGGCGTGGTGAGTAAGTTGTGACCTGCTCACTAGGTGGCATGGTGAGTGAGTTGTGACCTGCTCACTAGGTGGCGTTGTAAGTGAGTTAAGACCTGCTCACTAGGTGGCGTGGTGAGTAAGTTGGGTGCTCTTCACTGGATGGTGTTGAGGTTTGAGTGTCTTGATTGATAGTGTTCAGTAGTAGGCGTGGTGGGATGCTCTCTCAGGGTGCAGTGGTTCGCTGAGGACATCACGTTCGCGGCTGGTCAGTGATCGATGTTGAAACTAACAGGTGTCGTCGTGCTCATTAACATGTCATCCATCTTGTGATTCTACATCATGTAATTATCTTCAGACCCACATTTTCAAATTCTGCTATATTTAGATACATTTTCAAACAAACACTGCACGAACATTATTATTTTACATATGAATGTGCCCGGCGTATATAAGTATGACTTTTGCGTATACAAGGTCGTCCTATTCTCCGTGTATATACGTCTCATCTGTAGGCGTATATAAGCATCCAGTGAAGAGGGCTTCACTGAGAGCGGGCGGGGGGAGGTGGGGGAGGGGGCGGGGGGGGGGGCTTCCTACTGAGGACACCTGTACTTCTACCAACACAAACGGGCGGGAGGCGGTGGGGGGAGAGGATATTTCCTCTCATATACGCCGGGTGTGAAATACAGCCAAGACGCGTCCGTATATAAACCCTGGGCATATATATATATAAACAACTCAATATTCAGCCAGTACATGCACTTCCGTGATGGCGTATTCATGAATAAAATGGTGGTTTCGTGCAGTGAAAGTTGCCCTTTTTTCACTGCGTAAGTGGCCGATGATATGCTCGTATAGTGTTCCTATTAAAATATGTTATATCACATCATGGAATCATTGTTTCGTAGTTTCCGCATTTGTATCCTATAGTAGTAGTACTCTTTAATCTCATGTGGCTTGGCCTCATGAAACTACTTCGCATCTTAAAATGACGGGATACTTCTCAATTTACTGGTGGTCATGGACCCTGTTAACACCATGCGATTTGAAATACGCCATTGTTTTATCACCCCTCTCTTAAGATCTCACACTCTCTAAGAGGTATTCTGTACTCTCACTACGCTCTATAGGAGAAGAATTCTTAACGAACTAGGCGTAGAGCCTTGAGAATCCACTGGCCTGCCTCCCGTGCTAAAGACGTACATAAATGAAACAAAGATTCCTATAGTCTCAATGATGCCACCTAGCACTGTGTGCCAGAACATCAAATAATCATGAAATTGTGCGAAATTCAGGAATCGTGGACACAAATTGTCTGGTGTAAACGCCCGAATAGCTTTACTATGTGAAGGCATCATCGTTACCTATTATCCTACCCTAAATATAAAATCCCATCATCTATTCATTTACAAATAATGACTGGATTGTCCATAACATGAGAGAGCTTCATGTTTCCGAACACTGCTGATGTCTGGATACTACAAAACCTGAGACAGACTCCTATTTTCCTATACTACTGATGGCTCGGTGGTCTTTCAACTGAGACAAACTTTATCCTACCCCTTATATAAATCCCATAGGCTTAACATCGAGTTTCTGTATGCCACGCCGACTGGCATACAGAATTGTTATCACGTAATATTCCAAAATCGAGGGGACGGGGAAGGATAAAATCAAAACCTGATTCATTTTAATTGTGGCCACCGCATACCACTACGGGAGTTTTGGTTCCGGACTTCACCCGGCTTCGCCTCATGATGTCACTATGCCAAACTCCAGTCGTGGCATACGGTGGCCAAGATAAAAACTCATCCAGTTATACGATACTACCCAATGTCCAGATATTGATCTCACACTTTCACGGTTGAGTGCACAGCATCCTGACCCCGCGCCCCGCCCATCCGTGCACTGTACTCTGTAGTTATTTATAGACTACCCTGCCTGCCTGCCTGTATACCTGTGCGTGCTCACAGCCCATCACCGGGTGTTGTCCAACTGGGACCTGTTTTTACACCTCTCATCGTGTTTACCTGTGAGTGAACACGTGTAACTTTCACATCACCCCCAGTAAATACAAGACGTAAACGTACGTAGTTCACAGGTAGATTTCTCACGTATAAACACATAGAAATGTTATGCCCCAGTCACACTGGCGTAAAAAACAGCGTTTCATCTACATATTTTAAAGGACGCAATTTTCACGTATTTAGTACGTATTTCCAACGGATTCATATTCGAGTACGTTTCTTGTACGCTTCTCTACGCTTCTCTATGCATCTTGACTTATATGCGCGTTCTTTTACGGAAAAAAATGCGTAGAAAAAAGTTTAAAATTTTTAAAACCTATTCTGACACCGCATATTTGGTATGTTTCTTCTACGTTTGTGTATGCATTCCGACTTTCATTTACGTATCTCCGCGTTTTCCCGCGCATCACCGCGCATTTGTCAATTTCAAAATGCGTAAAAGAACGTAGAGGTGCGTACACGGGAAAACAGCGTTTTTTACGCCAGTGTGATGA
Organism: Alentia gelatinosa; assembly: GCA_950022655.1. Taxonomy (NCBI): domain Eukaryota; kingdom Metazoa; phylum Annelida; class Polychaeta; order Phyllodocida; family Polynoidae; genus Alentia; species Alentia gelatinosa. The sequence goes on from OX465590.1 coordinate 3,339,069, forward strand.
CTGGGGCATCAAGGTTTACTTTCGCCTGTAGCATGTGTGGTAATTTTTACGTAATTTTAAGCAAATTCACATAATTGATATTACATTTATTTACATAGATGTAAATGAATTCCCGTTTATGTTCATGAATTCACTAGATGGCATGGCAGCAGTTTCTGTAATTTTTTTGTTCTTCTTGGGGAGGGTATGGCCTGTAAAGCTGGTTAATCTACCAAAATTTACCAAACCAGCAGTTTCAATTATCATTCATCTCATTAAAGCTATGATTGGCTCTTTTTTTCACTGCAGTTATCATAATCTTTGTAATTTTGGCAGTTGGGTCGGACCACTCTTTTCTGTAGGTGTGTGGTGTTGACAATAATGTCAGTCTAGTTTTTTCCAGCTGAGAAAAAATTATAAGCAAGTGGTTGAGCCTATGACAAAAAAAAATATACAGAATTAATCATACCTGAGTATAGCTGAGTATAATCCATGGTGACAACTTCAGGGTAATTATACTCACTTCTCTCCTTCATAGAGAAATCTCAAAATGAACATTCCCTTCCGATGTAGATAAAGCTACCAGAGATATGTTCATATAATTATGCAGATTTCCGTTTCTAAAATACATAGAATAACCTTTCATTTACATAAAATTATGTATTTCTCTGTTGGTATATTTACATAAATTTATGTAGTTTAGAAATGTAAATTTATGTTCACTCACAGATAAACATGATGATAGGTGTAAAAACAGGTCCCAGTGGAACAACATCTGCCCAGTAAATACAAATGCGTTCTAGTAACGTAAATTTACGACACCCGTTCAGGTGTCTTAGAGTTAGCAGAGTTTTAGACGACTTACGACAAGTTAGAGGACAAAGGAGAGTTGAACGATAAATTCATACAACGATATTTTGTAGCCTAGACGTGATCGTATCCTTGAACCCTGCTAGCTCTCGGACCAAAAGGCTCATACAACGACATGGGCCCTAGAAGGATCGGAAGACAATTTCTAAGATATATCCTGGGCCCTGTTTTTCAGTCAAGACATAATCGCCCAACGATACCCTAAGATGTCTCCACGATTGGAAGACAATTTGCAAGACACAAAATGGCGGGTGTGCTATAGACACGATCTCAGTGCGGCGCGCTCGATCGCCGCTAAAAGTGTCTCAAGTCTAGAACTGTCTCAGGCTCTATCAAAGCTCACTGTGTGTATATAGAGGATTTCCCGTGCTTCCCATACGAATCTAGGAATGAAATTTTAACACAGTAAGGGAGACATATAACTTATAATCGTACTAAATATGAAGAAGATGGGCCACACCGTTTCGAAGATATCGGTGTTTGAACTTCGTCATAGCAATCGTCTGCTCTGGCCTTTGCACCCTCCCACGTCCAGTGAACTCGAGGTCACTGCATAAATTAGAGTCACGTGAGCGTAGGGGTACACTGGCCACCAGAGCAGAGATTGCTATGACGAACTTCAAACGCCGATATCTTCGGAACGGTGCGGCCGATTTTCTTCATATTTGGTACGATTATAGGTTATATGTATACCTTACTCGTGTTAAAATTTCATTGCTTAATTCCTACGGGAAGTGAAGTTGCGCATACTGTACGACATGTCCATAGATGTCTTAGGTCTAAGACACTTTGGAAGACATTTGGAACCACGTGACCCTAAAGATGTCTTATCTATAGTACACCTGGCTGCAGTCTAAGTGCTCTTGACGGACAATCGTTGGCCGATCCCCAAAGATGTCCTATCTATAGTACACTGACAGCTGTAAGATATCTTACAAAGAGGATATCGTGACTGAAAAACAGGGCCCTGGATTATTAAACGGCACCCAGCCTCGTTCCGGTCTGTTGCACAATCCCATGAGAGCACTCATGACACTAAGAACTCAGACTGTCATTGTTGGAGTGCCCTGCCACCATGTGAGCAGGTTGAGGACTAGAACGAGCGATAATAGGATGGAATATGCAGTTAAAATCATGGCAGATGAATGCCAAACATCAGGGAACCAGGAGAATAATTCAGGATGGTGACTGTTCCGATTCAGACAATTTCTTACTTTTAATTACAGATAATTTTGATGATTACTTCCTTCTCATAGAAACCAATATTACATGGCCACAATAGGGATGTATAATACATGCAAACAGGGGACATGTCATAAAAAGTGAAGATATATCTATCATAACGTAAAGAGTGCAGATAAAACTTTACCATGTCATTAGAAGTGAAAATATAATCCTAGCTTATAAAATGGAATGAAGATATGATTCTATTATATCAGAAAATGTGAAGATATTATTCCACCTTACCATAACAATGAATTATGACATTTTGCTATGAGAATTTTGTACCGACCGAGAATTGTCTGAGACTAGGGGGAAAGATGTGAAGTACACCAGTCTCAGATACGTGGGTCTCTACGTGTGAATCCCACAAAAGATTCTCCCAAAGTACAATTGGAATGCTCTAAACTTGAAATTCGTACCATAACACTAATGCCCCTTTCTATGCTACTCAAATAGAATTTTTACACAGATCTAGAGTTATGTACAATCTTTATGTTCATAAATAGTTGTGATAATTCGATCAGTGTTGAATTAGGAAGATCGTTCGTTCTCCTATCACTACAGGTATGGATTCGCTGTCGCATGCCGCGCTAGGTTTATACACTGGTGAAGAACGACTCACAAAGGTCTGACTGAAATGTCAAGTGTCGGGGTGCGACCTTCAAACGTAACCATGATGAAAATTGTAATAATATCCAAGTCAATCTGACTGCTGGAAACTCAGGTAAATTGGAAAGAGGGGTTATCAATCTCAGAACACAAGCAGTGGTAATTCGATGAGGTCATTAGACTCTGTGCATGTGTTTGGAGATTGATGACCATCCAGAATGTAAAACAGTAGACCGGGTAGGAGACTGGTGAACGGGAGAGACGACGTATAGCTGTATAGGCTCGTTTCCATTGGCTGATTTCCCTTTACCGATCTACAGTTACATTGCGTGAAAACCACCACTTTATATATGTATAATGCCGGCGTATAAAGGTATGATTTTGCGTATACAAGGTATTCCTATATACCTATGAGCGAACAACCTATGGTTACTTAACGCTACTGGGGGTGGAATAACTTTTGTTTACTGCCCAGGTTGAAGTTACTGCCCAGGTTGACGTTTACTGCCCAGGTTGACGTTCAGAGACATTCGGTTTTCATCGATATTAGCCGACAATTGAAGGTATATAGGAATAGGGAAACCACGTACCAGTGGAAATAAGTCAAAGTTACGAGGTAAGGCTTGGAAAAATTACTGCCCAAGGCGTAGCCGCGGGCAGTAATTTTTCCAAGCCTTACCGAGTAACTTTGACTTATTCCCACCGGAACATAGTTTCCCTCTAGTCCTATTTTCCTTTGTGTATACGCCTCATCTATAGACGTGTAAAATGTATACAACCCGTGTATACATGTCCCGCACACGATATTTCTCTTCATATGCACTTTGCGGCAAATACAGCCATTACGCTGACGTATAGAAGAGGAAACGTGTCAATTTACAGGCGATGCATGAACTTACACGATGCCATATATATATGAATAAACTGGTGGTTTTCACACAGTGAAATATACTCTCTTCATTTCTCGATACCAACGCACAGTCGGTGGCACCAATGACAGACCTTCTGGGTAACTCAAAAAAGATCTCCACCGTTTTCGTAAGCCAATGGAAACGGGCCTTATGCGGATACAATGTAACAATAGATGGCCTGACTGAAGATGGAATGGGGCTCCATCTAACTTCCTGAAGCGGGGTTCACACGATTGGATTCATGTACCTCTCAGGGGGTTTCTCTGAGACAAATCCTGCTGAGATTCTGTACTTGAACCTATTACGTAATCGGGCACCACCTGATGACTATTGGCTAGACAATCTACAGTGGTCGCATTTTTAGTCATCTATTGTAAAAGCCGGGTCATACTCCCTTTAGGTTTTCTATGAATGTTTCGTATTAGATTGATAATAATAAGGTAATATATGACGATTATGTGAATACCAGTGGATGTAGTAAGACACTACTTAAAATGTGCAAGCTATTGGATGGGAAGGGGTCCTTGATGCCACTTCTCCGTCTTCGGTGAATAGTTGGCATATATTAGTGGGGATAAAAAAAATTCTAGAAGGATTGAATTCCACCGAATAACACCAGCACTTGGTTGACGGAGGAAAGCCCAACCCTACACAGAAGATATACACTCAATAAACCAGGGGGCCCTTGAATAAACTACGAGCGACCAAAATGTATCTTAGGATTGTCTTTGGAGCCAAGGTGTTGTATAAAATGATGTGTTGTAAGCATGAGATGTATCGATCATAAACGTATCCTAGAGGTCTTATAAGGTGCTGTATAAAAATACGTTCATTTTAAGAATATCTTCTCTTTTGTCATACAACACTGAATGGAAAGCATTGACCAGGATATTATTTAGCGTTGGAGTTATCGTATCGTTCGGACAAGCACTAGAAACGAACAAACTTTATTCAACAGCTCCCAATATACGCATTATATATAACATTGAAGGAGACACAAGGAGACTAGAAAGCCACCCCTCTCATAAGATCTCACCTCTCTAAGTGGTATTCTTTATTCCAGTCCAAATAAAGCCACTACGGCACAAAGTACGCACTATTCCTGCTAGGTGGCATCATTAAGATTATAGGAATCTTTGGGTTGCATTGATGTACGTGTTTAGCACGGAAGGTAGGCCAGTGGATTCTCAAGGCTCTAGGCCTAGTTCGTTAAGAATTCTTCTCCCATAGAGCTTTTTGAGAACCTTGTGAAGAATACCACTTAGAGAGTGTGAGATCTTATGAGAGGGGTGCGAAAACCGTTTCCCAACATCTAAATGAGATCTAATGTTATTGAACTTTGCGTCGTTGTCTATTGAGCATTTATTATACTGAGGGTGTGCAAATGAATAAAAATCGAAAATTTAGGTTATAGCATAAATTTCCCTCCCTCTGTGGCCAACGCATCGTAAACACTGACAGCATGGCGTCGCGGGTTCTTACTGTGTCCACTAGATGACGCTGGATGACGCATGCGTGGTCAGTGATAACGGTGATCCCGCCTTCGGTCAGTTCCCGGCGATCTGCGGCTTTAACAAAGACCCGGTGCCGGCCGCGACCCGTGCACACCTCCGTGTAACCCGGTCCCGCGCCTATTACCACACACTCCCCTATTATCGCCCACCCACCCCTATTATCGCTCACCCACCCCGTTTATCGCCCAGGGCGTTGAGCTGGTCCCCGGTGACGCCCATCAGTCATCAGCGGACCTTGTTCGAGTGGGCGTCCATCCTGTCTTGGATTTTGGCCGCTAGGGCGGAGGGGGGGATGTGAGGGTGGGGGCAGTATTTGCGGGTGGAGTGGCAGGGCTCGGGGGTTTTAACCTCGCTCTCGCTACAGCCTCTTCCCATAAATCCCCGCGTGTGATCCTCACCCTGCCTCCCTGATCCGGGGTCAGCCCCTGTCCACACTGGGCGATAATCGGGCGCCTCCCTCCAGAGGGCGCCAACTGGCCCCGAACGACGCCACCCTGATCCCGGTGGCGCCCCCAAGCGACCGCGGCGGTCACCGCGCTTCCGCCCCATGCGCTCCCAGCGGTAGGGTGTTATTTCAGAATGAGTCACACTTCCGCCCTCCGCCGACGCGGGGGGTCGGCTGGTCATGTGACCCGGCGGCCTGTCACGTGACCCAACTCTCGCGGTCACGAGACTTCCCACAAAGGAGGTCAAGGCCAGGTTGAGGGTCAAGGTCAGCTGGAAGTTCAGTGCCCGCCGGCCGTTCGGGTGTGCGAGGCGACGTGGATAAATCAGGGGCGCTTGTGAAAAATGGAACGAGCTATGGCGATAATAGAGGCTAATAAGCCCCAGTTGCCCCTTCAGACCGCCATTGTCTGCCTAACGCTATTAGCAGCAAATCTCTGCCCACAAGTGCTTCTTCTGGAAACACAGTTATCTAATTTCATATCCTTCTAGGAACCATAGACTGTTCAGTATTACCAAGGTTCACCAAGTAACTTTGGGGCTTTCTCTTGTTTTTATTACTGTTTAATATCAAGATACTTTCATCAAGGAACCTGTTTAATTCCGGACCTAGGTACGTTTAACTGGTCACTTGTATAGAGATTAGATTTAAGGATCTAAAATACTGAAAAAAATCCCAACTTTTAATAAGTACATGTGTATATCTCCCGTGGTTGTACTTCCTGTTGATAATTAACTAAAATCCCTTCACACCTGAATTCCTTGTTATACTTCAATAAAGGATAAAAATAATTCTGACACAGGTATTTTCCATCCTAATTGTGACCATCGCACTAAATCAATAGTGATTCTGGATTAACAGCCATGTTTTGCGCATGGAAACCTTGATGTACCTTTTCTTATTTATTTATCAAATATAGCCATTCTGACATGGAAGAGCAAGGTTTAATTATACAGAGGCAGACGCTCGCTCCCAGGGAAGCTTTGGGATGTTGCTGATGCTGAGAAACCCTCACTGCACGGAAACCATCATTTTACATATGAATGCGCCGGGCGTATATGAGTAGGTATTTTGCGTCTACAAGGTCGTCTTAATCCCCATGTGTATACACCTCATCTGTGGGCGTATATATAAGCGTCCTGTGAACAGGGCTTCACTGAGAGCGGGCGGGGGGAGGTGGCGGGGGTGGGGGGGGGGGGAGGGCTTCCTACTGAGGACACCTGTACTTCTACCAACACAAAGGGGCGGGAAGGGGTGTTGACAGAGGGTATTTTCTCTCATATACGCCGGGTGTGAAATACAGCCAGGACGCGTCTGTCGTCTATAAGGCCTGGGCATATATAAATGAAAACAAGTCAATATTCAGCCAATACATGCACTTCTGTGATGGCGTATATATGAATAAAACGGTGGTTTTCGTGCAGTGCCTGCGATTTCCAAATCGCTCACACAAAATGGCAGGTATGTGAGCCATAATTTCCTATTTCATTTGATTATCAATTCTGATATGCTAAATCATCGGTGGGAGGTATTCCAATATGATGATATTGGAATAATGGAATGATTTTGGTAAGACATTGCATGCTGAATCGCCCTGGAAATAGGTCACGTACTGAAAATTGATAGTATATTATATTTATATAATATTAGCTAGTGGCCGTACAGGCGTCAGAATGGCTGTATTGTCATCTACTAGATATTTGAATGAAACTATCCGAGGATAGAAAACTATTTTAGTTGATATAATTGTATATTCTCATACGATTGATTTTGTATTCTTCCATATCCTTTGTTGCTGGAAGAGCGATTCTGTAACAAATCGAAGCAATAAAGCATTTAAAAAAATATACATATATACATATACATGCCATTGTGTGATGGCTGTTCCGGAGATCGCTGCCTTTACTTGCTTGATGTGTCCCTGGCTTGAAAGTCATAATACACATGTCTCTTAGATAAGCGATTTCTGGATTCGCTAACAGAAAATCCGATTTTCACTTACTTAAGCTGGAGACACAAACGCAGCAATTTCCGAAACCGCAAGCACAAAATGGCACCTATCGGAGGTTCTCAACTGCAGATCGTTTTGTTTGTTTGGTTTGATTTTACGTCCAGTCAACAATTACAGGTCCTTTCCAGACTTTCTCAAGGTTCTTTTACACCTCTAGGGTGGTGATCGAATCTATGTGATGAATACAGGTTGAAATCTCACCCCTACACATTTACTTCCCACACCACATAGACATGGCATGAGAAGGATGGCCTTTGTTTTAGCAGTAAATCTACCACTGCTGGGGGTGGGACTCGAACCCACAAAGTCTTATAACCTTGGGGTTACAAGTCCAGTGCTCTAACCACTGAGCTAACTCCCCACCCCGACTGCAGATCGGTGCCAAGTATAATCAGCCAATGGAAATGGGCTTTATGCCGGGGACACACCAAGCGAGTCAAGGCGGCGATCTCTGGAATCGCCAACACAAAATAGCATGTATACATAGACAATAATCGATGGTTTTGTGGACATGCGGCCGTAAACCACGAGGGATTGACGCGTAGTAATACACGAGCACTAGTGAGTGTATTACGACGTCAACCCCGAGTGGTTTACAGAGCCGCCTGTCCACAAAATCATCGTTTGTTGCATTTATCATCCATCTTTTCGACCAAATCAAACCCAAGAATTGACATATTAAAGGGTATAACAATAGGGACTATTTCTTTGCTCATAGCAAAAGGGACTATTTTTCCCGTATACCATGGTTTGGAAGCCGTATACCACAGGTTTGAATCCGTATACCACAGTTATGGTATCTGACAGGTTTTATACACTGGGTCGTGGTTTACTGAGTCCCCATACATTTTCAATGGGGGCTTTGTATACGATGGATAATAAGAGATATTATTTAATAGGAATATCTCATGCCCCTGATTTAGCATCTCAGAAGCAATAATCAGGTGAAATATGAAATAATAGCTCACATATAGTCCATTGTGTGTTGGCGATTCTGGAAATCGCTGCATTACTCACTTGGTCTGTCTCCAGCTTTAAGGAGATCTAGTAGCCATTTTTCAATGACCGACGAAAACGGCACTGATTAATTGTGTTTTCCTTAAAAGTCGATATCTAAAAGTCGGTGAGGGTGCTGCATATATGTCCTGTTTCGAACCATAGGGTTCTAGGCTGCTATCTATTTCAGCAACTAATTATAAACACACTTTCACCACACATCATTACGTCACTTCCGCCCTCCTCACTTTTCATCCGCCATTTCTCAAACTATCATATTATTTCCCACCCACCCACTTCCTTTTTATCAAAATGTCTTTTTTTTTATGAAACATTCATCCATATAGGGATACATCTTGATATTTTATATGTCTAATAATTCATTTATCAGTCAAATTGAATATACCTTAATATTCTCGCCGGCGTCTCACTTATCATTTACTATATACCTACTGCCAAAAGTTACGTAATTACTACACGCTGCTCTCTACCATGTACTGCACAGCTGTGCAGTAAACCACGGTTCGTTTTCCAGTGTCAACTAATAGGATTACCCGGTACGTCATCATTTCAAAATGGCCGACGTTGTTTATTGCTTCGACATCGGTAACGTTAACGTTACGGTACATAGTTTGTTTGTTTGGGTAGTTTAACGTCCAATTTGTTCAATTAGACTTACTTTGGATTTGACTGAATCTATGAGATGAATGTAGGAAGAAATCCCACCCCTACACAGTTACCGAGGTGAGAGTTCTTTTACTTCCCACACCACATAGACATGGTATGAGAAGGATTGGCCTTTGATATAGCAGTAAATTTACCACTGCTGGGGGGTGAAGGAGAAAAGTGGCTGCAGTGGGTCCCAAATCAACAAAGTCCTGTGCTCTTTACCACTGAGCTAACTCCCCACCCACCCTGGGCGCTTTAGTTTTGCTTGCGGTCAACCATTTCCGGTCTGCACCACGAGGAGGCGAGGTGACCAAGAGGGTGAACAGATTGGTAATCTCTGTCCACCCCAGCAGACCTTATGGTACATAGAGAAAACATAATGAGATACGGAGAAATCAAAAATACATACAATAGAACCCCGCCTAACGGAAACTTTTGCTCGCAACGGAAATCTTTCCCTCTATTAGATGTTTATTTTAATCCCGCGTAAGCGTAAGCGAACACCCCGCGTAAGCCCCGGTCTCGAGTTATGGCTCAGGATTAACCAGTCTTTTGATTAACAATCGGAACCCACCAACGCCTACGCATATATTCTCCATTATTCATCTGAAATAAGCATGGGCGAAAGGCGGTATGAAAGCAATTACTAGGGCGTTGTTGGCACACAATTTCTCGGTTTTAAGGATGTGTATAAGATTAAATGTGAAAAAGAAAAAACGGAAAAACGAAACAGCAAGAGTTAATAAGTAAATGATTTGGAGCAAAAGGTTTGTGTGTTTACTTTGCAAGTGACCCAGCGTTTACACTAGACGATTTTGGCCGGCGATTCTGGCATTTTGCACCTCCTGACGACTTCCAGTGGTAAAAAGCTAGAAATCGTCTAATGTAAGCACCAAGCGCGTGGCGACTGCAGATCGTCTGATTACATGCTGATTGCGCAATTTGGCACCACCTCACGACTGTTAGTCTGGCTCTAACGCCGGCGACTATTTCAAGCTGTCTTGAATTAGTCATCCAGAGGACTGGCGACTCTGTGTCGTCAGTCTAAACGCTCAGGTACATTCTGAAGCTGACGATTTTTGCGGTGGACATTGTCACCACTGGCTTGACGATCTACAGTCACCATGTATTTAGTTGTCTAATGTAAACGCCAGGTAACATGACTTGAAAAGTAACATTAGACACCATCAAGTGTCTGGTAGTCAGCCTGGGTATAAAGGAAATATGGATATATGGTTGCAACCACGTACCAGTCGTCGAGTTGTTCAAAGTCATTGGAGTATTTGCTTCCCATGACATGTGTATCAAGTTCAAACTGACCGTGTCATCTAGTTTTAGACCTCCCCATGTATCCCGATGCACATTCAATTCACTTTTAAGAAGCCCGGTGGATTCAGGGCCTTCTGGGCCGAATGAATGGCTTCCGATGCACCCCGACGCGCCATACGACACAGGATTGTATTGTATCGGGAGCTCTAAATTCTGCATCGCCATTGGTCAGTTCCAAGCCTTAAGCCGCGAACTCACCGGGTTTCCAATGCACACCGACGTGCTCTAGGACGCACGATTGCATTGAATTGAATGGGCGTCGAAGTGCATCGTGAGGTCTGAATTCTGCGTCGGTGGGTTCCCAGCTTCAAGGGGGCGTCCACCAACCACGACAAGGCTACGACAATAGCTTCCCAACAAGGTCCACGATTGACCTACGATTGCAGGCCTTGTTGTGGTTGGTGGACCCCAGTTCCTGACAGGAGTCTACGACTAAGCCACGACAAGGCCACGATTGGAAGCTTGTCGGGAGACTTCTGACAAGGCTAAGACAATATCGAACATGTTCAGTTTTTCCCATGACTGGACCCTGGTCGTTGAGCATGTCGGGAGCATGTCGCAGAGGTCTACGATAGTAAGTTTTGAAGGCGTGTGCACTTCTCGACACCCTCCAACAACGCTGTCGGAAAGCCCCCCTTCTTACGACAAGGCCGCGACAAGCGCCGATTGGAACTTTCTTGTCGCCACTTGTCATAGCCTTGTCGTGGTTGGTGGACGCCCCCCTTTATAGTAATAACTAGAGTGTCAAATGACACCTGACAAAGGAGAGCTAGCCTCGACCCGCATGCACAGTTACCATCCAGACGCGCCTGGAGGCCGACCCTGATTGAATCTGATACTAATTACAGATTAGCTAAATAATAAAGGTTGACTTTCAATGAGTAGGGCTACTGACTGTTATCATATTTCACCTTATGACTTCAAATTGAAAGACGAGAGCGTTGTGTTCAGTGAAACTTCCTAATGAGACAATATATAACCTTAATCATAAATCTCATATCGTTGAATATCGTATTTCGTTTTCTTATTAGGAGCAGCGCTGCTTTATTACCAGATACCTGATAGTTAGAATCTTTGATTTACATTTTATCCGTTTTTCATACATCACAATATCATTCCTTTTCTGTATGGTTGTTTTTGTCTTATCACCAGAATGTTCAATGACACTTCCAATAATAGTGAATGTATAGATCTAATTCCGAACTTTTTGTAATAGACCTCAATTGAGAGTGTGTGCACTTGCGACAATGCTCTCATAAACATCTAACGTGTAACTCACCAACAAACCTTGGGTCCGGCGTCCACCTATTGCGATAGAAATTTAGACCTACCGATATGGCTCCGATACAAAAAGCAAATATCGGAGACATATCGGGAAGGTGCAAAATCGTAGACAAATGTCTGGACATCCCACTTCACCATGCAATGCAAGGGGTTTTTATCGGTGTCTAATTGCAGAAATGTGATCAACTGCCCCGATATTAGGTGACCTTCCAACGCAATTTTGATTTTTTATCGGGAGGTGCATCATAGACCATCTCGGAGCCAATATCGGAGACATATCGGGAAGGTGCAAAATCATATACATATGTCTAGACATGCCAATCCACCACGCATTGTATGGGGTTTTTATCGGCGTCTAATAACAGAAACATTATCAACTGCCCCAATATTAGGTGACCTTCTGACACGATTTTGATTTTATCGGGAGGTGCATCGTAGACCATATCGGAGCCATATCGTTGTAGGTGGACGCCAGGCCTTACACATGCACGATGGTGATTTTTGGTATTTTAATAATCTATCACACACCCCTGGTATTTTCATCCCAAATCCTGCCGAGGGTGTGAATCAATATAACCTTAGCCACTAAGAAAGAAACTGATGAGTGTTTTAGCTGTGTCCTCGGTCGCCATCGAGTTTGGAGTGCACAGCAATATGAACGAGGCGATAACCGAGTAAATATTCCGAAGCACTCTAAACGAGATGGCGAATGGGGACTCAGACCAAGCACGAAAATATTTCTGATTTTATCTTACCCTTGAAAGATTCATCTGTTAATCAACCGTTGAGAATGAGTTACCGTACTCGCAAGCCTGTTGAGAACGCGTTCCTGATGTTGAGCCCATTTTAATACTAAGTATAGTAGTATAATTAGTAGTAGAGAAGTAATACAAGTCTAAATAGCGCAGGAAAGATTATGAACAATGAAGTACCTGAATTGGATATTCATAGAATAGATTTCCCAACGTATCATAGGATGCGACAAAGCAAATTATCCTACCCCTAATAAAAAACCGCCATAAACTTAACATAGGGAAATTTTATGTGGCAGGCCGTGACACTAGAGTAATAACAATATTGACCAATCAGAGAGCAGGATGTCAGCTACTATGAAAAAAAGTTCTGTTGGTCATTGACTCAATATTTATCTTTTAATAATACAAAAGCATAGACGAGGTAGGATAAATACGAAACCGAACTCGAGTTAGACTTGTCAATGTCTATGCCACTCTGGTCAGGTCTGCTCCTCACTACACTCGGCTACGCCTTGTGTAGTACTACATGACCTTCCCGTCGTGGCATAAACATGGTCAAGTCTAACTCTCGTTCGGTCTCTACTTATTATCAGTAGATGATGATTCGTCAACGTAGGTTGAATGAATCGGTGCTGGAATGAAATACTCCGTCGGTGCAGTTATCAGTCATAAGATGACATTGTGCAGTGTCACCGATTTTTGGTACTGATATCTTTTCGGGTAACACCGCGGACCGACAATACCCCTCCCGATATTCCATCCGTGCATTTTCCATTGGCCTTAAGGAAACCAACACGATCTATGTGATCCGCTTTAAGGGTGGCATCCACCAACCACGACAAGGCTATGACAAGAGCCGACAAGAAAGTTCCAATCGGCGCTTGTTGCAGCCTTGTCGTAAGAAGGGGGGCTTTACGACAGCCTTGTCGGGTGTGTCGGGAAGTGCACGCTCCACCAAAATTTCCTATCTTAGACCTCTGCGACATGCTCCCAACACGCCATGATACTCCATGACAAGGGTCCAGTCGGGGGAGAATGGAACATGTTCGATTTTGTTGTAACCTTGTCGGAAGGCCCCCAACAAGCTTCCAATCGCAGCCTGTCGTGGCCTTGTTGTAGACTCTTGTTGGGAACATGGGTCCACCAACCACGACAAGGCTACGACAAGGCTTCCAATCGTAGGCCAGTCGTGGACCTTGTCGGAAAGCCATTGTCGTATCCTTGTCATGGTTGGTGGACGCCCCCTTTGCTCCACTGTTCCGTGTACGTGGCCCTAGACCCAGGTTTATGCAAACTGAAACCTAGAATATACCGGACGCCTCGCCTTGTGTTAATCAGAAATGACAAGGCTAGCTCTGAATCTCCACAGACGGATTAGGTCAGAGCCGGAGGTGATAATTGTAAAGCTGAATAATTCAGTCACTCCGGTTTAACCGGGCAGCTCTCTGCAGTTCGTCCGTAATTTCATCAGACTCAGTGAGGATTAACTTTTATCTCTCCGCTACATTAATGGTGATGTGTCTTTGTGGTTTGGATTGTTCAACTCTTTCACTACTGAAAATACTTTCAGACATTGTTATATAGGATGAATAAATGCATTGTTATTTAGTGTCAGAAGATGCCTGAAGGTATTGGCATTTAAGGTATTAGCATTTAGTGTCTGAAGATGCCTGAAGGTATTGGCATTTAGGGTATTAGCATTTAGTGTCTGAAGATGCCTGAAGGTATTGGCATTTAAGGTATTAGCATTTAGTGTCTGAAGATGCCTGAAGGTATTGGCATTTAAGGTATTAGCATTTAGTGTCTGAAGATGCCTGAAGGTATTGGCATTTAAGGTATTAGCATTTAGTGTCTGAAGATGCCTGAAGGTATTGGCATTTAAGGTATTAGCATTTAGTGTCTGAAGATGCCTGAAGGTATTGGCATTTACGGTATTAGCATTTAGTGTCTGAAGATACCTGAAGGTATTGGCATTTAAGGTATTAGCATTTAGTGTCTGAAGATGCCTGAAGATATTGGCATTTAGGGTATTAGCATTTAGTGTCTGAAGATGCCTGAAGGTATTGGCATTTAAGGTATTAGCATTTAGTGTCTGAAGATGCCTGAAGGTATTGGCATTTAAGGTATTAGCATTTAGTGTCTGAAGATGCCTGAAGGTATTGGCATTTAAGGTATTAGCATTTAGTGTCTGAAGATGCCTGAAGGTATTGGCATTTACGGTATTAGCATTTAGTGTCTGAAGATGCCTGAAGGTATTGGCATTTAAGGTATTAGCATTTAGTGTCTGAAGATGCCTGAAGGTATTGGCATTTAAGGTATTAGCATTTAGTGTCTGAAGATGCCTGAAGGTATTGGCATTTAAGGTATTAGCATTTAGTGTCAGAAGATGCCTGAAGGTATTGGCATTTAGTGTCTGAAGATGCCTGAAGGTATTGGCATGTACAGTCTGGAGATTCCTGAAGGTAGTTCCATTTAGGGTCTTGAAAATGCCTTTAGGAATTGTCATGTAGGGTCTGACGATGCCTGGAGGTATTGCCACGTAAGATCTGAAAATGCCTCCCGGGTTTGCCATGCAGGGCTTGAAAATGCCTCCAGGCTTTTCCATGAAGAGACTGGATATACCTCCAGGCATTACTATGTGCGGCCTCAAGATGCCCTGTTAAAATAAATATACCTTTACAGGTTCGGGTATATTCAAACTTACATGAGGAGAAATGGATGTTGCGACATCAGAGATTATAGAAAAACCGATTTAGTTTACTGGAATAAAGAAATGCACTGCGTGTGTTCACTATATTTCACCAAACGAGCCTAAATTAGGTGTTTAGTAAAATCTAGTAAACAAACAAGGTGTGATCCTTCATCTCAGTTTTCTTTTTCCGATATAGTTCAAAATGTCCATAGTTAGCTACCATTTAACATGAATACGATGTCGGCCTAATCTAAAGAAGCTCGTGTATTATTAAGCGTCAAACGCTCATTGTTTACGGTTTTGTGTCCACAGAACGATCGATCATTGTTTATTTGATATAGACGTCATTATTTAATGTGATCAGAACAATAGATACAAAACATATATAATTAATATAATTAATATAAATTAATTTGTCGAAACGTCGAGTTTTTACTGCCATCACTTATCATCCATCACATCAGCTTGCCTGTTCTCATCTGTCATCATCAATAAATTATTTCAAATGAAACTGAACGAGTCAGGTTTTGTGTGGTTATCCATCTTTACATATGTAATTTGTCTAACCAATATCATTTCATCTAAATAATGAGAAATAGGTGGAAAGAGAACAATTTATGTAGATAATATTCAATCTTTTGTATTTTGTTCACAGTAGCTCAACTCACACACTCACACACACACACCTCTACACACACCTACACACACCTACACACACCTTTGCTGTCCCTCCATCACAAGATCAGTGAGTGGACATGTCGACAGGGGTCGCCACAGATGACCTTGACCTTGGCGAGGGACAGGGGGCTGCTGCCAATAGAGGGTTCTTTGTTCATCCAGCCTCGTTTGCGATTTGCCAGTCTTCAAAGGAAACACCCCCAAGTCGGGAGGTAGCCCTGGGGTATTTGTTCGACATGGGGAATTAAGAGAAATATTTATCTGTGCCAACCATGGAGTAATGTGACATCAATGACCTGCCTTGACCCTGTCTGACCTACCTAGACCTATTTCTGACCTTGCAGTCAGCATTAAGTAGATATGCTAGTCAGTGGTATACTGGACATGGTAGTCGTTTGTTGTAGGACGTTTCTAATGAAAGGGGTATCTTTTACAAATATCACGAAAGGGAATTCCAAAAGTCTTTATGGACTGAATTAGATTGGATTTACTTGCCCATTAATTCTAGTGGATCTGACGGGTGGATCCCATCTCATAAGATCTCACACTCTCTACGTGGTATTCTGTACAAGGTTCTCACTAGGCTCTATGGGAGAAGAATTCTTAAAGAACTAGACTTAGAGCCTTGAGAATCCACTGGCCTGCCTCCCGTGGTAAACACGTACATCAATGCAACCCAAAGATTCCTATAATCTCAATGATGCCTGAATACTGTGTAATACCACTTAGAGAGCTATTATTTCATATTTCACCTAATTATTGCCTCTGGAATGCTAAATCATGGGCTGGAGATATTCCTATGAAATAGTATCTGATACCGAAGACACACCAGGCGAGAAACGCAGCGATTTTCAGAATCGCCAACACAAAATGGCCTATATGTGAGCTATTATTTCATATTTCACCTGATTATTGCTTCCAAGATGCTAAATTATAGGCAGGAGATATTCCTATGAAATAACATTTCACATACATGCTATTTTGTGCACAGAATTTCCTATATGTGAGCTATTATTTCATATTTCACCTGATTATTGGGCTGGAGATATAAAATAATATCTGACATATATGCTATTTTGTGTTGGCGATTCCAGAGATCGCTGCCTTGACTCGCTTGGCGTGTCCCCGGTATAAGTGTGTCCCCCGAATGGCCTTGTGACTCTGTAAACCTGCGATCGTTGAACAGGAGAGATCCAGGTCAGTGTAGGGCAGAAGATAAGAGTGGATGCAGTAATTACTCATTTGTATGTAAATCTAAACGTCACAATCAATATACGACGAGATTAGATTAAACTGAATCTGGGGTAATGAGTAATTCATGAATTCATCGATAATTGGCGTATTTCCTCGGTGGGATATATAATTAGTTTGTAAAATCTGTAATTGAATAAGCGCGAGGATTGTCAGGTCTAGTAATATCAAATGATATCGCAAGATGAAATACGTAACGACCATATCCTTTGTACTTTTATCATACGCATTGAAATTAGAATTCATAAAGCGGGGAATACTTATCAAATATTTACCATTAAAATATACCATGATCGGAACAAAGAAAACTATCTATAGACATCTGCTTAAGACAGGGCTCCTGTTCAGGGGATGTTTAGGCATGGCGTCCACCTAAGAACTACGATAAAAATTTAGACCTACCGATATGGCACCGATACAAAAAGCAAATATCGGAGACATATTGGGAAGGTGCAAAATCGTAGACATAAATCTAGACATGCCAATTCACCATGCATTGACAGGGGAAGACCTCCAATTTCTATCGGTGCCTAATCGCAGAAACGTGGTTTACTGCTCCGATATTAGGTAACCTTCTGATGCGATTTTGATTTTGTGTCGGAATGTCCATCGTAAACCACATCGGAGCCATAACGTAGTAGGTGGACGCCGGGCTTTACTGTGTTTTGATTGCAACATACCAGATTATAATTCACATATTAGGGCACATCCCACTAGGAGAACTTATCTTATGTATAAGCAGTAGATTTCCTGAAGGCCGCGCACCCACTACTTCCAACACACTCCGACACGGCTTTGATAAAGGGGGCGTCCACCAACCACGACAAGGCTGCGACAATGGGTTCCCGACAAGGTCCATGATTGGCCTGCGATTGGAGGCCTTGTCTTTGTTGGTGGACCCCAGTTCCCAACAAGAGTCTACGACAAGGTCACAACAAGGCCACGATTGGGCTGCAATGGATGTGTGTCGGGAGCCTAACGACAAGGCTACGACAACATCAAACATGTTCAATTTTTCGCACGACTGAACCCTGCACTGCACGAGAACCATCCTTTTACATATGAATACACCCGGCGTATATCGGTATGCTTTTGCGTATACAAGGTCCTCCTATTCCCCGTGTGTATACGGCTCATATGTAGGCGCCTAATTCATATATACGCCTGATTCATATATACGCCTGATTCTGTTGTATTTACACCACTATGCAATATTTCCGATCTCTGCCACTTGTGGACACTACTGGTAGCATATTTCATTTTCCATTAAGTCCTTGGTATATGGAAAATCCAATGTTATGTTATCAATTTTGATTATAAAATCATTCTAAAACCCTAATAAGTATTATTTAATTAATTACATACAATAAACCCAGCATTCTCTTGTCTTGTTTTTACCATTTTTTTATGATTATACACACAATTAAAACACCACTCTTCTGAAGTCAAACTTTGGGTACTGTATATATATAACAAGGTCTGTTCAAACATCAACCTATGTGCCGCCTGCTCCACCCCCCCCCCCCCCTCCCACCCCCCAACCCCGTGAGCCTCAGTGAGAAGTGAGAAGCCCTCCCCTTGCCGCCACCCGCCCCCGCCACCCGCCGCCATCCGCTCAGTGAGAAACCCTCCCCCACAACTCTACCAACACCCACAGCTGTTGTTCTATTTTTATCACCTGGGAGATATACGGGTATACGCCAGGTGTGAAATACAGCCAAGACGCATCCGTATACAAAAGGAAACAGTCTTTTATCCTACCCCTAATATAAAATCCCATAGGCTTAACATTGGGTTTCCGTTTGCCACGCTGACTGGCATACGGAGTTTTATATGCCACTAGTGGCATACAGTATTGTTATCACCTAATATTCCAAAATCGAGGAGATGGGTAGGATAAAATCAAAACCTGATTCGTTTTAATCTTGGCCCCTGCATTCCACTCCTGAAGTTTTGGTTTCGGACTTCACTCGGCTTCGCCTCATGAAGTCACTTTGCCAAACTCCAGTCGTGGAATACGGTGGCCAAGATTAAACCTCATCCAGTTTTACGATATACGATATAGATGTTATAGGCATATACAAATGAAAACAAGTCGATTTTCAGCCGATACGTGCGCAGCCGTGATTACGCATACATGTATAAAGGCGTTAGTTTCGTGCAGTGCTTGTAGCGGAGTGGCGTGGTTTCCTCGATATCACTGTCGTAGTGTGTCGGTACCATGGACGTTTCTTTTATGGGAACCAGCAACGTCTACGACACGCCCCGACAATGCTGTCACAGTGCCCCCCTTCTTACGACAATTCTACGACAAGGCGCCGATGGGAACTCTCTTGTCGGCGCTTGTCGTACTCTTGTTGTGATTGGTGGACACCCGCCTTAAGGCTACAAGATACATTTTCAAATCATGGCTCTGTGAGAAGGGCCCTGTTGCAATGTGTCGCAGTGTGTCGGAACGGTTTTGTGTAGAAGTGGCCGTAATCTCTGAGTAGTTGACGCATTGTCATATCCGAGCCACAGTTTATATTTATCATCCACCAAGATGATTAGTATCATGTCTATTGTAATAACAAGATTATAGTAATATATAGAGACATAGATTGTATGACTGAATCTGTTCATAGATATTTTGATCAGAAATACTGACCAAAATATCGAAGAAACAGATGGAATTCAGTCACACTCATTGTGTCTCTATATCATCATATACCTAGAAATCATTTAATATGCCATTATACAACACACTAAATAATAGAATGAGGGGTCACGTGGTACAGAGGGACGTATGGATATTCTTTCGTCACTCAGTGACGAACATAATTTCAGGCGCGAATTCCAGGCGCTCTATACATTACCTATGGAGACTCAATAATAGGGGGGTAATAGATATGCACGACTCTTGTGAATTAACTTTGCGTTATGACGTCTACTCTTCTATCCACCAGAGGCTTCCGTATTTAAAAAGAAACGGGGAAGTAGTTCAACTGAAGGAAATGATCAACCTTTCTGGACAATACTCGACCTTTTTCGGGTTTCCTGTAATTCGTGAATTATGATTAACAGTGGGGCGATAATGTATTAGCGGGAAGCAGGTAGCAACGTGAATTCCTATTCTCACACAACAAAGTTTGTTTATATCGTTTAATATAATTCAGTTCCTAAGGGTACCCAATATTTATAATATCAAAAGCCCTTCAAATACCTAGAAACGTGACATAGGAGTTAGTGGGAAAATGCGAAACTATTTCGGAATAATAATATACGTCGAAAAGAGAACACTATATCGATTGAATACCGCTGTTGGAAAGAACAATTCAACATTGTTACTAGCGTGTTAGCTTCCCACATTTTGATATTATAGCCTGATATTGTGATGTTTACTTTACTTTGGTTGATTTATTTTATTTATTTTATGTTGTAGGAACAGATTAGATTAATTGTTTAAGCATTCCACACAGACATATTTGTCCCAGAGCGCACATTTCTGGAATGCTTTAGGTTCAGAGTTTCCATCAACCATTCTCAGAGGAGGTGTGAAGCGCAGCGCCCCCTATCGTTTTGGCATGGTCTCAAATGACAGCTAAAATTGAGATTCCTATACAAAAATAGGCTAACTAGTAACAGCTACTACATACAAACTGTAAGAGCTCTATAAAAAATCTTTTCAGATATTGATAGAGTGATATCTAATGTACTCCAAACCACAATAGAGCTCAATAGAGCTCCACGTTTTATGGCTGTTTGGTATTGTTGAATACAGCCTTATTTCACATAGGCTATGGCTTACAAGCCACACACAGTCCACTCTCAAGAGCTCCTTACCCTCTGCTGGCAGGTTTGAAAGTGGCGCCTTGAACCCTGCCACATGGCGTATATGAGTTGGGTCCCTATAGGGGGCGCTGCGCTTCACAACCATTCTGTAGAACCACAAAGATTGCTCATGTCGTTAACCCTTTTAGTCCGAGTGATGCCTCCAGACACTTCTACTAGGGGGATGAGGAATGCCTCCAGGTAACATCAGGGTCCCGTTGCTCCAGGTTTACGACAGAGCTGCGGATCGCAGAATAGCGATCCGAGGGCCTAAACGTTGCTCCTGAAATTTTGCGGATCATGTCGCAATCGCATAGGCGCATCGCCGCGTAAAATACGGCATTTATTTACGGCACTTTTTACGCGGACCTTCACAGCACTGTGAATGATTATCCAATATACCCTTTGTATTCGATTGAAAACCTATTAGGGATATCTAGATGTATCCCTTCTTCAGAAAGAAACACTGCCATACGAAGAAAAAAAAAACCAGAAATTTTATAATACAAATGGAGCAAAATTTATTTAGGTTTCTTAAGTTTAGATACAGTTTTCATACATTATACCAGAATTGGAAAAGCACTACATGCATCATTATTCAGTGTGCGTGTTATGTATGTATGTAACTTAGGTAATGCATGTAAAATGCATTTCTTGAATATCTTCCGGCATTATTGCTATATCAACATCGTCCCCAGGGGGTCACATCACATTCCTAACGTCAGATTTGGTATGTGGGCCTCTAGCTAATGGTTCCCACTGAAAGCGTTAAAAGGTGATTGTTCTGATATTCTGTCGCCACGGAAACCGATCCGTCCCGACAAATAACACCTACAGGAAACCCGAGCGCTGGTCCGCCATGTTGATTGTTGATTCCGAAGGTTGTTTAAGAGAGCTGTTCTCATTGGCAGGTTTGTGTACCATTCTTAGTACAACGCCTTTGTCTGGAGAGTGTAAATTGTCCTTAATTGGGCTGATTTAACCTTTCAAACTTTTTGTTCTTATGAATCAGTCACGACCCGAATTTTTAGCATGTTTCAGTAGAGTTCGTTGTTGTTGATGAAATGGGTCACCTGTGCGAAAGTCAGTTGACAAGCAAAACCAAAACAGTGAAGCTATGTGTATTTTTTTTTATTGCACTGTAAGGGGGTACTATGGAGAAACTAATCAAGAGTAATTAGTTTTGTTGTTTATCGCAGGACGGCAAGATCGCGTATTACTGCCCGAGGCGAAGCCGAGAGCAGTAATACGCGATCTTGCCGGAGTGCGATGAACAATAACATGACTAACTCGAGTTTGGTTTAGAATTTATCCTACCCGCCCGTCTAAATTACTTCTACATTAACAAATAACGTCATTTGTCAAGTGTATCCCATTAGAGCGATATTTTTCATTTCATACAGTGACCCAATGTTAAGCCTATGGAGTTTTTTTATTAGGGGTAGGATAAATACAATGGTCTCTGCTTTAGCAGTTATTCTGACCATTGATCAAAAACGTTTACAAATTTCCGTGTATGTCACAATGCAATACCATAGAAACAGTGAATCCTATGTGGTTTTATGAACAAGCTCAATGCCAAGCCGATTGGACCATGGATTAAGCTGAGACATTTACTAGACATCCAGGACCCATTGAATAACCTAGGATCTTACATGAAGACCCTTTTCAGTACTTTGTACAAGGATAATCGTTTAATAATATTTAAGTTTGTTTGCTCAGACAATATTAGCCGTCCATAATGTTACCAAGTGGTTTGGTTTTTTGTGTGTTTTTTTTAATCTCGTTTATAGGTTCAATAGACCTGTACATTATCCTACCCCTAATAAAAACGGTCCATAGACATAACATAGGCAAATTTTATGCGGCATACCAGGACATAAAGTGCGATTTATGCCTCTAGGGGCATAAAAAAAATCGACCAATCAGCGACCAGATTGTGAGCTGCTCTGAAAAAAGTTCCGGTTGGACTTCAGTTGGTTGTTTAATCAATATTCATATTTTAGTAATCCAAAAGCGTGGAGACAGGGTAGGATAAATACGAAACCGAACTCGAGTTAGACTTGCAGTGTCTATGCCACTCTGGTCAGGTCTGTTCCTCATTACGCTCAGCTAACGCTTCGCGTAGTAATACACGACCTTCCCGTCGTGGCATAAACACTGACAAGTCTAACTCTCGTTCAGTTTCTACTAAATACCGATGTGTCCAGTTTCGGCGGGGACATGGTCCCCGACTTGTATTGAGTAGAGCTTACCAATGTCGACCCTGCATGTCTATGACAGAAAAGGGTCTACATGGACAATCCAATACTATTACTAGGGCCGAGTCGCATTACCGGTTGCGACTTTATTTTGTGAAAACCCAACGATATAACATTCAGGTATTTAAACATATACATATCTATGTATTTATAGGATTTACTATGTGTCACCTGCTTTGTATTTTTCAGTATTTGGTTTCTTGATTTTTAACACTTGTTTTGTTGTTCTCCTTGTCATTCTATTTCCTTCCTACACATTTTCGCCTTTTGTTGACCACCATTTAATCATATTTGGAAGATGGCTTGCCCTTTTATGGCATAGTGTTCGTATTTTATAGATGTTATGTAGTTCCTCTACTGATGAATTTCTAGCTTCCCTTATGCCAACCCCTAACCTTAGCCCTCTATTAAAAAAATACTTGTAGTTTCTGTGTCTTTTCCTTGCCCATTAAGTGGAAGATGAAATATGTGTATTCTAATGTCGGTAGTAGCATTTGTTTCAGTATCTTCATCAACAATTCCGATCTCTGCCACTTGGGGACACCAATGTAGTATATCTCATTTGCCATTAACCATCCAAGTCCATATTATATGAAAAATGCAATCTTATATTACCAATTTAGTATATAAAACCTTTATAAAACCTGATACTGATTAAATACAAATAATAAACCCAGCATTCTTTTGTTTGTTTGCCGTTTTTTTGAGAGATTCTTCTTTAGAACACCATTCTTCTGTCATTATGATTCTGGTACTGTGTATATATATATATATATATATATATATATATATATATATATATATATATATATATATACAGACAAGGTGTCATCAAAAATAACTTTCCCCCGCACCCCAACATATATATAAACGTTTATCTTAGCCTAGAATAAATATCCATAGGCTTAACGTTAGGAACTCGTTCTCAGCAGGTTTGCGAGTACGGTAACTCGTTCTCAATGGGTGATAAAAAGATAGATAATTGCAGGCTAAGATAAGATCAGAAACATATTCGTGCTTGGTCTGAATCCCTGTTCGCCATCTCGTTTGGAGTGCTTCAGAATATTCACTCGGCCATCGCCTCGTTCATATTACTGAGCACTCCAAACTCGATGGCGAACGGGGACACAGACCAAACACTCATCAATTTCTTTCTTAATATACCATTATACGACCAGCGTACATATATATATGTATATATATATCATATATATATACCGCACAGTATATTTCCTCTCGTATACGCCTGGTGTGAAATACAGCCAAGACGTGTCCGTATATACAAGAGGAAACAGTCTTTTATTTCCCACTTGATACGGAGTCTCCATACTAAGCCTATGGAGATTACAGATCGCTACTGAGGAGGATACGGATCTCCTACCCTCCTAGGAGGATACGGATTTCTGCGATGAAAGTAGTCCCAAACATAACTTCTTAATTACGCTGAAAAGTTTTCTAACGATCATATTTATTGCTTAAATCTAAAAATAAGTGAGTGTCTATGTATTTATATGATTTACTATGTGTTGACGCTACGCAATTCTCCTCGCTATCGCTCGGAGTATTACTACGCGTCAACTACGCGGAGAATACGGCCACTCAGATCGAAATCATGGTAATATTGTGTATGTATACGCCTCATACGCTGGTGTGAGATATGGGCGTATATATATGAAAACAAGTCAATATATACAGCCGATACTTGCACCTCCACGTATGTATGAATAAAGTGGTTAGTTTTGCGCAGTGGCAGTTACTTATGAGCTCGTAGGGATGTCCGTTTGAGGTCTGTCGTCCCATAAGTACGGCCTTCGAGAAAATTCATCACTACGGGTTCAAAAGAAAATTCTAAAGGTCAGTCGGTATTGGCACACACGGTCAATGGTTCCATTAATACGTTATTGTACCGCTTTGTGCACTAATATATATATATATATAATAATATAACACACGTTTTCAAACTAAACACCTGTCATTTAGGATAACCTTCTTGGTGATTTCAGAATATAGGATTCCTATATACCCATTTCCGAACACTCTATAATTACATGCCGCTGCTGGGGGTGCAGTAGTTATGAGTTATGTAGTAAGGGTGATGTTTTCGTCCAGGGCTGATGTTTTTTGTCCTGGGCTGACCACGTGATATAAAGAGCACTCGGACGAAAATACAGCTGTTGCAGTTACTCAATAAGGATGGCCATTTTTATTGGGGATATCATAGGTAAAGAAATAACCATTTTTATCATATTTGAAGGTATATAGGAATAGGGAAACCAACTACTGGTGAGCAAAAGTCAAAGTTACTTGGTGAGGACCGGAAAAATTACCGCCCGCGGCTGACGCCTTGGGCAGTAATTTTTCCCGACCCCACCTCGTAATTTTGAACTTTTGCTCACCAGAACATAGGTTCCCTGTATTCCTTGGTTTGTAAAGACACATGATGACACAAAGTAAGTGCGTAATATTCTTCATTATTAGGAATATTTACTAGTTTATTTAATACTACATTTGGATTTGATTTTCATTACAAAGTTTCAATAAATCACGTCGAAGAAGAGGGCGACGCTGTTACGGCCATCAAAGTCGTGCATTATTGCTAATGAATAAAGTCAGAAAACAATACGGTTCATAAAAGGGCCCCCCAAATGTAGCAGTGATCCGACACACAGTGTAAATACACAACTGAGGAAAAGCTAATCCCTTTCCGTTCTGCGTCATACGGAATCCTCCTTTTACGTCAGCGCGTCCGTGTTTTACCTGTCAGAGGATTAGGAATCAGTGCGACTTTCAGGAGAGGCGGAATTCTACGTTTATTCCGAGTAAGAGGATAGATCTATAAGCGTTCTGAGCATGAACAAGACATACAATATTCATACAGCAAAACATGTGGTTACCCCATGTTGTTTATTCCCGATGGTTATCATACAGGCATTGTATTTGATACGTGCATATGCTAAGACGTTTAATCTACTGCAAACACAGTTGTCATTACAAAAGGAATACGTTGCTGAATATAGGGCAGTATTGAAATGTGTATCTGAAGATGCTTAATAATTAAAAGTGTTTGATGCTGTCCTATCAAAAAAAGACACTTTGTTTGTGTAGGATTCAAAAGCGGTGTCGGATAGCATATGAATCAGGCACCCACCTTTTTGTGCGGAGCGTATGTGCTCAACAGTTACAGCATCTTTTGTAATTATGAAAGGTAATATAGTCCTATGTCAGCATCCTTTGGTTTAAGACTTTGAAAGCCGACACTAGTCCTTATGTCGTCAATCTCGTGTTGAATGTGTTTGTCTTTCCTTTGTATATCATTCCACATCTCCTATAGAATCTTAATTATAAAGGTTCAATTAAATTCAGTTCATAGGTACTTGATACTGACATTCTATACTTTGCATAACATTTATTAGAAGGCTTTAACCCTTAAATTACGCCATGATGCCTAAAGGCATTCCTGGGCGTACTATGATGCCTGGAGGCATTCTCGGGCGTAGTACGCTATGATGCTTTGAGGCAGCTATGATGCCTTGAGGCATTATTTCAAGTAATTGCTATTTTTTTATATTTTCAAAATGAATATTTTGATAATATTTTTCCAATCAATGTAAATCTATATCATAGTTAATACCGATACTATTAGATAACATCCTAGTTGTTTTGGATTACCATGGAGGTGTGATATAAGGACGACCCTCTGGATAAAGTGAAAAGTGCCAGCGTACTACAGGGGAGAAAATGGTACCGCGGTGACGTATTTCAGGGTGTGTACTTAGTGCTATGCAGCGTAGTGCAAGGGTTAATTGAATTGTATACATATTTATCAAATCATGTACTAATCATTCCACATTGACATCGTTTTGGTGTTTACTGGAGATTTATCTGGTTGAAGGCGTCAGGAAATCAGAACAGTTATACAAGGACAAGTCAATCCTTCTCAGCACCAACAGGAAGCCTTTAATTAGAGTCCTATGACGTCCAAGGACAGGTATTGATTGCTGAACACGATGCCTTGATTAAATATGCATTGACAACTCGTCATGTCTGGTATGTCAGGTGTAGGCCCCGATAGAATTACACTACTTCTGCTTTGAAATACTCACGAAAGAAAGACAGAGACGGAATCGTTGTTGTATTAAGCGGGGGGAGGTGGGGGTCTTCCACCAACCATGACAAGGTTACGACAAAGGGTTCCCGACAAGGTCCACGACTGGCCTACGACTGGAGGCCTTGTCGTGGTTGGTGGACACCAGTTCCCAACAAGAGTCTATGACAAGGCCACGAAAAGACCACGATTGGAAGCTTGTTGGAAGCCTTCCGACAGGGCTACGACAACATCGAACAAGTTCGATGTTTCCCACAACTGGACTTTTGACATAGAGTGTCATGGCATGTCTGGAGCATGTCGCAGAGGTCTACGATAGGAAATTTTGGTGGAGCGTGCACTTCCCGACATGCCCTGACAACGCTGTTGTAACAACAAGGCTGCAACAAGTGCCGATTGGAACTTTCTTGTCGGCGCTTGTAGCTTTGTCGTGGTTGGTGGACGCCACCCTTCAATCCCCGAACCCATCAGGCTATCAATGCACACCGATGCACTTTACGATGCACAATACAGGTGTTGCCGTTCAGCGCCGCCTAACAGCCCACTGTCTCGTAACGCGGCCGCTCGGACAAACACCGTGAGTCTGGGGGTATTCATATAGAGATATATAGCAATCACACCTAAAGTGTGAACGGTGGGTGTGATTGCAGTAGTGTTGGTTTTGGACAGATTGGACTGCTAGAATAATTAAAGGCATTGTATCAACGAGTCTGGACTATCAAAACTTTATAGTTGATAATTGTTTTGGTTTTAATTTGGAGAAAGATAAGCATATGGTAGCTAGGCCTCACAATGTATTAATGTGTATTCAATTTCGGTGATCCTATGTTATCTATGCTATATCTAAGGTATTATTGAGGCAATATGCATGTATGACACCTGGAATTTGAGCTGGAATACCATAGAATACGATGCAATCATTATTATTTCTCAGGAAATAATGTAGGTGGGTATTATGAACGTATTACGCTCATACATTCAGTGATCCAATGGTAAAGAATACGTTGCCAGGTGAATGTTTGGCTTCAGCTGTGGCGTAACCAAGCAGATAAGGTGCGACACCGGCCTATGGAAAAAGGCCTATTGCAATGAATTTAATGGGAATCGGAGTGATTCCGTAAGTCTAAAAATCTGGGCCTGCGTCGGTTGGTTCTCGGCCTTATCGTAACCTTGTCGGAGTGTCTTGGAAGTCGTGGGAGCCAGACCTTCAACGTTTGCGTACATTTTACACGCATGCCTTACGACACCCGATACTACACCTGAGACAATCTGCAGGTAAAAGTCATTCGTGTTCTACGGCTGTACACGGTGACTGCGACCTTTAAAGGCCGCCGAGCCCTTCATTAGGCGCTGCTTTTAGACGAGAACGGGCGATATTAAGTGTCATTAAAGGTGAACCGCCCAGGTCCTGGGGCCCAGAGTCACATGATGTGCTCCTGTTTCATAATCCATCGTATACGAAGACCCCGTTGAAAATGTATGGGATCCATTATATAAAACCTGTCAGATACCATAACTGTGGTTATGGTATCTGACAGGTTTTCTGTTGTGGTTTAGACTTCGACTTATTTTTTAGATCATATAGTCCTGTCCGAAGTGTGTCGCAGTGTGTCAGAACAAGTTTTATAAAAAAAAATGGTGACCAACAACATGGTACCAACACATACCACGTCATATGAGGTGAGAGAACGCAAATGATGGGAAGGTGTATGTGTGTGATAGCGAGATGTGAAGGTGTATGTGTGGTGTATGTATGGGTGAGGGGTGTATAGGTTACATATATTACTATATACCGGTGCACGAATGTCTCACTTTTATGTAATAGGAGAAAAGATTAAATCCGGACACACCGTGGCGTAAAATATTATTACTACCCACCGTACCACGTGATCTGTTGACACGATCGGAACAAAAAATAAACAAACAAAATGGCGGCCCATTCCCTCGATTCGTATCGATAACGGTCCGTATAAGCAAAGTAAGATCGCCCAGCCCTACACACCCACCCGAAATCGAGGTAAAATAAACAAACAAATAGTAAGCATCGTATATAGATACCCAATACGGACATTATCACCTTAGAACATATGAAAAAACGCCCTGCCCGTACACTTGAATTCGGAGCAAAAGTTACAGTGTGACGTCATTACTACCGCTCACTATCCCAGCAGATCTTCTGTGGTGCTCATGCTTACTTTAATCTCTGCTACAACCCCCCGCTATCACTCTCCATAACGACGTTCTGACGTCATCGCGGAGGCGCCACTAAGTGGATCACCCGTGAACTATCGATCAAGGTGAATGTTCGGGGGGTTCATACATGCCTTACTTATTTCGGAGGTTGAAGTAAGTTGATAACATAAGTACAAAAATGGCATTTTAATCGAATTTCGGCATATAGTAATAAAAAGACATAGTGAGTGTGTCTGAATTCCATCTGTTCCTCGATATTTTGATCAAAAATACTCACCTCATTCTTCGAATTCGGTGAGTATTTTTGATCAAAATATCTCTGAACAGATTCCATTCAGACACACTAACCATGTCTTTCTATAGTAATGAATGATTCCCACACACTCTGACACAGTCTTGTCCTTACAATAAATCAATCATGTTCGATTTTGTCCAAATGCCTGTGCACGGCCATGTCGGAGTGTGTGTGTCGGGAATTACGTGGTTTTCCTGAGGCCACTACTGTGAGAAACCGAGGTATACAACTATGAAATGTTATTCATGGTAACACGCAAAGGGCCATGACGAAAGAGGAGTTTAAACAATGTATTTTAAAGCGGCAGATACCTCACAAACAGCCTAGAGCTTTGTTAGAGCGTGCTTGCATGCGCTAAATACATCATCTAGAAGTTAGAGTGGTCATATTGAACTTTCAGTGTGCTTCCCGAAAACTATCCCTTTACTATCTGCTTGCTGTTCACTGTGATAGCGAGAACAGAGCAGGGAGCCAGTGTCGCAGGGTCTTAGAGGCGTGCCCAGCTGACCATGACCAATCACTCACGACCAAAATACTTCAAGACCCTATCTGGAGATGCATGGGGACCCAACCTTGGTGGCTAAGTGGTAGGGGTGTTCGCCTCGAGCATGGGAGGTTGTGGGTTCAAACAGGTCGCGTCATACCAAAGACAAAAATGGTACCCACTGCTCATTCGGCTTAACACCCGCCATTAGAATGAGAAGTAGGGGTCTAGGGCCTGAGTGGAAGAATAGCCGTATAGCCGAATTCGGTGATTGTGTAGCACAATATTCCCCTAATAAAAATTGATAAATAAAAAAAGACCATACACATCAATACCTGGAGGCATCTTCAGACTCTACACAACAATGCCTGGAGGCATCCTCAGGACTGGAAGAGTCTTTTTTCATCATTTTGATTGGCCTTAGTTGATTATTCTTTATATTTTCGTTCGTGATTTGTACAAATCTGCCAATAAACTGGCTGGCCATCAGCCGTAGATGGTTTTCTTGGCCGCCATCTTTCAACAATCCTAGTTCTGTGCAATATGCCACTTACGTTCACAAACACTTACTAAGCGGCGACAACAGACTCCTATATTCGTATAACTAAAACAAGAACCACTTAAAAGCAATCTCTATAGATGAACTCTACCAGCAAGGCCCCACCCGGACCTGGTTGAGCCTCCGCTCCTGTGTATTTCTTTTATTGTTGTTGTTTATACAGAGGGCGTGGCTCTGGCCGCTGGACAAAGACACAGCTGGTCCCTGTTTGAAACTGAGCTCCGGCCGACTGGGAGGAGATGCCGCCAGGGTTCTGTTACCATATGTGGGCTTGTTTTACATACGTGAGGGGTCGGAGGCAATGATTCAAAGAGGCCAGCTTGATAGCTCAACGAAATAATTAATCACAACCACTCGAATCACTAAGGACCGTACATACATTTGATATTGATGTTTGTGTTTGATACTATGAGCATAGCGTACATTGTTCATAAAGATGGGTGAGCGATAGACCGGTGTTTATATATATATATATATTGCATATTTATATATAACAGAAGTTTAACCTGGGGATTCCCTTTTGATAACTTCATCAAAGAAGAGCATTTATAGCGAGATTTGCACCGCATTGCATGGCACCCCTTTCATAAGATCTTACACTCTCTAAGTCGTATTCTGTACTCTCACTATGCTCTATGGGAGAAGAATTCTTAACGAACTAGGCTTAGAGCCTTGAGAATCCACTGGCCTGCCTCCCGTGCTAATGATGTACATCAACCCAAAGATTCTCATAATCTCAATGATGCCACCTAGTGGGAATACTGTGTGCCAGTGGATTCTCAAGGCTCTAAGCCGAGTTCGTTAAGAACTCTTCTTACGACTTAAAGACTGTGAGATCTTATGAGAGGGGTGCACATAATGACATCACTGAGGTTATTGTTGGCCAAGGGATATCCTACTAAAGTATTACTTATTAGTAATTCCTATGCATGCAATTTTAAGATTACATTAAATATCAGATTGATTTATGATTACTTGGGATTAAAACGTGTCTTTATGAATGGCCACTCACGATATGACCAATCAGAACATAGATTAAAAAATCCCTAATTCTGCGTGACTGCACCGTTTATCGATTATCTGATGGTTAATGGCTTTATGAATCTCTGAGCTAGTTATCCTGGTGAGGGGCAGTGAGGGAAGTCGATCAAAGTGAAAAGGTCACCCAAATGAACAATCATAGCTTCTTGATCTACGATGTATAATTATTTACTGAGCAAATAATCCAAGATCCGGAGGAAGAATTCTCTGTATTACATTTTTTACACCTTAGTCTTCTATTCTTGTTTGTTTTCATATCATTTTGATACTGTTCTTTTATATCATATATACATCAGCAAACCCATTTTCATTTTATTGCCAGAAAGTACAGGAGTTTTTGACAACTGTAAAATGAAAAGATATATGATCAGTTGGAGGTGGGATCTTACCACAAACTTCCATACATATACGTGGGGGAAATATCTAACATTAATCTCATCAAAGCTATGTGCAAACACATGCGAGCCTTAATTAATTGTGATTGGATACCTTCTATCGGACGCCTTCCCTGGCCAGCTATGGTTGCTGTTTATAAATTGTCTGGTTCTAGGAACTTGTCGGTGGCTGATCTTATTAGACTTTGTGATTGAATAAACCATACTCTCCAGTATATTGTATCACAGTATCGCTGTCATCCGACACCCTACAGGAGGACTGAGGGGGGAGACGAGGGAGATGTGGAGCAGGAGCAAGGTAGAGCAGAGAAGTGTCTGGGTGCACACTCTCTAAGTGGTATTCTGTACAAGGTTCTTACTACGCACCCCTCTCATGAGATCTCACACTCTCTAAGTGGTATTCTGTACAAGGTTCTCACTACACACCCCTCTCATAAGATCTCACACTCTCTAAGTGGTATTCTGTACAAGGTTCTCACTACGCACCCCTCTCATAAGATCTCACACTCTCTAAGTGGTATTCTGTACAAGGTTCTCACTACACACCCCTCTCATAAGATCTCACACTCTCTAAGCCGTATTCTGTACAAGGTTCTCACTACGCACCCCACTCATAAGATCTCACACTCTCTAAGTGGTATTCTGTACAAGGTGGTGCACCCCTCTCATAGGATCTCACACTCTCTAAGTGGTATTCTGTACAAGGTTCTCACTACGCACCCCTCTCATAAGATCTCACACTCTCTAAGTGGTATTCTGTACAAGGTTCTCACTACGCACCCCTCTCATAAGATCTCACACTCTCTAAGCCGTATTCTGTACAAGGTTCTCACTTCACACCCCTCTCATAAGACCTCACACTCTCTAAGTGGTATTCTGTACAAGGTTCTCACTACGCACCCCTCTCATAAGATCTCACACTCTCTAAGCCGTATTCTGTACAAGGTTCTCACTTCACACCCCTCTCATAAGATCTCACACTCTCTAAGTGGTATTCTGTACAAGGTTCTCATTACACACCCCTCTCATAAGATCTCACACTCTCTAAGTGGTATTCTGTACAAGGTTCTCACTACGCACCCCTCTCATAAGACCTCACACTCTCTAAGTGGTATTCTGTACAAGGTTCTCACTACGCACCCCTCTCATAAGATCTCACACTCTCTAAGTGGTATTCTGTACAAGGTTCTCACTACACACCCCTCTCATAAGATCTCACACTCTCTAAGTGGTATTCTGTACAAGGTTCTCACTACACACCCCTCTCATAAGATCTCACACTCTCTAAGTGGTATTCTGTACAAGGTTCTCACTACACACCCTTCTCATAAGATCTCACACTCTCTAAGTGGTATTCTGTACAAGGTTCTCACTACGCACCCCTCTCATAAGACCTCACACTCTCTCAGTGGTATTCTGTACAAGGTTCTCACTACACACCCCTCTCATAAGATTTAACACTCTCTAAGTGGTATTCTGTACAAGGTTCTCACTACGCACCCCTCTCATAAGATCTCACACTCTTCAAGGTAGAGCAGAGAAGTGTCTGCATTTGGCGTGTAGTGCAGTATGAGGTGCAGTATAGGAGGAAATCTTGGTAAAAAAAAGATCTAGTTACATTTACCCGATTTATATGGGGAATCTATGGAAAACGTGGTTTTCTTCAATTATCTCAAACCAAATTGAGGTGACCTGTAGTTTTTATCACAGTAAAAACCCGCTTAAGGGGGCACCCTTCGTTCCGAGCAAAGTGTTCCATTAAGTGAGGTGACCCCTTGAGCGAGGTGTACCAGAAGCGGGGTTTTACTCTACTTAAATATGTAGTATTACACATTTACTGTATTCTGTGAAACTTTAAAAAGATTGACATCGGTTGCAACAATAGAAAACAAACTTCATAGAATTTCTATGTACAAGTTTTAGATTATAAAATATATATTTCACGCGGCGTTCACACTAGACGGTTATTGGAGACGATTCTTGAATTCAGCACTGCTACAGATAGTCTGATTATGTGAGATTATGCAAATTGCCACCACATGGCACCTCCTGCGTCCCTCCGGCGTTCCTCAGGCGTCCCTCCAGCGTCCATCTAGCGTCCCTCCGGCGTCCCTCCGGCGTCCCTCCGGCGTCTCTCCTGCGTCCCACTGGCGTCCCTTAAGCGTCCCTCTTGTGTTCCTCTGGCATCCCTCTGGCGTTCCTCCCGCGTCCCTCCCGCGTCCCTCCCGCGTCCCTCCCGCGTCCCTCCGGCGTCCCTTCTGCGTCCCTCCGGCGTCCTTCTGGCATCCCTCTGGCGTCTCTCCGACATCCCTTTAGCGTCTCTCAACCATCCCTCCGGTGTCCGTGTGGAGTCCCTGTGGCATCTCTCCTGCGTCTCTCCAGCGTCCCACTGGCATCCATCTAGCATCCCTCTAGTGTCCCACTGGCATCCCTCTAGCGTCCCTCTAGCGTCCCACTGGCATCCCTCTCGCGTCCCTCTCGCGTCCCTCTGGCGTCCTTGTGGCGTCCATCTAGCGTCCCTCCGGGGTACCTTCAGCGTCTGTCCGGCGTCCCTTCTGCGTCCCTCCAGTGTCCCTGTGGCGTCCCTCCGGCGTCCCTCCGGCGTCCCTCCAGCGTCCCTCCGGCGTCCCTTCTGCGTCCCTCCAGTGTCCCTGTGGCGTCCCTCCGGCGTCCCTTCTGCGTCCCTCCAGTGTCCCTCCGGCGTACCTTCAGCGTCTCTCCGGCGTCCTTTCTGCGTCCCTCTAGCGTCCCAGTGGTGTCCCTCCGGCATCCCTCCGGCGTCCCTCCAGCGTCCCTCCGGCGTCCCTTCTGCGTCCCTCCAGTGTCCCTGTGGCGTCCCTCCGGCGTCCCTTCTGCGTCCCTCCAGTGTCCCTCCGGCGTACCTTCAGCGTCTCTCCGGCGTCCTTTCTGCGTCCCTCTAGCGTCCCAGTGGTGTCCCTCCGGCGTCCCTCCGGCGTCCCTCCAGCGTCTCTCAAGCGTCCCTCCAGCGTCCCTCCAGCGTCCCTGTAGCGTCCCTCCAGCGTCCCTGTAGCGTTCCTCCAGCGTCTGTAGCGAATGGAGGCACACATTGCGCCGTCACGTGACCCCCACGCGTTCGTTAAATCATACACGCCCGCACTCATGTATACTTTAATGGGAGTCTGTATTTTATTTCCGCAGGCCACTGGTTATCAAATTAATCAGGCATCGGAGGGAGCGTACGGAGGGATATAAACGGCAGATCGTGCCTCGAGGGGGTTGATTATGACCAGATTCCATATCTGCACCTGCATGACCTCAAATGTGTTGTTTATCAAAGTTTATTCCGAAGGTATCACGGAGTATTATACGGAAACAGGGTTACTGTGGCTGCACATGATAAATACGCGGTAAAATTGACAGTAAAACGAATAGATGCCACAGGCAGAGGCTCGTTTTATCGTCAATTTTACCAAGTATTTATCACATACAGACACGGTAAACCTGTTTTCGTATTGTTA
Organism: Alentia gelatinosa; assembly: GCA_950022655.1. NCBI lineage: Eukaryota > Metazoa > Annelida > Polychaeta > Phyllodocida > Polynoidae > Alentia > Alentia gelatinosa. Next base: position 3,374,908 of record OX465590.1, read on the forward strand.
TATACCTTAATATATCCAATTTTTGACTTTGCTTCTGGGCGAGTTTTTGGATTTCGCTGCCCGTACATGCCCCATACGGCACATAATATCATGAAACATCACGAAATGTCATGTGATTGTTTATATGGCATGAGTTGTCTTAGCGAAATGATATCACGAAGCGGAGCTGATTGATATCTGTAGCAGAAGACAACGAATTGCATGTAAACAATTATGTGAAATTGAGTGATGTTTAGATTTTATCCTACCCTATCATATGTTTTTATCTTGATATGTCACCAGTGGCATATAAATATTTTATGGCGTAAGCGTGGCATACATGCCCACCATGTTAAGTCTATGGAGATTTATATGAGGGGTAGGATAAATACCCCGTACATCACCTAGGTGTTGTACGGATATATAAATACGACATGGGTAGGAGCGGGCCGTATGAGTAGGATATACTACCATAGGTATATAATAATAGAATAATCTAGATAACCTCTAAAGGAGAACATTATATATGTTAGATTGTTGATTTTTTATCCCAAGTTTCGGAAAATTGATATTTTTCAAAAGGAATCTATCATCTGCGTTGGGAATAATGTTGAAATAGGATAAAAGAATAATGTAGGGTTATCTTCATAAAAGCATAATCACATTAGAATTAACTGGAAAGGAAATCTTATATACTTATGGGCGAGCATTCTATGGTTACATGCTGCTGCATGGGGTGTTTTAACTCATACTCAATGGGTGATAAACAGATAACAATATCCAGGCTGAGATAAAATCAGAAACATATTCGTGTTTGGCCAGTGTCCCCGTTCACCATCTCGTATGAAGCGCTTCAGAATATTCACTCGGCTATCGCCTCGTTTATATCTACGAGCGCTCCAAACTCGATAGCATACAAGGACACATACATAACTCTCATCAGTTTCTTTCTTAATATTACACACACTACCCATAATGATATATGACATATGTGGGCAACTCTGAAGATTGTATTTCAATGCAGGCAGGTTTCAGTGTCTCTCCTTCAGAGAAAATTAATTAAGTCAAAGTGGCTGTGACAATGGGATCCCATGAAACATCTGTCGCGCTTACGTCAGGACAATTGACGTCTGCTTGTCAAGTCTAGAGTTACAGCTGAATATTTACTCCAGACCCGGTCTGTGAAATGCAGACCCCACCGATATCAGAGACTCCTTTTATGTGATGAATGTGAATAATTTCGTCTTATTTCGTCTCATTTTAGAATGATAAGTTCTGAGAAAGAGAACACTGCACGAAAACCACCTGTTTATTCCTATATACGCCATCGTGGAAGTGCATGTATTGGCTGAATATTGACTTGTTTTCATATATATACGCCCAGTGTTTATATACGGACGCGACTTGGCTGTATTTCACACCCGGCGTATATGAGAGGAAATATCCACTCTCCCCGCCGCCTCCCGCACCTTTGTGTTGGTAGAAGTATAGGTGTCAACAATGGGAAACCTTTCCCCCGCCACCCCCCACCCCCCACCCCCGCCACCTCTCGCCACGCTTATATATACGCCGACAGATGAGGCGTATACACACGGGGAATAGGTTTATCTTGTATACGCAAAATACCCACTTATATACGCCGGGCGAATTCATAAGTAAAACGATGGTGTTCGTGCAGTGGTAGGGGTTACATTGGAAGCTAGAAGATGATAAGCAAAGGCAGTCAAATGGTATTTATACTAGGCGACTGGAAACGTGACGATCGTAAATCATGTATTGAAAAATCGTGAGGTGGTGCACCCCGAAAGGATATCTTTCCCCAGAATCATAGACCAAGGAAGTAGTCGACGCGTTTATTCGAGACCAAATGAGACGATATATAATGGGAGGAACAAATCATAATTTATATTGTCAACCCAAGGCACCCCTCTCATAAGATCTCACTCTCTCTAAGTGATATTCTGTATTCCAGTCCAAATAAAGCCACTAGGGCGCCAAGTACACAGTGTTCCCGCTAGGTGGCATCATTGAGATTATAGGAATCTTTGGGTTGCATTGACATGAACATCTTTAGCACGAAATGGCAGGCCAGTGGATTCTCAGGGCTCTAAGCCTAGTTTTTTAAGAATTCTTCTCCCATAGAGCGTAGTGAGAACCTTGTACAGAATACCACTTAGAGAGTGGGAGATCTTATGAGAGGGGTGCACCCGCTGGCGTTTACACAAGACAACTGTTGTTGTATTTCATTGCATTCAGTATTACAGACAGGACATAGTCACACAGATTGATGGATGATGACATATACCCACATAGTCTGCAGACTTATATATAGTTATTGTTATCCTAATAATGCAATAGTAGCGGGAGTGCCAATATAAAAGCTATTTTGACATCTTTACTGATTTTCCTACTATTTCATTTAAATAAGGAACTTTGAGTTGAGGTAAAACAAGGTTTTATTTCTAGTAGGGCGCGCGCAGCTTTAGTTTGAGGTCATACAAGGTTGTGAAAAGGTTGACATAACCTTAATTATGATAAGGATAATCAAACGTAATACAGTCACCACTGATGCAAACTAGATGCGAAGGATAAACACCTAGCGGGAGGTAGCTAGGGCAAACAAGCATTGTTAATAAGATAAGGTAAAGGTAAGACAGTGCATGTAAACGCTGAGGCGCAAGTCTCTGAGTCCATGAGGGAGAGGCGAGCTGAGGCGAGGAAAGGAGGCAGGGGATGGAGGTGGAGCGTAAAGCAGAGCGCGTGCTGACTGCGCGTGCACCGGAGGGCGAGTGACCGGAGCCCGGGAGGTAGTTGGCCGCGCCCGCCTCAGCCCCACAGTGGGGGGTTCCGCCCCCACTCTCCTGAGCCTCGTCTCTCATCTAAACCTATATAACTTTATATATCTTCCAAAATTGTCCCTTTCTCGGGGTTTACAGAAGAAAACTGAAAAAGTGATGACTTCAGATCTGTAGTCGTCACTCATCTGGCGTTTACAATGGACGATTTCCCGCTATTGGCGCCTGTATGTCGTCAGGTGGTGCGAAATCCAACAATCAACGCCTATAATTGTCTAGTGTAAACACCAGGAAAGGTGCACACCTCTATACTATTAAGTGGCGGGGTTCACAAGTCAGACCACAATACACAGACCACCTGAGAGCATCAGGGCCCCTGCTTACTGGCTTTAACCCTCTCCAGGCGAGCAGGTTGGTGGGTACCAGTGGCTACAGGGGCTGGGATGCCCATGGGTTGTATAATGTGTTTAGACGCGGCAATTGACCATAACCATCCCGCAGTAGGACCACGAATAGAGAGAAATGGGTTGGGGTGGACGCATTTTTCGCGCGTTCCCGCCATCTAGCCCTGTCAAGATGCTTCTCATTGGTTAGGCCGCCTACGTCGGTTGTAAGTCGGCCTGCTATTGGCTGTGGCTCCACTGAGCGGTGTTGCCTCTGTGCACCCTCATCTGGAATTGTGCTGTGTATGGCCTGTTCATTTTGGGAATTTTTGTATCTCTTTTGTGTTGTTTGCAGAACTACATTGGATTTCGAAGTTGATCTATATTGTGTGTTACAAAGTGTAGGACATTTTTGCCTATGTTCTTTGTGTTTTTGTGTTTGTTTTTATTTTTAATTTGTCATTATTGTTGATCCCTCGGTGTGTTTCCTGCAGTTTTTCTATTATTATGTAGTTCCTTTATATTATACTCCAGTTCTCTTTTGGTGTGGACGGCCATAAATTTTCACATTTTTTTCGGGGGTTGGGGTACTTTTACAGTGTTTGGGAAGTCTGATCCTTCGGTTGTTTGTGGTTTCGACCCTCGTTTAGGGGTCTCGTCAGGTACGGTGCGGCACTGGTTCTTTTATTGTTGGTCTCATCGTGTGGTCTTTATTTTCCCGGCACTGGTTTCAGGAAAAAAAGGACTAGACACCCATACTTCGGTTGGTTTCTCTATATGTATAGTCGTCCTGTTCTACCTTGTTCAACATATTTAATCGTGTGATGAAAAAAAATTTCGTTCTCAAACGGGTCACCGCTTTTGTTGGAAAAATTTGCCCATGGGCTGTATGTCTCTGGGGGGCGAGAATGCCTTGAGGCATTCAGGAAAGTTTCACTTCTCATGTGACTTAGAGAACTTCTTTTTTGTCATAGTTAAAATCTCTATGAAACAATATACAAAAAATATTGATTTCCAAACATATCTTTCCATATTCTACACAAGCTCTTTAAATTTGTCTTTGATTTATTGGAAAATGCCTCAGTATATCTTGACTGCCTATAGGCATTCTCGCCCCCTGTGTACATAATGCCTATAGGCATTCTCGCCCCCTGTGTACATAATGCCTGTAGTCATTTTCTTCCCCCATGTACATAATGCCTGTAGGCATTTTCTTCCCCCATGTACATAATGCCTGTAGGCATTTTCTTCCCCCATGTACATAATGCCTGTAGGCATTTTCTTCCCCCATGTACATAATGCCTACAGGCATTTTCTTTCCCCCATGTACATAATGCCTGCCGGCATTTCGTCCCCCATGTACATAATGCCTGCAGGCATTTTCTTCCCCCATGTACATAATGCCTGTAGGCATTTTCTTCCCCCATGTACATAATGCCTTCCGGAATTTTCTTCCCCCATGTACATAATGCCTGCAGGCATTTTCTTCCCCCATGTACATAATACCAGCAGGCATTTTCTTCCCCCATGTACATAATGCCTGCAGGCATTTTCTTCCCCCATGTACATAATGCCTGCAGGCATTTTCTTCCCCCATGTACATAATGCCTGTAGGCATTTTCTTCCCCCATGTTTCTTCCCCCATGTACATAATGCCTGTAGGCATTTTCTTCCCCCATGTACATAATGCCTGTAGGCATTTTCTTCCCCATGTACATAATGCCTGCAGGCATATTCTTCCCCCATGTACATAATGCCTGTAGGCATATTCTTCCCCCATGTACATAATGCCTGCAGGCATTTTCTTCCCCCATGTACATTATGCCTGTAGGCATATTCTTCCCCCATGTACATAATGCCTGTAGGCATTTTCTTCCCCCATGTACATAATGCCTGCAGGCATATTCTTCCCCCATGTACATAATGCCTGTAGGCATTTTCTTCCCCCATGTACATAATGCCTGTAGGCATATTCTTCCCCCATGTACATAATGCCTGTAGGTATTTTCTTCCCCTATGTACAAAATGCCTGTAGGCATTTTCTTCCCCCATGTACATAATGCCTGTAGGCATTTTCTTCCCCCATGTACATAATGCCTGCAGGCATTTTCTTCCCTCATAATGCCTGCATGCATTTTCTTCCCCCATAATGCCTGCAGGCATTTTCGCCCTGACTGGGTTAAAAGGATGACGGGAGAAGACACGCACTCACCGCCGTTAATCTTTAGGAAATCAGGATTTCAATCCACAAAAGAGTTTCCTGCCAGTGCCGGTGGCCCACCTGAGGCTTTCCGGTAAGACCCAACAGGTGTCGGCAAAACCTCGAGCCTGGCCACCCGCCACATTTCCGTCCCTTCCGAGAGTTATTTTATCTCATTATTGGGAGTGGGACAGGAGCCGGCCTTCATACCAGGCCGACATGGTCTGAGGGTTTTACTCTGGAGTCTGACTCGGTGTCTCTGTTGTCTCAGCAAGCCTCGCCGTCTGGGTTGATTTGTTTAATTGAGCGAAGGTCTTTCATCTACGAATGAGTCTGTGTCTTTGAAGGATAAGTTTCCATATTGTAGCATGTGTTCTCTCCATCCTCAGTTACACCATCATCTTTCCATAGCAGTCATCAAGGGGTATTCTAGCTACCACTTAATTTCATTACCCACCAAATATGTAGGCTCCATAGCATCTTGAATCAGCAACTGGAAGGTTCTAACATGTCAGAATCTCCTGCTGGAGATTCCGGAAAAAAGTCCCATTCATGATAAAGTCAAATCATCATTTACTTCCAAACCCGTTTCATGAATATTCAATCCATATATCTTATTTACAATTAGTCCTAATAATCTAATTTACCACCATATCTCACTGTCGTAAAACGTTTTACATGTTAGAAATAAAGAAAAATAGCGAACTGTATAACTGGTGTAAGTATTAATCAAATTACTACCAAGCTTGCCAGTGTTGTGGCCTTATCAATGTTAAGTCATCCTATATGTCGATGTTTTAGTGTGAACAGGGGTGAGATAAATACAGAAAGCAACTCGTTTTGGTCAAAGAAGTCAGTCTCCGACTCGTTTGAATGCTACGTGATATTCACTCCGCATCAAACTCGTGGAGAACGACGACTTTGACCAAAACTTGTTGGTTTCTTCTTTATTATCCTATCCCTAATATCAAATCCCATAGGCTTAACATTGGGTTTCCGTATGCCACGCTGACTGGCATACAGAGTTTTATATGCCACTAGTGGCATACAGCATTGTTATCACGTAATATTCCAAAATCGAGGAGATAGGGTAGGATCAAATCAAAACCTGAATAATTTTTAATCTTGGCCACTGCATTCCACTCCTGAAGTTTTGGCTCCGGACTTCACTCGGCTTCGAACGCCTCATGAAGTCACTTTGCCAATCTCCAGTCGTGGAATACAGTGGACAAGATTAAACCTCATCCAGTTTTACGATAATATCAGCTATATACTGCTGCTGTCCTTGGATCGTCAATTTCCACATCATTCTATGACTCCGCTGGATGTAATTATCTCTGACCTGCTCGGTACAACGATCACGTCGGTCCTATTTTCGGGCGTATGTGGGCGAGGAATCCTTCATTTATCGCTCACCTCGAATTGAAATGACACCAATTAAATTATCTGCCACGTGCTTCGCGTACTTTCTACAACAGGAAGCCCTTCCGAGCTTCCAATTATCTGAGGTTATTCTTCTCATCCTGTTTGATGAGTAGTGAAATTACAGTGTCGCCCCATTAAAGTGGGCAATACCCATTCCTAGCAAGAGCGTTCGAGTTGTGGAGTGTTCAACTTAGCCCTTAAAGGCATATCCTATAATACACAGTGGCGCCACCTTCATGATTTTTATATATTGTCAATTATCAATCAAACTGGTACCTTGTAAATTTAACTTTTTGTCCAGTTTATCCAGTCTCAATAGGTAAAATAGACAAACATACATTTACTTGATTTACATGGGAAATGTACTGAATTTTTTTTTCTTCAATTCTCTAAAAAACAAGGCCGGTGACCTTTAAACTTAATGTGTAATACTATACATATACAGTATAACCCGCGCAAACGACCACCCTACGTTCCGGGCCAAAGTGTACGCATCTAATACAGGGAACCGTTCCGAGCAGAGGCGTCCGTTAACGCGGGGTGTCCACTTCCGCGGGGTGTCCGTTAGGCCGGGTTCTACTGTACTATCATCGGTGAAAGTTTGAAGAAAATTACATAGGTTTTATTATGTGAAAAGTAACTTTTTAGAATTTCTTCTGTTATAAAATCATTTAACATTTCTCTCTAAATCAAAAACTAGTATGGTGACCCCTTTTTTAAATTAGATGTCTGTTATACAACACTTAGAGATCATCATATTAAATTTTCAGGAAAAATGATATTAATTTTAATTTGCAAGCCAAATTGTCCGGAATGTCTTTAAAGACCTTTCACTTTCTTTGAACGGAACTTACACGGCAGTGCCCCCAACGCTATAGGGGACAGAGCCATTGTTAGTTCATGAAGCAGTCACTAGGTGGTCGGGGGACAAAACCTGTATTCTGGCTCTTTGTTCTTACGAAATTCAGCTGCCTTTCAATGTTTTACCAAGGTTCCTTTGACTCTCTACACCGATCCCAGAGCAGGAAGATATAATGCTAAAACCCAGGACATGATGTTTTTCACATGAAACACCTTATTTACATATGTGAGCAAGGCAAGAAAAGTGACATTTCCCAATTATCACTCACTTCTTTTGCACCTCCATTAGTGAAGAACAGCTACTTTTTCACCTCCTTTAGTGAAGAACACCTACTCGGGGGGCGTCATGGCAGCGCCCATGGATCATAGGCTATATGCCGTATACACATGTACTACCGAAGACAGCCTCACGATCTTTTATACTTTGCCAGATAGTTATGGTCGATTTATAAATATTCCATCTAGTATTATATTACCCCTGGTACAAGTTTAGCCATAGGAATACCATTAGAAAAAAAAATACTCAACGATCACTCCCGTAAAGTGACAATAACAGTGAATGTGAGATGACGTCGTATGGATTTGCTAACAATATTCTGATTATTCTGAATTCTGATGATATTCAATGTCATAGAAAGGGGTGAGATAAATCCAGAACCGTAGAATTGTAAAACAAACAATACTCCACTTGTTTGGATGGGCCATAATCGTCACTCTGCTTAGCCTTTATGACGATTGCGGCCAATCCAAACTTGTGGAGTATTGTGTATTTATACGATTCTCGATGCAGTTCTTTATTATTTATGTTCTCTCCCTACACGTTCTCCCCCAACCTGTTAGTCTCAGAGGTCCCAAATTACACCTATTCACACGGGGAAGTGCCCTGAGTGGGCGACTGTGTACCCTGTGTACCCTGTATATGGTTGTAGGGGTGAGACTATGTACCTGGTAAGTCTTCCCATGTGAATTAAATCCGCCATGTTTACCTGAGACTGTAGAACATCCCAATCTGTGAAACTTTTTACCTAGCAGAAAATTGTCGGCGACTGGTGAAAAGGTGTGAAGTACACCAGTCTCAGATACATTTGTCCCTTGTGTGAATCCCACTTGACACAATATGGAGCTACAACACTGAGACGACAAGATGAAGATTTTGCTCAGCATTGCTTGGAGGATTGAATTTGCTCCAATGTTTGTAATTGAATTGGGGGGAAATCCACATTTGAACACAATCAGATAACAAATAACTGCCAACTCCTTTGGTGCAGTGTGTATTTACGTGGCTAAAGCTTAACCCTCAGCTCTTTTTGGATTAGCTGGATTTAATCGTCAAAAAAGGGACTTAAACTTCATCCTCTTTGGGATCTGTGTTTTTGTTTGGTCAGCATTTGCTTTGTTCTCGCGAGCTGTGGCTGGTTCACTCAGATGTTTTAACACCTCAACTGGCTTCAAAGCACAAGCACCTAGCCTCCCCTAAAGCGATATCCTGCAGTTCACAGGAATAACACCTGTAGTTTCTTACATATTATAGTTATCAGTCATATTAGGAAACGTTCTTAATGTGGGCGAAACGTTTCTCGTTCGAGGTCAGTCGCCGATTTCATATGGCCTGAGCCCGTAGGCAGAAGGCTGTATGAAATCGATGATTGACCAAGAACTATAACCGTCTCGTTCACAGTGAGGACGTTTCCCTATTATTACATACCTTATAATAACTAAAAACAGCATTTTAATGACTTATAAAGTCGCAGTCACAACGGGCATGAATATTATCATTACCGCACCCCTAGCAGCGGGCAGTGTTTAATAGACTTTCGGACACAGGTACATAATAATATATATTTGGTTGAATTATATAGGAAAAGTAATATGAGAAAACGTGGTTACTGAGACCATATAGGTGGTCGTTCGAGGTCATTTGATGTAAAAAATACGGCCCGGTGCCGTAGGCGGGAGGGCCGTATTTTTTCATCAAATGACTGAGAACGCACACCATACGGGCTCAGTCACTGTGTTTTCTTATTACTATATACCTCCTACTAGTTTAAAAAACCCGTTTTATGAACTTTTCTGCTCCACGAAAAGCCACTGCTTTTCATTACGGCCCGCTGTCACAGCGGGCTCTGACATTATTAATACCACTCCCCAATCAGCGGGCAGTATTTCATAGACGTTGGCTGACAGGTATATAGTAATAAATAATCAGGTTTACTTCAATTCCTTTCCAGGAATTATGAAATATAGGTTTGATATTCAAAGATGTAGTACTACAGATTTACTGTACACTATGAAAGACAGATTTACCATGACAAACCTACCATTTTAGATTTGTTTTTAATGTTTTCTATTAATTTTCTTTTTAATTCGAAGTTGAAAAGTACATTACACATTCGCCTAATCTGGCGTTCTTCCATAATTGTTGTATAATATTAATTCTTAGGTCAAAATATATTACGGTAGCTTAAACATTTAAACACCTCCCCTAATGATTCTCACCTTATAACCGACGTCAACGTATCAGTATACATGCACCTTTCAAACATCGGACATTTTATTTACTGGACCTAATCAAAATCAGGTAGAAGATTTTCATTATAGGACTGGTCATAGAACAGGAACCGGTTAAAAAAAATTACCTCGAGAAATATTTTGAGATATCAAACATTTGCACTTTCATATCAGCTTCAGTTCATCAGTTTCTTGTTGTTTTATATCGGCAACAGCAAAATGTACAAGCAAATTCAGCAAGGCGACTAAGAGGGTGAACAGATTGATAATTGCTGTCCACCCCAGCAGATCTATCGTAGTGGGTGGACGTCAGGCCTTACTTGTTCATTGTATCCCTTTAAGCGTAACGTCCCACGCTGTATACCTTGCTTAAGGGAACCCCCGGGTACGGATTCACCCTGTGTATAGAGACGCCTTTGCTAGGGACAGTTTCTTGTATCAGATATATAAATTTACCCCATTTAAGGGAACACATTACTATATATAGGACAACCTTGCTCGTTATGGTTACCTGTAGCGTCCTCTTGCAATAATCAGGTGGAGACAAAAAGGCCCACCTGTTTTTTCGATTCAACATTACGCAATTTATTACATACCCGTGCAGTATGTTTGATAATTATGTGCTGCTGCTCCCTGTGCAGTATAAATTGTAAACTGAACCCTGTGCAGCACTATCGTAAAACTGGATAAGTTTTAATCTTGGCCACCGTATGCCACAACTGGAGTTTGGCATAGTGACTTCATGAGGCGAAGCCGAGTGCAGTCCGGAGCCAAAACTCCAGGAGTGGAATGCGGTGGCCAAGATTAAAAGGAATCCGGTTTTGATTTTATCCTACCCTGTCTCCTCGATTTTGGAATATTACGTGATAACAATTCTGTATGCCACTAGTGGCATATAAAACTCCGTATGCCATTCAGCTTGGCATACGGAAACTCAATGTTAAGCCTATGGGATTTTATATTAGGGGTAGGATAAACTGTTATACTGCACACTTTGAAATATCAGCAGTATGTGGGCGTTCACATTGACATCTATTCTATGCCAAAATATGGCAAGTTTTAATAATTTGGGGTATAAAATAAATATAGAACGACCCAACATTCTGATAACACTCAATGTATAGGAAACTATTTAGTTGACTTAGGTTATAGATGTACAAGTTTACACACACATTAGTGTAGTATAAGATTTATCCCATTCGTCTAAACCTAGCCTCTCTGTTAGTGCTATCAGATCTGGAAAACCCTCCATAAAGAGAAAATACTTTCCCAGTCCTGTGTATTATAGATACATCTGTCTGCCTGCACCTTTTATAGGATAACAGAATGGTGTTTTTTTAAGCCCGTACATCCTCACTACAGTCTCTCAGACAATGCCGGGTGTGTCTGGAGTCCCATCCCCGCTTTCTGTCCCGCCATCAACAAAGGCCCGGCGGTTTAGACACGCCAATAGTGACTTGAGTCCGGTTTACACCTACCGATTTTGACCACTGACTAGAGAATCTGACACCGCCATCAGATTGTTACACATTCCTTAATATTGTTAAGTGTAAACAGAAAGAATTCAAACCAGCTCAATGATGTATCTACTCCAAATTGCCATGTTAGATTCAAACTAGGTATAATAAATTGGTGATGGAATACAGATTTCAAGAAATACTCCATAAGTGCATATTAAGTGTACAAAATAAAAAAAATTCGGGATAGGTCCTAAAGGGGCCACCACTTGTTAAACAGGAAAGGTCTTATGTCCTAATTTAGAATTCCCAATATTGAGTCTATGGGGAAAAAATACCAGGGGTGAGGTAACATTAACTCCCTCAATTATATCCTATTTTGCACGTTTGTGTTTTCTATGTTTTTCAGCTGTGTCCTTCACCTATGCCTTTGAGCAGTACAAACATGCGCCGGCCATCTAAAAACCAGCCGGTCGGCCGTCTCTGAGCATTGATTTGGTGGATCACGTGCTTTAAGATATGTCTTAGATTGCTGGTCTGACCCTAGGAGGATTCTTCAGCTAGGATCAAAACTTGTCAAACGGTGCCCAGCTGGGCCCCGTTGAATAAACTACGAACGAGAAAAAAGTATCTTAGGATTATCTTTGGGGCCATAGTGTCGTATAAAGTAATGTGCTGTACGCATAAGATGTGCTGATGATAAAATCACTCTAAATCTGTTACAAAGTGTTGTATACAAATACGTTCGTTTAGAAGATATCTTCTGTCCTGTCATAAAACACTGAATGCAAAAATAATAGTCCTGGATATTGTTTATCGTTGGATTGATCGTTCGTCCGGCACCAGCACCAGAAACGAACGAACTTTATTCAGGATAGGATATTTCCGCTCATATACGCCGGGTGTGAAATACAGCCAAGGCTTATATATGAATAAAATGGTGGTTTTCGTGCAGTCTTACAGATGACAGTCGTCAGGTGGTGCGAAGTTCAGAAATCGCCGCCTATAATCGTCTAGTGTAAACGCGACACAAGACGCATCCACAAGTTTACTCTCCCTGTCGTCTGCTCACAGTCAACTCACAGCTTATCGCCTGAAATAACAATGTCAACAAAACGCACTTAACTCCCAGCTGCCCCACACACCGGGCGAAAATAGGGAAAGCCAGCCGCCATGTTTGATCAAGCGTGCGCATGCGCGGCTGCGACGTCAGTGGCGACGCCTGGCGGATGGTGGAGGAGGCTGGAGAGATCGATGTGGAGTTTTTGATCATGTTTCAGAGGACCAACACGCGCCGGCGTAGTTTTACAATGGGAGTTTTTGTAGTGAGGGTTAAAATCAAACAGCGGATATGAGTGGGGATCAGAGTGGGGTTAGGGCGGGTCTACGGCTCTGTGATACTGGATTAGAGTCGGGTGTACTGTCAGCCCAGGCCGCTGTATGCTCATCGACGGGATGGTAGCAGCTTCTTTTAGCCGCTACTGACCACGTCCACTGAGGTGCCAGAGGCTAGACTTGCTCAAGTCTTTGATTATGAACATTCATTAAATGATGAAACACAATCAGAATAAAGTTCATTAAAGTACAGTAGAACCCCGCGTAAGCGGACACCCTCTGTTCCGGGCCAAAGTGTCCGCTTACACGGCGTTAAATAAACATCTAATATAGGGAACCGTTCCGAACAAAGCTGTCCGTTAACGTGGGGTGCCCGCTTACGCGAAGTGTCCGTTAGGCGGGGTTCTACTGTATGTATCCTTCTCTGACTGGCCCATGAATCAAAGACTTGTCCACTATGGACAGAATCTCCTGTTTATGGCCCCAAGCCACTCCCTGTAACCCTATACGTCTTTCTACCCCTTCCCCTCCCCTCCTCCAGTTCCCTGGCCACCTGTGTTGTCATAGCAATAAACTTTGCCTGCTCCTGACTGTAACCCCATTGAGATCAAAGTGAGAGGGTATCAGTCTCCCAGCAGATATCCTGACCAGTAGCCAGGATATATGTATGAAGAGTGTTGGGAATGATGGAGCTAAGCAGCGCCGGAAATCCAACACCCTTACCGATTATACCAGTCCCTGTATCCCAAGAGGAGGGTAGCCATAGGATGCAGGGTATGGAGCCAGTCTAGATAGAGGCCTGTGTGAGGGTATGATAAGTTACCGCAGCTACTTCAATAGCATCATCATGCTTGCTCAGCATAGGCAGTGATGTTTGATATCATTTATCGAGCGTGGGACACAGTCTCAAATACGCTGCTTTGGTTAGGGGGAGGTTGTATGGACGTTCAGCGTGCTGCAAAAAAAATCCCATCAACTGCGTGCCAACTCTGCGACATTGCTAGGGTGCGGAAACCCAGTGTCTTAATTTCAGAGGCGTACCCAGCTGACCAAGACTGATCGCTATAGATCTCATTGACTCAGTGATAGTTGATGTATTTTGATCTTACAATGGCAGTTGTAGACTTGTCATATTGTCTGCAGGCCAAGTAGGTTACAGAAGATGACCCATAGACTGAATTAACCCGAAATATTTATGACTCAGATTCAGTCAGTTATCAAAGTAAAGATGAGTTTCTTGATATAAGAAAAAACCTGATATATGATTCGGTGTTAACGGTAAGGTATATTCAACAATAAAAAATGAAATTGTGGATAAAGTCCGAGTAACTCCGGTGATGCGGTGGACGACACATCTCTCAATCGATACGCCTCGTCTACATACACAAAGTCCGAGTAACTCGTTTCATTCACTGCACGGAAACCACCATTTTACATATATATATGCGCCCGGCGTATACAGGTATGCTTTTGCGTATACAAGGTCGTCCTATTCCCCGTGTGTATACACCTTATCTATTGGCGTATATATACGTGTCCATGGTGTGGTCATATATACGTCATATAAACGCCTGATTCTATTGCATTTACGCCACTATCGAATAGTTCCAATCTCTGCCACTTAGAGACACCACTGGTAGCATATTTCATTTTCCATTAACCATTTAAGTCAGAATTATATGAAAAATGCAATCTTATATTACCAATTTATTTCATGAAACCTTTATAAAACCTGATTAAGTATAAATTGATTAATTACACACAATAAACCCTGCATTATGGGTTTTTTTACCGTTTATACGCCAAGTCGCCGTATACAAAAGGAAACAGTCTCGTATACGCCTCATACGCTGGCGCGAAATATGGACGTATATTAATGAAAACAAGTCAATATTCAGCCAATACAGGCACTTCCGCGATGGCGTATATATAGGAATAAACTGGTGGTTTTCGTGCAGTGATTCTTTCAACAGAACACCTTACAGAAGTGGTAGGCAACAGCATGACAGATAGTAGAGTAGATATTAATCTGAAATATTAGAATTGTTCGCAATGGTTCACGTATATATGAAGCAAGGTTGTTCTATAGATTTGAATATACATGCATGATCATTTATTTTACACCTTATCACAACGAATTCCACGGTTTATGTGCGGAATGAAATGTGAATGATAATTTACAATTAGAATAACGATATATAATGAGATCAGGTATTTTGCAATTGGTTTTCCTCGCTAATCTGTTCAGCAAGCATTTTCCGAATATACTATAGATAATCATGCGTTATTACATATTTTAGGATTGCATTGATAATTCTAGTGGTAAAAATATCTTTATAATCGGGTATTTTGTAATTGCTCACTTCACTCTGAATTTGATTTAGTAAGCATTTCGAGGTTATGCTATAGATAATTATGCGCTATTACATATTTCATGATTGCATTGCTAATTCTAGTGGTAAAAATATCTTTATAATCGGGTATTTTGCAATTGTTCACTTCCCTCTGAATTTGATTAAGTAAGCATCTTACGATTGGCCACTTTAAACCTTGCTCACTCTCCAGACTTCACTTAAAATCGCTCACCTTGTTCAATGGACAAGGCCGTGACTAAAAGATAAAATCCACTCCGCGTCCTTTGTGTGCCGAGGCCTCTTTTACTCACCCTCTAAAATGAGACGCCCCGTGGCCTCTCACAAAGACGCAGCTCCCAAAATGCTTTGTATTCAGAGAAAAAAGTAAATTCCAAAGTTCGCCGGATCGGATTTTCGCGAAGAAAGACGGGGAAGCGTGGCATTTGAACTGGCACCTCGACAACTATTCCTGGGTTTTGTCATGGAGTTCTCCCTACAAAGCTGCAGTGGGCTTTGAGCTGAGGTGGGTGCCAAACTCTACGGATGCGATCCTTACACGTGATTATTTCACCCGGAGGTGAATTAATGTATATATCATCAAGAGACGTTACGAGTTTGAGTCTGAGTTTATTTATGCCACGCATTTCGTTGGCTCCATAATATCACGAGTCGAAGACGAGTGCCATTACGGAGCCAACAAAATGAGTGGCATAAGTAAGCTCAAACTCAAACGAGTGGCGTCTAGATTTTATCCTACTCTGTTTCCATATTTTTTCAGTATCAGAAAGTAGTGGCATAAACAACACTTTATGGCATAAAAAGAAAGTAGTGGCATAAACAACACTTTATGTCACACCCGTAAAATAAACAAATCCCATGTTAAGCCTATGGCGTTTTTTATTAGGGGTAGGATAAATATATACATTACTATATAACTACGTTTATATAAATATAAATTATCAACCAATATCCTTCACAGGTTTATTCACTGCGGGATCTCATTTGTTGTTTAAGCGTCACATAATATTTTCCAGGTTACCCGGTTACCTGATGCGGTAACCGGAGTTGACTTGGTGACGCCAGGTTATTTAAACGGCATTCCGCTCGTATCTGCTCAACCGAGCAGTCCATTTTTAATCTTACTTCGATATATAATTAGTTATTTTGATCTTAGGCTTGTATACCTTGATGTGTAGGACTGGGGTTTGTCCCAATGTATTAATGAATAAACCCTGTTATTTGATATTTTCCGCCATTCACGTCTTCGTCTCAATTATTCTATCACATTATTATAGTTCACTTATTGACTATTGTTGTAATAATATTATATGTATATATATATATATTATATATATATATATACGACAAATATATATTTACTGCTCAAATACTATCACTCTAGCAGCCATGGAGAAAGACCAAACTGCGCGTAAACCCATTTAACGGATTGGTGTAAATGTTGACTTGTACACTATCCAGACTGTGGACGCATTAATGGAAGACCGCCCGCCTGAGGCGAATTAATTGCAATAAAAAAAAACATACCTGCCGTATATTGGTATGATTTTGCATATACAAGGTAGTCCTATTTTCTGTTGTGTATACGCCTCATCTATAGACGAGTAAAATGTATACGACTCATTTTTAAGTCCTGGGCGCGCGTGCCGGCGTGACGTCATGGGGAGACGTCACGGATAGTAGTGTCCCGTCGCGCCGAGAGAGGGCGCCACCCACCTTATCCGGAATTGCCGCCGTCCTCCCGCTGACTTATCCTCGTGTACTCGTCTTACATGTCCCACACATGATATTTCTCTTCATATACGCTTTCCGGTAAATACAGCCATTACGCTGACTTAAAGAAGAGGAAACATGTCAATATACAGCCGATAAATGCAGTTTAGCGATGGCGTATATATATGAATAAACTGGTGGTTTTCGCGCAGTGCCAGTTCTTATATTCTACATCCTCATAAAGGAAGGAGTCAGAGGTTTAATTGTATTGAGTTTGGAAGGTGAAGTATAGATTCAACAGAACCATTAACCACGTAGATATTTCGTAGAATATATTCCTCCTAAGGTTTCGTAATGCATGATATACTCCCTTATAAATACTGTTTAAGCAATATATAAAGGGTCGAATTTATCATTGCCATTGCTGATTCGACCAATATTCAAAGTTTGGAATATATATTTTTTTTGTTACAAAGTGCCACCCTTGTGATACATTAGACTTAAGGTCATAACACACTGTACGATTTCGGAACATGAATGTTCCTTTCTCGGCGACAAAACAACAATCGTAAGCTCAGGCGAGGCGTAGAAATTGAGTCGGTCAGTGTGGCACCCCACCTCCATAATTCCTGCTGTGATGGTCGATGCCAAACGTAAATTCGCCTGAGACAAGTTGAAATGCCCTTACGATTTAGGGAGTTAATCGGTGGGGACGAAATCGTACAGTATGTTTCCCACTTAGCATAATGACCTCATCGCCACTGCGACCACCCCTTCGTGAGGGACATTTTGAATCAGTCCAACGTGTTTTCAGCCTATTTGCTGTTTGATATATGCTTGGTGATACGACCACCTCGCTATTGCGACGACCTCTATTCTGAGGACCCAACTGTGAAATCTGTCCTCACTAGAGTCTTACAGTTTAAAGGCCGTACTCCATTGCACTGATCCACTGGAGATTGATGGTCGCCGAGCAATCTTAACCCTATCTCCTCCCGTTCTCCGATAGTTCTTGCCCTTGATTCTTTCCTTGATCTTACCTCAGTCGGCGCTGCTGCTCCACTTCGGCGACCGGCTTGAGACCGGGTTTTTCCAAGTCCCTAGTGCCAGTTCCCAGTGGATCGGCTCTCAATCTCCGGTATGGAGCACCGCTAGGAGTTGGAGCACCGACCTTCGGGGGTGATCGAGACTCTAGCTCCACTACAGCTCCACTATTGGCGACTGGGAGCCGATCGGTCGGTGACCAAATCAATCTCCAGTGGATCGGCGCAATGGAGCATGGCCTTAACTGCCACAGTCATATTTTGTGGGTTTGAAGTGTAAACCAATGAGAGGGGAGTTGGCAATGGTTAATGAGTGTGTAAAATATAACTGTTTTTTTGGGGGGGGTTTTCAAAATTTTCTTTATTGATGCTAAAACATACACATAGGCAGTACAGAGTATCAGTAATCCAGTTGCATCAAATAAAGTGGCTGATTGCGTCAGCCTTATAGTAGGCTGCTTTTCATCGCAGGGCCTCTCAACAAACAAAGAGATATGCAACAAGATGCCACAACAAAACTGAATCAGTCAACTTTGAATATGCGTTACAGTTACATGTCAAATTGACTAGGTATACAAAGGATAAGAGAATTTAGACACAAATTACAAGAAGGTGCCTGAGAGTAATAGTCACCCTTCTACGAGCAGAGGGATCTTTTCATTCATACAGTTTTTTTATATACCCTTAAACCCCTTATAAGTAGGAATATTTCTAGTAATGGGCGACAGTAAGTAAGTATGACACAATGCTCTTGATAATCATATCACAGAATATCTTTAAAATATCTAGTCTTTTACAATATACTCCTAATAACGCCATCACCTATGCGACCATTTTGGCCCAGTCTCTAATGTGCTCGTAATACCGGAGTCTACTGTATTTAAACTAAACTGCTGACGTGTATTCTTTATTTGTTGGCGGAAGTTGTTGTCAAACTTTACATCCATGAATCATTTCGAAATACTCTAGAAAAATATCAAATCTCCACACCCTTTGCCGTTCACTTCATCATTGCGTGGTCTGCACCATGCATAAGACATGCTTCATTTTCTCGCCGACTGTTCACCTGATCTGCGCTCGGTGGTCGATTCCCGACCGGTCCCGAGCCCGGCTAAGGTGGCGCCACCTCGTGTGAGCGTCACGTACCTACAGCGTGAGTGCGCCGACAGTGCTCCCTAGTGACAGCGAGATGAAGCGAGCTACTCGCCTGAGTACAGAAAGGTCAGGAGATCGTTAGTTAACATCAATACTTATGGACGACCTTATCGACGGCTATGACTGTCTTATCGAACAGGCTTAAATATACACCATTAAACGGGCCCCTGGCTACCTACCATATCTAAACAACTATGATTCTGGTAGGATCCGCTTGGAGTTTCTCCCGCACATAATGACAGAGTGAACCAGAACTAGGCCTGAAGATGGAAGTCCCACGAGAGTGAGAATCTCATGGATGGAACAACTCGAAGCTGCTCTTCTCTTTTTGTAGCTCTAACTCAGCTGTCCTTCTTATCTCGTAATTGATGCTTCGACTTTAAAGCTGTAGTTTTCTGACCTGAGACCACGACTTTACGCTGGTGTCAATGCATAAATTATTGTGATTGCCAGCAACCAGCTTATCCCTGTGTCTCGCCAAATAATAGTCCATTCTGAATTACGCTGGTTACCTTTAAAACTGGTCCCCTGATTAAATTACCTCCCTACCTCAGACTGCCGTGCCCCCTAGCGTCTGCTCTGGAGATTATGTTGGCCTGCACAACCTTGGGGTTACAAGTCCGGTGCTCTAACCACTGAGCTAATTCCCCACCCCCGACTTACCGAATGAGCTTGAACATTATCGATAGCCCTTATGCAAGGCCTCCTTGTATGCTGCTGTACTTTTGTTGGCATGAATTATTCAACAGGCCCAAAGTCCCACAAGAGGTGAGGGGAGTTTGGCCATCCTTTAATCCTCCCTTCCCTTGCCACTAATCTCAGCCAGGACTTTATTACCCACAGATTACTGAGTCTCCATAGGAAATGTATAGGATACCTGAAACAGCTACCCAGAGATTTTGGCATGTCAGAATCTCCTGCAGGAAATTCCGGAAAAATAGTCCTGTCCATAATGAGGTCAAATCATCATGTTCTTCGAAATAAGTTTCTTGAATGTTCATTCAATGTTAATTATATAGAGTCGATCATAACAATCTCATTTTTCTTCAGAAATCATTTTAATAACACACTTTACATGGTAAAGTACAGGTTAATGGCGAACTATATTGTTGGTGTAAGTCTACACCGAATTACTGCCACACTTAACAGTGCTGTGGTGTCTTTAACTAAATGTCTTACAGAAACTTTTAAAAAAATTGCAATAGACTTGTTATTAATCTTGGAGGTGGGTAATAAAAACAATAACGACTGGTTTAGTATTATCGTAAAACTGGATGAGTTCTGATATTGGCTCCCGTATTCGACGACTGGAGTTTGGCGTAGTGATTTCACGAGGCAGTTTTGTTTTTATCCTACCCCCCACTGAATGTAAAAATTATTAAATTAAACTCTAACAAGTAAGCATTCCAGGGTAAGGCTACAATGTAGCTGCTCTATGATTGGTCCATATTTTACTCACGTGATTAAAATACTGTAATACAGTAGTTGGTTACGAAACTCCGTATCCAGTTCATAGTTGAATACGGATTCACAATGTTAACCCTATGGGCTTTTATATTAGGGGTAGAATAAAAGAGTGACAGCAATCTCCTTGTAGTTGACCGCTTAATCGCTAATCGCTCGGATATTACTACATGTCAACCGCTCAGATATTACGGCCACTTGTACACAAAACCAGTCATTATTGTATATAGGAGAGAGAGTGGCTGAATTCCACCTCGTTCTTCGAATTCTTGGGGTATTTTCGATGCAAAACAACACGGAACAGATTCCATTCAGCCACTGTAACTATGTCTCCCTATAATCTCACTTAAACCACTGTCAATGGTTCAGAAACAATTTCCCCCCCCCGAGTCTTTTACCGTTACAAACCACCACTCCGAGCTCTTGTCAAGTGACAAGTCTTTTTCCTACGAGTGACCCATAGCAGCCCGCAGCCAATCAGCGCCCGTTTCACGACCCACGTGACCTGACAGCTGATCGTATCTATGGTTACTTATAACAAACGAGTCAGGTTGAACGATCACCACCATCGCGTACCACTGTTCTGTGAAGTACTGTCCGACTAAAGTCTCTTGACCTTGACACTGCTTGATGTCATACTAAAGGACGTCGCCGATACTTGTTTCGTTATCTCGCTTGTTCTCTATATTCATCATCTATCGTATGCAAAGGCCCTATAGAAAATGATTGGGGACCACTACCCATTGTTTACAAACTATAAGATATCATTAAAATGGTATATGGACTTAAATCCATGGTTTTCGGACTTGTATTGTATACAGGAAAATTGTGCTATAGAGCAAAGAAATATTGATATTACCTTTTGATATGGCGATTCCGTGGTGTAATTTATACGAGAAAATATAAGCTCGTTATATACTCATCCACTGTGCAACTACATGAGAATTGCCAGATTATGATGTTGAGGGAACAATTATTAGTTATAGTTTATAAAATGTCAAAAGACAGTACACTGATTGACAACAGGGAACTAAAAACAAGATCTGACCGTAAAATTCGGTTTATAGAGAGAACTGGTAAAGGTAGCGCATATGAGAAAAGCCCTTTACATTGCTTTATGTAACCAGCTCCCGCAACATGTGCAGAAGGCGGGAAGCAAGGAGATTTTCAAAAATGAACTGAGACTGCTACAGATTACAACCTAATTGTAGCTGGTCAATTGCAGAAGAAATTACTAACACACTCACATCATTTTTTTTTTTATTCTCGACTTAATGATGTACAATTTCGATGTACCTGCCCTTATTCACTGGCAGAACTGTTAACCCAAACAGAAGTAAAATAAAGATTTATAACAAAAAAATACTCATTGACGCTTGTGTGTTTCTACGCAGTAACCCCTTAATAGAATGGATGAAGTCTCAGTTTAAGTCCCCGTTACAAGTTTTATTGCTGAAGCTACTGCAATGTTAGCTACTTGCATACTAGTTGCTAATACCTGGATTTGCCATATTATATATTTACATCTGTTTGTTTGTTTGGTTTGATTTTACGTCCAGTCAACCATTATAGGTCCTTTCCAGACTTTCTCAAGGTTCTTTTACACAACTAGGGTGGTGATCGAATCTATGTGATGAATTCAGGTAGAAATCTCACCCCTGCACATTTACCGAGGTGAGAGTTCTTTTACTTCCCACACCACATAGACATGGTATGAGAAGGACTGGCCTTTGCTATAGCAGTAAATCTACCACTGCTGGGGGTGGCACTCGAGCCCACAAAGTCTTACAACCTTGGGGTTTCAAGTCTGGTGCTCTAACCACTGAGCTAACTCCCCACCCCTATATATATATTTACATCTGTTAGGAGTTGGGGCGGTCTCGGTGTTGGTTGCTAAGGTCCGGAGCATGCTTGACCAGTTAGGCCAAGGGAAAGTGCATGCTAATTCATCAATAGAGAAATTGGAACGTAAAACCATGCATAATATTTGTTCAACTTAGTAAATGTAGCTATTCCAATCATGTTTATATTTGCGAGATTTCACACATAGGCTATGACGCAACTGAACTTCTATTTGTCCAAACGTATTCTATACATGTTTTTCATGTTGTCTGAAATCATAACACTCTAAGTGTTAGAACGGTATAACAAGGGCTTTGAATCTTTTTTTAATCAACAAATTACAACATCTGCTGAAGTGGAAGCTCTTCCTTATATCTTAGGCTGTGATAACAGTTATCAGTTTTGTCCCAGTCCCTGGGGGGTCATCCATTCCTACCCCTTGGCAAGTATTTTTAGTAAATGTTTATTACCGACCCTAATTATTTAAAGTTCGTCGATTTAAACTGTGTTTGACTTTAGATGGCTTGAAAGTCGAACCATGATGCAGGTTTCCGTTAGTTCCACCAGCCGCCGCTTGTACGTCAGAGTCGCTAACTATCGGTGGATCACACGTTGAAACTATGAACAGCCAAGTACGTTGTTTTATTGTGTTGTATGATCAGCCGTAGCATGGCTGTCGTGGGGTTTCTCGTGGGCGGCAAAATGTCAACGATCGCTGTTTTTCTTCTAGAGAATCGTTCCCATTTATCAATATATTATCGGTCGGTGGTTACCGACTGATATATCATTATCATAAGTCAGCCGATGGAAACCTAGCCTTGAATGGAGCCGGCAGAGCTGACATGGCTAAGTGCCTATTAAATAGGTTCAATTTCCTACACTGCTTACATCGATTCAATTCCCTATACTACTTATGTTACATTATGTCAAACAGGTTCAATTCCCTGCACTACTTATGTTAAATAGGTTCATTTATCTGCACTGCTTATGTTAAATAGGTTCAATTTCCTACACTACTTATGTTAAATAGGTTCAATTCCCTATACTACTTATGCTAAATAGGTTCATTTATCTGCACTACTTATGGTAAAAAGGTTCAATTCCCTACACTACTTATGTTAAATAGGTTCAATTCCCTACACTACCTATGTTAAATAGGTTCAATTCCCTACACTACCTATGTTAAATAGGTTCAATTCCCTACACTACCTATGTTAAATAGGTTCAATTCCCTATACTACTTATGCTAGATAGGTTCAATTATCTGCACTACTTATGGTAAAAAGGTTCAATTCCCTGCACTACTTATGCTAGATAGGTTCAATTCTCTGCACTACTTATGTTAAATAGGTTCAATTCCCTGCACTACCTATTTTAAATAGGTTCAGTTCTCTATACTACTTATGTTAAATAGGTTCAATTATTCATACCTCCTAAGGCACCATTCCATATTTATCGAAAAACTTTTTTTTCTGACCACCACCGATTTGTTAACCCTGCATGCACATAATTTTCAAGCTTGTCACGTGCTATATAGTTGAAAATCGGTACACATGGAACACATAATCGGTCTTCAGGTATAAACAGAGTGTGTGCTTTAGGCCTGGCGTCCACCTACTACGATATGGCTCCGATATGGCCTACGATGTACCTCCCGATAAAAAATCAAAATCGCGTCGGAAGGTCACCTAATATCGGGGCAGTTGACCACGTCTCTGCGATTAGACACGGATGAAAACCCTATACAATGCATGGGGGATTGCCATGTCTAGACATATGTCTCCGATTTTGCACCTTCCCGATATGTCTCCGATATTCACTTTTTGTTTCAGAGCCATATCGGTAGGTCTAAATTTCTATCGTAGTAGGTGGACGCCAGGCCTCAGGGTAAACGATTTTTGATACAGATAAATTCTCAAAGAGGACCGCCGACCTATTTTCTACAGGTGCACATAGGTATTTTTTTCTGCAGGAGGTTACGACGCATAAGTAGGACCAGCGCAGAGATAGAGGTGGCAGCCAACTCTCAATATAGGAGCGGGGGGGAAATATACTCTAGTACAGTCTGATGTCGCTAGGGCCAGGGCGCACAGGCTCAAACTAAGACTGTTTGGAGGTACCATTTTTGGACGGGGATTCCTGCCTCCGCTGGTACAAAGCTGCCCTGACTGATTTGCCAGTTACAAGCGGCTAGAGTTGGGCTAAAATTAGAACAGCCAATCATGAAATTCCTTTCTCCTATCAGGCAGAGGGAACAGGCAAATGGGGACCGTGCTCTGTTAGACCTACGGACCATAAGCCTGAGGCGGCGCGGTCTGGAAGTGATGATAGAGATATATAGCCGTTTAAGCGAGTCCATGAATTGAGAGGTAAATTTTTTTTTTTTTTTTGATAATGTTTATTTCTCCATTATGTTAGGAAAGTACAACAGTTCTTCCATGGGGATCAGTGTTAACAGCAACAAGTAAACATCGTCGAATCCAAGAGTTATCCAAGGTGTGGGCGGGTGGGAAAAATTCGTCAAACCCAGGACATTTTGATCTTTGTCACCTGAAAGGCTCTATACACATTTGTGAGAAAGAGTTTCCTAGTTCCCTAGAGGAAAGCAGACGATAGACTGCATGATGCAGGTTTCTCATTTTGACACCAGATGTCTCTGGTAGTAAGTGGGAAGCGGTAACAGTTCAATATGCTGACGCCAGGGGTCCTCAGCAGTCTCCGGAAGAGTCTCCGCTGGTGCCTGTCGCTTGTAGTACTGAGATACCGCCACCCAGTGACTAACATGAGGAAGCAGACGACTTTGGTATATTATGGAGGATCACTAGCGACTTCGTCGAGTCCGAGTTTGAGGGGAAAATATAGTAAAATGAAATGCCTGACTACCGATAGTGGGGCATTATGAGTGGGGTTCGAACTCCCAACAATCGCATTCTCAGTCGGACACCATACTGACTGCTCCACAAAGTCAGGGGCCAAAATACTTAGGCTGGTGTTGGGTGGGGGGAATCAGCGAAGTTTTGAAAGGGCTACCAGCGAAAGTTGAGATCTCATTGGTTTCTCACGAGAAAAGTAGATAAGAAAACTACAATACTAAACATCGATTTCGGCATGGTTCGAAATAAATCATAAGAGAAAAGATACTTCAGCCAATAGATATGCAAAAACGAAGAACAGATTCTAATATTTTCCTCCACGAGATTCTCACTCTCGTGGCCCCTTACTCTCCAACCCTAAGTCTGGTTCACTCTGTCCTTATGTGCGGGGAGAAGTCCAAGCAGATACTACCAGAATCGTAGTTTTTTAGATAAAGTAGTTAACTAGCAACTTCGTCGAGTCCGAGTTAGGGGGGAAAATATAGAAAAACGAAAAGTCCAACAGCTAAAGCGGGAGACGAACTCCCTACACCCGCATCCCTAGCCAAACACTCTGCTGACTGCTCCACAGAGCCAGATGTTTGAATTGAGTCAAATACTTAGAGTGGTGGCTAAAATGGTGGTGGGTGGGGGGAGGGGTAACAGCGGAGTTTGGAAAGGGCTACCAGCGAATGTTGAGATCTTATTGGTTTCTCACGAGAAAAGTAGATCAGAAAACTACAATACTAAACTTTGATTTCGGCATGGCTTGAAATGAATCGTAAGAGAAGCAGTTTGTATGAGTACAGTCCTACAAAAGAGATGAACAGGTTCGAGTTTTTCCTTGCACGAGAATCTCACTCTCGTGGGCTCTCAGTCTCCAAACATAGGTGGTGTTCACTCTGTCTCTATGTGCGGGAGCAACTTCAAGCGGATTCTACCAGAATCAGTTTTTTAGATATAGTAGGTAATAATGCAGCCTTATTTTCATTAGGTTCCAGGGCCAATGGGCAGGGTGAAGAATACCAGCCAACTGTATTATGTCTGACACTTTATTAACCTCCACAACATGTAATATAGTAATGAATGATGCGTAGAATTATGGTTAATAAAGAAATTCCCTAAAAAAATAATATTAATGTATATATTTGGCGGGATTATCATGATGATATTGCTTATGTTGATGAGAATTCCGTTCAATAATACCTGCCTGCCATTTGGTATTAAGGACACATAAGGCAATGGCTCCTTTTCATATTTACCTCCCAGTGCATGTTTTCCTAAATAGATGATGTTCTAAGAATACTCACCATCCCCGCAATTGGTTTTCGTACTAGGCGAAACCCCCGATATTAGATGCTTGTATTATAGGCTTCTTCATGAAATCTGTACTGATCAGTAGCACAGTGATACATGTCACATGAAAGTTTTACCGTCTAACCCCCTGTAACAGTCCGCATGCTAACAAGTACTCACACATTCTTAAAGGCATATCCTACAAATCCAGTGGCGCCACCTGGTGATTTCTAGATAATGTAGATTATTAGTCAAAGATGGTTTCCTGCGATCCATTCTAACTCTACTTTAGTAAATTTAACATTTTGTCCGGTTTATCCAATCTTGATTGCTAAAATAGGCTAATTTACATTTGCTTGATTTACATAGGAAATGTACAGAAAAATATGGTTTTCTTCAAGTCTTTCAAAAACAAGGACGGTGACCTATGATTATCATTACCTAAATATGTATTACTATATATGTGATACATTCTGTGAAAGTTTGAGGAAAATGACATGGGTTTTACTATGTGGAAAAATATGATTTAGAATTTCTTTACATTCTAATATAAAATTATCATAATATTGATCTATAAACCAAAAACTAGCACGGTGACCCCCAATTTTAAAGTTAGATATATGCTCCACAACACCTTGAGACTATCATATTACATTTTTAGGAAATTGACATGGGTTTAAATTTTCAGTCCTAATTGTCCGCTATGCCTTTAATGTTCTCATTAATCGAGCAGCTATGATAGGGAAGTATGTGGTAGGATGTGTAAGGTTCTTTAATTGATGGAAAAAAAATCCTGCTGAGAATGAGTCCCTTAATATCAAGCTTCGTAAGACATACCGCAATCCATTTATTATAAATGTATAGGGGATGGAGCCATTGTTAGTTCACATAGACAACAATCGATGGTTTTGTGCACAGGCTGCGATAAACCACGAGATGTTGACGCGTAGTAATACACGAGTGCTATCGAGTATATTACGACGTCAACCTTGAGTGGTTTACAGAGCCGCCTGTCCACATAACCATCGTTTGTTGCATTTATTAACCATCTTTTCCAAAAGATTTAAACCAGTAATCGCCATATGAAAGGGTATAACAATAGGGACTATTTCTTTGCTCTATAGCTAGAAGGGACTATTTTTCCAGTATACAATGGTTTTTAGGTTGTATGCCACAGATATGAATCCGTATACCACAGTTATGGTATCTAACAGGTTTTCTATAATGGGTCATGGTTTACATACATTTTCAATGGGGTCTTTGTATACGATGGATATAAAAAAAGAGTCACCAAGTGGCCCACAGTAATATCGGCAAATGACGCCCCCATTCTGTGGGACAGAACCTGTATTCTTGCTCTCTGTTCCGACTTCATTCAACTTGCTCGACCAAAGATTTCGAATGTTTACCTTCTCTCTGTACACCCATTCCAGAGTAGGGTGACTTAGTCCCGGCGTCCACCTACTACGATATGGCACCGATATGGTCTACGATGCACCTCCCGATAAAAAAATCAAAATCGCGTCGGAAGGTTACCTAATATCGCGACAGTTGACCACGTCTCTGCGATTAGACACCGATAAAAAACCCATACTATGCGTGGTGGATATGTATCCGATATTAACTTTTTGTATTCGAGCCATATCGGTAGGTCTAAATTTCTATCGTAGTAGGTGGACGCCGGGCCTAAATGATCAAACCCAGGACATTTTGATCTTTGTCACCTGAAAGTCTCTATACACATTTGTGAGAAAGAGGTTGGACAGTTCCCTATTATCACTCAATTACTTTCTGCACCCCCAGCAGGGGGCTACTCGCCTACTGAACACTGTAATTCATCGGTAAATCGATAGGAATTCTGATAGATGGCTGCAATTTCTCCTCACTTACCTGTTCTCGGTGTATGTAAATTACCTAACTTTACCCATTGGTAGAAGTTTCCAACTCGCTCACTCACACACACCATGGAGTTGTCCCATTACCTTAATTCCATATAAGGAATACAGTAGACGGAGTAGCCAATGACTGCATTCGCAGCAAACCCCGACCTTCACCCTGACCTCCTTACATAATATTTTCTCGCGCCTTGGGACGGCCCTGCAGTCGAGAGTTGACCTCGAATCTTAGGGGCCACAACCACCATCCATGGGACCGCGGTCTCCAACCTCAGTCCACCTAGTCACACTCAACCTGTGCAGACGACTTTTTCCCACCCACCCACACCTTGGATAACTCTTATCATACGATATTTACCTCTCATTCCATGGACTCGCTTAAACGGCTATATATCTCTATCATCACTCACTTTACAAAGTTCGATGGCTAAGTGGTAGCAGTTTTCACCTTGAGCATGGGAGCTTGTGGGTTCGAACCCCAGTCGGGTCATACCAAAAATGGTACCCACTGCCCATTTGGCCTAACACCCGCAATTAGATCGAGGAGCAGGGGCAAGGGCCCGAATGGAAGGACGACTGCATAGGCGAATTAGGTGATTGTGTACACAAATATTCCCTAATAAAAATCGTTAAACAAATTCTAGACTGGTTTACAATCTTTGACGTAGTATGATGTCGTGTATCTCATTTAATCAATTTTACAATCACCTATTTCAGCTTATATTGTAATTGCTTCTATTACGTAATGTTTATTATCAATTCGTACACATTTTACCATTTCTTTTGATATGATGTTTCTTGATGCAATGTTCCTTAGTGGTAATAAACATTTACTCAGGCCGCCCGGCGCCGGATTCATAATTACCTTTGTGCCTTATACGTTGCGATTTTCTACTTCATTTTTTTTTATCCAGATGTGTTTATTTTCAAAAACAACAACACCCAATAAGTGCATTCAATTCGAGCTAGAGTTGATCTTCCGTCTATCATTAGAAATAAAAAACTATGTGCTTGAATACCGAGTACGGTATAGGACTTTAGTTCGGTCTTATTACTATATACCCATGCCGTATACACTGTAAATACGCACCGTAAAAATACTGTACGGACCGCCGGTCTGTACACTAAAATACAGACCACCTTGCCATACACGTTTATTAACATATCGGTTGTTAAAAATTATATTAATGATTTTTTTTTTTGATTTTGGGTATATAGTAAATATAGTAACGTGCTGTATACCTACGGTGGAAGAACTTTCCCAGGAAAGAACCGTTTGATGAAATAAAATTAAAAAAAGAAAGAAAAAAAAAACGTCCAACCATGCTTGTACAATTCACAGAACTCGATGATAATTTACGGTTTGTACAAACCGTAAATTAGCATCTCGTTCTGTGAATTGTACAGCATGGTCAGGACGTTCTATATAGATACATATACCAAAGATGATCGATTGCCGATGATGGATTTACTGTACGCACTCTCGACTACAAAGTAAAGCACAGCCTAAGATCTGAGAAAAACAGACATTTCATATCAGCCATGGCCTCTAATTAATGACTTTACATACATCGACGTTGTGTATACCTCTATCAATACACAGCCTCAGGCCTTGCAGTTTTCTGTTTAACCCCTAATAAAAAACTCCATAGGCTTAACATTGGGTGACTGTATTCAGTCTGGAGTTCAGAAAAATTAAAAATATTGCTCTAGTGGGATACACTTGACAAATGACGTCATCTGTTAATATAGAAGTTATTTAGATGGGCGGGGTAGGATAAATTCTAAACCAAACTCGAGTTAGTCATGTTATTGTTCATCGCACTCCGGCAAGATCGTGTATTACTGCTCTCGGCTTCCCCTCGCGCATTAATATGCGATCTTGCTGTCGTGCGATAAACAACAACACGACTAACTCTTGTTTGGTTTCTCCATAGTATTTATATAGAACTGCATAGAGAATCCTATAAATATACAATACACCATGAGTTTGGATGGGCCCCAATCGTCATCGAGGCAAAGCCGAGTGACGATTATGGCACATCCAAACGAGTGAAATATTATGTATTTCATGATTCGAGTGCGGTTATGGATTCATCTCACTCCTTTCTATGGCATTAAATAGCGTCAGAATATCAGAATAATTAGTATGGTCGCTTTACGGGGGTGATCATCGAGTATTTGAGTATAATGTTATTTCTATGGCTAAACTTGTACCAGGGTTGAGATAAAACACGCTCCTATGAATTAGATGGAAGAGACAAATGCTGATAGTTGGGTGATTTCTAAATTCTTTTGATTTCTGCAAATGACTCTGTATAATATAAGTTTCATATATCACAGCAAATAAAAAAATGCAAAAAACAGGCATTTTACCATGCTTACTTCTATGGGAAGGCCATCTGAAAAGGTAAGTGCTAAACTATTGGCGTCCAATATTTTGACTTTGTAGCTAGGTCACCCTGATGTTCTATTGCTATCTTCAAATAATTCTGGATTATGATAGCTGGAAACATATGTAAATGAGAAATGCTAAAAAATACTATGTCGACATGCTAACTTCTATGGGAAGGAGCTTTTGGAGAATCTATGTGCTTAAGTATTTGTGCCTTTGGAAAACTGCAATATTTTCATGAATTCAGATGGCAGCACCTGTTTAAAATTTAGTTCTATATAGATATAGAGGGCACTGCGTTACCTCCCCACATTCGTCTTTAAGGCCTGGCGTCCACCTACTACGATAGAAATTCAGACCTACCGATATGGCACCGATACAAAAAGTCAACATCGGAGACATATCGGGAAGGTGCAAAATCATAGCCATATGACTAGACATGCCAATCCACCACGCATTGTATGGGTTTTTTTTCGGTGTCTAACCGCAGAAACGTGGTCAACTGCCCCGACCTTCCGACGCGATTTAGATTTTTTATCTGGAGGTGCATCGTAGACCATATCGGAGCCATATCGTAGTCGGTGGACGCCAGGCCTAAACCTGATCTCAATGCTTCTAGAAATGCCATGAGTCGGCCGGGTCGTTTATACCTGCTCTTAAAGGTAGTCTCAACACGCCCGCAAGGCGTACATCATTCTGATATGAATCCCAGTTTACACCTACCGATTATAACTACCGATTCTAGAATCCAGCACCGCCGACCGATTATCAAACGTACCCGATGAAATATCGGGAAGTGCAGACAAACCCCGTAGACGATTTTTCAGCCCCAAATAGTTCCACCGACTTAGGTATCATGCCTTCAACGATTTCAAAGCACCTTGAAATCGGCGATGAAGGGAGTGTAGATTTTGAAAACTACTCGGATGGCAAGCAACTCTACTTTTCATACAAATTAAGGACTATCTGACGACACATTTTATCATGCATTGTGCAATGGGAAATAAATATATTCAGCTGTAGTTTAGGCAGGGTTAGTATTCCGGCTTTCTCTTTCTCTATATATGACTGATTCTCATTAAAATCAATGCACATATAACAAATAATCGATCGTCAGGTGTCATGTTGCGTTTCCAACTACCGACTAAAAAAACATCGATAATTTTCACGCTGTCCAAAGGTCGGTCGGTATTTCTCCTTGTGAAAGGTTGGTGGCACATAATCGGCGACCTGCATTGCAAAAATGTGGTTCTTTGCAGACAACTTCGCCGCACTTTGAAATCGTCGGAGGCCTATAAAGTCGGTCGGTGGTGCCATGTTGCGCAATGTCGGCTTGAGAAGTCCGGGACTGGGTCTGCATTTTGACTGTTTACACTAACCAAAGTGATATCGGGAATGCACTATGATCGGTTAGCGGTGTCGGGTTCCTGAATCTGCGGTCAAAAATGGCAGGTGTAAATTCGGCCTAATAGATCTAATTCCATGTGCTGACAAAATGATCGGCAAACAGTTTCAGGGTTTTGTCCTACCCCTAAGATAAGATCCCATAGGCTTAACATTGAGTTTCCGTATGCCACGCTGCCTGGCATACGAGGTTTTATATGCCACTAGTGGCATACAGAATTGTTTTCACGTAATATTCCAAAATCGGAGAGACGGGGTAGGATAAAATCAAAACCTGATTCGTTTTAATCGTGGCCATCTCATTTCACTCCTGGAGTTTTGGCTCCGGACTTCACTCCACTTCGCCTCTGAAAACGCCAAACTCCAGTTGTGGCATACGGTGGTCAAGATTAAAACTCATCCAGTTTTACGATAGTATGGGTACTGAAAGATCGGCGATTCGAATATTGGTGGTCTGTTTCCATTATATATATCCGGCAGATTGACTATATCTCATCAGTATGGCCGGAAAATACATCGATGGCCAACGTCCATGATACAATACAAAACTTAAAGATTCGGTCGGTGGTGGCCATTAAATTCATCTGGAGCCAAAAGATGCTATTCCTCAAAATATGCTAGAGTAGTTCCGGACAGTGTGTGTCGGGCAGTGTAGTATGATGGCACATAGTCAGGGATTGCTACTAAATTATTTGTAATTATTCTGCCGGAATAACTTGCGCTTATTAGCATTGATATTTGATGTTTATTAATTAATTCTTAACTAATGGCGAGGTTATGATTTATTCCCAAAGTATGTAATTTCATGAATATATTTTGTTTATGAAAGAAATAAAATCCGCATGAGACTCCGCTACACGTACTGCTAGCTTTATGTGCAAGGAGACATTCTTTCAAATTTAATGGATATCCAGAGGCATGTCTGGGAAGATAATAGTCTGGCCGTTTTATATCTATTTAAACTTGCCCTTCAGAGTGAAACGCGTAATACTGAATGTCAGTGTTCTTTCCCATTCATTGTGTCATTGCATGGCATAAACTGCTGACATATTCTATCACACCTTACTCTAAAGCCGGAGACACACCAAGCGAGAAACGCAGCCATTTCCGTAATCGCCAACACAAAATAGTGTGTATGTAAACCATTATTTTATATTTCACCTGATTATTGCTTCCAAGATGCTAAATTATGAGCAGCAGATATTCCTATGAAATAATATCTCACATATGGCATTTCATGTTGGCGATTCCAGAGATCAACGCCTTGACTCGCTTGGTGTGTCGCCGGTATTAGAAAGATTTCATGTCACATCTAGATGTAAAGAAGTACCTAGATGTATCATGATAATTTAAGTACTTCTAATACTGGCATTTTTGTAAAAACCTACCTGATGAAGGATCAATAACGTCCGAAACGTTGTGATCTAGGTAAAGCAATAGAATACCATCCTGTTATCCAACTTTATTTCTTTGTCTTGGGTTGTGCCTTATTTCAAACTTAATATTTTTGTAAAAACCTTGAAGAATCAAAGCTGCTAACCCATTCACGCCGGGTGATGCCTCAAGGCATCATCCGGGGATGGCCGGGTGATGCCTTGAGGCATCATTTACAAAATATTTGTTTTCTTTAATATAATTGAAAGTAATGGTTCGATAAACATGAACCTTTCGAAGAATGTAAATAGAATATCATATTTGATATTTCTAGGTGAAATGACAAATGGTATCACGTGTCATGTCACGTGATCCCAAAATAAGATTTTTACAATAGGCTTATGTGCCCGGCCTCTAGCGGTATTCATTGGCGCTAGTACATAACTGAAGCCCTGCTCCAGAACTGAAGCTCCAGAACTGAAGCTCCAGAACTGAAGCTCCAGAACTGAAGCCCTGCCGCGGGTACCCGGCGCTGTAATCGGAAAAAAAAGAGATCATGCATTCCGCAATGCCATCGTTTCAGTAACATTAAAAAAACAAAGGCCATTGTTATTCTTGTCAAGCAAGTTTTTCATCATAAAACAGTTGCAACAATCTGATATACAACAGCGGATAACACTTAGTATGTGAAACCCACATATCAAATACCTGCCTCAAACTTCATCGAAACATCAGTGAATACGAAATATAGTACGCTCCGTCAGCAAAGTAGTTCCGTCTCAATACGCGGACCGGATTACAGCCTTGATGTGCGGACGAAACAAAACCGCCGCTGGGCGTTCCTCCGGCCGCCATTTGCATTATGTCTCCTCTGATCCCAACCTTCGCCGCCATTTGCAAACCAGCCTCGCTTCCATCCGCCCCTTTGAACTCTTCTTCATAGAAGGCGAGAAAGATTTACCCCCAGCGCGTTTAATTGTTATTTGAGACGCCAGGTGGCGTTGTTTCGATCGCAGTGCGCATGATCAAAGGGGCAGTCGCTGTGGAGCGCCCCGAGACAATGGTTCGTCGGACACCTGGTAGGGGGCGCGGCGGAGGGACTGGTCTTTAAGCTTTTTTTCAGGTGCCACAACAATGAATCTGCGTCTTTGTGGTCTGACGTGGATTTGCTGAAGGGAAGGTCAATATTCCTTTAGGACTGTGACTATGCCTTTAACCGGTCACCTATTAGACACATGTGTGTACGCATAGTGTGTATTATATATGCATAAGATTATATACATAAATATGTATTTATTATTATATATTATTGACATATAAATATAAATATCGAATGACCACGTATTTATCATTCACCTCGGTATTAGTTATACATCCCTTTGGGGTGGTTGGTATGTTTAATGCGCATACCATGGTTACGCTTCTATAACCAGCGGCTATAAGCTGATCAAACCGTTATTGCCACTTTATCTTTATCGTTATCTTATATCTTTAACCACATATTTACTATCACCATTATACTTCCAGTTTATATATATATATATATATATATATATATATATATATATATATATATATATATATATATATATATGTATGTATGTATGTATAGCTTAATGTCAGCATTTAGGTCATATATTCCACAATTACACACCAGAGGGCAATACTGGACTCACACGATTCTAACGCTAGGTGGCACCCACTGTTACTCCGCCACCATTGCCCGTACGTAGCCAGCCTAATGGCAGAGTGTTGAGCTTGAATTATATTATCCACTTCGATTGTTATAATAAATTCGTGAGGACATAATTCTGCGCAACTGATCATGCGCACCTGGACCTCCGCCATCGTCCCCCCTGCACTATAGAGCTGACAGCACAGTCATCTTCTTTCTCCAGTTGATAGCCTGTTCGGCATAATAGTTTCATATTTCTCCGGACACTAAACTTATATTTTATATTTCTCCGGACACTAAACCCCACTTCAAAAGAAGAAAAATAGACTATGAAACTATTAACTCCACCATACCACCAATCAAGAACCGTAATGAACAGCGGGAGGAAACCATTCCTAAGAAACCACGGGGAACATTACCCACCTCGGAGGTACTATTTGATTTATTCACAATTGTAAATAAGTGCGACTCATATGTAGGACACTACATGAAGAAAGCCATGATTGATAGAGGACACTTAAGCCAGTCAAAACGACACAATTATCGCAATTAACAATACCAAGAGACACTGGTGGCTAACTTAAAAAACTCGTACTTGTACGCTTTTATTAAAACAATCAACAGAGAAACTATAAGAAGTTATCTACAAATAATCATCTAATATATTTCCACCTGTATGGACAGAAACCTGATCACTAATTGCTACTTAATATATAATATTTATACATGTTACAATGTTATAAATTTCAAGTTGTTAATAAACCTACAGTTGCCAAAACCACCAGCTTTATCATTGCCTTCAAACCAACTCCCTGATGAACAGACCACTACATATCAACCTATTATCACCCACGAGTAAATGAGTAAAATTATGAGTAAAATGAGTAAATTTAATGACTCACAGAGGACCTAAGTAGACCTAACCTATACAGATTAACCTTGATAAAGACTATGTAATAGTCGAAACGTCGGTTCTGAAATAAATGCTACTACACTATCACCTTGACTATCTCAGTGGTTGTATTATAATTCCCTACTTAGTTTTATATTTTATTACCCGCCTAGTACAGAGTCTCCATGCTAAGCTTATGGAGCCTTCAGATCGCTACTGAGTAGAATACGGACCTCCGGAATCTCCTAGTAGAATAAGGCTTTTTCGGCCACCTAACGGGCGTTATAGGAACTAATTCATATAAACAAAACACGGCGCTAGGGTCGAAATTCTAATAATATGCTAGATTTATTTCCCGATAATTACTCGAAAGGTGAGTAATAAATATAACATTACCATGATTTCGATTTGTGTGGCCGTAATGGCAGATCGGGGGCAGTATAGACAGAAAATAAAAAGAAAATGGCAACGGCAGTAT
This sequence comes from Alentia gelatinosa, assembly GCA_950022655.1. NCBI lineage: Eukaryota > Metazoa > Annelida > Polychaeta > Phyllodocida > Polynoidae > Alentia > Alentia gelatinosa. The sequence goes on from OX465590.1 coordinate 3,411,701, forward strand.
GAAAGAATATCAGACTGGGATTGATATATACATATACATATAAAGTTAAGTTGCTATACACAATTTTTTTAAGCCACATATAATTATAATTGTAACTTCAAGCATGCATATTCTATTGAATGTATATGGGTCTTTAAAAAGATTGTTAATGTGTATAATGGTCTTCTGATTTTGATAGTCTTCTGACAACTTGAGGTACAACAGACAGAGCCCAAGCAGGACGTCTCTAAACAGATCATAAAGTTCTCAGTTTACCTGCAATACAAATTACAATATGAGTGTGAAATAGGACACCACAACTTCCAATCATCATTGAGGGATGAATATAGATATAATTTCCCCTATCGTATGGCCAAGAGATAGATTGCTTCATGTCAGGATATGAGAGATTGTCGATGAAACCTGTAAGATATGTTTAAAGAAAATTATATATTTATCATTGGAAGCCACTGGGTGGGAAATTGCTCCTTCCGAAGATAATTTTGTCTTTTTTTCAGATCAAGAACATATAATTCAGCATATATTGGGATTGCAGATGAAGGTTGTCCAAAGAATAAGTAAGCGGTAACTATAAGATTAGTACTAATAATAAATGAATGCATTCCAGGATAAAGTGGGAGAAGGATTGTGGTGTGTTTGTGTGAGTAGAAGAAATTGGTACTGGATTGACGAAAAAACAGCAGAAGCACAAGTCTGAAAACTAGTCAGTTAATTAGACCAGCACCATGTTTTGAAAGTTGCAACTGCAACTAGTATTTCTTAATTATTATCCATCGTATACAAAGCCCCCTTTGAAAATGTATGGGGACTCAGTAAACCACGACCCATTGTATAAAACCTGTCAGATACCATAACTGTGGTATACGGATTCAAACCTGTGGTATACGGCCTCAAAACCATGGTATACGGGAAAAATAGTCCCTTTTGTTATAGAGCAAAGAAAGAGTCCTCATTGTTACACTCATCAATATGGCAATTACTGGGTTTAATTTATTCGAAAAGATGGATAATAAATGCAACAATCAATGATTTTCTGGACAGGCGGCTCTGTAAACCACTCGAGGTTGACGTCGTAATACACTTGCTAGCACTCGTGTATTACTAGGCGTCAACCTCTCGTGGTTTACGGCCGCCTGTCCACAAAATCATCGATTATTGTCTATGAATCTGATACATTGATGTATGATCATGTAAATAAAAAGAGGTAATGAAATAAAATTCCAATAGTTTCATGAGAGCCTGTCTCATGAAAAATTAAATAGTTTCTTTAAGCTTTCCAGGTTTCTTTACATCAACTGCTTATTTTACAATGTAAGAAACAACAATACAAAAACGAAACATTTGCAATATCTAATGCTTTAAGGTTTTAAGAAGACGATATTCAAAACTCTGCACATTTCGAGGCATTTTTGTATCGAATGCAGTTTCTGCATTTGCCACTTTCTTATCCACATCAATTGTGTTTTAGCAACATTCTTAGCATTTCCTGTTACATCAAATGAAAAAGTTGTATCATGACCTTGTATAAGGATAGTATTTATGGCTGAGAAGCGACGCAGTAGGGAAATAGAATCACATGCTTGTGTCTAGGTGGTAATGTAGATACCCTTCGTCTTGTCTGTCATTAATGCCGTTTTGTGCCTTGAGGCCGCCTCCAGTATTGTTGGTTTGTTTGTTTGTTTGATTTGATTTTACGTCCAGTCAACCATTATAGGTCCTTTCCAGACTTTCTCAAGGTTCTTTTACAACACAAGGGTGGTGATCGAATCTATGTGATGAATTCAGGTAGAAATCTCACCCCTACACATTTACTGAGGTGAGAGTTCTTTTACTTCCCACACCACATAGACATGGTATGAGAAGGATTGGCCTTTGTTATGGCAGAATCGGCATAAACGCCTCGGTCCGTACAAACCGTAAATTAGCATCTCGTTCTGTGACTTGTACAGCATGGTCAGGACGTTCTATATAAATACCATGTTGGCGCTGATGAATATGAACAGCAGCTCCTGACACCCGGTCATGCTCCCAAATCTCGCAGTTTCTCGCGGCATCTCGTTCCTCACTTCCGTCCGTGACCAGGTCCTTCTGAGACGAGCTGAAATCTCGTCCCAACTCTCCTTTAAGCCCGTGATCATGTGACCCCGTGGCCACTCTCATACCAGGCCCCTCAATGTCCTGTCTCCGCTCAAGGCCTGGATACACAGCACAATTCGTTATTGCGATGTGAAATCTTGCATTTTGTTGTATTCAGTCAATGGTCACACCCTCGGATAATTCTATTTTTGTTTCAATAATTGCCATATTTAAGATAAACATGGGGGACGATTGTAAAATAGCTTTTTAACATGGTTTATCTTGTTTATCTTGTTTATTTTGTTGGTACAAAGTCTTCTAGATACCATGATTTTCTGGTACAATGTTCTGTCACTTCCTTTTTTTTTTCTTTTTTTTTTCTTCAAGTAAATATATTACACATTCACCTCCAGTGGCGTTCTTCGATGTATAATAAACTATAAATCAAAACTAACATTTAGTGCATTCCGCGGTTCAATCTCCGTTGCCCCATAGGTCTCACTGCAGGTCATTTGACGCTGACAGTTCTGTCCAGTATAGCATTCCATAGTAATCAGTTCGTTTCCGTTCGTTTGATTTCGAAAGTATTTAGTACAGCTGGCGTTTTGATGATAAGTACAGTGTCCTGTTGCTACCTTGTTTTGTTGGTACAGTGTCCTGTTGCTACCTTGTTTTGTTGGTACAGTGTCCTATCGCTACCTTGTTTTGTTGGTACAGTGTCCTATCACTACCTTGTTTTGTTGGTACAGTGTCCTATCGCTACCTTATTTTGTTGGTACAGTGTCCTATCGCTACCTTGTTTTATTGGTACAGTGTCCTTTTACTACCTTGTTTTATTGGTAGAGTGTCCTTTTGTACTACCTTGTTTTATGGGTAGAGTGTCCTTTCGCTACCTTGTTTTGTTGGTACAGTGTCCTATCGCTACCTTGTTTTGTTGGTACAGTGTCCTGTCACTACCTTGTTTTGTTGGTACAGTGCCCTATCACTACCTTGTTTTATTGGTACAGTGCCCTATCGCTACCTTGTTTTGTTGGTACAGTGTCCTATCGCTACCTTGTTTGCTTGTTACAGTGCCCTATCGCTACCTTGTTTTGTTGGTACAGTGTCCTATCGCTACCTTGTTTGGTTGGTACAGTGTCCTGTCACTACCTTGTTTTGTTGGTGTGGTGTCTTGTTGCTACCTTGTTTTGTTGGCACAGTGTCCTGTCACTACCTTGTTTTGTTGGTACAGTGCCCTATCGCTACCTTGTTTTGTTGGTACAGTGTCCTGTCGCTACCTTGTTTTATTGGCACAGTGTCCTATCGCTACCTTGTTTTGTTGGTACAGTATCCTGTCGCTACCTTGTTTTGTTGGTACAGTGTCCTATCGCTACCTTGTTTTGTTGGTACAGTGTCCTATTGCTACCTTGTTTTGTTGATACAGTGTCCTATCGCTACCTTGTTTTGTTGGTACAGTGTCCTATCGCTACCTTGTTTTATTGGTACAGTGTCCTTTTACTACCTTGTTTTATTGGTAGAGTGTCCTTTTGTACTACCTTGTTTTATGGGTAGAGTGTCCTATCGCTACCTTGTTTTGTTGGTACAGTGTCCTGTCACTACCTTGTTTTGTTGGTACAGTGTCCTATCGCTACCTTGTTTTATTGGTACAGTGTCCTATCGCTACCTTGTTTTGTTGGTACAGTGTCCTGTCACTACCTTGTTTTGTTGGTACAGTGCCCTATCACTACCTGGTTTTATTGGTACAGTGCCCTATCGCTACCTTGTTTTGTTGGTACAGTGTCCTAGCGCTACCTTGTTTGCTTGGTACAGTGCCCTATCGCTACCTTGTTTTGTTGGTACAGTGTCCTATCGCTACCTTGTTTGGTTTGTACAGTGTCCTGTCACTACCTTGTTTTGTTGGTGTGGTGTCTTGTTGCTACCTTGTTTTGTTGGCACAGTGTCCTGTCACTACCTTGTTTTGCTGGTACAGTGCCCTATCGCTACCTTGTTTTGTTGGTACAGTGTCCTGTCGCTACCTTGTTTTATTGGCACAGTGTCCTATCGCTACCTTGTTTTGTTGGTACAGTATCCTGTCGCTACCTTGTTTTGTTGGTACAGTGTCATATCGCTACCTTGTTTTGTTGGTAAAGTGTCCTATCGCTACCTTGTTTTGTTGGTACAGTGTCCTATCGCTACCTTGTTTTGTTGGTACAGTGTCCTATCGCTACCTTGTTTTGTTGGTACAGTGTCCTATCACTACCTTGTTTTGTTTGTGCAGTGCCCTATCGCTACCTTGTTTTGTTGGTACAGTGTCCTATCGCTACCTTGTTTTGTTGTACAGTGTCCTATCGCTACCTTGTTTTGTTGGTACAAAATATAAGAAACCTAATACGGAAAAATATAGGCACAGTTCACTGTACTATGGAAATAGTTTATGGAACGAATTGCCCGTTAACACAAATGTTAAGAAACGGAAACGAGTTCAATGCGAAAAATTACTTACTAACGCTTTAAATAATATACCAAAGGAAGTATACTTGTTGTGTATGAATGTGATGTAATTTACTGTCGGTTCTTTTGTCTGGTACGTTAAGTAGTGACAAAAGCATGGAAGATCGTCTTACTGTGTGACGAATGTATATACATTAAAAAAAAATTTGGTATAGTTCCTGTCATTATCTCACCCCGGTATTTTTTCTCCATAGGCTTAACGATAGGAAGTCGTACTCCACGGCCGTGAAAGTATTGGACCCAATACTCAATGGCTAATTTGGCGAGTTATTCCAGCAATAAATGATGTTATACGGGGTGAGATAAAATCAGAAACCCACTCAATGAGAATAACTTGGTCTGCACTCCACCTCGTTTGACCGCTATGTAATTCACTCAGCTTCGCATCGTGGATTACTCTGCAGTCAAACTCGGTGGAGTATGGACCAAGTTATTCTTATCTCGTGGGTTTCCTTCTAACTACCTTGATTTTTCAGGTCAGTGTCTTCTCACTACCTTGGTATGTCAGAACAGTACTTCATTGTTATTATCATATACCTGTGTCCGAATGTCTATTAAATACTGCCCGCTGCTAGGGGTGCAGTAATAATAATGTTCGTGCCCGCTGTGACTGCAACTTTCTAAGTAATTAAAATAGAGTTTTTAATTATCTTAAGGTACATGATAATAAGCAAACGTCCTCACTGTGAACAAAAAGTTTATCGTTCTCGGTCAGTCGCCGATTTCATATGGCCTTCCGCCTATGCCGTCAGGCCGTATGAATTCGGCGACTGACCTCGAACAATAAACGTTTCGCCCACAGTAAGGACGTTTCCTAATAATTTATATTGTCGGTGCAGTGTCCAGTCACTACTTTGTCGGTACTGCATCTGGTCAGTACCTTGACCCAGCATTCGTTCCGCTCGTTGTTAGCGGCTCCTCACCAGCAGCGAACGATCAGAAAGGCCAACTCTCAATCTCTCCTACGTTCTCGCGAGATAAGCGCAGCCTTGTGCTGTTGCCATGGCGACGCTGCTAATATAACCGTGTCTGGGTGTTTTAACTAATCTCTGTCAGCTCATATATCACTCCCCCCACCGACACCTCCACATTCAACTTCCACTACAAACTACCCCAGGATGTCCCACTTCCAGAAGAGATAAAACTGTGATTGAGAAGTCTGCACATTCTTAGAAATTCATGCCTCTGGAATTCTGATAATTGTAACTGTTATTTACGGTGGGGATGGCTTCCTGAAGGTTAGAGATAGAAGGAACCAGCAGGGTACTAACTGTAGGCATCAGATTGGTAAGGGAATCCTCCTCACGGTGTGGCATCTCTGTGTTAATGAATAGAACTAGATTCACACCGTTTCCATTTGCGTCAAATACCGTTTAAAGGCATATATTCTACAATTCGACAAACGATATTATGGAGACAAAAAATATTTTATTTTTGTTGGTTGACATTGTTTTTGTTTTTTGTTTTTTTTAACTTTTATTTATGCTGGCCAAAGCTCAGCTTAGTAGTAGCTGGTTTTAATGCAAGACCAGAATATTTACATTCAGTTCATTCTTCTCGGTTTCACAGTTGTTCTACAGTATACATATATGGTAAGGGAATGGTTATCAATGACATCTATGGTAACATTAATGGTAAAGATACTTAGGCAAGGCCTAAATGAATATATTTGAAAAGATACAATGTGATATAGTATCTATTTTTAGAGTCTTTATCCTTGGTGTGGGTGGGTGGGGAACTCGAGAAGCGGCTTCACCAAGCTGGTTCCCGTATGTGATGACGTCACACTTAGGAGATAGTTCTGAGAAACCCCGATAGGTGGGGTCATGGATAATGTCGTCAGAATTATTATACAATTTTTAAGCATTCCAATTCATGCAGGCGCCACCTGGTAAATTTTGTATAATGGCACTTATCAGTCAAAATTGGTTCTTTTTGATTCATTGTTATTCTAAATGAGCAAATTTTATGTAACAATTTATCGTTTCGTCCAGTTTACCTAATTTTGATAGGTAAAATAGGCCAATAACATATGCTTGATTTACATAGGAAATGTATTGAAAAATATGTTTTTTCTTCAATTCATTCAAAAACAAGTACGCTGACCTATGGTTTTTTAAACTTAAATATCTAGTACTATATTCGCATGCTATATTCTGTGAAAGTTTCAGGGAAATGACATGGGTTTACTTTGTGAAAAAACAACTTTTTAGAATTATGTTATATTCTTTTATGAAATTATCAAAATATTGATCTCTAAATCAAAAACTATCATTGTGACCCCCGATTTCAAAATTTAATATGTGTACTACAACACTTGGAGATCATCATATTGAAATTTCAGGGAAATGACATGGGTTTCGATTTTCAAGCCAAATTGTGTGATATGCTTTCAAAACGGGCGACGACTGGTGGCACAATCTTTTCAAGGTCGTGACATATTTAGGGTTCAAAGAGCTTTGTTGTCTTCATATTCTATTCTATAGTGGGCAACTTCTAAGGGAAGGCCTCTGCGAAGTTAGATAACTCAGATATTAATGATTTTCTATTTCAATGTACAAGGGAGTGTAGCATGCAAACGCCTCATCATAAATATCTAAGGATTTAAGTATTCAGACTAGTGGCCAGATTTTAACTGTGAGAGGAGACTTAACAGAGACACAAAGAAAAAGTCTCGGAAGCAGTGGGCCGTCTAATAATCCAGGATAAACCATAGAAGTTATCCTATGATCGTCCTAGGGCCAATGCCGTTGTATTAGCCATTTGGTCTTAGAGTTAGGAAAGTTCAAGGACACTCGTGATCTCATGCAGCCTTTGAAATCTCATTGTATAAATGTATTGTACTATTCTCCATTGTCCTCCAAATTGCCCTAAGTCTTCTAAAATACTCCCACACCAAAGACACCTATAGGGCTGTTAAACATGAGGCTTGTTTTTAAAATACAGACTAATAAGTTGTGATTTTAATTGTATTCAGTGGTTTTTTTAAAACAAAATGGTTGGTCATGGTGGAAGGAAACGGAATATGCATCATTTAAAGGATGAAAAGAGGCTCTGGAGGAACTGGATAATCGTAGATTTATTCAACAGTTCCTAGGACATTTGGCCTATCAAATAATCCAGGGTATATGGTAGAAATTGTCCCACGTCTATGGGGCCAGAGGCTTAGGTTCGAGGGATCTATCCTTAAGAGACTTCTGTGACATACTTAAGACAAAATCCAAGAGGGATTTTACTGTCCATCAGGGATCTCATTTATGAAACTATATTTGGTGTGGATCGTCCCAGACCTCCTCCATCTTGAGTTAGATCTTATCGTCCTGTCCAGTTTCCAGCATCCAATGTATTTTGTTTTAGCTAGATTGTGAAGACTGCCGCCTCAAAGAGGAGAAGTTCAATAGCATAGAGATCATAAATAGTTAGCGATTCACAGAAAGCATTTCTTGTGCAGGAACTATAAGTCATTGATATATATCTGTCAGCATATTTAGTCATGACTGGGCAGGTATACATATTGTTTGTGATCTTTAATGCCTCTATTTAAATCATTGTACAGCATCCCGCCACAGATCTGTTAGCGATAAACTGTTCGTATTTGCCTTTCAAAGACCATTGCTTATGAATCACGATAGTTGTGGTGCTGCTAAATTTCGTTGTACAAAAGAAAATCGCAAACAAGGCTCTGTTGCGAAGGGAGTGTATTTGTTGTCTCGCCCATTACGTTAATTGGTGAATGTAATCCTTATCTGTTTCTTTTCCCTGACCTTTGACATATATCTATCATTATGATTGCAGGAGTTTTTTGTTGGAGGGGGGGGGGGGGCTCAGATTTCGATTTTTATGATACATGACCTTCAACCTATCGGATGTGAGTATGCAGTTACAGCATGAAATATACATCTTACCCAGCGTTTACACTAGACGATTATAGGCGGCGATTCTTGAACCTTCTGATTATGCAATAAAGCACCACCTCACGACTATTAGACATGCTCTGACGCCGGCGACTATTTCAAGCCAGTTTGAATTAGTCGTCTACATAGGTGGCGATTCTGTGAAAACTTATAGTCGTCAGTGTGAACGCTCGGGTAAATTTTGACGTCATGACTTTTATGATGGACATTGCCACCACCTGGCGATTACTGCCTTGACTATCTACAGTCGCCATGTATTTAGTCGTCTAGTGTAAACGCCGGGTTACCTGGAATTTACACTTGATGATTCTGGCTGGCGATTCTGGTGCTTTGTATGGCCTGACGTCTTACAGCAGTAAAATAATGGAAATCGTCTAGTGTAAACACCAAGTGTGTGGCGACTGCAGATCGTCTGGTCGCGACAGATTATACTATTTGGCACCACCAGGGCCCAGTTTTTCAGTCACGACAATCGTTATGGGCGACATGTTTTTGCCATCAGTGTTCGATAGACACGACACTTTAGTGAATAGGCGATATGTCGTGAGTCTAAGAGGCGTAGGGCAGCCAAACGTGTTTTTCAGTCACGACAATCGTGGGGTCACGTGATTGAAAATGTCGCCCAAATTGTCGTTGGTTCATGACAGCTATGGACATGTCGTACAGAATGAGCAACTTCACTTCCCCTAGGAATTAAGCAATGAAATTTTAGCACAAGTAAGGTATACATATAATCGATAAATGTTCCAAATATGGAGAAAATCGGCGACACCGTTCCGAAGTTATAGGCGTTTCAATTTCGTCATAGCAATTGTCTGCTCTGGTGGCCAGTGTATTTTCCCGACGCCTCCGCTAATTTATGCAGCGCCCTTGACATTCTTTGACTTGACTGCCATCGGGAGGTGGGAGGGGGTGACTGGCCACCAGAGCAGACGATTCCTATGACGAATTTCAAACACCGATAACTTCGGAACGGTGCAGCCTATTTTCTTCATATTTGGTACGATTATAGGTCATATGTATCCCTTACTCGTGTTAAAATTTCATGGCTTAATTCCGTCGGGAAGTGGGAAAATCCTCTATATACGCACAGTGATGTGTTATAGAACCTAAGACAGTTCTATACTTGTCGTAGCGGCCGACATTTTTCGCGGCGATCGTCAGTGCCGCACTACGATCGTGTCTATAGAACAGCGGCCATTTTGTGTCTTGAAAACTGTCGTGGAATCGCTGGACGATCGTACGGTATCGTTGCCCGACGATGTCGTTACTGAAAAACAAGGCCCAGGACTACTGGTCGCGCTCTGACTATTTCAAGCGGGCTTTAATTAGTCGTTTATATAGATAGGCAGCGATTCTGTGAAAACTTATAGTCGTCTGAATAAATGCTCGAGTACATTGTGAGGTCAATAATTTTTGTGGTGGACATTGCCACCACCTGATGACTACTGGCTTGACGATCTACAGTCGTCATGTTTTTAGTCGTCCAATGTAAATACCAGTCCTGAATGATTGATTATTTTACTGTCCAAATATTGTTTGCGAGTTCGATGGTTCAGCCCATCGGTCCCCATTTGAGATGTCCTCATAATCCAGTTAAAAAGCGTGAAACTTGCTTTCTAGGTAATGTCAACCTTAATGTCAAGTTTGCATTCACTACACTACCATATGCGTACTATACCAGGAGATACAGTCGTTTCCTGAGTGCTTCGTACTTTCCTGAACAAAGACATATTTGCAGTACATAAGGTACACAGACAAATACATCACACAAGCACAGGATAAGTTGGATCGAGGAGGGAGTTGAACAGGAGGCAAAACATATTGAATATCATTTGGCTTTTTAGAGCGTGCTCAGGCACCTTTATACGTTGCCTAAATGTTAGAGTAGTCACATGGGCTTCCACCCTGCTGCAAAAAACTATCCCTTCACTATATGTGTGCTATTCACTATTCAAGTGTCTCAGGTTCAAGTGTCTCAGGGTCTTAGAGGCATGCCCAGCTGACCATGACCAATCACAAAAGACCAAAATACCTCAGGACCCACTGGTGCTTGATATGTTTGGATCCTAGACAGTAGAAATGGTAAGTTGACTGGGTGCAAGTGGGTTACGGAAAAACTACCCATTGATTGAATGTAACCCAAACCTTTAAATTGTTTTTCATTTATAATTGCACGCTCGTTCATCAATGATAAACATATTATTTGCCCCTAGTTTGAACAGGAGTTGCTTTACTGGGCCCTGTTTTTCAGTCACGACAAGTTTTATGGAAGACATCTTTGAGTCGTCAGTGTGCTATAGACATGATATCTTAGAGGATATGCCTAAGATCTTAGATCTAAGACACTTAGGGGGGTCTGAGGTGTGCTATAGTCACGACAATCTTAGGGTCACGTGGTTGAAAATGTCTTGGAAAGTGTCATAGACCCAAGACAATTATGGACATGTCTTAATGAATGCGGAAATTCACTTCCCATAATAATTAAGCAATGAAATTTTAACACAAGTAAGGGATACATGTAACCAATAATCGTCCCAAATATGAAGAAAATCGGCGTCTCTGATCCGAAGATATTAGCGTTTGCATTTCGTCATAGCAATCGTCTGGTGGCCAGTGTCTATCAGAGACCATCAGAGCACGCCTCCGCTAATTTATGCGGCGACCGAGACAGAAGGGAACACTGGCAACCAGAGCAGACGATTCCAATGACGAAATTCAAACGCCGATAACGGCAGAACGGTTCGACTGATCTTCTTCATCATTGGTACGATTAAAGGATATATATATCCCTTACTCATTTAAAATTTCATTGCTCAATTCCTAAGGGAAGCACGGGAAATCCTCTATATACACACTGTGAGCTTTAATAGAACCTGAGACAATTCTATACTTGAGACACTTTTAGCGGCGATCTCACGTGGCGCACTACGATACTGTCTATTGCACACCGGCCGTCTTTTGTCTTGCAAAATGTCTTACAATCGCTGAGATATCTCAGCTAACAAGACTAAGATAATGTCGTGACTGAAAAACAGGGCCCTGATTTCTTCTAAGAGCTTGCATATTGTAACACAGGTAGAGTAATTCTGGCCGTAAGCGTCAGTGACTGTCACTGTGCCATTTTTTTTAATTTTTGATAATGTTTATTTCACATTCTGTGGTGTGTACAGTTCTTCCATGTGATTACAGTGAATTTGTCTTCTATACAACAGTCCTCGATGAGGGTATAGTATGATGAAATGAAAATGTGTGTGAACATGAAAGCAATACAATAAAAGTTTCGACCAAAATAGGCACGTCTGAAATTGTAATGATAATCTCTGCTCGGTATCCAAATCAGTTAATTTTCTATACCTAACCTCTAACATAGTACAATTCATGTTTCAGCGGACTTCCCATAGATTTAAGATCTTTGTCGTAAACTCCTCCTTGGAGGTGGCTTTTTGAATGTTTCCATCAATCCCTGTATACCTCGGTAGATTTTTTGTACGATTCATTGCGGAATCTGAACTCCTGCAACCTCACCTTCTCATCTGCTCTAGTACGCTGTTCTCTAACCATAGGATCTAAATACTTGTCCAAATGAGATAGGCGATACATAACTGATAACATCTGAAGATGACGACGTACAGACATTATAGCCTGGAAGCCTGGCCTCTGTGTTTACTCACATATTAGGCCAGGTAACGCCCATCATTTTTATAGTGCATTACGGGATTGCATTGAGCTGGTACCCGACCAATACTTGTAAGATATTATGCTGATTCGCCGATAGGGGACACGACAAAATCTGTAAACTTTTAGAGAAACATTCTAATAAATAATTGTTTTTCAATGAATAGCATAACCATCAGGTCAAGCTTTTACCATTACGTCATTTTGTATCGTTGTTAACTGTAAATTAAACAAGGATGCAAAGGAGGTGTGAAGCGCAGCGCCCCCTATCGTTTTGGCATGGACTCAAATGACAGCTGATGCAGAGAATCCTATGTGAAAGTATAGCAAAAATAGACTAAATAGTAACAGCTACTACATACAAACTGTTAGAGCTCCATCAAAAATCTTTTCAGATATTGATAGAGTGGCATCTAATTTATTCCAAACCACAATAGAGCTAAATAGAGCTCCATGTTTTATGGTTGTTTTGTGTTGTGGAATACAGCCTTTTTTCTCACAAATTCCAATGTTCAACCTACGACAGGAAACCTTAGCCATAGCACAGGTATATGACATGTGTATCACTAAATAGGCCCATGTCTCTAACAATGTTCTGTTTATCAAAATCGGCCTGTTTTTCATGACACAAGAGCTATTTGTATTTTTCATGTTTTTGGTGGGGGTTCTTCTCAGAGCTCCTTCCCCCTTGCTGGCATGTTTGAGAGTGGCACCGTGAGGCAGCCGCGTTCGTATATATAAACCAAGTCGGTATAGGGGGCGCTGCGCTTCACACCTCCTCTGACAAGGATGCCTAGCCAGAGACAAACTACTGTTCCTTTGTCGCCAACAAAGGTACATCAGTGTTCAGAAATCGGTAGATGTGTATTGGGGTTTAGGTGTGCTCGTGCATACCTCAGGTAGGAGGGCTGTACTTCTGTTCGTGTCTCTCTCAGTCCGTTTACATCAAACATCAAAAGAGGGTCCCCACTGATGTGTTTGCCGCTAAACACCAACACAAAGTCTCGCCACCTCACGCGAGACCTCCATCCTAACCCCAATCACGTGATCTGTTACCTCCGTCTGCCGCTAGGGGGCGGGTGGTGTCAGCCGCTGCCGTTTGGCGGCGCTGTCAGCGGGCGTGGGGGCGGCGAACCCTCCATTAGGAGGGATTGAAGCGGTGCGGGGTGGGTAGGGGCGATCGGGCAGGGTTTGATGCACTCTCCCAGCAGAGATCCCGCGCTCTACTTCCTGCGGTCGTTTGTATCTCTGCACCGACCTGCCTGTTTCGGCCCAAATCTGGCCCATATGCCAGATTTCGAAATATCTTATATTCTGAAGGATTTTGGGGATATTTTGTGTTCTACTTGTAAACAGAGATGAACATATTTATATGGGAAATAAAACACTCTCATTTCTGTTATTATTCATTTCAAACCAGACACAGTCTCTGGGATTACTTTCTACAATGGAAAGCTTTGTTTTGTCAACAATGACCTTGTGCTCCTCTGAAGGGGCAGTCTAATCAACTGTGAATTACCATTATAAAATGGTTTAAGTATGAAAAAGAAACAACCGGATTGTCTGTGAAGCTCCTTTAACAATTCCAATATTTCCATACTCATGATATGCGAGTTGTTTGACTTGGATAACTGTTGACAGTTGCCATATTTTGAATCAGATTTGTTCACTGGTCTCCCCTGTCTTTAGTGGATTTCGAGGGAACCAGCTCTGGGTTGGAGCAGAGACTAAGCCAGCGCTAGCGCCGCGAAAGATGTGGGGGAAGAGTGGGTTTGATGGTTTCTGAGGGAGGGTGTGGTTGGGTGATAGTAACGTGCAGTTCGCGGCAAATGAAGGTCAAATGGCTTGACTTTCCCCACCAGGATACAGGAGAAGGAAATCGGGACCCTTACAACACCATTAATCACTGCTGTAATGGCACTAGACTGGTCCCCAGCCCAAATAAACAATGGGACAGGTAATGCACGATTTAAAACAAACTTACGCTGGTTCCCCTGTTTTTTGCAGTGGAGGGATCAACGCACCCCTCTCATAAGATCTCACACTCTCTAGGTGGTATTCTGTACAAGGAATTTAATTTAGCTTAACGAACTAGGCTTAGAGCCTTGAGAATCCACTGGTACACAGCCACTAGGGCGCCAAGTACACAGTATTTCCGCTAGGTGGCATCATTGCGATTATAGGATTCTTTGGGTTGCATTGATGTACGTCTTTGGCATGGGAGGCAGGCCAATGGATTCTCAAGGCTCTAAGCCTAGTTTGTTAATAATTCTTCTCCCATAGAGCGTAGTGGGAGTACAGAATACGACTTAAGTGGTTCCATATTCAATATTGTTACCTACCTATTATAAAACGTGTAGATTCCGATAACATCCACTTGGAGATGGTCCCGCACATAGAGACAAAGTGAACCAAACTTAGGCTTGGAGACTGAAGAGCCACGAGAGTGAGATTCTCGTACAATGCCTAACTGTATCCTGCTATTTTTTTTGTTTTCCTCTCCACAGATGTACTTCTATTCTTATGATTAGTTTTTTGCCATACTGAAAACATAATCTAAAACTGTAGTTTTGCAATCTCATTGGCCTGAGATCAATCTGTGAGATTATTGCGCTGGTTGCTGGCAAAATACCTGTGTCATCGAAATAATAGGATCTGTAAGGACCTGTAGTTAAATATGGCCGATTTTCACCAGATGGCGTCGTGCATGTTTTTTTACGATGGCTTTCCGTTTAACCGCTAGAGGGCACAATGGCAGGGGCTTGGGGTGGGGCACAGAGTAAATCTCTACTCTCTGAGTGGGGTTAGCCAAATACGATTCGACGAAGTCGCTAGTAATGATCATAAATCGGTCGCATTTCCACTGGACGATTTCTAGTCGTCGCCAATGCGTTATCGTCAGGTGGTGCTAAAGCCAAGAATCCTCACCCATAGGTGCACCCCTCTCACACTCTCTAAGTCGTATTATGTACTCCCACTATGCTCTATTGGAGGGTAATTCTTAAAGAACTAGGATTAGAGCCTTGAGAATCGACTGACCTGCCTCCCATGCTAACCAATGCATCAATGCAACCCAAAGATTCCTATAATCTCTGATGCCACCTAGCGGGAATGTTGTGTGCCAGTGTATTCTCAAGGCCCTAAGCCTTGTTTGTTAAGAATTATTCTCCCATAGAGTGCAGTGAGAACATTGTACAGAATACGACTTAGAGAGTGTGAGATCTTAGGAGAGGGGTGCACCATCATTAACACACATACAGCCCCGAGGAGGACCACCGACCGATTTTTGTAGAGGGCGCACATTTATATGATCGGCGGGATTTTCGTCGGCAGGTGGAAGAGGGTAGTTGTGGCCCACTAGATTTTAGGTCAACTACAGACTGTAGAACCGTCCCAAGGCGCTATAAATATCATGTAAGGAGGTCAGGGTTTGCTCTGAATGCAGTCATTGAGGGTGGTTGTGGCCCCTAAGATTCGAGGTCAACTCTCGACTGCAGAGCCGTCCCAAGGCGCGAGAAAATATAATGTAAGGAGGTCAGGATGAAGGTTGGGGTTTGTTGCGAATGCAGTCATTGGCTACTCCGTCTACTGTATTCCTTATATGGAATTAAGGTAATGGGATAACACCATGGTGGATTGGCTGCTGGGTCTACTCTATTCCTTATATGGCAGTTAATGCAGGGGGACAACTCCTTGCGGGGAAACGCCACATTAGGGACCAGGCGCCAAGTCACAGGTGAACACAAGACACTGAGCAGCGAGAGCAACGTGTGAAAAAAGAGCTGATCCTGATTAGAATGGGACCCCGCCACCTGGGCCTCGGGAACACTTTGGTAATTTCCTGTCCTTTCTCTTCGTGTTCTGACGCTGGGGTGCACTCCACTTTCAATCCTTTACATTGTTATCAAATTCCGTTTTCTCTTCTTTCTTACAATCGTAATTCCTTTTATTCTAGGGATTGTGTCGCTATTTTTTTTTTTTTTTTTTTATAAATGAAACTGAAGATGAGTATGACCATGGTAACGTTGTTCAAACTTAGAAGTGATACCAGGAAAGAGAGGCAAAATAAAGTTATAGAAAAGATATAAAAGGAACAAGTATCTAATTTCCCTATACGGAATTTGTAAATTAATGTATTGTATATTTCTATACTCTAAATTATACTTTTATCAGTGATTCTTTATCAAATCTACAGGGAAAGGTGTGGACGATTCTCAGATGCGGAGTAGCCATACTTAGAGAAACATGGTGAAACTATCGCTAGTGTCATTTTCTACTACCCGAGTTACTTCTTGCATTCACCTACTAGAAAAATCAGGCAACAGGAACCAGTAATAAAACTACCTTAGTAGACCTCAATATAAACTACTGAGGTTAAGGGTAACCAGTGCTGACTGATCCTCTATATAAACTACTGAGGTTAAGGGTAACCAGTGCTGACTGGTCCTCTATATAAACTACTGAGGTTAAGGGTAACCAGTACTGACTGGTCCTCTATATAAACTACTGAAGTCTAGGGTAACCAGTACTGACTGGTCCTCTATATAAACTACTGAAGTTAAGGGTGACCAGTACTGACTGGTCCTCTATATAAACTACTGAAGTTAAGGGTAACCAGTACTGACAGGTCCTCTATATAAACTACTGAAGTCTAGGGTAACCAGTACTGACTGGTCCTCTATATAAACTACTGAAGTTAAGGGTGACCAGTACTGACTGGTCCTCTATATAAACTACTGAAGTTAAGGGTAACCAGTATTGACTGGTCCTCTATATAAACTACTGAAGTCTAGGGTAACCAGTACTGACTGGTCCTCTATATAAACTACTGAAGTTAAGGGTAACCAGTACTGACAGGTCCTCTATATAAACTACTGAAGTTAAGGGTAACCAGTGCTGACAGGTCCTCTATATAAACTACTAAAGTTAAGGGTGACCAGTACTGACTGGTCCTCTATATAAACTACTGAAGTCTAGGGTAACCAGTACTGACTGGTCCTCTATATAAACTACTGAAGTTAAGGGTGACCAGTACTGACTGGTCCTCTATATAAACTACTGAAGTCTAGGGTAACCTGTACTGACTGGTCCTCTATATAAACTACTGAAGTTAAGGGTGACCAGTCCTGACTGGTCCTCTATATAAACTACTGAAGTAAAGGGTAACCAGTACTGACTGGTCCTCTATATAAACTACTGAAGTCTAGGGTAACCAGTACTGACTGGTCCTCTATATAAACTACTGAAGTCTAGGGTAACCAGTACTGACTGGTCCTCTATATAAACTACTGAAGTTAAGGGTGACCAGTACTGACTGGTCCTCTATATAAACTACTAAAGTTAAGGGTGACCAGTACTGACTGGTCCTCTATATAAACTACTGAAGTTAAGGGTAACCAGTGCTGACAGGTCCTCTATATAAACTACTAAAGTTAAGGGTGACCAGTACTGACTGGTCCTCTATATAAACTACTGAAGTTAAGGGTAACCAGTGCTGACTGGTCCTCTATATAAACTACTGAAGTTAAGGGTAACCAGTGCTGACTGGTCCTCTATATAAACTACTGAAGTTAAGGGTAACCAGTACTGACTGGTCCTCTATATAAACTACTGAAGTTAAGGGTAACCAGTACTGACTGGTCCTCTATATAAACTACTGAAGTTAAGGGTAACCAGTACTGACTGGTCCTCTATATAAACTACTGAAGTTAAGGGTAACCAGTACTGACTGGTCCTCTATATAAACTACTGAAGTTAAGGGTGACCAGTACTGACTGGTCCTCTATATAAACTACTAAAGTTAAGGGTGACCAGTACTGACTGGTCCTCTATATAAACTACTGAAGTTAAGGGTAACCAGTGCTGACTGGTCCTCTTTATAAACTACTGAAGTTAAGGGTGACCAGTACTGACTGGTCCTCTATATAAACTACTGAAGTTAAGGGTAACCAGTGCTGACTGGTCCTCTATATAAGCTACTAAAGTTAAGGGTGACCAGTACTGACTGGTCCTCAATGTAAAGCCTATAAGACATCGACCCGACGGCTGTGCCCGATTCTACCTTTACCCGACGGATCCGTCGGGTTTGTTACAATCTGCGTCAATCGGGTCGATATACGTACTTCACCGACCCGATTTTATTGCCTTTCCCGATGCGTCGGCATTACTACCATGTCAGATTTGACCGACTCTCACCGACTTTAAGATTTTGATGTAAGCACTTTCACCGACTGTTCCCGATTCTGAGTAGGCCGTTTAAATAGGGATACTACCTACCCCCTTACTAAGTCAAGGGTAACTAGTACTGATTAGTCCTTTATATAAACTAGTAAAGAAACCAGATTCTGCTCTCTTCTTACTGATTATTTCACCCACGATAGAAAAAAATGGGAATGTGTTTCAATATACCCAGCGCATATAGATATGTTGTATGCACTGGGTTGCGATAAAACGCGCATACGAAAAAATAGGGCGTACTGAAAAATAGTGAGTATCCCGAAAACGAACTAATATCGGCCCACTGCCTATCCAGAAAATGTAGATAATTGATTAGAGAATACTGGCTTAGGCTTCGTGGACGTTGTTTTGTCCGTGGTCCTTGGCCTGCTTTTACGTAAAATCAGGCCAAGGACCAAGGACAAAACAACGTCAATCGAAGCCTTGACTGTATTCTTTTTATTATATACCCTCAAATCGTTAGAATTTGTTATATATTTACCTAAATGCCATTGTCCAAGTTGCCGGACAGAGAATCGTGTACTCGAATCGTGGTTTTCGCGACAACGTCGCTATTGATATGATAGCAGGCTGGAGCCTGTGACATCATCAACTTGTCGATCTCCATACACATTCTTTGTCTTACTTCATTAAGGGTAGGAACAAAGCATATGCTGGGCGAGTGACCCATCGCTATCACTCTCCCTGACGACGTTATGACGTGTATGGAGCTGTGGGCAAGTTCTTTGCTATGGCAAGCCAATTTCATTTATATTTCTAACCTTGTATCTCAATGTGAGGCAGGGTCGGACTCAACTGTGTTAAACTGTGTATAATTACTGTCGATACTTAAAGGTTGCATTCCGTATTTTTTTCGCTGGTTCGTATGTGAAATATACGATCGGGAACAAGCTAACTGCTTCCTGTTTCGCGCACCCGGTGCCCGTACACTGAATTTCGTGCACATACATATAATATCTAAATAATACTTACATACAGTATAGGCGTCAGTTTCGTGCACGGGTATATAATAATAGATATTACATTTAGACTACTTTCAGATACAAAATACAAGCGGACGTACGTTCCTCGGAGTTGGTTCTTCGCAATATCCTTGCATGCGCTCGGGATTACTACGCATCAACTTTAGGGATCATACTGCCGAATGTATCTGAAAACATTTATTATTGTAGATGTATTAAAATTATGTACAAAAATAAACTTCATGGCATTCATGTTGGTGGACACGCAAGATGGTGATTTATTCATTAGGGCCCGGCGTCCACCTACTACGATATGGCTCCGATATGGTCTACGATGCACCTCCCGATAAAAAATCAAAATCGCGTCGGAAGGTCATCTAATATCGGGGCAGTTGACCACATTTCTGTGAATAAGCACCAAAAAAAAAACTCACCATGCATGGTGAAGTGGGATGTCGTGACACATGTCTATGATTTTGCACCTTCCTGATATGTCTCCGATATTTGCTTTTTGTATCGGTGCCATATCAGTAGGTCTAAATTTCTATCATAGTAGGTGGACGCCAGGCCTTTCTCTTAACATGCTTTATCGTTGTTTCATGGAAGGAATATGTACTTTACCCTACCCCTAGACAATAATCGATGGTTTTGTGGACAGGCGGCCGTAAACCACGAGAGGTTGACGCGTAGTAATACACGTCAACCGCGAGTGGATTACAGAGCCGCCTGTCCACAAAATCATCATCTGTTGTATTTATTATCCATCTTTTTGAACAAATTAAACCCAGTAATTGCCATATTAGAGGGTATAACAATAGGAACTATTTCTTTGCTCTATAGCAAAAGGGACTATTTTTCCCGTATACCATGGATTTGGGGCTGTATACCACAGGTTTGAATCCGTATACCACAGTTATGGTATCTGACAGGTTTTATACAATGGGTAGTGGTTTACTGAGTCCCCATACATTTTCAATAGGGGCTTTGTATACGATGGATAATAAGTATGGTGATTGAGTATCTAAGCAAGAACGTCTCTGTGTAAGGTCTGACCACTGCATGATATCATCTATAAATAAAGGGAGCTAGACATCCCACTTTACAAAATACATATGAAGAATAAACATATGCTGTCGCCATCAAGCGCTGCCGACAATAATTGTGATGGATTATCAATGAGTTCTGATGGGCTCTTTTGTTTGGCTTGACAATATTGTTAGAATAGTTTGGGAAAACATGTTTTTCCGGCCACCCACACAGAAGTTGTCCGATTGATATTTTCTAACTAAACACTTGTGGCGACCTCCACTGAGCATGGCCTTCACACGTTTTAAACGAATCGAGATTAATCACCTCGCTTTTTCTCTCGACCAGGACACGCAGGCCCAGTTTACACCGACCGATTTTTACAACCGATTACAAAATCGGGCACCGCCGACCGATTATTATCCCTTCCTGATAAAATATCGGTGAGTGTAGACAGCGAAAATCCAAACTCTCTCGACGATTTTTCAACCCGAAATTGTGTATTCGGGCACCACTGGCCGATTTTTAAGACCAAATCAAATCGGGTTGAATTAATCAGTGATAGAAGGCAGATTTAGATAAATAGTCCATCTGTAAAAATAAAATGTATGATCGGTCGTAAGGCGTCAACACCTGAACGACTTTCATTCTCACAGATAATAGATACTGATATCATAGAGTAGTATGGAGAAACCAAACAAGAGTTAGTCGTGTTGTTGTTTATGGCACGATGGCAAGATCGCGTATTACTGCGCGAAGCGAAGCCTAGAGCAGTAATACACGATCTTGCCAGAGTGTGATGAACAATAACATGACTAACTCGAGTTTGGTTTAGAATTTATCAAACCCCGCCCGTCTAAATTACTGCTACAATAACAAATGACGTCATTTGTCAAGTGTATCCCACTAGAGAGATATTTTTCATTTTTCATTCTTAACGAACTAGGCTTAGAGCCTTGAGAATCCACTGACCTGCCTCCCGTGCTGAACATGTACATCAGATGTTATAATTATAACGGAGGCGGAATTGGAATACAGGGCATTTATTTCAGTGAGACAAGTTCATACAACTGTAGATTACATGGGATGTGAACATCGTAATCTTAGAAAAGTCATGAGTATTTAGTGTCCGTAGTAAATAACCCTGAAATAGAAAAATGTTCTCAAACGTGAGAAATCATGCCAAAGGGCATAGGCATAAATGCCCTAGAACGTGAGTCTTTGACGAAAAAGGTGAGGGTGGGCGGGTTCCGAAGCAAACGCTGTCTTGACGATCGCTGGAGGCGCCCTCTGTGGAGTACTGTGCGCATCTGCGACGGGATCGCGTAAGCGCTAGGTGGCGCCATACATTCCTCCCGTATAATTACTGCCAATTTCCAATTAGCCTCAATTATAACGGAGGCGGAATTGGAATACAGGGCATTTATTTCAGTGAGACAAGTTCATACAACTGTAGATTACATGGGATGTGAATCTTAGAAAAGTCATGAGTATTTAGTGTCCGTAGTAAATAACCCTGAAATAGAAAAATGTTCTCAAACGTGAGAAATCATGCCAAAGGGCATAGGCATAAATGCCAAACTTATTATTACAGTCAGGAAGGGAGCGACGTCCTTCCTGACGGGGGTAAGTAAGGCCTAATGCCCGTGGCACTGTTCCAGGTGCCATGATGGGAGATGACACTCTGGGGTACCCCCGCAGCCACGGCATCGTGGACTGCCCCCCTCCTCAAGGAGTGGAGTGTCACTCTCTCGGCCGCCGGGAATCCCACGGCCGCCAGGGCAGCACGCATGACGGCGCACAACGGCCGAGAGGTCAAAGGGGTTGATGATGAGAGGATGAACGCTGGCGCCCGTGGAGGGGCCGGAACGGCCGCGACGTAGTTGGTATAGGCGTCTACCGGGCAGATCAGCGGATCCGCCAAGCGCGGGAGATCGACCACGTGAGGGGGGGCCGCACGTGACCGTGTCTTGGTCGATCTCACGTGGATCCTGAGGCGTCCATGCTGGGGCTGTATGTCCGCTCGCTGTAGGGTGTGGGGGCCGCCCCACGAGGTCAACGACGGAGATACGAGGTTCGAGGCCCGTAGAAAGGTGAAATACGCAATGAGCAGTGCCGCCCGGAGGACGAGGGCCGAGGGCCCGGCCCTGGATAAGTAGAGAAGCACGTGCCGGAGTTCTGGAAGGCGAACTGCAGGGGCGGGTGCCGGGATGTGGGTGGAGAGGCGTCTGGTACCGCGCTGAACCGCGAGGACCTCGTCCGCAAACAGCGGTGCCGGGTCCCCGCCATGGCGGCGTATCCAGGTCCGGGCTCCTGATAGATAGTTGGCGGCCGTTGCCGGGGCCCGAAATGAATTGGCTAGGGCCTGGGTGTAGAGGGCCCCGTAGGCAACGGTCGGCCAGCGAGGGTCGAATCCTGATGAGACGGCGAAACGCACGTAGGCCTGTGCCTGAATGAGGTGGTTCTGGCGCGTCGAGGGGGCCTCAGCCGACGCCAGGGATGCCATCATCTGGGCATGCAGGGGGGTGCCGGTGCTTAGTTAGGATGGAAGCAAAAACATCTATATCAAATACGGGGTTGATAATTACAGAGGAACGGCCGCCAGGAGCGATGGCTTCCGCAACGGCCGCATATACAAAACTGACATCAACCTCCCACAAGGCGGCTGCCAACCAGATCTCGCGGGCTACGGCCGAGACGACCGGGTCGTTAGTTCGGCCTGAGGCGAGGGCCTCAACCGGAGCCATGTCGTCCGTGTGTACGACGAAGGCCGCCCCGGGTGGGGCCCTCGCGCCGAGAGTAGCAATGCCCTGGAGAATGGCTACCGCGTGGAACCGGAACCCGGGGCCGAGGGCGGCCGCGATGCCGGGTGCCTCCTGGCGCAAGCTTGCGGTGGCCGTTTCAGCGACGATGACCGCGTCCCTGCTAGACACGAAGATACTGAACGGTTCTCTTGTGGAGCAACCAAGACTACGCCGTTGGCGGCCGTTGCATAACGTGTAAACCACCGAAAGTCCTCTTTTACCGCCGCTGGGATGGTCGCCACGCCCACTCCCGGGACTCGAGGTAGGAAGGCGAGAGCACGGGCGACGAACTTGCGGGCTTGTGATACGCAACGGGCGACGTATATGAGGCGGCCGACGATGGACTGGAGGCGGGCCCGGGTGATGGCTTTACGGGCGATCCACGCCTTGCACTCCCGCACCACGTCGGCCAGCCGGTCCTCCGGGATGCGCAGGGTCATCGCGACCGTATCTATGTCAATCCCGAGCCATTCCATTCGTTGGGCCAGAGGGCTACACTTGTCTGCGGCGAGGACCAGGCCCAAGCGCGCCGCGAGGCCCCCGAAGGCGGTGTATGCGTCCGTCGCTTCCTGGCGCGTGGCCTCGGCACCCGCGAAGTCGTCGATGTACGACAACGCGTGGTGGCCCCCACGGCCCAGGAGGAAGGTTACCGCCCGTGTGACTCTCTGACATGCCGAGGCCGAGAGGCGGGCGCCGAACGGGCAGCACGGGTCAATGTAGTACCTCCCCTCGGCCGCGACGACCTGGAGGGGGAGGTCCCCGGGGTCCACCCGTAGCTGGCGGTATGCCCTGGCCATGTCGGCTTTCCAAAGCCACGCCCCCTTTCCCAGAGCCCGAACTCTCTCCGCGAGGTCGGCGACCGTAGGGAGGGTGCATGTCTGGGCGTACGGCAGATGGGGGCCCATTTCCACGCCCGCGTTGACCCCGCCCCCGGGGGGGGAAGACATGTCGACTATTACTCTCCTACTGGAGGAGCCCCTCTTTGGACGAGTCATGAGGGGAGATACCGCCGACCACGGGGTGAAGGGGAGGTCCCGGAACGGGCCTACCAACGCCCCCTCCCCGAGCTCCTTCTCCAGGTAGGCCGCGACGTGGCGGGGGTAATTCTCCGCAGAGGCGTGGTTGCGTTGCGTGGAGGTGGGGGGGCTAGCGCCCGTGAATCCCAACGGCCAGCCGTACTCCAGAAATTCGACAACCTGATTATCGTGGTAGTCGACTAGGGCCGCCCTCCATGCATCGATCCGCATGCCCGAGGGAACGGGTATCCGAGCCCCGAGGTAGTTCGGGAGGCCCGAGACCAGGACCTCGCTGTAGGCCCTCTCAATTGCCTCGTGCCCCCCCCACACTCCAGGAGAGGGGCGGGGCCATATGGATTTCACAACCGTTGCGTAGGCGGCAGGCCCACACCGTAGGGGCGCAACCCGAGGAACCGGGGGGGTACCTGCCGCGTCCTCACCGTCGCCTGCGGCGCCACCTGCCCCATCTGGGGACGCGCCTGCGGCGCCCTCTAGCGATTCATCTGCTGGGGTGCTGGGCGCTCCTCCGTCGTAGACATGGAGGGTACTTTCAACGTAGTACTCAGTGGGGGGGGGCACGCCGGGACAGCGACGGCCACGACCCCCCGTAACACATTCATCGGCCGTAGGCAAAGTGTAGGCCGTAGGCGCAGGTAAACAAACAAATAACTCTTGTACATTGTCAGGTGAAATGAGGCGGGACGGGTGATGAGTCGCCTCGCCTTTCGACGAAAAACCTGGGGGGGGGGGGGGGTGGAGACTTGATCTTGGATGCGTGAAGCGCTTGCGGGACTTGCAGCGCTTAGATTCCTCTGTTTTACTCTGCATGCTACCTCCGAATGGCCGTTGGATGCCCCCGTATAGACTGAGCAGTAAGCGCAGATGTGGTTCATGCGAATGCCCCCTTCCACGTGCCCGGGGGGCTTATCGCACCCCCCCGGTTTGTTGAACGGTTGGCACGGCCTCGCTGTGTCGTCCCTAGCCTTTTTCCCCTTGGCATTATCGACTGCATAAGCTATGCGGCCTGCATAGACCTGTGAGATCGCAACCCTGAGAAGCTGAATGCGAGTGTCCTCGAGCCAGCCTAAGCGTAGGCGGCCCTCACTGACCATCGCAAATACGCGTTCTGACCACCTCCGGACCTGTGCAAAGTCGAACTCCCGGGCGTCCTCGAGGACCTCCTCCAGGTGTACCACCAGCGGTGCCACGTATTGTGGGGGGAAATCATCATCATTAATAATTCGTAACAATGCCCATGCATACTCCGCCAATGTGAGTTCGTTCAGGCCTGTCTTCGCTCTCTCCGGGCCTCGATGCACATATAAATGTGGGAAAAACTTATATTTACCGGCTTCATTGACCCTCGAGGCCGTGGTCTCCAGAATCTTGCGTACTTGGTCCTCGACCTCGTCGTCGGGCCTAGCCGGCCTAACGGTCATAGGTGGTACCAAGGCTGCGGCCCGCCTCTGCTCCAAGAGCGCGGCTTGGAATGTGGTGCCCTGGGATGCCGGCCGTGCGAGCGCTGCCGCCGTGTTGTCGGGTGCCATGGGGCCCAGCGTAGCGGCTGACGTTCCCGCGTAGGATGCCAGGGCGGCCGGGACTCCTCCTTGTTGTGCGGGTGCCGAGGCCACCACTTTTTCGATGAAAGCATTTTCCATACCGTTAGTGATGCCCTGGAGGACTCGAGGCTGGAGTGTCTCGGCCGTCGGCGCTTGCATCGAAGGAGGCGAATTGGCCGTATTTGCTGAGGTGCCTGGATCTGAGCAGGCGCCATTGCCATTGAGTTTTGCCGCTATCTCCGCGAGTGCCGTCTCCAAAACACTAAACCTCCTGTCAAAGCTCGCGAACTTGTCGCTAAAAACGACATGGTCGTTTTCCTGGTCTTCAACTACCTTTGTTTGATCCTTCGTCCTTCGCTTTGGAGTGTTTTTACCCATCTTTGCGAGTGATTTGAGCGAGGTCTTAAATTAGCATCCGAAGCAAACGCTGTCTTGACGATTGCTGGAGGCGCCCTCTGTGGAGTACTGTGCGCATCTGCGACGGGATCGCGTAAGCGCTAGGTGGCGCCACACATTCCTCCCGTATAATTACTGCCAATTTCCAATTAGCCTCAATGATAATATGGAATATTGGGTACTTGGCGTCTTCGTGGCTTTATTTGGACTGGAATACAGAATACCACTTAGAGAGTGTGAGATCTTCTGAGAGGGGTGCACCCTAATCGGTGCATTTTCCGTCGGCAGGTATAAACTAGGCCTAGGTTCGTCGGAGGCTGCAGGTGACTTGGTCCTGATTTTTATCGCCCGAGAACAAATCACGGGCAAGTAATTAATAGCGAACAGGACGACTAGCGCCCCCTGCAGAGTGACATCTGAATTAACCTCGAATCCATTTTATGCATCCACCTGTCATCCGGGTCACTATGCAATTGCAGAGGCTGTCACCAGAGTCGAGCAATTTACTAATGTCGCTATCTAATTCTCGCCGCCTGTGTTTTCCCGCAGCTTCATTACTGTAGCATCTGGCGGAGGAGCAGGGGTCCAGTGTCCTCTGCACGGCCCATACCTTTTTTTGTCAGGTAATCATCTCACGCTGCATCTCGTCTGACAGGCTGAAGACTACCCGTGGAGGATATACACATTATCCTACCCCTAATAAAAACTCCATAGGCTTAACATTGGGTCACTGTATTCAGTCTGGAGTTCAGAAAAATGAAAAATATCGCTCTAGTGGGATACACTTGACAAAAGACGTCATTTGTTAATGTAGAAGTCATTTAGACGGGCGGGGTAGGATAAATTCTAAACCAAACTCGAGTCAGTCATGTCATTGTTCATAGCACTCCGGCAAGATCACATATTACTGCTCTCGGCTTCACCTCACGCAGTAATACGCGATCTTGCCTTCGTGTGATAAACAACAACATGACTAACTCTTGTTTGGTTTCTCCATAATATTACCAGGATTTCGATCTGAGTGGCCGTATTCTCCGCGTAGTTGACGCGTAGTAAAACTCCGAGCAATAGCCCGCTCAAGGTGAACCCTTTATCTCACCCCTGGTACAAGCTTAACCATAGAAATAACATTAGGAAAAAATACTCAACGATCACCCCCGTAAAGTGATAATACTACGCCACGGCCGTGGCGTATTGAATGTGAGATGACGTCATATGTGTTTGCTAGGTATATTCGAACTATTCTGACATTCTGATGCTATCTAATATCATAGGAAGGGTGTGCCATAATCGTCACTCGGCTTCGCCTCGATGACGATTCCGGTACATCCAAACTCGTGGAGTATTGTCTATTTATACGATTCTCGATGCAGTTCTATAATTATCTAATAACCGAAGTTTCCTTCATCTATATTGGTATACTTTACTATATAACCATCGACAACCTGAAAACCCCGCTTAAGGGGACACCCCGCTTAAGGGGTCACTTGGCTCGAAATAGAGGGTTTTCCCTTAAGCGGGGTTTTACTGTACGTTGCCTATAAAAGGTTAGAGAGGTCACATACACTTTCAGCGTGCTGAGAAAAATCTATTCCTTCACTATCCGCGTGCTATTCGCTGTGCTATTGGATAGGGAGCAGGGTGCCAGTGTCTGAGGGTCTGAGAGGCATGCCCAGCTGACCATGACCAAATTAACTAAAGACCGAAATACCTCATTGACCTATACTGGTGTTTGATATGTTAGGATCCTATAGATAGCCCCAGGCAGTTACACAAATGGCAAGTTAACAGGGTGCAAGTGGTTACAGAAAACGATCCATAGACTGAATGTAACCCACACCTTTTAGTTGTTATCCATTTAAAATGGCACGCTCATTCATCAATGATGAACATTCTATTTGCTCCTAGTTGTTGTTCTGACCCAGAGGACAGTCTCTAGTTTTTGAAGGTTAATTGCTGTTGATAATTAGTGACCAGCAATGGTGGATTTTATGTCAGTAATGTGGATAATATAGGCGCAGGAAGTGTGCCTCCTGATCGTGTCAGGGGCACCGGAAGTCGACCGGAGATGTGCGCGCGCACACAGAGGCGTCTTCAATGCTAGACTTGCACCAAGTCTATCTGCATATTTATTCAAGGTCATTTTAGAGAGAAGATCGTATAGAATTTAATATCAATGGTAAGTAGAATTCAACTGACTATCACGCTTTTTATCCTAACCATAATAAAAAATGTCATAGGCTTAACATGGGATTTGTTTATGTCACAGGTGTGACATAAAGTGTCGTTTATGTCACTGCTTTCTAATACTGAAAAAATGTGGAAACGGGGTAGGATAAAATCTAGACGCCACTCGTTTGAGTTTGAGTTGATTTATGTCACTCATTGTGTTAGCTACGTAATCTTACTCATCTTCGACTTGTGAAATTATGGATCCAACAAAATGCGTGACATAAATAAACTCAGACTCAAACGAGTGACGTCTCTTGATAATATTGTTCATGTATATTTTATTACGAAATAATGACTATATATGTAGACTGGGACAAAATCTCATTTTTATTCTCGAGGTACGAGTTGGGATGCCTTCTATTACATAATCTTTGCATGTTTTCGTTGTATAACCCAAAGATTTGCGGGGACTCTGGCTATTTCGCCGTTGACTGATACAGTGACAGAAATATTTGTGTAAAGACGAACAGATGCATAGTAAGGTATTATTTCCTATTTAAAGGGACTGTTACATCAAGACAATGGCATGTATTTCACTGTCGGTTGGGCCCTGGAGGAATCGGCAACAATCTTTTTTCTGATTATTGTTAAATTCTGGTAACAGAAGTGGCAGGATCTGGGACCTCTTTCAATAGTTTCTTGCCATGTCTAGATGGCGTCTAGATGGTGTGTCCGGTTTCATAAGAACTAGACATTAGACTTCGTTTTGTCCGTTCTTGCTTGCACTGTTGCTGCCGCTTTTCATATCTGTCTAACACTTTTGTCACGAAATTAGTGAAACAGGTCCATGATGTGTAGATTTGTCTAATTCTTATGTTTAGGGTCTGTCTTTTCATAAGGGCAGCTACTTGTGTCATCACGAAACTAAACAACCCTAATGTCTGTATGGTGTCACAGACATGTCACGAAACTAGTGAAACAGGTCCCTGCAATCATGTGTTCCGATTCTGACAACCCGCCGACCACTACTCATTTTTGAAAAACTGTCAGATACCATAACCATGGCAAGGGGATTCAAATCCTGAAGGCAATTGTATACGGGAAAATAGTCCCTTTTTGCTGTAGATGGTCCCTACTGATATACCCTTTAATAGGGCAATTCCTGGGTTCGAGAAGATGGATAACAAATACAACAAAAGATGGTTTTGTACTATACTGTACATAAGGAATGCAGATATATTCAGGAATACTTAATGTCTGGGAATGTATTAAAACAGTCTAAAGGTAACTGGTGGTATAATTAGCAGAGGGTGTTCGCTTGATGTTCAATCGAAATGTTCCCTTGATGTTCCATCGAAATGGAGAAAATATAGATGAATTTTAAAAATAATTCGAGGGGCAAAGGCATGTGGCAAGTCTACCGGAAGCAGGAGTCACAGTGAAGACCCAGCACCGAGCCCCAGATTTGATCCCGCCCCAATTATCGCCCAGGTGAAGACGCCAGATGAAGAGGACCTTAAATGGGCGAAAATTGGCCTGGGGCCAACGTCCACGGAAAAAGCGCGGGAAAAAAACCTCTAATGAGCCCGACCTGTCGTCTGCCGGGTTAAAATGGAACGGCGTCAGCGGAACAGGCGCAAAGCCGTGACGACCTTCTTAAATGGTCTCTCATTTGCCTCCTTTTTATTCGTTTTAACCGTTTTTTGATGACCTTGCGTGATGTGTTGTTTTTGTTTGATGGGTTTTCATTGTTTTTCTTTCACGTTGAGCTGGTCAGTAATGTCGTATTGGCTAATGAAGGCACGGAGAGGCCTTGTGGGTGGCACGATGAATCACTGCACGGACCACCTGCCTTGATCGGCCGTCAGTCTTCAACGTTTTCAGAATATTTTGTGGGCTTTGGTTTCCCGTCCTTTTAACCTTCATTTGAAAGGGTCAAATCCTAACTGAATAAAAAGATGAGGAATTATTTCTACACAGTTTTAGGCCTGGCGTCCACCTACTACGATAGAAATTTAGACCTACTGATATGGCACCGATACAAAAAGCAAATTTCGGAGATATATCGGGAAGGTACAAAATCGTAGATATATGTCTAGACATGACAATCCACTACGCATTGTATGGGTTTTTTATCGGTGTCTAATCGCAGAAACGTGGTCAACTGCCCTGATATCCACAGGTGACCTTCCGACACGATTTTGATTTTTTATCGGGAGGTGCATCTAGACCATATCGGAGCCATATCGTAGTCAGTGGACGCCGGGCCTTATGCAACGATTTTTGCCCACCGATTCTGGCTTTTAGCAGCACCTGCCGACTATTTTATGGCGTTTCTACCTGCCGATTATGACCACCGATCATGGCATGTGGCCCAGCAGACCAATTATGTGACACTTTGCACCCCAGACTGACTTTTCAGGCCATCGATAAAATCAAACCAGGTTGATTTATTCGGTGGTAAAATGAAATGGGTGTCAAAAGCCGGTCGGCGACTACCGTAATTTTCATTGATAAACAGAATTTATTTTTGCCCCCACCGATTATGCACACCAATGATATCTTAAGCAGAACCGACTTTTGTACATATAATCGGTGGCTTTTTCATCGGCAGGTGAAAACACCACTTTTATTTATCTGGCGGAAACGGAGACAAATCTTGCACCACCCGACGACTATAGGCCTGTTTCCATTGGCCGAATTCTTGTCACCGGTCTACAGTAAGGTAACACCGATGAACCTTTAGCACTACTGATGCAAGTCCCTGGAATCATGTGTTAATCGGTGAATGGAAACGACTCAGCTAGGAAATAGTCAATGATTATTTCTGCTTAGATTATGCAGCACCACCGACGGATTTCTGAAAACTTATGAACTTTAAACACTAAGTGAAAACTTCATCAATGAGTGAAAACTACTACCTTCACCGATTATTTGATACCACCGCCAGACTTTTAGGGGAACTAAAAAAATCTCCGCCGTTTTTGTCGGCCAATTGAAACAGGCTTTATGTGCCTCACCGGTGAAATACATAATAAGGTTAATGATTACATATTCTACCATGTTCTAAAGTTATAGAACAATCAAAATTAGCCTGAGACTTCCCTCCACCTGGAGCTCGCATTAGTACCCATCCTTAACCACATACTATTGCTACAGGTCCCCGCCCTTAAAGTTTGTTTGTTTGTTTGGTTTGATTTAACGTCCAGTCAACCATTATAGGTCATTTCCAGACTTTCTCAAGGTTCTTTTACACCACTAGGGTGGTGATAGAATTTATGTGATGAATTCAGGTGGAAATCTACACATTTACGAGGTGAGAGTTCTTTTACTTCCCACACCACATAGACATGGTATGAGAAGGATGGCCTTTGTTATAGCAGTAAATCTACCACTGCTGGGGGTGGGACTCGAACCCACAAAGTCTTACAACCTTGGGGTTACAAGTCCGGAGCTCTTACCACTGAGCTAACTCCCCACCACCTTGCCCTTAAAGAGTTAACCCTTTTACACATATAGACCGTGCGGAAAACCACCAGTTTATATATACACCCGGCGTATATAGGTATGATTTTGAGTATACAAGGTAGTCCTTTTTTCCGTTGTGTATACGCCTCATCTATAGACGTGTAAAATGTATACAACCCGCGTATACATGTCCCACACACGATGTTTCTCTTCATATACACTTTGCTGCAAATACAGCCAATACGCTGACGTTTAGAAGAGGAAATGTGTCAATATTATCAAGAGACGTCACGAGTTTGAGGCTGAGTTTATTTATGCCATGCATTTTGTTGGCTCCATAATTTCACGAGTCGAAGACGAGTGACATTACGGAGCCAACAAAATGAGTGGCATAAATAAGCTCAGGCTCAAACGAGTGGCGTCTAGATTTTATCCTACCCCGTTTCCATATTTTTTCAGTATCAGAAAGTAGTGGCATAAAAAACACTTTATGTCACATCCGTGAAATAAACGAATCCCATGTTAAGCCTATGGCGTTTTTTATTAGGGTTAGGATAAACAGCCGATACATGCACTTACGCAATTGCATATATATGAATAAACTGGTGGTTTTCGCGCAGTGATAGGAACCCCGCCAGTGTGTGTGTTTGAAGTATATAACATAGAGAGGGTTAATCATCAACCTTCAGTCAAGGCTTTGTTTTCTACTTGGCTATTGGTGTTTACGCCTCTTCCAGTCGTTAGGTGGGAACGTCTTTATATGAACGAAAAATATCCAGAAGTTTCGTATGTCTGTCATTTTTAGAATTCAGTAATATATTTTGTTTGTTTATTACACATAAATTCATCACAAGGATGGTCTTCCATTTTTGTCTTGTACAGTGATATCAATTCAACATATATGTGGGAAGTAATTATTACATTTCCCTCAGATAATTGTGTCGTTGACAAGTAAGACAACAAAAACCCTCCACCTCAAATGGGATGAGATAATGGTGATTAGCCAGATGGTAACAGCTGTGTGTAGTACACCATATGGTATGGTTTCTGAGCGAGCATGACCTTAACAGTTGCGAGATTATCAATATAGGTAGTTTGATATTTTGGGCTCTGTTTTTATGTTATTTTGTAAGGTAGTTTATGTTTCGATTAACAAGGACCATTCCGCGTTTACTAACCTGTCATAGAATGATTTATTAAAAAAATAGAATACTTTATATATTTGTCTTAATGATGTGTTAGCATGAATCTTTTAAAAAAAACATGAAAAATCAGCAAGCAATTTACAGGCAATTGACCCAATAGGTTTCTTTTTTCATATGATCAACGATAAACTTAATTCATAAGTTGTTGAACGGCAACAAGGAAGTGACACCGTTTTCCTTTGGTTTTTACTCAAGCATCTGTTACACCAAATAATGAAAAGAAAGGAGAAATCATTAGCTTGCGACAGGAAATCAAGATTATGCCATTTGAATATTGTCTGGAGATGAAATACACTTTCTTCAGTTACCAATTACGCTGAACGTGAACGAAAAAGACAACGTAAAACGGTGACCGTTGAAAAGGGGAATCTCCCCATAGACAAAACAAAACCTTGCACTAAAAACGACCACTGGTCAGAATCATAACGGTGTAAACTGATCGGGGACATTTATATTCACGTAATTACTACGAGTCACAGATCTTGGTCTTATTGTAATGACAACTTGGGTGATTGAATTAACCGACGTAAAAGGAA
Source organism: Alentia gelatinosa (assembly GCA_950022655.1). Taxonomy (NCBI): domain Eukaryota; kingdom Metazoa; phylum Annelida; class Polychaeta; order Phyllodocida; family Polynoidae; genus Alentia; species Alentia gelatinosa. The sequence goes on from OX465590.1 coordinate 3,445,240, forward strand.
CTGAGTCCTCGGCAAAAAAAAGCTGAGTGAACACAAAGATGGCGTTGGTGTTGTTTTTGTGAGGAGTGGATGGCCGGTCGTTAAGGCGGTTAGATTTAGATCCGTCCTTTGTCCACTCAGAGGCCTGCTGAAGGTCAACCAGCTACACATGGAACTACTTTCTGTCTCCGTTTCTTTGCCTTTTTCTCTCTAGTTGGTTTCATGCGCTTCCCTATACCTTCATGTAGGCAGGAAATGCTTATATATAGAACTTGATGAGGATCGAATGAAGAGACAATACACCACGAGTCTGGGGGGCGTTGAATGAACTACGAACGACAAAAAAGCATCTTAGGGTTGTCTTTGGTATCATAGTGTTTTTGTATAAAATAATGTCCACGATTTGAAACTATCGGGGACCTCCCGATAGGTCACGATTTGGGCACGATTTGGGCATTTCAAATCGTAGCTATCGGCAAGTACGTGGTAGACCATCGTGGTAGGTGGGGGCTGGCCTTTAAACCCTAACCCGACGTTTACACTAGACGATTATGGCCGGCGATTCTGGCATTTTGCAGCTCCTGACGACTTCCAGGCATAAAAGGCTAGAAATTGTCTAATGTAAACGCTAAGCATGTGGCCACTGTAGATCATCTGATTATATCACATTACACAATTTGGCACCACCTCACGACTATTGGACACGCTCTGACGCCCGCAACCATTTCAAGCGGGGATTGAATTAGTCGTCGAGATAGGCGGCGATTCTATGTTGTCAGTGTGAACGCTAAAGGAAATTCTGAGCTCAACGACTTTTGCGGTGGACATTGCCCCACCTGACGACTATTGGACTGACGATCTACAGTCGCCACCCATTCAGTCGTCTAGTGTAAACGCCAGGTGAGTATCTTGTTTATTTGTTTGTTTGTTTGTTTGGTTTGATTTTACGTCAAGTCAACCATTACAGGTCCTTTCCAGACTTTCTCAAGGTTCTTTTACACCACTAGGGTGGTGATCGAATCTATGTGATGAATTCAGGTAGAAATCTCACCCCTACACATTTACCGAGGTGAGAGTTTTTTTACTTCTCACACCACATACACATGGTATGAGAAGGATGGCCTCTGTTATAGCAGTAAATCTACCACTGCTGGGGGTGGGACTCAAACCCACAAAGTCTTACAACCTTGGGGTCACAAGTCCGGTGCTCTAACCACTGAGCTAACTCCCCACCCCGAGTATCTTGTTACGGCGGCCTGCCGCCAACTCTCCATTTCCCGCTGATTGGCAGACTGACAGGCTCAGGTAATGAATGAGGCCCGTCCTCCCCTCCACCCAGTCTCCATCCTATAGAGGCGTAGACCGCTCTGTATATTCATGGAGCTACTGTAGGAATTATATCACAGAGAATTCCTAGTAAGAAGATCAACCATTACTGAAGATTAGACTGGGCAGGTTTTTATCACAATATGCCTTCAGTCATTCTTGTGCAGAGAAACACAGAAATCAGCTCCGGCCTCAGTCATATTGCATTTCTGTAAAAAAAATTACAGGTAAATGGGACTGATGTATGGTGAGGCGTACTCACCTGTATGTGGTGGCGCCACTAGTACGGTGTAGTACGTCCGATACCAGAAGGTGGCGGTAGTATATTTATATACAAATACTTGGTTGTTGTTGTATTTCTTATATATATATATATATATATATATACATATATGGTCGACCATATATATTTATATATATTTATTTTTATATATGCGTACACTTATGATAAAATTAATGTTAATATTGCACGAACAATTCAGATTAATCAGCATGGCATGGTGACAGGTCCATCCTATATTATGATTTACTAAAATGATACTGATAGGTCTTTGTAATTTCAGTATCAGTTTTTTTTCCTTGCAATTGTCGGCGACAATCACCTCTAACAAGGAACAGAATCTCATGAGATTTTGACTCTAAACAGGTTCAAAATCTAGAGGGGTAGTTTGGTGAGACAAATGTATTTCACACCTTTTTTACCAGTCTGTGAGTCTCAGTGGTCCCAAATTACACCTATTCACATGGGGAAGTGCCCTGAGTCGGCAACTGTGTACCCTGTGTACCCTGTTTATGGGTGTAGGGGTGAGACTATGTACCTGGTAAGTCTTCCCATGTGAATTGAATACGCCATGTTACCCTGAACATCCCAATCTATGAAACTTTTTATTATCCACCTAATACAAAGTGTCCGTAGATAACACATAGGACGTGTGTATGGACATACCCGGCGCATACAGATATGTTGTATGCTCCAGGTAGAGCTAAAGCGCGCATATATGAAAAAAAGTCCGGTGACGTCATCTAGTGAGCTATCATTGCGCCGCCTGCCTGAACTGTAGCCAAATACAGTACGATATTGTAGTTATTTATATTTTGAAAGAATTTTGGTAATTATATGGTTATTTTATATTTATGTTTTATTTGTGAACTATTAAATATATTATTCATATAATAACGTATCAAAGTATCAATGTATCAAGGTATCAAGGTATGAAAAGGTGCTACCATATCAAGTGTTACTTGTTGATACAATATCAAGTATTTGTTATAGGTATCATATTGAGTGTTACTTATATGTGTCATTTGAATACTAGTGTTTGTTGGTAGGTATCTGGTCTATGATTAAGATTGCCATACGGAAGGTGATGTTTTCACCTACTACTGACTTTTACAAATCGGGATCCTCACTAAGTCCCAAGTATAGATTGTCTGAGGTGGTTATGACGTAGACAGGAGTAACCTCCGGAGTTCCCTAAGGAGTTCCCTTAGGGTGTTCCCGAGTTGAAACGTAGCTATTAGCATATTCTCGTGTTTTCTCGAACCTGTGTGGTTTCAAGTGAGAACTCCCGTGAGCCTCTTCTAAATTCTCATTAGCGAATTGCTACTGAGCTGGAAGTATCGTCAGTCTCCGATACCACCTCATAGACCCTATTGAGGTATCCCAGAATACAGTCTATTCACGAGTTCCGGTTTTCGCTGGTTACCGACGTTGTATGATGATAGACCCTTTACCCGTAACCCAGAATTAATGCAGTTTAACAGTTTTCAGAAATCTTCAAATTGGAATTCTGATGCCAGAAATGGAAATTTCAGCTATTTCTACATCGAAATCCGAAATTATATTCAGTTTCTCCAATTATAAATAAGAAAACTGTGGTTCATGTTGTTGTAGTGTGGCCAGTCAATCGGGAGCGGAACTTTGCCTTACCCGGGGCGATAATCGGGAGTTTAGTAACCTCTGGAGGCTCTATGCTGGATAGATGTGTCTTGCTCGGTCCAGAGGCCGGACAAGTGCGCGGAATGCAGAAGCATTTGTATTGAGTAGCTTCATCTAAGGCAACTTGCCCTATAGCTAGGAAGTACAGAGAGTGGCTTGGATTCTAGAGACTCTCCAAGTACACCTTCTCTATAGGGGACAGAGCCATCGTTAGTTCATGAAGCAGTCACTAGGTGGCCAGCAGTATGGCAGGCCCATTGGGGATCTATATTCTGGCTCTTTGTTCTTATGAAATTCAACTGCCTTTCAATGTTTTACCATGGTTCCCTCGACGCTCTACACCAATCCCAGAGCAGAATGACATAATGATTTAACCCATGACATGATGTTTTTTTACATGGAACACTATATATACATATGTGAGCAAGGCTAGAGTTGTGACACCTTCCAATTATCACCCACTTCTTTTGCACCTCCATTAGTGAAGAACACCTGCTTTTCCACCTCAATTAGTGAAGAACACCTACTCGGGGGCGTCATGGCAGCACCCATGGATCATAGGCTATGTGCTGTATATGTTTGGTTCACGAGGCTTAGCTGTCCACGTCCTATCCCACCGCTGATGCGACCACGGATAGAGAGAAAAGGGTAGCGGAGCGCGGGAAGTTCCCGCGTCCGATCTGAATACCCGAGTTCGTCGATTTGGTTGGTCCTGCAAGTCACGTGACCTGTAGGGGGCATGTTTATGGAGTTGGAACTAGGTCGCGATCGGCTGTGTGTGTCGATGCGCGGTATGTACGTTATGGGGTGCTGTGTGTGTTGGTTTTTACGTGCTGTATATGGCTCAACTAAGGAACTCCGAGATCACACTGGATCATTCTCATAATTATTCTCACTCATGGAGAGTGAATTAACATTCTTATTATTATATACGTGTGCAAAAACAATCTAGACATACAACCCTCTCCTACCCATGTTGTATTTATATCCGTATAGCGCCCGGGTGCTGTACAAATCCGTGATCACGTGATCATTACTTGAGGAAGAGTGAATCTGATTGGTCGTTAGTGTGAAGGCGCTTAAAGCGCGATATAAAAAATGGCCGCCGACATCATCGCAACGTTAGCGTAAGCCGATAGCGTGTAAAAATAGTATTTAGCATAAGTACAAAATATACATTTCAGTTGAGGTTGAAAAACATATATTTCAATAATAAAAATAAGTATCTGTGGTACTCACGTCCGCTAGAAGTGTCGAATTCGCTCCACCGGAAGTAGACCTACGAAATGTAAACGAAGACAATCGATATATAAAAATACAGGTGTATTTTTTCTGGTTTGTGGTACCGGTGGGAATAGGTTTGACTCTTGGAGCCGGGTATACTCCCTTTGTATCCACATTTTTTGGAGAAAAAAATGTCTTCTATTGGTTCATACCATTTCCCGCCTCTCTTTGTCTGCGAAATCAGCCAATGAAAAAACGAGAAATAGATCATGTGATCAATTGAACCAATAGCGGTCTAGCTCTGTAAAGGAAAATGAATAATTATCCCCAGAACCCAAGACTGGGACAATAGGACAGTCACTTGCTCAATAGTCGCGTTGGCCGCCACGCCTAGCACCGATATATAAAAATACGTCTAATACTGACAAAAAAACAACGTAAAAATACAATATATTAATTAACGGTAATAAAGGACATTTAAATTAAATGAAGAACAATAAATTTAGCTAAATAAAAAATATGTAACTAATTCAATAACAACAGATCACACCCCGCATAGAACGAAGAGGTTAGATAGTTAGAGGGAAATTCGAAAAAAAATCAAATTTTGATTTTCAAAAGGTAATGTGCATATTTCCCGTTTTACGTTACGAGGTTTGCCGCGACCGCGACGTTGTGTCAGATGTCTCAGTGAGTGTGTCAGTTGAGATTTTGGTCAGTTGTCTGACAGTCACAGAAGGTTTTCCTTACCTCGTCTGGCAGGGGCGACAGGCAGCAGGGCGACGAGAGCGGTGAATATCCTTATGTTCCTATTGAAATGTTCATATTTACTAAATAATCCTGGTTTTAATCCGTGTGAGTTGATAAGAATTCCTTGTTAGTGAATCAATTTCACTTACAAAAAGCAAATAATGCTATTTGCTTTTTAACTGCATAAATATAATCCGGGTTCAGACACATGGTGATAAATCAGAGTGTGGTTATCGTAGAAATGATACATCCATGGTAGTAAGGCTTGCTTTCCTTTGTTAGGCCACTAAAAAAAAACCTTGTTTCTCATCACCGCGCATCAGAAAAAACGATTTTAGAAGAATTTTCTTTTCTTTAAATAGATAAACCTTGATAGAAATTATGAAAGGCATGTGTATTTAGTATCAAATTAAAGCTCCTGATGTCAGGGTTGCATTAAATGTATAGCCAGTAAAAATCTGGAAACCCCGCATAAGCAGCCACTTTGGCCCGGATCTGAGGGTGTCCGCTTATGCGGGGTTTTACTGTATGTCTGCCATCTTTGATATAGCACCAAAAAAAAAAAAAAAAAGCGCCCTCGTCATTTTTTTCATTGCTTGGTGATGAGAAACAAGTTTGGTTTTTTTAGTGGCCTTATTGTAATTTTCCCGGTAGATTGAGTGTCCTGGAGCAACAGTAGCCAGTTCAGATGATAGCGATAGCAGGAAACGTTCAGTCAGTTCTACTTCCGGTTCTTCAGGTGTCATTGACAAGAAGGTGCGACCAGCTATCACGTTTGATGACAATGAGACTGAAAATGGGAGTAAAGAGAGATATTAGAATTGCTTGATATATTGAATGTGATCATATTAATGTATATTGTTGACACAGGAATTCATTGCGGATCTAGGAAATGACAAAATGACAGTTGACGTTCCAGGGCCTGCCCCAACGGTCTCTGGACGCCCCGCTTCGTAACCAGCCCGCCTCGGTTTTCAGCGTGTGACGGACGGACGTTACGCTTTAAAAAAAATATATATCAGAACTTTGTCAATAACTGACGTAGGAACTTCGAATAAACATCAATAGATAGCTAAAGCCGTGCGGAAAATAGTTTGTGGGTTTATATTTTGATTCATGATAGGCAATAAATGATTATTTGTTATTGTTTGTTACGCCGTTCGCCGCGAGTGCGAGTATGTCACCTCTCGAAAACCAAGCGGGGATTCCAATTTACGAAGCGGGGCGTCCGAAGCGTGTCGTCTACCGAGCGGATCGTCCAGTATTCGCCTCAACCACTGACAAGCGAACTCCAAGAAGCAGTTTAACAAATTTAAACAGACAAGACTTCATTAGTGGATTGTTAACTGGTTCGACATTCACAGGTTGTACTGTAAATATCAATGTAAAAATGTGAAATGTGTCTGAAATTTGTAGGAAGATTAGAGTAGTAGCGAGTTCCAGAGCGAATTTATAGCGAGTAAAGAAAAACAAATCCATGTAATGTCAAGTGATCTAAGTTGTGGCCGAGAGCTGAGTTGTGAATTTTCCGAAAATAAAATCTTGTAAATATGTTTGATCTGGCGTTGTCTTCCCAAATCATTGATCAATATAGTACCTTTTGACCTTCATAGGTCTGATACATGCAAAATATAAAGTTAAAATGAAAAAAAACTTGCCTTAGTATTGCTTGGAAAATGATGATCGTAAGGGTTCATAATCCAGCCGCCGTCCAAACTAGTAATGCCGATCTTCATAGTGTAATCACTCTCCAACGTTTTCTTTGATTAACCCTTTAGACGCCTGATCCGATTTGGTCTCCGAGCGTAGAGTGACATAGTTACGTACTATACGGAAACAGGGTTACTGTGGCAGTACGTGATAAATACGCGGTGAAATTGACAATAAAACGAACCAATGCCGAAGGCAGAGGTTCGTTTTATCGTCAATTTTACCAGATTTTAACCACGTACAGACACAGTATGCCTGTTTTCGTATTATTATATACCTTAAAATATCCAATTTTTAACTTTGCTTCTGGGCGAGTTTTTGGATTTCGTCGCCATACATGCCCAGTTCGCCACATACATACCCCGTACGTCACCTAGGTGTCGTACGGATATAGATACGACATGGGAAGGAGTGGGCCGTATGTGTAGAATATACTGCCACGGGTATGTAATAAGAATACTGTATAAACGACCAAAGACTCCACAGGGGCGTTTAGAAATATAAGGCGTTCTGTGATTGGACAATAGAAAAGTTCTCGTCCAATCAGATTCAATCTTTTAAAGCGAGTCTGCGGTACACTGGATAACGTTAAGATCCGTACGTACTGGGCAAGGCGACGAGCCCCGCCAAGTGGAATTTTCCGCTCCCGAGAATATAGCTGACAAAATTTTAATCAGTTTATCATCTGAAACAGTCATAGCAGTGTTAAGAGAAAAATATGATGAAGAAATAGCCATGGAAGAACTTACTCCAGCTTTTATTTGCGATCTTTTCGAAGATGATATGATAAATTCAGACTCACCACTGCCAAATGAGGATGAAGCAGACGACATTGCGATGTTGCTTGAACAAGTACAGCCTGAACCATTAGAGGCTGTAGCATCAACATCATTGGTGACTGGAGATCAAGGAAAAAAGAGAAGCATCAACATTGCTCTGTGATAAGGCATTGAAAACGTTCGTGGTTGGACAGAGAAATGAAAACACAACAAAGAAAACAAACCAGGTAAGTTGTATAAAATATCTGAATATTGGGAAATATCAAAAACTCTAAGTAATTAATTGAAGTATTACAGAAGATGTTATTTACATTATTTTACATAGATATACAATTTGTTTTCAGGTCATAAGAAAATTCCGGCAATTCTTGGTTACACAGCAAAATGTTAGAGAAAAGATTGAAGAAATACCCCCGAAGGATCTCAACAGCTATATAGGAAACTGCCTACACACTATGAAGAAAACCACTATGAGCCAGATACACTAAGCAGTGTCACAGAGGAATTGACAGGTAAGTGTGCGGGGGGAGGGGGGGGGAGGGGGCGGCCGCGGCCGGGGGGAGGGGGGGGCAAGTGTAAGTCATATTAGTGCAAAAACTGTGTTAATCCAATATGAATTTTGAAAGATGTGAGAATCTAGATGTAAATGAAATTATCTTCATATTTGGCATGTTTATAAGTTGTATGTGTCCCTAACTGGGGTTAAAGTTTCGTAGCTTAATACCTACAGGAAGTAAAGTTACGCATATGTGACAATAGAAGCGAGAGGGAATACCCTCTCGCTATTTGGGACACAACAGTGACACCAATAGTGACTGGACATCGGTCTTATGAAATGGGACAAGCCGCTATTTGCACCTGTCTGTAATCCTATGTCGCAGAATCGTTTGTCCCTTAAGTACTGAAACGCGAAGTGCCGCTATTGTGTCACTAGACCCAATAACGGACGTCCTACAGACTATTGTAACGGGTCCCAGCTCACAGGGTGGACTGGTTCCCTGCCCTAATGAAATAAGGGACAGGTAACGGGTTCCTAGGTCCTTCACAGGCACGACCTTAAACTTTGGCCGGTGCCCGCCTGTGACTAGGGGATACCCCGGGAACCAGCCTAGTGGTTTGGCTGGTATCCGCTTGTCATACACCTAATTCCGCCGAGCCCTCTAGCGGATGACCAGGAAACCAGGAGGCGTTACCAATAATGCACCACAAAACTGGAACCCGTTACCTGGGCCCTGTTTTTCAGTCACGACAATCGTTATGGGCGATGTGTTTTTGCCGTCAGTGTTCGATAGACACGACACTTTAGTGAATAGGCGATATGTCGTGAGTCTAAGAGGCGTAGGGCAGCCAAACGTGTTTTTCAGTCACGCCAATCGTGGGGTCACGTGATCTAAAATGTCGCCCAAAGTGTCGTCCGTTCATGACACCTATGGACATGTCGTAGAGAATGCTCAACTTCACTTTCCGTGGGAATTAAGCGATGAAATTTTAACACGAGTAAGGTATATATAACACCTATAATCGTCCCAAATATGAAGAAAATCGGCTGCAGTGTTCCGAGGTTATAGGCGTTTGAATTTCGTCATAGCAATCGTCTGCTCTGGTGGCCAGTGTATTTTCCCGACGCCTCCGCTAATTTATGCAGCGACCTTGAGATAGACTACGGATCGGGAGGTCGGAGGGTGACTGGCCACCAGAGAAGACGATTGCTATGACGAAATTAAAACGCCGATAACTTCAGAACGGTGCAGCCGATTTTCTTCATATTTGGTACGATTATAGGTTATATGTATCCCTTACTTGTATAAAAATTCCATGGCTTAATTCCGTCGGAAAATGGAGAAATCCTCTATATACGCACAGTGATGTGTTATAGAACCTAAGACAGTTCTATACTTGTCGTGACGGCCGACAGTTTTAGCGGCGATCGTGAGTGGCGCACTACGATCGTGTCTATAGAACAGCGGCCATTTTGTGTCTTCTAGAATGTCGTGGAATCGCTGGATGATCGTACAGTATCGTTGCCCGACGATGTCGTTACTGAAAAACAGGGCCCTGGCCTATAGTCTAACTAGGCCAGGCATCCAGGCTACTCACAGGCAAGACCTCAGCGATGGTATTCAGGTTACCCCACTCTCCAAGCTGATTTACTGACCTTACCAACTGAAAGTAGGGTAAAGTACGTAAGCTCGGAGAGTGACTACGTTCGCCAAGATAAGCAGAGAAACGGTCACTACTTGAGTGCTCCTTTAAAGTCAATGGGAAAGGGCAATCGTCGGAACAAGGCTGAGCGTCTGACTGCAGACCAGGGACCTGCTTCAAAAGTCGAATCAAGTCTCGCAAGCGGCACGTCGCATTTCAAAAAGAGAGGCTGGCAACAGCGAGCGACACTTTGAATCAAAGCGGCAGCAAGACCGGTAGAATACCCAATAGCGAGCGGCACCTCCACCTCGACAGCGACGCTTCAAGTGCCTTTGTTAGCTCTCGCTTTGGCGGTGACTACTCTCGTTTAGCTCCCCCCCCCCCCCCCCCACGACTTTTAGCTCCCTGATTGATATAATGTGGGAAAAGGGATCTTTGGGTAGTGAAAACCCAAGAAACCTACAAAATACAGTTTTTTAGCTCTGACACAGTCCGATATAGGCGGCCTTGACACGTCGTGGTGACTGGTAACTAACGTCATAGCGATGTATCCATCGAACGTCACTTGAGCTATTTTTATCTCCAGTGATTTGAAACCCCAAATTTCATGTTTTCATTTTCTATTCTGCACAATTTGTATAAAATTACAATAGAAATGGAAAACATAATCAATTCCTATATATATGATATTATATAGTATTTTGTTGTGCTTTTTTGATCCACAAATTGCTTCCAGGGAGGGGCTGACTGGTACTTGACTGGTACTGGAGATCGAACTGTGCCAACCCCTAAAGGGGGGCATCCACCAACCACGACAAGGCTATGACAAGTGCCGACATGAAAGTTCCAATCGCAGCCTTGTCGCAGCCTTGTCGTGAGAAGAGCAGTGTCGGGACAGCGGTGTCAGGGCGTGTCGTAGACGTTGCTGGTTGCCGTAAAAAAGGCGTCCATGGTTCCGACACACTACGACAGTGATATCGAGGAAACCACCACACTCCACGACAAAGGTCCAGTCGTAGCAAAAATCGAACATGTTCGATATTGTCGTAGCCTTGTCGGAAGGCCCCTGACAGGCCCCCATCAAGCTTCATGTCGCAGCCTGTTGTGGCCTTGTCGTAGACCATTGTCGGGAACTAGGGTCCACCAACCACGACAAGGCTACAACAAGCCTTCCAGTCGCAGCCTGTCGTGACCTTGTCGTAGACTCTTGTCGGGAACTAGGGTCCACCAACCATGACAAGGCTACGACAAGCCTTCCAATCGTAGAGCTGTCGTGGACCTTGTCAGAAAGCCATTGTCGTAGCCTTGTCGTGGTTGGTGGACGCCCGCCTTAAGTCGCAGCACAGCGCAGACAGGGGTTGGTTGCTACGAACACTGCGACCTGCTGCTTCCTATTGGACATAGAATCATCTCTACAGACGTTATCAAATAAGTTCTAGATGAGATTTTCTTTTTAAAAACTATCCCCCAACACTTTGTTTTGCAATACTATTGCTTCTTTTAGGAATGTCATTTTCTATGAATTATGGAATCGATCTGGGTTTCATTGGACATTTAAGTCAGACTCTCTTACAGACTCAAATTGGCTAACTTTGAACAGCTACTGTATGCAAATGACTTAAGTTCTATCAAAGATTTTTTGATATATCAAAAGAGTGATATTTGATACTTTTAAAAACATGAAAGAACTCAATAGCACCTCTGGAACCTGCTTCACTAGTTTTATGACAAAAGTGTTAGACAGACATGAAAAGCGGCACCAACAGTGGAAGCAAGAACGGACAAAACAAAGTCACATTTCATAAGGAAGAGTATTGGTTGATCCGCATAAACGTTAAGTAAAAACACTGCATGAACACCATTATTTTTACATATGGATGCGCCCGGCGTATATAAGTAGGTATTTTGCGTATACAAGGTCGTCCAATTCCCCATGTGTATACACCTCATCTGTAAGCATCCAGTGAAGAGGGCTTCACTGAGAGCGGGCGGGGGGAGGCGGGGGGCTAGGATATTTCCTCTCATATACGCCGGGTGTGAAATACAGCAAAGACGCATCCGTATATAAGGCCTGGGCGTATATACATATATGAAAACAAATCAATATTCAGCCGATACATGTACTTCCTCGATGGTGTATATATGAATAAAATGGTGGTTTTCGTGCAGTGAAGTTAACCCCAATCCCTTAAAAAAACTGCAGACCTAATGTGACAATGTCATAAACCCGAAATGATGTGTGAATCCTGTGGCGTGTAGATTTGTCTAATTCTTATGATGTGTAGATTTGTCTAATTCTTATGATGTCTGTATGGTGTCACAGACATGTCAGGAAACTAGTGAAACAGGGACCTGTATCCCCTACTCGTGTTAAAATGTCATTGCTTAATTCCTACGAGAAGGGAGTGCAACTCCGTGTGTCATCGACTGCAATCTTGTGATCTGTCCGTATGGTTTCACAGACGCCGTCTAGACATGTCACGAAACTACTGAAACAGGTCCCAGGTCCCTGGTCTTATGAGGATTGGGTTTGGATCTTGTAATAAATACAGGTCACCCTCCTACAATCACCCGGTCATTCAAGGGCCCTAGGCACTACACTGACACTTGCCAGCACAGATATAGCCCGTCGTGTGGGAGAGACTAGTGTGGTCCTCTCCCTTCGCTGACATGTTTGAAAGTGGCGCCGTGAGGCAGCCCCGACCGCATATAATTATACGAGTCAGGTCAGTATAGGGGGCGCTGCGCTGTGTACCTCCTCTGGGTGGAATTTACTCAGGATATGCTAGATTGGCCGCCACCTCTGTCTACACTCTGTTCCAACGGAACGGATTCTCACTCTCAGACCGAGTAGCTTTCTTTATTTTTGGATTCTTAAAGCTGAGATACTCATTATGAAATATTCATAGCTGACAAAATTGATGATAAAGTCTACATTTATGCTTATTTGATTAAAAATACACACAAAAGGAAATATAAACATAGAAAAATGGTTTCAAGAGTGAGTATTGAATACATTCTCCAACCATAGGTCCAGGTCACATAAAACATTTGCTGGGAGAGTAATAGCCTGGAAGCCTGGCCTAGTTAGACTATAGGCCAGGTAACGGGTTCCATTTTTATGGTGCATTATTGGTAACGCTGTTGCATTGTGGGATTGCGCCACCTTGGCAGACCCAATGCTGGTTCCCGGGGTATCTGCTAGGGGACTCGGCGGAGATATGTTGAAAATCACTTGTAAGTTTCGTATTCAACCGTGGCGCCCCCTTGTCGTAGGCGTGTGTACGTGTGTTAGGTAGCCAGCGGCGTACACAGGTGGCGGAACCCAGCCAAAGTTGAAGGTCGTGCCAGCGTGACGTCAGAACCCGTTACCTGCCCCTTATTCATATGGGCAGGGAACCAGTCTAGGAGAGTAAGAGATACATACTACAGTGGGTCAAGGTGGCCACGGATTTAACACGACCAGAGCTAACGTAGTGTAGCTCTGGCGGCCAGTGTAAGGGGTTGCCAGCTGGAGCAGCCATTTCTGGAGGTGTGACTGTAAACGTGAACTACAATGTCTACACTGCAAGTCATGTTTCATCCTTTGTCACAATGTCTCCTGAAGTCCCAAATATTACCAATTATAGTTGTCAAAACGTTCTCACCTTGTTTTGTCCTGTGTATTTGTGTGAAATTCATGCTCCAAAAACAACGTAATCTTTCATATTCATAGCGGAGAAATATATGCGACTTATCAACATCAGAAAAAGGAAATTAAAGCGTGCCCTTTAAAAGAACTTAACCCTTTAAGGACTGCTGCCTTGGATCCAGCTACTCCCATAAGGACGGATACTGGTGGCAGTCTGTCTGGCTACAGGACGGCCACATAATAGTTAAAACTGATATCCAAGTTTGTAATCATGCAATATGATACATTATCGTAAATATTTTATTTCTTTTTAATAGAAATACTAAATATGATATTATATCTACATTTTCTGAAGATTTCATGAATATTGCTCTATTATTTCTTTGTTAAAACATTTTTCTTAATATTGGGACAATGATGCCTCAAGGCATCATGCGTCTTTAGTGCGGTGATGCCTCCAGGCATCATGCGTCTTTAGCGTGGTGATGCCTCCAGGCATCATGCGTCCTTAAAGGGTTAATGAATGCTGAAAAGTAGCAAATAACTTCCGATATATAGCAGTAATACAATTTCTGATCATATTATATGATATTTACATGATATCGGTCTTTGGGCAAATTCAAGATTGTGGAACTATGTGAATTGTGCAAGGCTACACCCAGTCACAGCCATTTTCGAAAGTTCTGCCACCTGACGGTTACTTTAGGAAGTATGTAACATCAACAATAGGCGCAGCCTATGTCGAATTTAAAATCATTGGAAGTGAACATTTACAGTTAATAATTTTGGTGAAAGGTGGATAATAAATACAATATTAACTGGTTTTAGATTTAAAATTTTTTTTTTAAAAAGGCAGCATGCTCCTCTGGGCATGTATACAGTCGTTTGTATCTGAAACCAGTCAATACTGTGTATGTACCCAGCTGAAAATAGTAGCCGACTGGTGCAAAGTACACCAGTGCAAGGTCCATTTGTCCCACCTTGTGAATCCCACTCAAGGCAAACCTTTTAGTTGTTATTTTCTATAATAATGGTTTCCACACAGAAAAAGAGGAATAATAATAGTAAAATTAATAATGATAATAATAATAATAATAATAAAAATTATGAAGATAATGAGAAACCATACACAGATATGGGTTGTGGGGCGAAATAATCTTACCCCCAAGTTTTATTGATAAAAAAAAAGAGGGAGCCACCTAAGTGAGGGTGGCGATACGTGTGGTATCAATGGACATAAAACCCCGCTTAAGGGAAACCCTCCGTTCCGAGCCAAGTGCCCCCTTAAGCGGGGTGCCCCCTTAAGCGGGGTGCCCCCTTAAGCGGGGTGCCCCCTTAAGCGGGGTGCCCCCTTAAGCGGGGTGCCCCCTTAAGCGGGGTGCCCCCTTAAGCGGGGTTTTCAGTCTGTCAATAGTTATACAATAGAGAATACCTACATAAATGAAAGAAACACTAGTTATTGGGTTAAAAGGGTTATTAATAACACATTCTAAGCAAATCAATACCAAATAAATACCAAATAAATATGAACAAATACACAAATTTAGAAAATAAATAGACAAATGATACATGTATTTACAGCATCCAACACAGTTCAAAGAACAGTTTCACCGTCCCAGGAAGGCATCTCCAGGAGGTCCAGGAGGTCCACCTCATTGAAGGGGGTGTCTGGGGGTGAGGTCCGCTGAGGTATCACACCTTCAAAGCCTCCTACCCGCCCTGAGCCGCCCACCACTAACCTGTAAGCGGGCTTCTTACCTGGCACCTTCAACAGGCGCTAAAATCACGGGTCCTAATATCCACTCACTGTGGCCCGCCCAGACCCGCTAGAGATGTAGGGATTACCGTTCAAACAACACACTCCGGCCGCCCGTGCCCTCCCGGGAATGCTTAGCTATTGTTCTGGTGGCGACAACTGTCTGTCGCGTATACAAACCAGCAGCATAAACACAGATTTTGTGATAATCTGGAATGTTTTTGATAAGATGTCCCCCCAAACTGTCCCCTTACGCGGGGTTTTGAAGCATTTCTGTACCGAAAAACTGTCCCTTTAAGCGGGGTTTTCCCTTAAGCGGGGTGTCCCCTGATATTAAATATCATCAAAATTTCACAATAATTAGAATCGACTAATCCATATGACGTCAGCTCAAACTACGCCATGGCCGTGGCGTAGTATTCTCACATTACTGGGGTGATCGTTGAGTATTTTTTCTAATGTTATTCCTATAGCTAAACTCGTACCAGGTTACTTATCAGATAGTGGTACACCACCGGGTGTTCACATTACTTCACGTTGCCCGGACAGCGCCCTGAAGGCACACACGTAGAGGCCTCATCTTATCAGAGGTGATATTTCATTATCCATCGTATACAAAGACTCAGTAAATAACAATCTGTTATTATGCATATTATGCTTATCCTAATCATTTGTGTAGAGTATTTGCAGGCAACTGTATGACTCATCCATAATTATTAGAATACTATGATTATTGTAAGAATAATATTTTTATAACATATATATATAAATGATTTATTGCTCTATCTACAATTGTGCTGTAAAATTGTATTATCTCTAAATAAGGTTCTGTGTGTATATGATTATCGTCGTGTGACTATTTATGTACCATGGGAAGGTGGTAGACCGCGACTGAACAGTGTGCAAACTGACCCAATACATTTTTTTTTAAATTCAAAAACTGTTTTATAACCATTATCTTAACCACCGAAATGAGAACAAGTAAGGTGAGCTGGGAAAATAAAATGTATTAATTTGTTATTAAGATTGTTATGTTAATGTTTATTCCAAGTAATGGAGAAGCACCAATGATATAAAAACTGACATGATTCCTGTACAAGACAGTAGTATTGTGGTTGATATAGAGTGGATCTAGTGGTAGACCGCTTTACAAATCTGATTGCGAACCTTGCCCAATGTAACAAATAAAAAACAATCGCCAATATACGGTGACGAAAGTGGCAATTTATCGTAAAACTAGATGAGTTTTAATCTTGGCCACCGTATGCCTCCAGGAACTCCTACCCCGTCTCCTCAATTTTAGATATTACGTGATAACAATTCTGTATGCCACTAGTGGCATATAAAACTCTGTATGCCAGTCAACGTGGCATACGGAAACTAAATGCTTATTTTTGTCTTTTTTTAAATTTGATTCATTGTCACTCTCAATGGATGGGTTTTTCAGTCACAATATCGACCATTTACAGATACATTGGTTTACATAGCAAATCAAGTGGTCCATTATAAAAAAATAGAATTACAAAAAAGAAGTTTTTTAGTAGGAAAGTAGAGAGACAAAAGTACACTCATAGAGTGGTAATAGTAGGTATGAGGTAATGATGAATGTTCATTGTCAGTTCATATCTGCTGAAACAATGTTAAGCCTATGTGGTTTTATATTAGGGGTAGGATAAATGTGATGACGTCACGGAAACGTGTGGAGAATGAGCACTGCTGACCCAATTTTTTTGTACAGAGTAAAATGAGTCCCAGATACAAAGACGTCCATCAAGCTGAAGATACCCGTTACAAAAACGTAACTAAGGAATCACCTCAAAGAAAGGCAAAATGTCAACTATACTGCCAACCTGAAAATGAGGACAGCTTTGCACATGTGTACAGATTTAATTAAGTTTCAAAGAAAGTAGTGTTGTCCTTAATCCTGTCTTTAGAAAATAAACTGTGTTAAGGATGTTTTAGATTCAACTTTTAGATATTACTGTGTCGTTCGTATGAGAAATAAAAGGTTGTAGCCCTGAACAGTGTGCTGTAAGAATAACTGTATTTTGTGAAACTATAGTTATGGTGCCAATATGGGGTAGATTTATGAGTAAATCTACCCCGTATTGGCACCATTACTATGGTTTCATATTATTATATACCTTAATTCGGTCTTAACTTGCTAAAACTTACCGTAATGTGACGTCTAAGTCACTTTTTACAACTCGCAAAGACGATGTGTACATTAGCAGACATGCCGGAAGTTGACAACCGGAAGTGATCACAGCGCAGGCGCGAATACATTATACCGCCGCATAAATTAACGCACGGTCACCCTGCTACGCTCGATCGTCCCGTCGGACAGCTACACTCAAGCGGTGCAGTGTCTGACAGGGGTTTTGCATTTGTTGACATCGACGAGTTGCCCGCTCGGCCTGTGAACGTATCGAAATCAATATTTCTCGCATCTCTAAGCTATCTAAAGTGTATCCCGCGAATCGTACTCGTTTTCTACCTCGAAGTTTGATATATTTTCACACCAACTCGCTCCGTGGATACTGTACTACGCCACAGAACTCGCAAAGTGAAGGGATCCGCCATTTTTGAATCCTGCACCTGGAATTTTGTTGTCAGACTCTCGTCCAATCAAAATGTGTTATTTCTTCAAAGCGTGCAATCTGTAGCTCAAAGCGTGCAGGTAAGGTTCAAAGCATGCAATTTGTCACTCAAAGCGTGCAATCTGTTGGTATCCAAGCAACCAGTACAACGATTCACGGCATACAATGCATTCTGTGTACGATAACTGTACCCCTAAGAGCAGTACGTATTTACACTGAGTTAGTGCATAGGTATATAATAATAGTGCTTTATCATGAGATACTAGGGAACAGCATCTGCACTATCACTGCGCGAAAACCGCCAGTTTATATATGTATACATCCGGCGTTTATAGGTATGATTTCGCGTATACAAGGTAGTCCTATTTTTCGTTGTATATACGCCTCATCTATAGGCGTGTAAAATGTATACGAACTGGTGGTTTTCGCACAGTGTATAGGTTATACGTAATATAAGTCATGGACATATCTGATCTGATCTCATCCTTAGTATTTTTGTCCAATAGGGTTAACATTGGGAACTTGTTTTCCATCCCTATTGAGTATCGCAGTCCGTTCGCCATGGTCAACATCCTGTGTGTTGTCATTTTCAGGGATGAGATGAATACAGAAAGCAACTCGTTTTGTTCAAAGTCATGGTTCTCCAACTCGTTTGAATGCTATGCTGTTGCCTCGTTTATATCACTCTGCATCAAACTCGTGGAGAACAATGACTTTAACCAAAACTTCCTTTATTATGTATTTGCTTAATTCCTTTATTTAATCTGGACATACCAGTACAGTGGCTGTTCTGTCTCAGTATCGAATGTACAAAGTTGTGATAGAAGTGGTGTTACTTGGTAAATCTTCTGTCAGTAAAAGAATGCTCAGCATAATCGATAGGAGGTGCCATATTGATTGATCCAACGATCTATGGTTTCATTTGTTTAGTGTTTACACTAAATAATGCCTAGCCAATGACGACACACAGTCAAGTCAAGTGGTACTAAATTCAAGAATCGTCTCCCATACTCGTCTAGTGTAAACGCCGGGTATGATATCAGTGTAAGGTGTAGCGGTAGATGCAGCTGCGATATCCAATGAGATACTATTGCAGTGTCTTACATTTCGTATGAGTTAAGTCGCCCTAGTATCGACCTATCTTCTCAGAATACTGCGGTCCTCATACATCATTCATTTCTCTCCTGTGTATGTATTTATATGACAAGGCAGGTCCTTTTATCTGAAAACATCCTCCTTCACTTAACATAAGACGCCTGCACTCTTTGATAGCCCTGCAGTGAATCCTGGTACTCCACGAAAAAAACCCAGCTCCTTTAATCCCACAGAAGGCCTAAACACACTGAAGGAGAAACGACAGGATTTAGAGAGTTTTTATTTTAACTTTTTATCGGTCCGATTCGCTGTTTACGGAAAACTATGGTATTCCATCGTCCCGTTACTACACACAATGATGAAACAGTAATGATAATAATAATGATGATGATATTAATAATGATGATAATCACGATGATAATAATAATGATAAAAGTGATGATGATGATGATGATAATAATACTAGTAATAATAATATTAACGATAAAGATAATAATAATAATAATGATGATAATAATAATGATAATAATAATTATTATAATGATAATAATGATAATAATGATTATTATTATAATAACAATAGTAATGAAATAATAATTATAATAATAATTATAATGATAATAATGATAATAATAATAATAATAATAATAATAATAATAATAATAATAATAATAATAATGATAATAATAATGATAATAATAATAATAACAATAATATTAATTTGAATTGTAACAAACGGATTCCTCACTTCTGTTCAAGGTCATCACCATTGAAATATTCCTCATATACTTTGTTACATGGACCAATCACATCACTGCAATTTCTAAATATTTTGATATAAAATCAACAATTATAATGTGATACTGCTGCGACCGATTTTATTCCCAATATCATTTCAGCGATAAAGTAGTCAAACAAATCATATCAAACATACTTTTTTTGAGAAATCTAAATACATGTAGTGATTAAAGGAATCAATAGATTCAATTTCAAAGTTGGCGTTTTAGAATCAAAAGTGTTTGCTATATTTATGTAATATTTTTTCTTCCATTCAAATTATTTGTTGACAAATTGCAATTTCTGAATTTTCTTTTGTTGCTATTTCTGGCCTTGAGTTGGTTTGACACTGATCTAAAGGGGGGCGTCCACCAACTACGACAAGGCTACGACAAGAAATATCCAATCGGCGCTTGTCGCAGCCTTGTAGTAAGAAGGGGGGATTTACGACAGGGTTGTCGGGGTGTGTCGTAGACATCGCTGGTCCCCGTAAAAAAGACGTCCATGGTACCGACACACTACGACCGTGGTATCGAGGAAACCATGCCACTCCCCGACAAGGGTCCACTCGTAGGAAAAATCGAACATGTTTGATGTAAAGGGGGGCGTCAACCAACTACGACAAGGCTACGACAAGAGCAGACAAGAAAGTTCCTATCGGCGCCTCGTCGCAGCCTTGTCGTGAGAAGAGCAGTGTCGGGACAGCGGTGTTGGGGCGTGTTGTAGACGTTGCTGGTTGCCCTAAAAATGGCGCCCATGGTTCCGACACACTATGACAGTGATATCAAGGAAACCACAACACTCCACGACAAGCTTCCAGTCGCAGCCTGTCGTGGCCTTGTCGTAGACTCTTGTCGGGAACTAGGGTCCACCAACCACGACAAGGCTACGACATGCTTTCCAATCGTAGGCCTGTCGTGGACCTTGTCGGAAAGCCATTGTCGTAGCCTTGTCGTGGTTGGTGGACGCCCCCCTTTATCGTAGCCTTGTCGGAAGGCTCCCGACAAGCTTCCAATCGTGGCCTTGTGGTGGCCTTGTCGTAGACTCTTGTCGTAGCTATATGCCATAGCCATGTGGGAGCCATGTCACAAGAAATGGATACCCTGCTTTATTGACTATAATTTAGATATTCCGCTGCCATAATTATTATATACCGGTGCACGAATGTCTTATTTATACGCACTAGCAGAAAAAATTCCGTTCGGCCGCACCATGGCGCAATATGTACATATTACTACCCTCCGTACCACGTGATCTGTTTACACGATGGGGACAAAAAAATAAACAAACAGAATGGCCGTGAACTAGAGATCAAGTTGAATGTTTGGGATTCATACGTGCCCTACTGTAGGACGAGACCTTGAGACAGTGAGTTGTAAAATGGAATTTTTAATGATTTTTTGGTATATAAAATAATAACGAGACATAATGAGTGTGACTGAATTCCATCTGTTCCTCGATATTTTGGACTTTGTGAGTATTTTCGACCCAAATATATCTGAACAGATTACATTCAGTCACACTAACCATGTCTCTCTGTATTACTCACTCACACGCTGTTACTCCGTGTGGTTCGGCGTACTTCGTCCTTTCCTCAGAGAAACAAACTAGTTTCGTGACACCAGGCCTAGACAGACATCAACAGCGGCACCAACAGTGCAAGCAACAGCGGAAAAAGACTAGCAAATATCAGAGGGTCTGAGTGGCCAATCTTCTTTATATTTGGATGGATTATAGGTTATATGTACCTCCTACTGGTGTGAAATTCCGATTTGTGATCTGTCCATATGGTGTCACGACATGTCACGAAACTACTGAAACAGGTCCCTGGAGCTGGAAAGATCGCTCCACTTTATTTCTACACACACCCCTCCCCCACCTTAACATAAAATGGACGGGCCCTAATCTGAGACGGCCATTCCGAGGAGAGATTAAAAGGTAAGACGGGTAAGAGATTACCGTCAGGGGAGGTGGGATTATGTAAGGTGACCGAGACTGTGGTGGGAGAGTGATGAGTTGGGGCTCGTCTTACACTGTCACCACTCTCAGAGCAGATATCGTGAACAGTAGGAAGTACAGTAAAACCTCGCTCCTGGGACACCTCGCTAATGCAAATACGTAGAAGAAACGCCGTTTTTTACGCCAGTGTGACTGGGGCATGAAGGGGAAAGCCCGCTTAAGGGACCAATTTGTTCGGAATACTTGTTTAGTTTATTTTAACCCCGCTTAAAGGGACACCACGCTTCAGGGCCACCCCGCTTAAAGGGCCACCCCGCTTCAGGGGCCACCCCGCTTAAAGGGACACCCTGCTTCAGGGGCCACCCCGCTTAAAGGGCCACCCCGCTTCAGGGGCCACCCCGCTTAAAGGGACACCCTGCTTCAGGGCCACCCCGCTTAAAGGGACACCCTGCTTCAGGGGCCACCCCGCTTAAAGGGCCACCCCGCTTCAGGGGCCACCCCGCTTAAAGGGCCACCCCGTTTCAGGGGCCACCCCGCTTAAAGGGACACCCCGTTTCAGGGGCCACCCCGCTTAAAGGGCCACCCCGCTTCAGGGGCCACCCCGCTTAAAGGGACACCCCGTTTCAGGGGCCACCCCGCTTAAAGGGCCACCCCGCTTCAGGGGCCACCCCGCTTAAAGGGACACCCCGCTTCAGGGGGCCACCCCGCCTAAAGGGACACCCCGTTTCAGGGGACACCCCGCTTAACCCTTTAAGGACGGCTGCCCGGGGCGGAGCTACTCCCATAAGGACGAGTGCTGGTTTCAGTTTGTCTGACTAGAGGACGGACACATAATAGTTAAAACTGATATCCAAGTTTGTAATCATGCAGTATGATACATAATCATATATATTTTATTTCTTTTTAATAGAAATACTAAATATGATGTTATATCTACATATTCTGAAAATTTCATAAATATTGTTCTATTATTTCTTTGTTAAACATTTTTTGTTAATATTGGGACAATTATGCCTCAAGGCATCATGCGTCTTTAGTGTGGTGATGCCTCAAGGCATCATGCGTCTTTAGCGCGGTGATGCCTCCAGGCATCATGCGTCCTTAAAGGGTTAAAGAGACACCCCGCTTGAGGGGACAGTTTGCTTGGAACGAAGGGTGTCCCCTTAAATGGGGTTTCATTGTACTAGGTTCCTCAATTGAACCAAGATAAATTGTCTGACATAAACGCTTCATGTGCTTCTTGGGTCGACGCTGGCTAACTCAGTGTTTTACCGATTCCGGAACATTGATGTACCTTTATCAGCAACAGAGGGCCAGTAATGGTGAGCCATCCTAACGTAGTCGGCCCAAGTCGGTAGATGGAAGACAGCTAGGCAAGGGTCAGCCAACGATTAGTGGAACCACCTGCTCGAGATGTCCTTTTGTCTCTGACGAGTTGTCGTTCGATGTTCCTAAATCGGTCGCCAGAAGTTTATCAATATGCTGATAAGTCCAGTCGCTGACAATGGGACGTTGGTAAATGGCCTTTGATTGGATGGCCGACATGGGACGAGGTGTTACGTAATTTGTCTGTGACAAGTTCAATGACTCCTACTCGATTTGAGAACTTATCGTTCAACCCTGAATCGGTAGATGTGTATTGGGCTTTAGACTAGATGATTATGGCCGACGATTCTGGCATTAAGCACCGCCTGACGACTATCAGCCATAAAATGCTAGAATTCGTCTGATATAAATCCCAACCAGGTGGCGACTGCAGATCGTCTGATATATTACGTCAGATTTCTCAACGCGGCACCACCACGACTATTGGACACTCTCAGACAACAGCGACATAAGTATATCTTTTTCAAATTTGGTCTGAGAGTGAGAATGCGTGGACACCACCAGGATTTAATCACACGAACCCCTACGTTATAGTCCAGGGCAGACAGGGGTGGATGGCCAATCTATATCAGGGCCTTGTTTTTTAGTCACGATATCGTCGATCCACGATGGCCTAAGATCGTCCCTTGAGACAAAAGCAAAATGGCCGCCGTGCTATAGACGGTGTCGTAGCCTGCAGCCTACGATCTGAGCTCAAATTGTCGGCCCTGACGACAAGTATAGAATTGTCTTAGGTTCTATCAAACTTTGTGTCAGAACGGAATGCGCAATGGGGCTTCCCGTTGGAATAACGCAATGAGACTTTAAGACGAGTAGGGGTACATATAACCTATAATCGTACCAAATATGAAGAAGATCGGATGAAGCAATATGCCGATATCGGCGTTTGAATTTCGTCATTGCAAACGTCTGCTCTGTTGGTCGCTGTTCTTTTTCACTCTATTGCGGCGGGGTTTCGGCTGTTCTTTTTGTCTCCCCCCGGAGGCCGGCGGGACACTGGCCACCAGAGCAGTATTTGCTATGACAAAATTCAAGCGCCGATATCTTCGGAACGGTGTGGCCTTTTTCCTTCATATTTAGTACGATTATACATTATATGTATACCTTACTCGTGTAAAAGTCTCATCGCTTAATTCTCACGGGAAGTGAAGTTCCGTGTTTGCTACGACTTGTCCATAGATGTCTTAGGGCTAAGACACATTTGGCAACAATTTCCGCTCTGCTAGGCACCGAGTGTCGTGACTATAAAACACATTTGAGCTCTCTAGATGTCGTGGCCACCAAACATTTGTCGTAGGTTCTAAGATCGTGGCTCTATAGCACACTGACGCCTAGAAGATGTCGCCAATAAAGATTGTCGTGACTAAAAAACAAGGCCCAGGTGTTGACGTTCAACGCCACCTAACGGTGCGTTGGTTAGTTATGCCGTTGCTCGGACAAACACGGCCGAGTCCGGCCTCATGCCCATAGGGACACATAGCTATCACACCTAGAGTGTGAACGGTAGGTGTAATTGCAGGATTGTTGTATTTATGACAGAATAAACTGCTGAACAAAACTAAGGTATTGTATCAAAGAATCTGGGCTGTCTAAGCTTCATAGATGATAATTGTCTTTGTTTTCCCTTAGAAAAAGATAGCTAGGCCCGCCGTTGTATTATCGTGTATTCAGTTTAAGTGTTCCTGTGTTATCTAAAGTATATCTAAAGTATCATTCAGGTGATATGCACGCATGCCACACCAAACTGGAGCTGGACTACCATAGAATACGAAGCAATTTCTACAATGTCTCTGGGAATAATATACATGGGTATTATAAATGTATTATGCTCGTACACTCAATTATCCAATAATAAAGAATAAGTTACCCGGAATTTGTCTGGCTGACGGCTTGCATAACCAGGCAGATAAGGCGCGAAACCAGCCTGTGAAAAAGGCAGCAGCTGGGGATCTCTGCTTGGAGAGTGGCGTGAAAGAGGACCACAATCTCCTCCCCTCCTCTTAGACACCCGCCAGACCGACTTTCCACCTGCCGCTGATAGTAGATAGCTGCGGCATGCACTTAGGTGTGGGCCCGATACGTGAGAGTCTACTGTATAGATAGAGGGAAACTATGTTCCGGTGAAAGGAAGTCAAAGTTACGAGGTAAGGCTTGGAAAAATTACTGCCCAAGGCCCTGGCCGCGGGCAGTAATTTTTCCAAGCCTTACCGAGTAATTTTGACTTCCTTTCACTGGTACTTGGTTTCCCTATTCCTATATACCTTCAAATGTGGTTTAATAAGAGACAATCTGATTGGTCTAAATGTCAACCTTGGGTAGTATACGGCAACCTTGGGTAGTATACCAACCTTGGATAGTATCAGATAGTTACTCCACCCCCCAGAGCGTGGTGTAAGCATAGAGTGTACAGCCATAGGTATATAGGAATATCTGTAACTCGCCGATTACACTAGACGATTCTGGCCGGCGATTCTGGCATTTTCCGCCTCCTGGCGCCTTTCTGCTAGAAATCGTAGACCTGGGAGGTGTTTTTAAAACTAAGAACAATAAAAGAATTTATCTTATCGTGGTCTTTGTTGCATTTTCGTTACCTAAAGTGATCCCCCTTTATAGAGGACAGTTTAACAAGACGATCAGTGAAAATATCTTTATTCTAATTTTTGAAAAAGGTCACAAATTTGCATAATGAATACACAATATTACCAAGATTTTGATCTGAGTGGCCGTATTCTCCGCGTAGTTGACGCTTAGTAATACTCTGAGCGATAGCGAAGATATTGCGTAGTGTCAAGGTAACTAAATCTACAACGTAATGTCGTATTTATTACTCACCTTTCAACTAATTATTAGGAAGAAATCTGAAGGCTCCATAGGCATAGTATGGAGATTCCGTATTAGGTGGGTAATACTGAATACATTATAGACATATTTCAGATAAATATGACTCTGAATTAACTTTAGGTTTATTAATGATGCACAAAGTGAATTACTCAAAATTCACTGATCTGATTATCTTGTTAACGTTCTTGTTGTTTACCTAATTGGAGCCTCAGAAGAAAATCTAGAAGGATAAAACATCCCCAAATATAACATTTTCCAGGGCCAGTGATATTCTGTTGGGCAAGATGGCGAGGTCTAACATCCCCAGCGGAAGCAAACTGATACTTCTCAAATAGAAATCTTCCCTTTTTTGTTGTCTTTTTCAGCCTGCTGAAGTGGTAGTGCTCAGATATCAGTTACGATCGAGGGAGAGCAGAACATGTGGATGTTTTGCAAGAGCTACACAGTTCTCAAGTGGAGCCGATCCGGTGATCATGACGGGTCTTTAACCTTGTATCTCTTTACTACAGAATGGAGACATATCTGTCGCTCCTGTTCTCATCTAGAGAGTAGAGTCGATCCATATGGCTGAGATGTACAAGCCGGGGCTCAGACCTGGGCCCTGTTTTTCAGTCACGACGATCGTTATGGGCGACGTGCTTTTGCTGTCAGTGTATTATAGACACGACACTATAGTGAACAAGCGATATGTCGTGAGTGTAAGTGTCGCAGGGTATGCAGACGTGTTTTTCAGTCACGACAATCGTGGGGTCACGTGACTGAAAATGTCGCCCAAAGTGTCATCTGTTCATGACACCTATGGACATGTCGTACAGAATGCGCAACTCCACTTCCCGTTCGAATTAAGCAATGAAATCTTAACACGAGTAAGGTATACAAATAACCTATAATCGTCCCAAATATGAAGAAAATCGGCTGCACCGTTTCGAAGTTATCAGCGTTTGAATTTCGTCATAGCAATCGTTTGCTCTGGTGGCCAGTGTATTTTCCTGACGCCTCCGCTAATTTATGCAGCGCCATTGAAATTGACTGCCATCGGGAGGTGGGAGGGTGACTGGCCACCAGAGCAGATGATTGCTATGACGAAATACAAACACCGATAACTTCGGAACGGTGCAGTCGATTTTCTTCATATTTGGTACGATTATAGGTCATATGTATCCCCTACTCGTGTTAAAATTTCATAGCTAAATTCCGTCGGGAAGTGGAAAAATCTTCTATAAACGCACAGTGATGTGTTATAGAACCTAAGACAGTTCTATACTTGTCGTTACGGCCGACACTTTTAGCGGCGATCGTCAGTGGCGCACTACGATCGTGTCTATAGAACAGCGGCCATCTTGTGTCTTCCAAATTGTCGTGGAATCGCTGGACGATCGTAGGGTATCGTGGGCCGACGATGTCGTGACTGAAAAACAGGGCCCTGAACAAACACATCTGGGCCCTGTTTTTCAGTAACGACATCGTCGGCCAACGATACCGTACGATCGTCCCGCGATTTCACGACATTCTGGAAGACACAAAATGGCCGGTGTTCTATAGACACGATCGTAGTGCGCCACTCACGATCGCCGCTAAAACTGTCGGCCGTCACGACAAGTATAGAACTGTCTTAGGTTCTATAACACATCACTGTGCGTATATAGAGGATTTCTCCACTTCCCGACGGAATTAAGCAATGAAATTTTAACACGAGTAAGGGATACATATAAACTATAATCGTTTCAAATATGAAGAAGATCGGACGTAGTGTTCCGAAGTTATCGGCGTTTGAATTTTGTCATAGCAATCGTCTGCTCTGGTGGCCTAACACCCTCCCACCTCCCGTGCACAGTGAATGTCGAGGTCACTGCATAAATTAGAGTCACGTGGGCGTAGGGGTACACTGGCCACCAGAGCAGTATTTGCTATGACAAAATTCAAACGACGATATCTTCAAAACGGTGTGGCCGTTTTTCTCCATATTTGGTACGATTATCGATTATATGGAGACCTTACTCGTGTTAAAATTTCATTGCTTAATTCCAAGGGGAAGTGAAGTTGCGCATTCTGTACGACATGTCCATAGCTGTCATGAACCAACGACAATTTGGGCGACATTTTCAATCACGTGACCCCACGATTGTCGTGACTGAAAACACGTCTGGACGCCCTACGCCTCTTAGACTCACGACATATCGCCTATTCACTAAAGTGTCGTGTCTATCGAACATTGACGGCAAAACATATCGCCCATAACGATTGTCGTGACTGAAAAACAGGGCCCTGATGTTCACTGACTGTACAGGAAATCAGTACTTTGATAGCAGTTATTACTATATACCTATTGGCAAATGTCTCACATTTACTGACCAGTAGTACAGATTCCGTTCGTCACTGAGTGACGAAAGAATATTCATACGTCCCTCTGTACCACGTGACCATTTTCATGCTTTAAAAATAGTGAGTATTTAATTGTAAAATGGCTTTTTTTATGATTTTTAGGTATATAGTAATAAGGAGACATAGTTAGTGTGGCTAAATGGAATCTGTTCAGAGATATTTTGATCGGATATATTCACCTCGTTCTGTTGTCTCTGAATAGATAAGAGAATTAATTACAAATAATTATAAAGCCCTCGGAGATTATCAATAATTAGTGTTTCACAGATTTTAGAAGGAGCCTTATATTTTCGAATCTTCTTAGACAATGGCCTTAGTCCCCGGAAATGATATTTTGTCAACGGACCCCTGTCATTTCAGTTGGTCACTTCGGCTCCATTATGACGTATGGCTACACACTGTATTTCACCCCTGGTATTTCTTCTCCATAGACTTAACATTGGGAACTCATATCCAACGCCCATTGGATATTTAGGAAAATATCCAATGGAGGATTATGTCACAAATGTTAGCCTATTAGTCAATATTAAGGGTGAGATAAATTCAGAAACCCATTCAAGTTTAGGGTCAGAGCTCGATCACATCTCGTTTAAATCGCTAAGTAATTTACGCGACTTCGCCTTGTGAATTGCTACGTGATTCAAACTCGATGGGATACAGCTCTAATCCTAAACTTTCATAGGTTTCTTCTATAGTATCGAATATTGAGAATGAGAAATTGATCTGATGCAAGAAGTATTTTATAACTTATCTCAACTGATATTTATGTTAAGGCCACTTAAAAAAACAAACTTGTTTCTCATCACCGCGCGCATCAGAAAAAACGATTTTAGAAGAATTTTTTTTTTTTTTAAATAGATGAACCTTGATAGAAATTATGAAAGTTATGTGTATTTAGTATCAAATTAAAGCTCCTGATGTCAGGGATGCATTAAATGTATAGCCAGTAAAAATCTGGAAACCCCGCGTAAGCAGACACCCCGCATAGGCAGCCACTTTGGCCCAGATCTGAGGGTGTCCGCTTATTCGGGGTTTTACTATATGTCTCCATCTTTGATATAGCAAAAAAAAAAAAAAAAAAAAAAAAAGCGCCCTCGTCATATTTTTCATGGCTTGGTAATGAGAAACAAGTTTGTTTTTTGTTAGTGGCCTAAACGAAAACGCGCATTTTTATAAAACACATAGAAGACTGCTTGATATGTGAAATTACTGTTCGTATTAGAGTTTATTAGTAGGAGACCCTCTGTGTTGTGCTGCAAATTATCTTGAGATATTTATATGACCAGAATGTATTTGATGTCAATTTGTGCGGCTGGCAAAGATTAAATTTGTGGAAGTTGATATAATTGTGGGGAACCTTGATAACAAAGCACTATAAATGGATACATGTATCACCATTGGGAATACGTTTTTTTTCTATTATGGATAGTTATTCTTAATACTTTAGGTAGAATTATATGAAGAATTTCACGATGACTTTGCTGTTTTGATAATGGAACTAAAGTAGCATAAAGGAGCAAAAAGATTAATTCCAAAATATCCAACCATTACCTTCTGATCTGTTTTTTTAAAAAATATTTTCTTTGATGTGACTCCCCTTTGGCATCGGGTCACTTTAGCAGTTATCCCACAGACTAAGAACAAAATTAATGAGTATTTGGTCTGTGTCCTCGTTCGCCATCGAGTTTGGAGTGCGTAGTAAAATATAGAAACAGGATTCCTGTGTCTGTAAGTTTCCGTATTCCGAACTTGTTTCGCCGGACGTTTTAACCGAGGTCGTAAGACCGAGGTTTAAACCTCCGGAGAAACAAGTTCGGAATACGGAAACTTACAGACACGGGCATACTGTTTCTTTATTACTATATACCTCAAAAACAGTAAGATATTCACCTTATTTAAGATGTATAAGCCATTTCAAATCTAATTTGGGTACACAACACTCCTAGCGTAACGTGTATTACACCCCCACCTTTAAATAGCCTCTAGTACTGTCAGCTCTCACCAGATGGCGTTTTCATGCTTCAAAGCACTCTCCCAGCAGGTCTTCCGTGGTCCTTGCACTTACTTATCTCTGCTGCAACCCAATTGCTTCATTTGGAATTAAAAAAAGCGTAACCTGTCAAAGTTATACAGGTAGAAACATCTCATATGTTATGAGTTGGAGGAAAACTGTCAGTGTTAAATCAGCTCAGACCCTTCTTCAGCTCTAAACCGCCGCAGGTTGGTGCAGAGATACAAGCAGCCTCGGAAGTAAGGCTCAGAATCTATGTTTGGAGAGTGGTTTCAAAGTATGACGTCAGCATTGCTAACGTCGCGACCCACGGCAGCATCAGATCAACAAATTAATGTTTCGGCCGCCCACATATAGGTGAACAACGCGATCGTATCTGGATTTCCGTGAGTTGACACAAATTTTGATGTATTTACATAATTTGTCATTCCCCAGTCACACTGGCGTAAAATTCGGCGTTTCTTCTACGTATTTGAATCGTTGGAGACCACGTATTAGCTACGGATTTGGAACGTATTTGTTTGCTTTTCTTTAATGTTTTAGTACGCTTCTCAACGTTCATCAACGTTCATCAACGCTTATCTACGCTTCTGTACGCATTGTGGCGTTTTTCGGCGCATTCCGACTTTCCTTTACGCATCTCCGCGTATTGCGGCGTTTTGCGGCTATTTTGAGATTCCAAAATGCGTAGAAGAACGTAGACGTGCGTACACGAAAAAACGCCGTTTTTTTACGCCAGTGTGACTGGGGCATTAGGATTATATGTGGTCAGAAGTGTTTATTTCTTGTATTTTGCTGTAAATCACGATGTCAACGGTCGAGTCGAGGTGCTGCTCAAATCTGGCCGCCATTATCCATCCGCTAAGACCTTAGGCGTAACGTGCATTACTTCTCGGCAGTGCGGAAACCGTAGTTACCGTATACATAGTAATGTGTTGCATTTACGTTAGTTACGACAGTAGGTATGTAGTAATATGAACGAGGCGATAGCCGAGTGAATATTCTGAGGTACTCCAAACAAGAGTCTTGTATTTAGATTGCGCATATATATCTAAGTGTCTTTCATCTGTGGGACAAGGCTACTGCAGATAAGTCTTTCTGGAGTGTGAAATCTTCAGTAAACTATATCGACAACTATTAAACCGTAAATCATCTCCTCATAGTGCCGAACTAGGGAAAGAAATTGTTTCTTTTGTCATTAGAAATTCAAAGGCGAGACTCAAAGCACTGCGTCTTGGCGACCCGTGAGCTGTTCTGTGAAACAGTAAGATGAGCTTTGCCAATCAGAATGAGCTTTTCACGGCATTAACCTGCTGAATAATACACGACAGAGCCTCTCTCAAAGTAGGAAAATCTACGGATTATGCTTTTGGATGTGAGAAAGATGAGCCAAAAGCTCTGAGGTGATGTACAACATGATAAGTAGGATACGTATATGTAGGAAGGTGTCGGTGCACCCCTCTCATAAGATCTCACACAAGTCGTATTCGTTATTATCCATCGTATACAAAGACCCCATTGAAAATGTATGGGGACTCCACCACCACCACCCATTATATAAAACCGGTCAGATACCATAACTGTGGTATACGGATTCAAACCTGTGGTATAGACCCTCTTCACACTGGCGCCATCTTGTAATGGCCGCCTCAGTAGATCGGACGAAAACGAGGCGAGCCCTCTCCACTCAGTCCAGACTATTGATAAAAACCTAGTGTTTTCTAACTTGAAAGATGGAAATCGCTCTCACGTAAAAAATAATCGGCCGATTTTTATAAACAATACATTGTTAGAAACCTGAGACTTGGGCCTATCTGTGGATATATATATGAAATACCTGTGATATGAATAAGATTTTCAATCAGAGATTAAACATCGCAATTGTTTATGTAAAAAACACTAAAACATTTAACCTTCCTGTTTTCACAGTGATTTAATGAAAAATCTATCACGATGACCTATAGAAATAAACATCCTATCTTATTAGGCATTTCAAGATGATTAAAATGATACCAATATTACCAGGTTGTGATAGATATTTCCTGAGGTATTGAACTAATAATGTATCAGTTATTTGTCAGGAAATTTGGGAATTTGACAGCAAAAATCTCAGTTTTGAACCTATAACAGGAAATCTTAGCCAAAACATAGGTGTATGCCAACGAATAGACCGGAGTCTTAGCTTTCTAAAAATGCTTTATTTATAAAGATCAGCCTGTTATACACAAAGCCAGAGTAATTCACATTTTTTCAAGTTAGAAAATAAGTTTTTTGTTCCAAGGTACATATAGTGCCTCACACAATCTAATACTGTCAGACCCAATGCTCCATTATCTCAGGAAATATCTATCACGACCTGGCAATATAGGTATCATTTTAATCGTCTTGAAATGCCTAAAAGGATGTGATGTTTATTTCTATATGTCATTGCGATAGATTTGTCATTAAATCGCTGTGAAAACAGGAAGGTAACATGCTTGTGTTTTTTTTTACCAAAATAATCTGGATGTTCAATCTGGGACTGGAAATCTTAGCCAAAACATAGGTATATGATATTATACCAACAAAAGGGCCCAAATGTTAGCTTTCTAACAATATTTTATTTTAAAAAATCGGCCTGTTATTCATTATATGACAACGATTTACACTTCTACAGTTACTCTGTGCTTATGGGACTGAAGCCATGCTGCCGATACAGGTGAGGGCTTGCCTCGTTTTCGATTTGCTAGTGTATGGCTGGTTTCTGGCAAGCGGTGGCTAGCCACATGCAACCAGCGCAACACATTCTCTCTGCTACAGCAGCGCCACCCTTATGTGCAAGAGGTGAATACGGCCTCAAAACCATGGTATACGCGAAAATAGTCCCTTTGTGCTATAGAGCAAAGAAATAGTCCCTATTGTTGTACCTTTTTATATGGCAATAACTGGGTTTAATTCATTGGAGAAGATGGATAATAAATACAACAAACGATGGTTTTGAGGACAGGCGGCCGTAAACCACGAGAGGTTGACGCGTAGTAAAACACGAGCGCTAGCGAGTGTATTACGACGTCAACCTCGAGCGGTTTACGGCCGCCTGTCCACAAAACCATCGATTATTGTCTATGTTCTCTCACTTCGCTGTATGGAGAAGAAATCTTAATGAACTAGGCTTAGGGCATTGAGAATCCACTGGCCTGCCTCCCGTGTTAAAGACGTACATCAATGCAACCAAAGATTCCTATAATCTCAAGTATGACACCTAGCGGGAATACTGTGTGCCAGTGGATTCTCAAGGCTCTAAGCCTAGTGTGTTAGGAATTCTTCTCCCATAGAGCGCAGTGAGAATCTTCTACAGATTAGGACTTAGAGAGTGTGAGAACTTATGAGAGGGGTGCACCCAAGCCTTGTTTCTTCTTGTAGATTTATGGGTGAAGCATATAGTGAGGGTGTATACTGATCATTTTATTTACTAATTAAATATCTGTCCATCCCCTAAATCTTCCCCAATTGGCTCCCTACAAAATCATATGATAAAGTAATATGTGATAATGTCATCAACAATTTAAGACCTACTTGGCAGTTGTGCTAAATTATTCCCTCACCATTACCCTTAGTTGTACTTAATCATTCTCTAAACACGATTCCCTGATTATTAATGCTACGATTCCCAGTTCTATGAATAATTGAATATGGAATCAAATTATCGTCAATTCCCGATAACCTAAGGTTAAATCTCTGTATCCATCTAAATTCCCAATACAACGGGTTCTTTTCATCCAAATACCTTTTACGTCTCATAATGATTTTTTCTAATTTCACCACATCAACATATCTCTAAGCATAAATTAGGGAAATTAGTTAACCTAATTGGGACGGCTTATCGTACCGCGTTACTGTCGGTAAATTTATCGCATGAGCTCGCAGAGCGAATGCGATAATTTCACCGATAGTAACCGATAGTAACAAGGCTTCAGATCTTTACAATGTGGTGGGGAAGGATAAAATCTAGACGTCACCCGATTTCATATGATTGTCTACATGCCTTTCGTTGTCTTCTGCTCCAGATATCACTCAGCCCTGCTTCGTGATATCATTCCACAAAAACAACTCATGCCATATAAGCAGTCATATGAAATTTTGTGAGGTTTCTTGGTGTTCCTCAACACTACAATTTCCGTTCTTATTCTTCAGACGAAGAATTGGGGATGGCCCTCATGGTAAAGTAGGTCAGGACGCCAAACTGAGCCCACTTTTAGAGAAAATTATCCTTTTCTAAACAGATAATCTAGATTGAAACTTTACTGATTTTGATCGTATTATTCTGTATTTGCACTGCGCGAAAACCACCAGTTTATATATGTATACACCCGGCGTATATAGGTATGATTTTGCGTATACAAGGTAGCCCTATTTTTCCGTTGTGTATACGCCTCATCTATAGACGTAAAATGTATACGACCCGCATATAAATGTCCCGCACATGATATTTCTCTTCGCATACGCTTTGCGGCAAATACAGCCATTACGCTGACATATAGAAGTGGAAACGTGTCAATATACAGCCGATACATGCACTTACACGATGGCGTATATATATGAATAAACTGGTGGTTTTCGCGCAGTGTTGGTTTAATCTATTATTTTGGCTTTATTCTCACCTTAAGGAAATAATAAACAGAAACAGTGTTGCCTCAGACATTTTTATTTCTAATGTAGAGACACAGAGCACGTTCCAGCGTGCGAGAAAATATTTTCCAATTTTAATTCATCTTCCTAGAAACACTCGCCGAAATAGAATAATCCGCTATAGAGCGCATAATCAGAATTCCTGTTCTACTTTCACTTTCTTTTGACCAGCACACGTTTTCGCTAACTCTCGAAATTAAATGGACCAAAAAAAGATCAGTAATATTACGAAAATGCTGGCGGGAGCTTGGTCATAAAACGCCATCTTTGTTGCCCAGAGCAGCGTTGAATTTGCCAGAAAAAAGACGGAGTTAATATTGAAAAGGCGCCTTGGAACATGACGCAACGCAGTCAAGGTGCTATTTGAGAGACTCCCATTGGCGGGCTTCTTTGAGCCTCACACATCGTGCGAATGATTAATTTCATTAGCACTTCTTTCGCACTCAAATCTGATACTGTTAATTAGTTAGGACAATGCCGAGTTGTGGAACTACTTTTTAGGTCAGAGTCTGTTTAGGTTTTCGGCGGAGGGCGCCAGGTGTTTGGCGGTGCTTCGCCGGCGAATGAAACGATCAATAGCGCATGCGTGGTTCGGTCCTTAGCAGACGACATTTTTGGGAAATCCATCAAATTTGGCCAAATTTGACTAAATATTGATGCAAACTGCGCAGCGTTCCTCGCGTAGCAATCTCTAGAACTGGGTCTTAAACTGCCAGCACGCCATTTTTATCCCTCCGTTGTTCTCTGAGAAAAAGTAAACCAGGAGTGATCTGTTTTCCCTCGTTCTAAAGTTCAACGTGAATATTTTACTAACATAACCGAAAAAATGTCGGACATCATGAAAGCGAGGCAAATATAGTGACTAATGCGTGTTGGGCGTGTTTTATAGGAAGCTCCCCAAGTTGAACATGACTCAGCAAATGTTTGCGATTTGTGCAAATCTCACTGAAAAAACAACACCCGGAAAGGCCCAGTTTCGAGCGAATATTACACTACTCAGAGCTGCATCGGTTTCCCTTTTTAGGGCATGGCTAGATGCGCTGGGTGTCCTTTGAAGGATCCACCTCGGGAGCGACCACATTATTCCCAGTTTGAAGAAGATTTTGCCAAACGGACCCCGTTCTATGAATAGTAAATGCCACCTTTCTGAATTCACGCGGAATTTCTATTTTGTTATATTTAAGATTTGAATCTTTAGGGGATCAGAACCAGAACAAACACAACATATGGGGATTCTCTTTGAGTGGAGGGCGCTTCCAATTTCCATTCATTCTACACGCTAAAAACAGATGCACATTCAGGGTTTGAACAAATGATAAACCGTCGATGAATTCCTGCCTGGTTTTCAATTCTCGATAATGAAGTTGAGAAATTGAAGATATGTTCCCACGAGAGAGGAGCGTGTGAACCTGGCCTAATTTGAAATATTGAAAATTAATTACGCGGGTGACGAAAGAAAGCACCACAGGCGGATTAAGTTCTGAGACATTTGTTTTTGCGCACCTCACAAGTGTCCTACTCCTCTCTGTGATGAGAGCCCCGTGTGTCGACTAACGCGGATGATACTAAGCGCATTTCTGGTCTGAAACTGCATGAATATCTGCAAAGTTGTCAATGCCGCGAATTACACCAGAAAGCCACATTATTATATACATGTGGTAGTATATTCTACACATACCGCCCGCTCCTACCAATGTCGTATTTATATACGTACAACACCTAGGTGACGTACGGGGTATGTATGTGGCGTACGGGGCTTGTACGGCGGCGAAATCCAAAAACTCGCCCAGAAGAAAGGTTAAATATTGGATATTTTAATGTATATATTAATACGAAAACAGGCATACTGTGTAGGAACGGCATAAATACTTGGTAAAATTGACGATAAAAACGAACCTCTGCCTATAAAAACGAACCTCTGCCTTCGGCATCGGTTCGTTTTATCGTCAATTTTACCGCATATTTATGCCGTACGGCCACAGTAACCCTGTTTCCGTATATTATATTTTATATACCCGTGGCCGTATGTCCTACGTGTACCCTCTGCGCGTATTTGTGGCCGTACGTCACAGTGTGACGTATACCGGGTACAGCCATCCAATCAACATCAAGAGAAGGTACATTTCGCCACTTTATGGCATATAATAATACAAAAACAATCTGACTGTCTTCGTACGTCAAAATAATAAAGTAATTGACTATAATTACCCCTCTGGGATGTATATGATCAATAATTTTACCCCGGTATTTTCCCCCATAGGCTTAACATTGGGAATGTGTACTCCACGGCCGTGAAGTTTGTGTACCCAATACTCAATGGCTAATTGAGGGATTCATTTTATCAATAAATAATGTTATAATTCTACCACTTATATGTTTCACGAACGAGGAGAGTAAACCAGTTTTACAAGTTTATCCACAGGACTAACATCAGAAAAAAAGACTCAACAACCATCCCCGTAAAGTGACAACACTACGCCTTGGCCGTGACGTAGTGAATGTGAGATGACGTCATATGGATTTGTTAAGTATATGCTAATCATTCTGATATTGTGGTGTTATTTGATATCATAGAAAGGGGTAAGATAAATCTAGATCCGAATCATAAAATACACAATACTCCACGACCTCGGAAGTGCCACGTTCGTCATCGAGGCGAAACAGAGTAAAGCCTGATGCCCATCTACCGATTCAGGGTTGAGCGATTAGTTACCAAATCGTATAGGAGTCAGTCAACTGGTCGTAGGCAAATTACGTAACCTTTCGCTCGACCGGCGGACATTGAGGAGATGGGGTGCTGGATATTAGTCCTAAGCAAATCTGTCTACTAATCGGTGGCTCACCCTTGCCTAGCTGTCCTACATCTACCGACTACGGCCGACTCCGTTAGGATGCCTTGTCTAAGACAAATTACCGCCCATTTGTCGCCGACAAAGGTACATGAATGTTCCGAAATCGGTAGATGGGCATTGGGCTTTACTGTGGTGTATTGCAATTCTCAAAGCAATTCCATAAAACCACTGGTTTCGTTTATTTGAGGGATAAAGTATAGAAAGGTGGTTGTTCACCACACCACATAGACATAATATGAGAACGTCTGATCTTTGATATAGCAGTAAATCTACCACCAGTCTGAAGGAGGAAGGTGGTGTAACCAACGGCGTAACCACCGAGCAACCAACCCTATCCACCCCCGGGACGTACACCTGGGGCCGTGATTTTGAAACAATATCCGCCACGACACTGAATCTCCATAAGGCTGAGTGTGCGCTGCGGGCTGGAGGGGAGGCGCATGATTAACGTGGGGAATCGGGGAAACACCACACCTTCCATATTTGATGAGGCGTGCATTAATAGACGGATGCTAGCGCTGATAAGCTGCCCTGGGTAAATAATCACAGCCAACCCTGGATGCAGAAGCCTAGAGACTCGCAGAGTTACAATTGTCTGTCCGGCTAAAATAAATCCACTCCCACCACCCACCCCCTCTCTCCGCAACCTCAATCGCAACCCTAGATCTGGTTGTGCTAGAATCCCTCCCTCCCCCCTTTCACACACACACACACACACACACACACACACACACACACACACACACACACACCAAGTTAGAACTCCCATACGCCTTCCAGAGGTTACTAAACTCCCCATTTTCGCCCAGGGTAAATACAAGTTCCACTCGCGACTGACTGGGCAGACCACGACCATATGAACTATAGTTTCCCCATTTATATTTGGAGAACCTGAATATAATTTTAGTGTAATATGTAGAAATAGCTGAAATTTTGATTTCTGTCATCGGATTTCCAATTTGAATAATTATTTTTAAAAACCCGTTAAACTGGATAATTGTGGGTTATAGTTCAAGGGTCTATTACCATTCAATGTCGGCAACCAGCGAACACCGGAACTTGTAAACAGACTGAATTAATTTAAGGGATACCTCAATAGGGTCTATTCTGGTGTCATTTTCCCCCCGCAGTGGGGCGCCACCGGTGACGGACGCCGAGGTCAGCGTTCACTGTGTCTAACGCGACAAAATGGCGGCGGAGGTCGCGCGGGCGATATTAGGGGGCGGTGGGCGATATTAGGGCACTCAACGCCAAGTCGGAGTGCATAACTCGTCGGCGTCTCGCTGGTGGCGCCTGGGTGCACATCGCCATGAAGGTGTCGCCGAGTATCAGCGGACGCCCGGTCGGCGCCAGTCGAGTGTGCTATTCGTTTTGACAAATTACATTACCCGATATCCTTTGCGGATTGGAAACGCCGCGTTTCCGGGCGCCGAACCACTAGGGGGCGCCACCGGCCCCCGCTTCCGGCATCAGCGCGCGAGCTCAGCGCCACTCCATTAGCGGCGGGCGGTGGTGGAACTATAACTGTGGAGTGGTGAGGCGTGGGGGGGGGGGGGGTGTAGCGGGGAGGGGTGTGAAATATTGAGGCCCGGAATATGTATAATGGACGTAAAGACGCACATGGGGAGGAGGATAGATTTGTGTATACATGTTCCCTGACAACTCGCTGAGACGCGAGGTGCTTTCAGCGCCACCTGGGGAGAGGAGGTTCCGGAGAGGGGCTAGTTCCAGGTCTGGCCGCAAGGGGAACGCGCGGGGTCATTTGCGTCAACAGGAAGCTGGTTATGGATGAGTAGCGGGTCGATGGCTGTACGGTCTGCCCCGCCGTATCGGATATTTATACCCGCGCGCCCTCTAGTGTATATACACGACTGCGCATGGCGTATTCCCCAATAAAATAACAAATGATGAAAAGGTAAATAAAAAACAAGGTATAAAACAGATGTGCTCAGGGATGTGGTGGTAATATCTGTCATGATTATAAATTTAGGAGTGGTTTAGTTTGTGCGGAAGCTGATGTCACAAATTGTAGTTTACTGTTGCTCGTTGTCAGAGAAATGTTCCACGTGAGAGAGAGCGGTCATTATTGAAATGCACAAGAATATACCTATGGCCACACATACTGCCCGCTGCTACCCATGACGTATATATAGCCGTACGTCACAGTGTGACGTATGGGGTATGTGATCACGTTTAATAGCTAAGATTTCACCATTTTTAGTATATACATGTAATAATACGAAAACTGGCTGACTGTCTTAGTACGTCAAAATACTTGGTAAAATTATCGATCTGATCAATAATTTTACCGCATATTTTTGACGTACGAGGACAGTAACCCAGTTTCCGTAAATTAAATTGGCCGGGTCATTAAAACCAACTAAACCTAACTAAAAACTAGAGCCACTTTACTGACTGTAGGAAAGAATTAAACTACAAATCAGCAAAGGCTTCTTCATTTTAAACTAAGGAAAACATGTCGTACATTGTACTTAGTTTATTCCTTTTTAAAACTTATTAGTCACAGTCCAACAATGCAGTGTATGTTAAGTGTGTTTCAAACAATGATTTACT
Source organism: Alentia gelatinosa (assembly GCA_950022655.1). Lineage (NCBI taxonomy): Eukaryota > Metazoa > Annelida > Polychaeta > Phyllodocida > Polynoidae > Alentia > Alentia gelatinosa. The sequence goes on from OX465590.1 coordinate 3,485,621, forward strand.
AGGGTTTTTTTCTTTTAGCTCTTCTGGCTGTATGTGCCAAAGTTTAATCGACCGGTTTATGTACTTAAAGTTGAAGTAAAAAAAAAGAGTCTTGATGATAAATTCATTAAAAATATAGACCCACCCCTCACACAGTGAGAGAACGGATATGTATGTGTGACAACAGTCGCGACCAGTCAGGTCGGCAGCAGGGCCAGTCAGGGGGTATAATAAGCCAGGTGGGAGGGGGTCTACAAGTCATTTATATTCAGCGATCACAACAAGTAAGAGGTCAGTCATGGTGGGCCGTGCCCATGGATATCCTGTAAGCCCAGCTTTTTCATTTTGGGTTGGAATTTTCCCGTTTCCCTTGTCTGGGATGGAATTTCTTTTTTACACTTACACTGCGCCATCAACCACATTCAGCTTTTTCATTTTGTGTTAGGAGTGGTGGGACATAACCAGGGTAATACACAGACAGACGCAGATACACAGACACAGATAGGAAGGGTATTATCTCTCTGAATTGTTAAATATGTTCAGATCGCTTTGTATCGGGATAATCTGTCCACTGTGACAGACCCTAGGATATATGGAATTTTGACTATTGGAATGTCATTATGGTTTGTTCGAATGAGTAAACATTCAATGTACCAAGAATTGATGGACTGTCTCCATCATCAAACCAGCCTCACAAGCTGTTTGGAGGCAGTATAAATAATGAAATAAAGAAAAATAAAAAAATACAGACATATATATACAGTATGCACATATAGATTCACACAGGTTGATATTGTGTGTGACAGACACACATTTGCTCACAGAGTCACAGCTCCAGTCACACATACACACAGGCAGGCCTGTTTCTACAGACACTGGTAGAGCACACAGAGAGTTATACAGTATAATGGCCCAATCGAAATATATAACTATACAGTATAACTTATATATACTATAACTTATTATACTCACTCTATCCATATGCCATGTTGTGTAGTTGTGTATTCCAATCTCACCCTACTAAATACAGCCGGGTACATGTGTTCACATTGAGACTCAGAGAGTCAGTGAAGCGTACACAGTGCTTACAGGGGTTTTATAGGTGGTCAAGGTCAGAAAGCACGGGCCAAGTGGGCGCCACCGGACCCTACCTTAGATTGGCCGCCACCTCTGTCTCCACTCTGTTCCAACTCAGAGGCAGGTATCATTAAACCCAATCTGTGTCCACGGATTCTCACTCTCAGACCAAGTCTTGTTTTTTACATGTGGGTTCTGAGAGCAGAAATACTTTCATCCAAAAGACACACGAAAGGAAATATGAACATTGAAAAATAGCTTCAAGAGTGAGAATGGACACATTCTCCAAGCATAGGTCTAGGTCAGATGAAAGATCTGCAGGGAGAGTGTCAAACACTTACAGCCAGTAGGTCAAGGCGGCCACGGATTTAACCCAACCAGAGCTAGCGTAGTATTGCTCGGGTGGCCAGTATTACCCTACCTCAGCCGAGATATGCACCTGTCAGCCCCGTTCCAAACATAACAGTCTATTTCTCAAGATTCTTTTTCGTTTGCCACGTTTTCAATGGTTACTGAAACTAGGAACAAAAAAAACTGTTCATCATTGATGAATGAGCGTGCATTTATGAATGAATAACAATAAAAGGTTTCAGTTAAATTCAGTCTATGGATAGTTTTCTGTAACCCATTTGCACCCATTCAACCCATTTCTGCAACCGCCTGAGTCTAGAAGCCAAACATATCAAGCACCAGTGGGTCAATGAGGTATTTTGGTCTCTAGTGATTGGTCATGGTTAGCTGGGTATGCCTCTGAGACCCTGATACACTGGCACCCTGAGACTTTCCCACTATCACAGTGAATGGCACGCAGATAGTGAAAGGATAGTTTTTTCTCAGCATGCTGAAAGTGTATGTGACCATTCTAATCTTTTATAGGCAACGTATATAGGATTTGCAAGCACGCTCTATAAAGCATTTGTGACTCGAAAGGTTTACTGGGAAACATAGTTCTGCCGTCTGGATTCCCTATGTGACAAACTAAGCATAGTTCCGCTGTAATTACCCCCTGTGCAACAACCCCCAGCAGTGGTAGATTTACTGCTATAACAAAGGCCATCCTTCTCATACCATGTCTATGTGGTGTGGGAAGTAAAAAAGCTCTAACCTCGGTAAATGTGTAGGGGTGAGATTTCTACCTGAATTCATCACATAGATTCGATCACCACCCTAGTGGTGTAAAAGAACCTTGAGAAAGTCTGGAAAGCACCTATAATGGTTGACTGGACGTAAAATCAAACCAAACAAACAAAAAAACCAAACCCTGTGCAACAAACAATGCGATACCTGAAAACTGGATATAGTTCTGTTGTTGGGATTCCCTACTTGACAAACTACACATTACCTGGCGACTGGCTATAGTTCTGCTGTTGCGATCTTCCATGTCACAAACTCCATATCACCTTGGGACTAGATATAGCTCAGCTGTCACAATCCTCTGTGGTTCTGTCCCGGCGTTTACACTAGACGATTTTAGGCGGCGATTCTTGGATTTTGCTCCACCTTCAGCTGTCAATGGCTAGAAATCGGAACATATAAAAAGTGTAAACGCTTGAAGAAACTCTTGGGTTGATGACTATTGCGGCCGATATTACGTCATAGAGCACCACCTTATGACTATAGGCTAGACGATCTACAGTCGTCACGCTTTTTGTCGTCTTGTGTACAAACGTAGGAAAACAATGCATTACCTGGATATAATTCTGTTGTCACGATTCTCCATGTAACAAACTATGCATTACCTGGAGACTCTATATAGTTCTGCTGTTACGATTCTCCATGTAACAAACAATGCCTTACCTGGAGACTCTATATAATTCTGTTGTCACAATTCTCCATGTAACAAACAATGCATTACATGGAGACTCTATATAATTCTGCTGGGGGCCATCCATAAAGTACGTACGCACTGAGGGGGGGGGGGTGGGGGGGTCCAAAATTTCTGAAATTTTGCGTATGCTCCTTCTTTGTTCTATTGCGTACAAAATCAGGAGGAGGGGTGGGGGGTCCAAAATTTCAGAAATTCTGCGTACATACTTTGTGGATGGCCCCCTGTCACAATTCTCCAGGTGACAAACGATACATTACCTGGAGACTCTATATAATTCTGTTGTGCTTCTGAGAGAAACAGATCAGCTGCAGAACTCGGCATGATAAAAAGCAGAAATGAGTGCGCACATTATTTTTTTCTTTGGATGTCACAGCTTCACGCGATTCGCCAGTAACGAGGCATGTAGCTACAACAATGAGGGCGTCTTCCTTCATTGTCTCCTGACATTTCATCTTACATTCTGCGCCTTAGGACTTGGTTTAATTCTCATTATTAATGTTTCTTTAATCGCGTGAAATGAAGTTGGATTAATTGTTAATGTCAAAGACCTATAGCTGTCTGTATTCCGAACTTTAACATACAATCAGAGAACATTTCGAAAATGTCATTTATTAATATGATTTTAATAAATTCATATTTTTGTATATAAATGTTCTTTTTATTTCCCCCAATAACTTGTGGTTATTCTAATAGCAAATGCCTTCATTTATTTCACAAATTCTCTGAGGCAACCCATATTTTACTCGAAAAATGCCAAATTGTTTCATTTTGTTCCGGAAGAGCGACTCCCCAGGGACAGGTCTGTTTAGCTAAACCTGTTTTTAATTTCGTCTTATTTGTAAATGGATAAACAAACAAAAAAGACAAACGCGAAAGCGAATTGCAGTATTTGACAGTCAGAAACAAATTTTATTGAGAATGCACATCACAAGTCAGCGGAGGCGCCAGAACCTCGCAATCACTCAAGCTTTATGAAAATATTAGTACTTTGTGGCACAGTCATGGGATGTAGGGTGAGTGTAGAGCACTTTATTATCCACCTAATACAAAGTGTCCATAGAAAACACATAGGGAGTTTGTATGGCGCATACAGATATGTTGTATGCTCCGGGTGGCGCATACGGAAAATAGTGCGTATGGAAAAATAGTGCATAACTAAAACGAACTGATATCGACATGCCACTTGTCCCGAAAAGGTGGATAATAAATACAATATAGGCTGGTTTCAGATAAAAGCGGCCGTATGCTCCTCGGAGTTGACTCTGTGCAATATCCTCGCATACGCTCGGATATTACTACACGTCAACTCCTAGGAGCATACGACCGCTTGTATCTGAAACCAGTCAATATTGTGTATATCATGAAACATCACTCTAAACATTACAAAATTTCATATGATTGTTTACGGACCATTCGTTGTCTTCCGCTACAGATATCACTCAGCTCCGCTTCGTGATATCATGCCGCGAAGACAACTCACACCATATAAACAATCATATGAAATTTTGTAATGTTTAGATCACACCATGTTAAGTCTATGGAGATTTATATGAGGGGTAAGATAAAGTTACACCCCGTTTAGACGTGGGGTGAGGATGTAATACAGTGACACCCCATTATACCTACTACAATGATTTTCTTCATAGAAGATATAGATTCGATTGGATAAAATATTTTAGTATAATCTTTAATACATCTATCATTTTGATTTCTAGTGATTATTTGAGGGACCACAATAAAGTTGTTTATCTTTTATATATCTATTTTTTTTACGTTGAAGATCCATTAAAGTAATACGAAAGAGTTGTTGGGATTTATTGATCATTGAGTACCAGAGGTAAAGCAATTCGAATTTTTCGTAACAATATGTTCACGTATTTGTATTTCTTATTCATTGATTACTTATGGTGAAATCGTGATGTAGTGTCTTGCCGAGCAGTATGTAAATACTCAACAAGTGTGAAACTGGTAATTCATTCAGTTATCAGCCAGGGAGTAATTAATACACATTTTCCAATTATGACGCCTTTTTTGTTTTCATTATTTGAAATGGATTTGTTGCTAGATGATTAACGTTGGTATCCTATTTGCACAAACAGCGTTGTATATGAAATACGGACACCTAGCATATGACCAAGAAATTTACCATATGGCCAAGTAATTTACTTCGCGTATTTCAGTAATGACATTTGGGAAGTCACCGTCAACTGACAAGATACAGCTCTGACAAATACAACTGGAGTTTATTTTGTACTTGATACTTAGGAGAAACTAAACGAGAGTTAGTCGAGTTGTTGCTTATTACACGACGGCAAAGTCGCGTATTACTGCGCGAGGCAAAGCTGAGTGCATGAGGAGCAGACCTTGCTGGAGTGTGATAAACAACAACTCGACTAACTAGAGTTTGGTTTAGAATTTATCCTACCCCATCTATAACACTTCAGAATATTAAGAAATAACATAAAACTCACCAAGATCTAGTGAACATTGTGTGACGCTCCATAATGTGTGCTTGTTGATACTCTCGATATCGCTCTTGTCTTGCTCGCTCATTGGTCATTTTTCACATGACGTCATTTCACAAATGTATCCCACTAGAGCGATAAATTTCATTTTTCTGCACACTCTTCAAAATACAGTCGGCCGATGGAAAGCCTATGGAGTTGGAGGGGTAGGATAAATCTTGATAGTGCCTTGTACAGTAGGCCCTCGTAATAAAGGGGATTATCTATTCAGCCGTGTCGTTATAATGAGATGTCACTGTATTCTTGTAGTTAGGTACGACACTCAGAAACATGATAATCAAAGACACGAAAACACGGCCAAGACTTGGTCTTTTGGAGGAAACGCAAAAGGGAAAACAAATCATCATTATCATAACTCCACCAACAAGGGGGTTATTTTCATTCCAAAAGCACGCACTGAAGCTGTTTCTTGGTATTATTGGTCAGTCAGAACATGGGGGTTGCTGGGAACATACAAATACCATTAGCAATGCGCTACACTTACAAACGTTCAAAACGTACCCCGAAAATCGTGACTAGTACGAACAACGTTTTAGTGTTTCATTTTCATTTCTCATTGAAAAAGGCCATTTTCCATTAGCAGACGAAAACGGCACCGATTATTTGAGATCCCCTAAAAGTCTGTCGGTGGTGGCCACCGACGTCGGTATCATAAAATCGGGGAGAGGACAATCTGTCCCTCGCTTCTCCTGCATTTTACAGGTCCATACCGATTTAATTTCCATGCTAAAAACTTGAGCCTCACCAAAGAAATCAAAATGTTTTGATTTCTACCGGTCATTGACTAAAGTCGGTCGGTGGTGGCCTTATTGTGGAGTGTTTGCTTGCAAAGTTATCGGTAACCATTTCAAGGGTTATTTCCATTCGCCGATTTTGCGTTAGTGTACTAAAAGCATCGGTCAGTGTTTCCCGACTACAAATCGATGGCGTTTAATCGGTCAATGTAAAATGGCCTTTAAACCATTGACTCAGAAGTCATAGCACCATTCTATGGATGTCTACATAATTCGACTCTTTACTATATACCCATGCCGTATATACTGTAAATACGCACCGTGTCGGCATATGACGTAAAAATACTGTACAGACCGCTGGTCCGTACACTAAAATACGGACCACCTTGCCATACACATTTATTAACATATCGGTTGTAAAAAATTAAATTAATGATTTTTCTTTAAATTTCGGGTATATAGTAAATATATAACGTCCCACCATGCATGTACAAGTCACAGAACTCGATGATAATTTACGGTTTGTACGGAACTCGGCATAAATGCCTTGGTCCGTACATACCGTAAATTACCATCTCGTTCTGTGAATTGTACAGCATGGTCAGGACGTTCTATATAAGTATCAATAGCTTAGCTTATGATTGTATTTGATAACGCTTTCATTACATGTAATTTGGTGATTATGTGAATTGTTTAAAATATAGTATTAGTATTGAATATGACCTGGGCATTGTGCAGGTATTGAAATAACAATGTGCTATGGTAAACCTGATCACATCAGGACCGACTAAGTATGAACACTAACACGTGAAGGCAGTCTTCATTCACTGTCTGAGACAGAAATTACTATACACCAATACCTCCAGTCTCCCCAACGATATTCTGAACATATTATTGACAATTCATGTATATAATTACCACCATAAACATATAAGTGATTATATATACAAACAAACACCCTTCATATCTGTATACACACATTTATATATATAGCTTCATTCCGAGTATTTACACCATAGCTATACAGGTACAAATGAATACAACGGTATCAACTTTCAGTTGATAGTTTCAGTCTACGTTCAAGTTAGTTTTCATTCAAACCCAGAATCAACGACGTGAAGAGAAAATGTCAATACTATCAAAGATTGAAGCTGGGGCCCTCAGGCACCCCTCTCATAAGATCTCACACTCTCTAAGTGGTATTCTGTATTCCAGTCCAAATAAAGCCACTAGGGCGCCAAGTACACAGTATTTCAGCATCATTATAGGAATCTGATGTGCGTGTTTGGCAGGCCAGTGGATTCTCAAGGCTCTAAGCCTAATCCGTTAAGAAGTCTTCTCCCATAGAGCGTAGTGAGAACCTTGTACAGAATACCACTTAGACGGTGTGAGATCCCGACTCTCTGGCTGTGTACGAGTCAGTCTTGGTTCATTGATATTCTAAAGAGGGGGGGTGTCCCCCTACTACGATAGAAATGGAAGACCTCCCGATGCACTACGACGCAGATTGCCTATCTCGTAGTGCAGCATACAATGCACCTTTGTATCGGAAGGTCATTCTAGTGCATTGCTGTACATTGTAGACCACGTTTCGCATTTCTTTTCGGCGCAATAAAATCTTTCATCTGGAATCTCAACAATATGCTCCCGATGCAAAAATTGTAGTAGGTGGACCCCCCTACAAACATGTAACTCACAGACCCAAGCCTTGCTGGAGGAGGTCATATATGCCCAGACAACCACTGCACGAAAACCACCAGTTTATACATGTATACACCCGGCGTATATAGGTGTGATTTTCGTATACAAGGTAGTCCTATTTTTCGTTGTGTATACGCCTCATCTATTGACGTGTAAAATGTATACGACCCGAGTATACATATACCACACAAGACATTTCTCTTTGCGGCAAATACAGCCCTCACGCTGACATATAGAAGAGGAAACGTGTCAATATAAGCCAATACATGCAATTACACGATGGCGTATATATATGAATAAACTGTCGGTTTTCGCGCAGTGCACTGAAACCACCCTGTTTACTGAATATATACACCTCCCATATTGATATCAGGGCCATATATCACCTCTCAATGCTATATCCTAGTCTATATCAATTGCCAACACATTATTCACTCTTATTCATAGATAACCACATTTTGCATGCAAAACATATGTCTCCACATAATCACTCACCTTTTTATCATTCTCACATGTTTGTTACATTTTTTTGTCATATCTCTGATGTTTTTTTTTATTTCATTGTTTTTAAATTCTACACCCCTACTCCATACAGGCCAAGCTAGCGGCTACGAAGTCACCTAGAGGGCTTTACCCCGACTCGACTTATACCGCGAAGCCTCGGGGTCAAGGTCAAAGTAAACCGGGGGTTCTCCCCCAGTGTCGTCACTCCGCTTCGGAGGGTTCGGGCACTCGTAGATGTGGCTGCGACGCGGGGCGTACGATAGATCGTACGACATGCCGTGCGGCGGCGCGCTAAAGTCCTGACCGCGCATGTCCTCGCCGCCCAGGTCCATCATGGCACTTCCGGTTCCGGTTTTGCTGGTTCCCGAGGACGTGTGCGTGCCATGTCCGCCCCGACGCGGGTCTCCGCCCGCCGGTCCGTGCTTCAGCAGACTCGGGTAATTTGATTGGTGGTCCCGGTCTATGACGTCATCAGTCTCCTGGTCCACGTGATGGTGCGTCTGGTGACACCTGGTGGAGAAATAGGGAACCATTGTAGTGATATGATTTCAAGGATTTTGTGGGGTTTAGAACAAATTTTTGCTGTAAATGAGTATCATCTAATTTTCACCGTAATTTGGTATTCTCACGTTGCGAACCCATGTGAGATAAATAAATAAATAAATAAATAAATAAAACGCGTATTTTCAGCGGCAATGGAAAATATTTTCAAAAAATCAAGAACAGTTCAGACTTTATCTCACCCTATCACAGGTTGATTGGCTAACGTTTGTGACGTCATGGCCCATTGAGTATTTTTTACGTTACTCCATTGGCGTTGAGTACGAGTTCCTAATGTTAAGTCTATGGGGAAAAATACCAGGGGCGAGAGATAAAAATCCATAAAAGGTCATTTTACTGAATCTCCACACTCTTGTGGAGCATTCTTTTCTAAGAGTCCTCCATCATTCTGTCTTTTTCCATATTCACTTGAAACAATTCGTTTACTATATTTTAAGTCAATCTATATTCTAAGTCTTTAACTTACGAGCTATGGTCTTCGAAGGCAAAGTATTCATGACTTTATCCAAAGATAGAAGAAAAAGATATTCAAATTCTATGAAATAGACTGACTGGCAATATGCCAGTAGTACATCTACTAATGGTATTCGGAGAATAGTCAGTGAGAGTGTGCTAATGGATGTAAATAAGAGGAGTGTGCCGAAGGTAGACTTGCTCAAGTCTTTGAGTATGAACATTCATTAAATGATTAAACACAATCAGAATAAAGTTCATTATAGTAGGTATCCTTTTCTGACTGGCCCATGAATCAAGTCTTTGATTATGAACATTCATTAAATAATCAAACACAATCAGAATAAAGTTCATTATAGTAGGTATCCTTTTCTGACTGGCCCATGAATCAAGTCTTTGATTATGAACATTCATTAAATAATCAAACACAATCAGAATAAAGTTCATTATAGTAGGTATCCTTTTCTGACTGGCCCATGAATCAAAGACTTGTTCAGTAGGAACAGAACCTCCTGTATATGTCTCCCAGTTTCTGCTTGTAACCCTACACCTCACCCTACCCTTCCCCCTCCACCTCCTCCAGTTCTCTGGCCGCCTGTGTTGTCATAGCAATAAAGTTCAGTCCCGAGTATCAATCTCCCAGTAGATATCCTGACCAGTAGCCAGGATATCTGTATGGAGAGTGTTGGGAATACTGGAGCTAAGCAGCGCCAGAAATCCAACACCATTACCGATTGTACCAGTCCCTTTATTATCCATCCTATACAAAGCCCCCATTGAAAATGTATGGGGACTCAGTAAACCACTACCCATTGTATAAAACCTGTCAGATACCATAACTGTGGTATACGGATTTAAACCTGTGGTATACGGCCTCAAAACTATGGTATACGGGTAAAATAGTCCCTTTTGCTATAGTGCAAAGAAAGAGTTCCTAGTATTATAACATGGCAATTACTGGGTTCAATTTATTCGAAAAGATAGATAATAAATGCAACAAACGATGATTTTGTGGACAGGCAGCCCTGTAAACCACTCGCTAGCGCTCGTGTATCACTACGCGTCAACCTCTCGTGGTTTACGGCTGCCTGTCCACAAAACCATCGATTATTGTCTATGTATCCAGGCGAGGAGGGGTGAGGTAGGTGGATGGGATGCAGGGACTGGAGCCAGTCTGTGTAGACGTAATAAGGGCGGGAAGTGATGGACTAATGACTGCGAATTGCATCTTTACGTATCTTAACGTGGAAGTATCGAGAATACAAGTAAATCACAGTCCGGGAGTAAGTGGTACACACATTAACGTGGAAGTATAACTTGTGACTGGAAATCTTTTGTTTCTTTTGTCTTATCAATATTTGAAGCAGACGACAACCCTATTTCGTGGAAAACATCGCTCGGGCACACCAGAAGAAAGCTATTAAAGACCTACGCAATATGTTAAATGTACGATTCAAGAACTACTTTTGATTTAATGGTGCATTTAAGATAAAGCCTTGCAAGGAATATCTTAAGGATGCAGCCCAAATCACGTAAAATAATGGCATAAGCTAGTCTTCCACAAATCGCTGAAGCTTTCTTACCCATGGGTTACTAAGTCCGTATTGAAAATGTATGAAGCCACATTAAACCACTACCAATTGTTTATTATTGGCCGTAAACCTGATTTACGGCGTTTTGATACCCATTATCGGATTTCTAGGGAAAGAAATTATGATTTGTGACCATCGGTAAGGAATAAAATAATCGATGGATTTTCGACGGTCGGCTCTGAAAACTACTCGAGGTTTACTACGTTATACACTGGCTCTTTGTTATAACTGAGATAACTATGTAATATAAAAGAAGGGCGAATTCAGGAACAGGTCCCTGTTGTATACTTACTTTCTCCGACAGAAGAGAACCGAGGCGAGCAGAGTCGATCCGAAGACGATCCCGAGGGCGACCCCGATAGCCACAGCGATCAGAATACCTGCAAGTCATCAGTAAAGCGTTACCCCGGTATCTGCTGTTATCAGGTAACGGCTGTACATATCACTCCCATCATCTCATACATACATGTACACCGTGAGCGATAATATAGCATTTTATACAGAGATAAGCCATCAGTAAACCGTTACCCCGGTATCTGCCGTTATCAGGTGACGGCTGTACATATCACCCCATCATCTCATACATACATGTACACCGTCAGCGATAATATAGCATTTTATACAGAGATAAGCCATCAGTAAGCCGTTACCCCGGTATCTGCTGTTATCAGGTGACGGCTGTACATATCACCCCCATCGTCTCATACATACATCTAGACCGTCAGCGATAATATAGCATATAATACAGAGATAAGCCATCAGTAAACCATTACCCCGGTATCTGCCGTTATCAGGTGACGGCTGTACATATCACCCCCATCGTCTCATACATACATCTAGACCGTCAGCGATAATATAGCATATAATACAGAGATAAGCCATCAGTAAACCATTACCCCGGTATCTGCCGTTATCAGGTGACGGCTGTACATATCACCCCCATCGTCTCATACATACATCTAGACCGTCAGCGATAATATAGCATATAATACAGAGATAAGCCATCAGTAAACCATTACCCCGGTATCTGCCGTTATCAGGTGATGGCTGTACATAAGACCCCCATCGTCTCATACATACATGTACACCGTCAGCGATAATATAGCATATTATACAGAGATAAGCCATCAGTAAACCGTTACCCTGGTATCTGCCGTTATCAGGTGACGGCTGTACACATCATCCCCATCATCTCATACATACATGTACACCGTGAGCGATAATATAGCATATTATACAGAGATGAGCCATCAGTAAACCGTTACCCTGGTATCTGCCGTTACCAGGTGAGGGCTGTACATATCACCCCCATCATCTCATACAAACATATACACCGTCAGCGATAATATAGCATATTATACAGAGATGAGCCATCAGTAAACCATTACCCCGGTATCTGCCGTTATCAGGTGACGGCTGTACATATCACTCCCATCATCTCATACATACATGTACACCGTCAGCGATAATATAGCATATGATACAGAGATAAGCCATCAGTAAACCGTTACCCCGGTATCTGCCGTTATCAGGTGACGGCTGTACATATCACCCCCATCATCTCATACATACATGTACACCGTGAGCGATAATATAGCACATTATACAGAGTCATCAGTAAACCATAAGGCCTGGCATCGGGAAGCAAGATGGTCACGTCCATAGCACTACGATAGAAATTTAGACCTACCGATATGGCACAGATACAAAAACCAAATATCGGACACATATCGGGAAGTTGCAAAATCGTAAACATATGTCTACACATGCAAATCCACCATGCATCATAAGGGTTTTTTCAGTGCCTAATCAGAGTAACGTGGTCAACTGCCCCGATATTAGGTGACCTTCCGACGTGATTTTGATTTTTCATCGGGAGGTGCATATAGACCATATCGGAGCCATATCATAGTAGGTGGACGCTGGGCCTTACTCTGGTTTCTGCCATTAATACAGGATACCTGTGGCCGGGCGGTGTTTCGGTCTGCGAAACGGGCGAATTCGGTACGGCCCAGGGTACCAGACCGGCAACCGTGGTCCTTGCTGGCCACACGGTGGGCCAAACCTGACTTAACTATTTTTTTTTTACATTTTTATTGGGTTCGATTCATTGGTACAAGACCCCGTTCTGCCATCACTACCCTGTGACAGTGTTTCTTCAATAACTTTAGATCAAGATATTACCACTTTGTCACTTGTATGTATATTGAAAGTATAACTAGACAACAGGTAAACAGATGACAATTAAATATGCTAGTAGATTAACTATAAGTGGTCAAAAATGACGACAATTATACAACATTTATGATACGGGTGAGAAATGATGACAGGTCATAGTCGTTTAGCATTGTTCTCTTCTATGTAATACTGGGATTGTATCCCTTATACATGTATACAAAGTTCCCTAATGGTTCACATTCATTATGCCTTGCTATATATAAACTTCTCATATCTTGTTTACATAGTTCATATGAAGCAACACCCACAGGGAATCCTGTCTTGATTCCTCGTCAGGTTAATGCTCAGTCTATAGAAGGTACTACCAGATTAGGATTGGAATATATTGGAATATAAAGAGCATAAAGGGTATAAAGGTATAAAAGTATAGGGAGGTCAGGCGGTATCGGGCATACACAATGTTGTACAGTAACAGGCACTGTGGTCCATTACCATTAGATGACTAGGTTAGTAGCTCTACATAATCTTAATTTCTCCTTTTGATTTCTCTTTTGAATGATTGTTTCTGCTCCATAGCTCTCACATATTCAGGTATGTCATTCCATAGTTTTGATCCCCTGTACGCAGGTGCTTTTTTTGCAAATTCTGTGCGAAGCCTTGGTAGCTGGACCAAAGTGCCTGCCCTGGACCTAGTCATCATATCAGTATCCCGCTCTACCTCGCTCATTACTTTGATGGTGCTATGTATTCCTTTATTCGAGTAGATTCTCCTTCTTGTGTATGACAAGAGCAATCCCTCTCGTCTTTTTGTCAATAGTTGAATACCATTTGTTTTATGTAGTTCATCGACAGTGTGCACCCTGGGACCCACTCCCAAACAAACCCTCAGTGCCCTGTTCTGGGTGCATTGAAGCTTATCCTGAAGTTTCTGTGAACTGCAATTGTGAAGGAATGATGCATAATCTATTATGGGTATTATACTTTGCTTATACACTTTGATTGCCATTGTCTTTGTGATTAAATGCTTAACTTTTCCCAGTAAGAAAACTTGCCTATTTACTTTCTTGATTGTAGTCCTCAAGTTTTTTTCAAATGTAAGTGTGTTGTCCAAAACTACCCCAAGGTACATGTATTCCCTTACTCTCGCTAGTTTGGTTACACCCAGGTAAAGATCTGGAAATTTCAGTTTGTTTAATCTTGTTTTTGATGCAAACAACAGAATCTTGTAACTTTGTCGCAATCTCGTTAACTGTACTACCTTCCTTGTAAATCACTAAATCATCGGCATAAAATTTATAAGTCAAATTATGTTCTTCAAGCACTTTTGCCAGGTCATTTATATAAAAAATAAAAAGTAATGGCCCAAGCACCGATCTTTGTGGAATGCCATAAACTATCGGTTTCCACTCGGGGAATTCTTTACCCATTTTTATTCTTTGGGTTCTTTCGCTTAAGTAAGAATTCAGTAGCCGAAGGGTTGCAGAGGTAATATTGAGATCTTTCAATTTCCTAACAAGGGTCCCATGGTGCACACTGTCGAACGCTTTCTTGAAATCTACAAAAATTGCTCCTGTAATGAGTGATTTGTCTCTGTTAACCCTAACCCTTACCCTAACCCTGCCCGAACCTAACCCGAACCTTAACCATATCCCTAACCCTAAACTATCCCTAAGCTTTGTCCATCATGTCCAGGCTACCTGCTACTGAGACTGCTATAGGGCACAGAGTGATTGCTAGTTCTGCCATCATCCGCCAGGAAATTGTAAGATAGCTCCATTCTAGTCGGGGGACAACCACTGTTATCAGTTCTCAGATAAAAGATATTTTTGATAATTGGTCCCGCCACCTGGTGTTTTGGACGGCGTCGGGAAGCAAGATGGTCGCGTCCATAGCACAATAACTTTGTGCCCTATACGTTTACCATCATCTTGTTTGATAACATCTCAGTGTAGACTGTTATCAACAATCCTTTCACGGCAATAATTGTTTCATTCACAAAGCATGTTCTGGTCGTTGCACTTTGTTTTTGGATCAGAGCAGGAGAGTTCCCGGAAGTTAACCTTTGGTGTTTATTTTCAATAATTATGGAAGCCTTACCTTGTGTAACAGGAATTCTCGTTCCGAAGAACTTCTGAAGCCCCCACGTACCTAAAATAAAGAACTTGAAGTTAATAAAGAGCCTTTATAGAACAATTTGGGGAGATCTTGTGGAGATAGGTAATGATTCTTAGAGTCACATTTAATAAAATTGCGTATAACAGTTCATAATATAGAAATGGTGAGAAACACGAATTGTTGTATTGCAACCAAGATGACAATCTTATGGTGTGATATGCAGTATCAGAGGGAAACACGACGTTTCGCGCCATTTTATAGCACTTCTTCAGGAGTTCGTCTGCTCAGTATAACGTGATAAAAAAGATTTCAGTGGTAAAGAAATATGATTTACCGACCAGTATAGACTGGCTCCAGCTGAATTTAGTAAGAACAAAGAGCCAGAATACAGGCTTTGTCCCCCGACCACCTAGTGACTGCTTCATGAAATAACAATGGCTCTGTCCCCTATAGGCCATGAAGGCACATTAGGGACTATGGTCTGATCCAGATTCACATAGTGTTTCCCAAAAGAATCGTAGAAATTGACTTGTGCTGAATATCTAATTACTTTAAGTAAGCATTTATCTATCAATAATAGCAAAAGGAAAAAATATTCTCTGATATAACAGTATAGAAATATTGCATCATTTCCGACCGAGCCTTTCTTCTCCATTTTCTGCCTACCATGACAGTGCTTTGACATATGGGAGATATATCACAAAAATAGACTTTTCCCTACTTTTCTATTCTGATAACAAAACAGTCTATTTTGACTTCTACTATGAGTACAACAAAAGTTTAGGTATCAAAATGATTGTAAAAGAAATATCAACTTGCTTAAACTGGGTTATAATTTTGCTTCCATGTGGAACTCTATAGAATCTTCAATCACATTCTAGAAGTCAAATATTTTACCTAACTTTTGACATGATTTCTGAGAAAATACGTCAACAATGAAAAAAGATAAATTATGCTTTTAAATTCGAAATATATATGACAATAAAGCCCATAATCTTTGGTTTAATAAAGTACCTATTGCAAACCTGTATCTTTTTCACAGCCTAAGTTATGAGAATTCTTGTATTTTAAGTAAAAAATAACTAGTTTTCAGTCCCCAATACGATTGCACGGCCTGTAGCAACGCACAATCTTACTCCTGAAAAACAGTGACTGAGATAAACTACTGAAGCTCGTTGAATGCAATGCTTGCTATATTTGGAGACGGTATTTAGGAACTGTGCTACATTGGAGAGATAAATGCATCATATAAATAGCAACCATGATGTTTGGCTCAACTCATAAAGTGGGCTACCGAGAAAAAGAGTATCATTAGCCACTGAGTGTGTTTATACAGCTTGGAGTGGTTCTAATCTTGAGTTTGTTGATTGAGCTGAACACATCTGGCTGATAAATCCTGTATTCACTCACTTGCTCTTCTCAGAATTCTTCTTAATTAGTTTCTTGTTATTCTCAGCTAAGAGTACGTTTTAACGCACAATTATTCAGATTTAATAGAAAGTATAAGTAAGTATTATACACCTATGCCTTGAAATACTCCAAATACCACCCTCTGCTATGCAAGTGGTAGTTGAGCCGTACCACCATGCTGTGCTGGTATGGTGCCGTAACAGCATACTTTGAAAGCTCGATCTCATTGGTTAAGAAAATCAAGTGACCTATTTATGAGGCGATCAAAATTCAGACAAAGAAACAGTTTAAATTTAATTTACGAAATCGCGGCTAGGAACATCTTGCGTGGTGTGTAGCAGAAGACAACTTCCGCCCTCCCAAGTGAGTTTGATTTTCGCTTCGAAGTCGACACATTTTGGTGAGTTTTTAAGTATTTACAGGTATTTAGAGGTGTATAGTACAAGTGAAACTTGTTAAACTAATTGTTAAACTAATTGGTTACTTTCGCTAAAACTACCGCATGAGCTCGGAGGGCTAATGCGGTAGTTTTAGCGAAGGTAACGCGGTACGAGGAGCCGTCCCAATTAGGTTAACTAGTTTCAGCTAAGAGTACGTTTAAACGCACAATTATTCAGATTTAATAGAAAGTATAAGTAAGTACCTCCTCTGTGTAATAAAAATCTACTGCAATATCATATTCATGACCAGGTTTGGAAGTTTTGCTATTCATCCCTACCGATATTTTATCGGGAACTTAAGTTAACCGGTCGGCAATGCCATATTCTTGAATCGGCGGTCAAAATCGGTAGGCATAAAACGACCCTGCCGACAAAAACGGCACCGATTATTTGAGTTCCCCTTAAAGTCTTTCAATGGTGGCCCAGTTACATGATTTTCGCCAAATTATCGGTGCTGATTTCCAAAAGCTTTGCTGTTTCCATTCACCGATCATTCGACGGTGTACACAAAAAATCGATCGGTGGTTCCCCACTGCAGATCGGTGGGTAATAATCGGCCAGTAGAAAATGGCCTATAGACAGACTCAAGACGTATTCCATGGCTGAATTCATAGTTTTAAGTACTTGAGTCACACCTCATCCACTCTTAGCATGTTTGTTGTTTTCATGCCCTGGCCAGTCTTTTCTGAAATACACTTGTAAGAAGTCAGAGTAGCACCAAGCAAGAAAAACCTGGAGAAAAAGTTGAGGTTTATGGCGGTAGGGCGGTCTAGTATTACCGACACTGCAGCATGTATCTAAGAATACCCGTCACATGGGTCCCTGGTAACGCATAACGTGCATTCTAACCGTTTTTAATGATGAAATGTATAGTCAGCAGAATGCAGGTTTTATTATTCATCGTATACAAAGAGACCATTGAGAGACTTTGCTTGAATTAGAGGATATAGTAGAATTTTGTTCAAGAAGATATTGCTTAAGGTGATGATTATTGCTTATACCTCAGTGTGAATCAGGTATATTTTCTTTTCTTATCAGATGTATACTATGATTTCAAGGTATAAGACACTTGTATCAGGAATGAAACACTCTTTTGCTCAATGTGGCATTAACACATGGAGTATTATGAATATATACATATATACATTATATATATATATATATATATATATATACAACTGGTCAAGGTGGAGAGTACACATGTATGTTTATCGATTATATTATATATGCTTAAGGAAACAATGAAACGTTATGTTATTTGTAATTGTATAGTCAATAAAAAAAAGAGCATTGCTCATTATCCCCCCAAAATAATTTTTTTTTTTTTTTTTGCTAGACTCTCTAAAATCAAGCCACCTAGATGGGGTGTATTAGGGACCAAACTAGGCTAATCAACTTGGATATCATCAAGGCAGGGACTAATTAATATATGGGTAGAAAGTTATCAGATTCCGCTCTCCTATGATGCCTGGACTAATATGAGATCAGTTGTTTAGCCACGTCTTTAGAGGATGTCTGATGAAGTCCTCTTGATTGCTGATATAGAGGGCCCTGGCTGAGGATGCTAGTCCCAGATGTGAGGCAGCCTCTGAAGTTAGCTTCAAAGAGTTACATTGGCCAAAGGAGTGGCTTTGGCCGTCTTATTTATCTAAAGCAGGACATTCAGGCTAGCTTTATCACATCAGGCACTTGGCAATTTTACGACTTCTAAGCTGAAGCCCGGCAGGAAGCCATGAACGCTTACTCAGTGTGTACGTGTTTCCATTTTCCATTGGCCAACCAAAATGGCATCGATTATTTGTTTTCCCATAAAGCCCGGCGTCCACCTACTACGATTTGGCTCCGATATGGTCTACGATGGACCTCCCGATACAAAATCAAAATCGCGTCGGAAGGTCACCTAATATCGGGGCAGTTGACCATGTTTCTGTGATTAGGCACCGATGAAAAATGGGGATCTAACCCTGATGATGCATGGTGATTTGTAATGTCTATATGTCTACGATTTTGCACCTTCCCGATATGTCTCCGATATTAGCTTTTTGTATCGGTGCCATATCAGTAGGTCTAAATTTCTATCGTATTAGGTGGACGCAAGCCCTTAATGTCTCTCAGAAGGCCCGTTTCCATTGGCCGATTTCCCGTCACCAATCTACAGACAGGAACCACTGACAGACTGTTGACCCAAAATTGGTCAATGGAAAATCTGCTTAGATTATGTAATGTGGCACCACCAACCACTGAGTGAAAGGTTGATCACTGAGTGAAATCTACTCTCATTGCGCAATACAAATTCATCTGCTCATCAATTCAACTCTTAATTATGTTAAACCTTGTGGCAAAACCCATCGGCTCATCAATGAAATGTCTCAATTAAGGAAGCTTAAGAGGAAGCTCACGTATTGTAATTCATTTAATTCTGATAATAATATTTTAATAAATGACCATTTTCAAAGATTTGAAAATTATAGGGCATCCGATAATTATCGGCGCTTGTCTGGCTACGGAATGTCTAAGCTGTACGGATTTCATTCGTGCCCACTGTGCACGAGCTGATAGTTTGTGCAGTCCATAAAACGTAAATTCTTGTAAGATAGCGTTTTTACTGAGTTCCATGTTGACTTGACGTTGTTCCCTTAAGGACAGATTTCTTTACTGTAGGTTTGTTTGAAAATTGTAGATGTATACTTTTATTAATACGATGTGACCAATTGGCAAAACTGACGAAATAGACATTATATATAGAGACATAGTTAGTGTGACTGAATGGAATATGTTCAGAGATATTTTTTTATCAGAAATACTCATCGAGTTCGAAGAACGAGGTGAGTGTTTCTGACCAAAATATCGAGGAACAGATGGAATTCAGTCACACTCACTGTGTCTCTTTATCATTGTATACCTAGAAATCATTAAAAATGCCATTCTAAATAGTAGAATGAGTGGTCACTTTGTAAATTTCAGATTTCCTCGTAGAACTTCCTGGCAGGGTTCTCGGAAGGCCTCTGAGAACCCGGTGTTTTATCAGCCAGTTAGAACTTCAGTCATCCCCCTAATGACACGAATCCTCACGTTTCCTTTTATAAACATCTATTTTGGTGAAGAAATAACAGAAACCAGGCTGCACTGACCAGCAGAGCCCCTCGTGGTTGACTTTAATCTGGGAGCCGCGAGCAGGTTCAAACAGCGACCAGGGAGCGGGCTGAGCAGCTCTGAGCAGCTCTGAGCAGCTCTCAGGGCCTGTCCCTCCTGATGATGCTTGTGACATTTCAACCAAGGCCCAGTGTACACCTGCCGACGGAAAATTCACCGATCAGATATCGGGAGGGTCGGTCGTTCGGTGGTGCTCCATTAAATGTTTCGAATTCATGAAATTATTATCTGATTATTATTAAATGTAGACGTGATCGCTTCAGCGACTGCTGGTATGTGACTAGACACTCTCCCCTATTCGGTTCAGACTGAGGGAAATATGTTAATGTCTGTTGTCAACCCTTTCCTTATTGGCTGTGTATGGTCACATGAGTCCAATCCTGCTTCTTTGTTGGTCAAGGCAGAGACAAAGAGAGGCGGGAAAGTTTCTGATCCAATCAGAAGTCGCCTTGTTTCTGTCTTATTTTTTCCGCCTCCAGCGAACACCTCCACACCTCTAAGAGGAAGCGAGACACAAAACTGAAGGACAGGGAATCATTTTTTCCATTATCTGATTATCAATAGCATGTACTGTTCTATTTCTCAGTAATTATTCATTAGGGTTATTATTCTTGTGCTGATCTTGATCTGTCTAGAGTGACGGTATCTGCTTCTGGGTGCACCCTTCTCATAAGATCTCACACGCTCTAAGTGGTATTCTCTACAAGGTTCTCACTACGCACCCCTCTCATAAGATCTCACACTCTCTAAGTGGTATTCTATACAAGGTTCTCACTACGCACCCCTCTCATAAGATCTCACACGCTCTAAGTGGTATTCTGTACAAGGTTCTCACTACACACCCCTCTCATAAGATCTCACACGCTCTAAGTGGTATTCTCTACAAGGTTCTCAATACACACCCCTCTCATAAGATCTCACACGCTCTAAGTGGTATTCTCTACAAGGTTCTCACTACACACCCCTCTCATAAGATCTCACACGCTCTAAGTGGTATTCTCTACAAGGTTCTCACTACACACCCCTCTCATAAGATCTCACACGCTCTAAGTGGTATTCTGTACAAGGTTCTCACTATGCACCCCTCTCATAAGATCTCACACGCTCTAAGTGGTATTCTCTACAAGGTTCTCACAGCGCTCTATGGGAGAAGAATTCTCAACAAACTAGGCTTAGAGCCCTGAGAACCCACTGGCAGACAGTATTCCCGCTAAGTGGCATCATTGAGATTATAGGAATCTTTGGGTTGCATTGATATACGACTTTAGCTAGGGAGGCAGGCAAGTGGATTCTTAAGGCATTAAGCCTAGTTTGTTAAGAATTCTTCTCCTATAGAGCATAGTGACTTAGAGAGTGTGAGATCTTATGAGAGGATGCACCCATAGATTATTGGTATCGATGAGTGGTGACACAACCAGTCATAGAGGGGTTTACACCTGACGACTGATTTTATGTTTTATCTGCACTGATAGAGTATTTCATTAAATCTGCATTCCATCACCGATTAATTCAACCCAGTTTGATTTGTCAGCAGGATGAAATTCGTTTGGTGGTGCCAGATTCCGCAGTTTGAGGTTGAGGAATCTTTTAGCGGGTTTCAGGTTTCTGCTGTTAACATCGAGAATGTGGAGTAGGCTGGTTGTTCTCCTTGTGAAAGATCGGGGCTACATAATTGGTGACCTGCACTGAAAATATGCGGTGGACACCGACCGATTTTTGGTTGTAATATGGAGAAACCAAACAAGAGTTAGTCAAGTTGTTGTTTATCGCACAACGGCAAGATCACGTATTACTGCTCGAAGCGAAGCCGAGAGCAGTAATACGCAATCTTGCTGGAGTGCGATGAACAATAACACACTAACTTGAGTTGGGTTTAGAATTTATCCTACCCCGCCCGTCTAAATTACTTCTACATTAACAGATGACGTCATTTGTCAAGTGTATCCCACTAGAGCAATATTTTTCATTTTTCTGAACTCCAGACCGAATACAGTAACCCAATGTTAAGCCTATGGAGTTTTTTATTAGGGGTAGGATAAAATGAAGACCACCACCGATTAATTCAATGCACCTTGATTCCATTTGTGGGTGCAGAGGTCAGTCAGTGGTGCAAAATTGTATAAGGGTAGGAGGGAAAAATCGTTGACCATTTCAGTTTCCACCCGACGATGACTGCACTAAATGTACTGCATAATCGGGCGGCTGTGCGAAATGCCACAATCGGTGATCATAATCGGCAGGTGGAAACGCCACATAAGACCGACATCTCTCCTCTGCCCCCACTGCAGCATCCGTGTGTTTAGTTAGCGACGTTTGCAAATGTCACTTCATGAATGGATCTCTGCAAGGATCGAGTTACGAGTACCCTGCCAAGCACTCAGCGAGTAGTCTTTGTCAACGTCCCTGCATAATTCATCTCTAATTTCATAGAAAACTGCAGGCAGTCCCTCCCTCTGGCCCTCCTTTTGTTTACGAATCCCCAGGAAAAATATCTCTGATAGCACGAAGCGATATCACTGAATATTAAATCGATTGAAGTTGAGACAGGATGATGGACTAGAGCGCCGTGTTTTATTTGTTGAACTCGTAGTGGAGTGTTTTTTGTTGAGTTGCTGCAATTCTCACCGTCCAGTATTCTCTGAATTGCAAAGGGACTCTCCAAAAATTGGAATATACTGGAGGATATGGTCTAAATCTTTCGTTTATTAGATATTTGCAAAGCGGGAAAAATTGAAGAGTTACCATGCAAAACAAAACTATGCTAATTTTGATAAACTGAGTTTTTCAGTGATTAATAAAACGCATCACGACAATTAAGGTAAGCATATAGAAGGACCTCATACTTGAGGCCCAGCTTAACACTGTACTATCTCTCTACAACTACTGAGTAGGAAGGTTTCCGGTATGAGCGCCAAGTTTATTTGCAGCTGTACATAATGAGGGTATATCTAAGATCTCACACTCTCTAAGTCGTATTCTGTACTCTCACTATGCTCTATGGAAAAGATTTCTTAACAAACTGTGCTTAGAGCCTTGAGAATCCACTGGCCTGCTTCCCGTGCTAATGACACACATCAATGCAACCAAAGATTCCTATCATCTTAATGATGCCACCTAGTGGGAATACTATGTGCCAGGGGATTCTCAAGGCTCTAAACCTAGTTCGTTAAGAATTCTTCTCCCATAGAGCACATAGAGAACCTTGTACAGAATACGACTTAGAGAGGGTGAGATCTTATGAGAGGGGTGCACCCGCAGAGGGTTCTCCCCGGATGCATTTGAACATTTTGTGTGGCCTTGAGAGGAATACGATCAATCTCCTAAAGACGCCTGAGATTAGGAGAAAGTTGATGGATGTGGCCCGTGTAAGGGGGACATGGGGCAGCAACCAATGGCTTTGGATCATTAGTCTTTAGATGAATTTCTACGGGCAGCGGATAGAATGCATCACCCTGCCATTGGATGAAGCATGGGGAATGAATCCATCTGTCCTTGACAAAGCCAATTTATACGTTTTAAATACATATTCCCTTTAGGTACTTTTAATCAGGATGATTTGTTGCCAATTTGGGCAATGTGATGTTGCATAAACATAGGACAACAAAAACCTGTATTTTGGTCATGAAAATCAATTACTGATTGTAATTGGGCTATTATTTAGAATCTGACTAAAATGCATTACTTGTGTTACAGCAAACTTGATTATTTCATTCTCATCCCCTTTTGGAAGCAGGGCTTGAATATCCGATTGTGGATTAATAATAGGTAGGTACATCAAATTATGATGTCATTGAATATATATTCTCAAAAGGGAAAATAGAAAATGTCATTTTAAACAAAATAGACAAATTAAAAAGCGCTATACAAAGTTGACGAATTGGTCAAATGTAGGACTGTTTGTATCATCTTATTGTGACATGGCTAAATTTTATTAATTTCAACATTTTAAATCAAATTTGAAAAGGAATAGTATAGTCCCCCTCGTATACTGGGTTTTGTCATGGTCTTTCTTCTGGCTGCCAAAAACCTCAAGGATTTGCAGTCACTTTCTATAAAGAGTTTGTTGGTGGTGAAGCCCAAAATTTAAAGTGGAAACAGCCTTAACATGCACCCCTCTCATAAGATCTCATACTCTTTAAGTCGTATTCTGTACTCTCACTACGCTCTATGGGAAAAAAATTCTTAACGAACTAGGCTTAGAGCCTTGAGAATCCACTGGCCTGCCTCTCGTGCTAAACACGTACATCAATGCAACCCAAAGATTCCTATAATCTCAATGATGCAACCTAGCAGGAATACTGTGTGCCAGTGGATTCTCAAGGCCCTAAGCCCAGTTCGTTAAGAATTCTTCTCCCATAGAGCACAGTGAGAACATTGTACAGAATACCACTTAGAGAGTGTGAGATCTTATGAGAGGGGTGCACCATCACCATATGGAAAGCCCAATGAAGTTTTCTGTTTTGGCGTGCAGGTCTGAATGATGCTCAGTTATATCCACCACGTTCATATCACCATTTCAGTATCACTGTCTGAGGTCTGACAAGCGGACAGGACCTCGGGACCCTATCCCAACAGCCATACATATCACAGTTCACTGCAGACATAACTCGTATGCGCTACATGACACATAATGAGAAAAAAAAACACTAGAAAAAAACCGTGATAGAACCAGCTATATTTCTGCCAGCATGAACACAGTATGTCAGAAACACCAGGAAAAAGCTGAGGGGAGCTCAGAGGAGGGAGGGTGTTTACAGATGGGAATAGCAGCGTCCAGGCACGATCCCTCCTCGTTCCCACGACCCTTTCCCACGACCCACAGGCACGAGGTCAGCATTCTCCACATACACCCGGCCTGCAGTCAGCCATCATTTGACTAATGGTCGTCCCAATCATCTCCTGAAGCAGCCTCGGCCCTTTCCGACAGAGCCCTAGACCCGCTGTGCTGTGGGTGTGAGGTGTGGGTGTGAGGTGTGGGTGTGAGGTGTGGGTGTGAGGTGTGGGTGTGAGGGGTGGGTCTGTGTTTAGCTGCAGCGCTCCTCGTGGTGGAATGTGGAAGCTGAAGGATGTAGGTGAGGTATGTAGGATTTGTTTATTTTTAGTTTATTTTTGGTTATTTTTGGTGGTTTTATATGGAGGATGTGTTGTGTATAT